>JALIGW010000022.1:3618478-4280978 GCA_023053685.1 Diadophis punctatus similis | reverse complement strand
CTAGAATTCACTGTCACCTCGTGATTGGCCCAAAGTCACCCAGCTGGCTTTCATGCCTGAGGCGGGACTAGAACTCCTAGTCTGCTGGTGATTGGCCCAAAGTCACCCAGCTGGGTTCCATGTCTAAGGCGGGACTAGAACTCCCAGGCTCCTGGTGATTGGCCCAAAGTCACCCAGCTGCCTTTTGTGCCTAAAGCAGGACTAGAACTCCCAGTCTCCTGGTGATTGGCCCAAAGTCACCCAGCTGGGTTCCATGTCTGAGGTGGGACTAGAACTCCCGGTCTCCTGGTTTCTAGGCCTGCACCTTCACCACAAGACCAAACTGGCTCCCATATTATGCTCATGTGGAACATGGGCTCTCTGGAAGGACGGCGGGAGGAGTCTTCGTGCTGCAGAGAAGGAAAACCCCCTCCCCAAAAACCCTCATCCACCCAATTGCCGCTCCCAAACTGGGGTTGTTCAGCTGAAAAGCAGTTCCTTACACTTAGGTGGCCAAAGTGCTCGCTTCGTCCCCTCCCTCCCTCCCTCCCTCCCTCTCTGTACTACTCCTGCAACTTCCAGGCATGCGCCAAAGACACACACACACACACACACACACACACGTATTTATACACAACCTTGCCAACTCCATTTCCTAGTTGCTAGGGAGTTCAGGTCAGGTCTCCAAAACTGCCCAAAGAAAGGAAATGACTCCTCCACCCAAACTCTTCCGTCCGAAGGGAAACTCAACCCAACCCAACCCAGCATCGGCAAAGCCCAGCTCGGACATAGGACCGAAAAAATCCCCTTTTTTGCACCAGAAATTCATCTCCAGGACCCCGTCTCTTCTTCTCCGACCCCTCCTCAGCACCTACCCTTAGAAGCAAAATCCAACCTCGCTGCTTGGGGTTGTTTTCTCTGCAAACACAGGTAGTCCTCGTTTAGTGACCGTTCGAGGTTACGACGGCACTGAAAAAAGGGACTTATGACCGTTTTTCACCATTGCAGCATCTCTGCGGTTACCCGATCAAAATCCAGAAGCTTTGGTAACTGGTTCACACTAATGACGGTTGCTGTGTTCCAAGGTCATATGATCCCCTTTTGCGACCTTCCGACAAGCAAAGTCAATGGGGAAGCCAGATTCACTTAACCACCGTGTTGCTAAGTTAACAACGGCAATGATTCGCTTTACAAATACGGCTAGTAAAGTCGTAAAATGGGGCATGACTCACTTAACACGTTCCTCACTTAACAACATAAATTCTGGGCTCCATTGCGGTCGTAAGTCGAGGACTACCTGTATTATCAGGCCCTGGCAAAAAGGCTAGCCCGAAACAGTCAAGTTTTCCAAAGTTTTGAGTTTTCAAAGCTTTTGAGTTTTCGGTCCTTCCCAAGGGGGAGGCAGGAAAATGTGACATCTTTTGGGAGGGAGGTGGCTCTTTTCCTTAATGGTTAGATGGATATCTTGCTTTTCCCTGGAGGAACAAAAAGCCAACATAAACAATACCATCGGCCCTTTTTCTTGCAGCGACAAGCAAGAATCACAGGTGTCCACAGGATGTGGCATGTCAGGCAGAGGTGGGTTCCTCCTGGTTCGCCCGAACTGGTAGCGACCCGCTGGTGACGTCACAATGACATCACGGAACCGGTTCCGTCGGTGCCGGTCCGTGGGCGCCGCCACCTTTTTTTAAAAAAAATTTGAATTTTTTTTAGTTTTTTTTTTTTTGAGCATGTGCAGAAGTCGATTTCCCGGCACTGTGCATGCGGTCGCCATCTTGTTTTTGAGGTTTTTCCCCCCGGATTTTTCGGCACTGATCATGTGCGCGTGCGCAAAGCATGCATGCGCCCACGAGGCACGGGAGGAAGCGAACCGGCAGCGAGGTAAGTTAGAACCCACCCCTGGTGTCAGGGGTGCCGTGATCTTGAGTTTGGGGTCCACACCCTGTGGACACCTCTGAGAGGGTGGGCTAATATGGGCTGAGCAGGCACAAATTCATCCAGGGACGGCCATGGTGGAAAGCTAGACAGGAAATTGGGTTTAGTTCAACAACTTAGGCAGGACACTAGCTGGCCTTAAACCAGAGATGGGGAATTGCTCTCAGCTGCTCACAAAGGTGAAATCAAACACAGACTGGATTCACACCAGTGCCAGGTCAGGGGGAGGAAGGGGAGGTAGGGGGAGGGGAGGAGAGGAAAGGAAAGGAAAGGTAAGGGGAGGAGAGGAAAAGGAAGGGAAGGAGAAAGGAAGGAAGGAACAGAAAGGTTAAGAGAAGGGGAGGGGAGAGGAAAGGTTAAGGAGAGGGGAGGGGAGAAGTTAAGGGGAGAGGAGAGGAAAGGTTAAGGAGAGGGGAGGAGAGGAGAGGGGAGAGGTTAAGGAGAGGGAAAGGGAGAGGTTAAGGGGAGGGGGAGGAGAGGGGAGGAGAGGAGAGGAAAGGAAAGGAAAAGGAAGGGAAGGAAGGAACAGAAAGGAAAGTTTAAGAGGAGAGGGGAGGGGACAGGACAGGACAGGAGAGGAAAGAAAAGATTAAGAGGAGAGGAGGGGAGAAGTTAAGGAGAGGGGAGGGGAGAGGAGGGGAGAGGAGAGGAAAGGAGGTAAATGGATGAAGAAGAGAGGGAAGAGAAGGCAGAAGCTGAACAAAGCTTCCTCCATCCCTCTCTTCTATTGAAGGCTGCACCCTTGGGATTTCTGCCTGCCAGATTACGTGCTGGGCTGCAATAATCCCCGGCAACTCTCAGCCAAGACACATGGGCCTTTAGTTACCTCGTTATATCTCGGTTCATTCCTGCCTAGCGAGAGAGACAGTGTCCCGCAGACAAAATAAAGTTGGTTAGATTTTCTTCTTTTTTAAAAAAATAAAAATAATAATAATAAATGCCTCCAGGGGCTCTTGGGTTGCAGCCCGGCCAAGCTGCCTACTTAAGTGCTGTAAAACCAAGATCATAAATGTTCGTGCGTGATTGATTAGATTTTGGCTGCCAGGCGATCCTTAGCTCAAAACAAGGCAAAAGGGAAGCCTCAGATATAAACCTGGTTCCCTTACAACAGAAATTCTATAAAACCAGAGTTTTCTCACCTTTTCTCTCCAAGTACAAACCTCTCCGCTGTATTCACACATACATAGATAGTCCTCGACTGACAAGAGTTCGTTTAGTGACCGTTCGAAGTTACGACACAGGAAAAAGGGACTTATGACTGTTTTTCACACTTAATGACCGTTGCGGCATCCCCAGGGTTACAGGTTCAAAATTTTGGATGCTTGGCAATTGGTTCGTATTTATGACGGTCGCAGCGTCCTGCGGGGGGGGGGGATTTCACGCGATCCCCTTTTGCGACCTTCTGATAAGCCAAGTCAATGGGGGGAAAGCCAGATTCACTTAACAACCGGGTTACTAACTTAACAACTGCAACGATTCACTGAACAACGGTGGCAAGAAAAGTCGTAAAATGGGGAAAAACTCATGTAACAAATGTCTCACTTCGGAACAGAACTTTGGGGCTCCATTGTGGCCATAAGCCGAGGACTACCTGTCTGCCACGGTTCCCTTAACTACAGCTGATTGAATGAACAACGGGCAAAGTGCACACATTGTGCCAACCCTTTGAATCATCGAATGCTAGGGCTGGAAGAGACCTTGGAGGTCTTCTAGTCCAACCCCGTGCCCAAGGCAGGACTCCTTATTCCATCCTGGGCAAATGGTTATCTTTTCTTGGAGACCTCCAATGATGGACCTTAATCTAGAGTTAACTAATCACCCTTTGTTCCAGGGTGGTTATTGCTTTTCCCTGCTGGATAGCAAGGCAGCAGGGCAAATGGGACCCTCTGAAATATTAATCCCACACCCACCCACCCCAATTTTTCCAAATTCCCTACCTGTGTTTTCTCTTTTAAACTTCCTCTCTCTGCTCTTTCTAGTTCTACCAATGCATCTCAAGCTTGGCAACTTTAAGCTGTGTGGACTTCAACTCCCAGAATTCCCCAGCCAGCAGAACAATAACTTTTAAGCTGTGTGGACTTCAACTCCCAGAATTCCCCACCCAGCAAAACAACTTTTAAGCTGTGTGGACTTCAACTCCCAGAATTCCCCACCCAGCAGAATAACTTTTAAGCTGTGTGGACTTCAACTCCCAGAATTCCGCAGCCAGCAGAACAATAACTTTTAAGATGTGTGGATGTCAGAGCTGGCTGGGCAATTCTGGGAGTTGTAGTCCACACATCTTAAAGTTGCCGAGCTCGAGATACACTGACCTAGACAATGAGCAGGGTCCAGACTGACTGCAGCATTAAATCTTGGGGGGCCGTGGGATGTCTCCAAGACGTGCCCCTGTCTTCTTTCATCGACTTCTCCAAAACATTTCTGGTCTCATCTGGTTCCATGGTCCACAAGGAGCTAAAAAGCTGGAGGGGATTTATTCACCAGCTGGGGAAGGCATCGAGCTATTTCCCGAGACACCAAACCTACATATTTAACAAGGCCACGGATTACCGAATCCTTTGCTAGCGGGATCCTTGCCCAATTGGTAACTCAGAATACAGTAGCAGGCCTGGGTTTGACAGATTTACAGCTTGGCGGGGAGATAATATTCTAATGTTCTTGTCAGCTCTGGCTCTCGTGTCTCATTTCAGACCCAGCTGTGTTGAGTAAGGGGAAAAAGAGTCCAAAATCTATTTTGAAGCAATATGTGGAGAAGTGTTGCACGTTTGCAAAAGATCTGCACCGCAGTTGCCAAAATTGTGGCATTAGCATGCTTAAAATCTGGGCATGAAAATACTGCAAAGGTTTAGAAAACCATTGGCTGCTTTTAAAGTTTCATGTATTGTAATTTCGGAGCAGGTAGTGAACTGAGCAGCTCAGAAGTGACTGTAGGAGTTGCTTGAAAAAATACAAAATAATTATACAGACAGTCCTCAACTTACAACAGTTCATTTAGCGACCGTTCAAAATTACAACGGTTACATTGAAAAAAGTGACTTATGACCATTTCTCACCATTGCAGCATCTCTTCAAATCCAGAAGCTTGGTAACTGGTTCATATTTATGACCGTTGCTGTGATCCAAGATCCCCTTTTGCGACCTTCTGACAACCAAAACCAATGGGGAAGCCACTTAACAACCCCGTTAAGACCTGCAGTGGTTCACTTAACAAAGGTGGCAAGAAAAGTCGCAAAATGGAGCAAAACTCACTTCACACATTTCTCACTTAGCCACATAAATTTGTTCTGCCCCAGTTAAGAATGTAGCAAATACACAGTTTGTTCAAACTTAATTTAATCAATAAACCACTACTAATAACTGGCTTAGTAGTGGAGACACACACACACAAATCTAAAAGCAATCTTTTCTTGCAAAAACTCAGCTGCTAATTAATCATCATTAACAGCTGGCATAAGTTCAGAAAGTCTTAAATCATAGCAATGCAATTAGTTCTTGTTATCTCACGAAGTTTCAAAGGCTTGGCAAAATGCCTAGAAGTCTTCCTCGATAAACAGGTCGAGGCAGAAAAGCAGAGCAGAGATATTCCACTCAGGACTGATACACGATTCTCACACGTTGTTTCCTGCAGCCTTTCAGCTGCCTCTGATGTCCTTAAGTAGACTAGGGGAGTGGCCAGTTAGCCCCAAGTCTTACTCCCCAGGAGACCTCCTCTGGAGTAACCATTCCTGCCTTTTGGCAGCTCTGCGTGCTCGTGCATTAAGAAGAGACGCCTCTTCTTCCTCATCGCTGCTATGAGGTGCTGGAGGTTCCAAAGGCCCTGGATGAACCTCAGCTTCTGGCACCGAGTCCTCGCCAGCCTCCTCATTGTCCGACTCGGGTGCCAGCTGCAGAGGCCGCTGGCGCGTCACCAAGTCGGTCTCCTCTCGCACGGGATCCGCTACCATCTGCACAGGCTGCTGGCGGGCCACAACAAAATTTGAGGCTCAGTTTGGGTCGTAAGTTGAGAACTACCGGTAGTTGTAATTAGGGAAGGAAAACAATCGCATAGGCCAGTGATGGCGAACCTTTTCGGCACTGAGTGCCCAAACCGGAATGTACGTGCATGTGTGCACACCAGAGCAACGGAAACCTGAAGACCACCTGGCCGGCGTGTGCATGCCTGTTTTTTCACCGTTTTTCGGGCTGCTTTCAGGCTGTTTTCCATTGCTCCGGCGCCGCGCCGGAAACCAGAACAGCTGGTGATGGCACACATGCCCACAGAGAGAGCTGTGCATGCCACCTCTGGCATGCATGCCATAGGTTCGCCATCACGGGCATAGGCCATCCTGGCAGCTTTCAGTGCAACGCAGCCTGTGTCCCAAAGATGCCTTATTAATTTTAATTTTCAAAATGCAACTGGACTTCCTTGCTTGGTTCACTAACCGAAAGTCCAATTTGCCTTTTGAAGGAAAAAGAAATAAATAAATAAAAGCACCTTTGGGACAACCATGGCTTGGATGATTAAGAATCTCCACCGACAACGCAACCTGTGTTTCCACAATGATTTGCACACTTGCAATCTGCCAAAGGCAAGACCCACCGTTGCTTGGAGCAATAGGTCACCAGTCAGCCCAGATCCCAGGAGCCAAGCCCCCAAAAGCTGGCATTCCTCTTAAGAAATCAATCCCAGAGGGGAAATTTGTAGTATTCCTTGGCCAGGAATCTGGGAGCTTTGGAAGCAAATTCAAAAGGGTGTTCGGAGGGGAAACGAAAACGGTTGCAATGACAAAAGAGGGCAGGAAGGAACTTCTCTAATTAGCCGCGTACGCGACCAAGTCGAATCCCTACGGAGCGCCCATGAAATCCGCTGGAAAATTAAAAACACTCCCGAGGAAGCTGCAGAGCGGAGATGGTCGGCCTCTCTTTGAGCAAATCTGCCTTTTGAACCTGGGCCTGTAAAGATGAGAGGTTCAGCACGGATTTGTACCCAAATCCAAGCTCTGGTCCTGCCACGCATGACTTGCAGTTGCCAAAGGGAGTCGGGAGCATCGAAAAATGTCTCTGCAAAGACACAAAGTCGGCCCACTTACCTACGACCAAAATCATGCCCAAAATTTCTGCTGCTAAGCGAGATGGTTGTTAAGTGAGTTTTGGCCCGTTTCTTTCAAGCCCTTCTTGCCGCACTGGCTGCGGTTCTTAAATTAGGAACACGGTTGTTAAGTGAATCCAGCTTTCCCATGGATTTTGCTTGTCAGAAGGTCGCAAAAGGGGATCACTTCCTGATCCTGGGATACTGCGACCGTCATAAATATGAACCAGTTGCCAAGCGTCCAAATTTTGATCACATGACCATGGGGATGCTACGACGGTCGTAAGTGTGAAAAACGGCCCCAAGTCACTTTTTTTCAGTGCCGTCATAACTAAATGGCTCACCTGTACAATAGTGCACGTCGTTTTGTTGGGGGAAGTAAAAATAATGAGAAAATGAAAATATATGACTTTTCTTGCTCTCCGCTGAAGTTTCCTTCCGAGATTGGCAGGAAGGGTAGCCGCCAAATAATTTTCTTTTGTGGGCTCTGACAGGGGTTGGATCAGGTCATTTAGCAGCTCCGAGTCGCATCCGATGCAGGAGATGAGCCCCGCGGACACACACCAAGATCCAGGAGTCAAATAGAGGTTATAATCTTTTTTTTTAATGTCTAATGTACAGCATAACCTGGCAAAGGCTGTAGAAAGTACAACCATCCGAACGGAGACCCAGGAGCCATGGCACAGGGCGGTAGGAACAAGCGGTCCAGAGGATGGAAGGGCTGCTAGGTTGCCAACTGTTTTGTTCCTCCAGGTTGCCAACTGACTGGATCTCTCAAAGGTGCTTTTTTTTCCAAAAGGACTTTGTTTTTGTTTTTTTCCTTGAAGACGTTTCGCTTCTCATCCAAGAAGCTTCTTCCGTTCTGACGGAAGGACTGAAGAAGCTTCTTGGACCGAAGTCAGAACCAAAGAAGCTTCTTGGATGAGAAGCGAAACGTCTTCCAAGGAAAATCAAAGCCCACTTTGCCTTTTGAAAAAGCACTTTTGGGACAGCCATGACCTGTGTTGACCTATGAACCTCCATAGTCAAGGTTCCTCTGTCTTGGTCTATAGAGGAATCCCTACCAAGGAGGCTAAAAAAATTCTTTGAAAGGCCACGTAATCACTATCTCCCTCCTCAATTGATGCCAAAATCCCAAAAGCAGCGGCCAAATAACCAAATTTCCCAAAGGGGCATCAAGGAGAAGGATGGGAAGGTTGCTATTTTATATTTTAAGTCAAGCAACCCTGGAATTTGCAGTCGGCACGAAGAGAAGAGGTCAAAACTGCAATGAGACGTAAGAGGCCTTTTTAAACATGGGGCAACTGATACCAAGCCTTCGTCCTTCTTAATTGGATGTTGATGAACTACATTTCCCAGCAGCTCCGGCTGGCACGCCCAGTGGTTGCTGGGAATGGCAGTCCAACCACATCTAGAAGGCCAGCGAGGTGGGGGGGGGGGGGAAATAAAGGAATATTCCAGCTGCCATTCAAGGCAAAACTCTTAAAATTCCCAGATTTCTTTTTTTTAATGCTTTTTTTTAAAAACCTACTGGGCCTAGGGGATCCCCCATCTCCTAGCCTACTCTTCTCCACCGTGGTGTGCCATAGCTCCCAGCTTCACTCTGTTCTAGGCTGCAACACCATTAAAGGTCTCTAATTATAAAAAAGAAAGGCCCAAATATTCCCCCCTCCCAACACCAGTGTCTCGACCAAACAGTGCAACAGAGAAATGAAGTGACATATCGCAGGGATGTGGGCATTGTTTCCCAATCTGGGGAATTTTAAGTCGAGTGGACTTCAACTCCCAGAATTCCCCAGCCAGCTGTGCTGGCTGGGGAATTCTGGGAATTGAAGTCCACTCTTCTTAAAGTGCCCCCGATTGGGAAACACAGGATTAGAGAACCACTGACAGAGACATTTATTCCGAAGAGATTTTGCCATGCACACAAAACGGTGTCCTGTAAAAAAAACCCAAATAAACCCAATATATATAGAAGGAAGAAGATCCACAGATCAGGCGGTTCAAACGCCAGCCCTGTTGATTCGGGATCAACTTCAAGAGCAGAGACATGGAGAGAACGGAACACCAAAAAAAAATACAATTAATTGTCTGTCCCCCGGCCCTCTTTTAAAGAAGGAAATCTGTAGCCGGAAGACCCCCACCTTCCGCCTGAAAAGACCTTTCCCCAAACCCCTGAAGCCAAAGCTATATAAAATAAGAAACCAGTAATATTTCTCCTGGGATTGCTAATCATCAGATGCGCAGACAAAATCGCTTTTCTTGGCAGAGCAGGTCGGGATATTACGGCTCGGTTGATTGTGAGTCAGGATAAATGCACAACACCTTATTGCCACGGAAATACATAAAAGTACAGGGGTTGCGAAGGATTGACTGAGGAAAAAAAAATTCGTACATTCGAAGCCGTTGGCCGAGCTCTATCCGTTTAGACAGAGGATCGAGGATTGATGGAATCAGCGCCCGGCTAGACAGGTAGTCCTCGACTTACGACCACAACGGAGCTCCAAATTTACGTTGCTAAGGGAGAAATCCGTCAAAAGTGAATTTTGACCCATTCCACGACGTTTCTGGCCACCTCGGTTAAATGAACCACTGCAGTCGCTCACTTAGTAACCCGGTTGTTAAGTGAATCGGGCTTATCCCCCGTAGACTTCGCTTGTTAAAAGGTCGCAAAAGGGGATCACGTAACCCCTTTACGCTGCGACCGTCATAAATATGAATCAGCTGCCAAAGCTCTGAATTTTGATCACATGGTCATGGGGATGCTACAATAGTCATAAGTGGTCTTCAGTCACTTTTTTTCAGCGCTGTTGTGCCTTCGAACGGTCACTAAATGAACTGTCGTAAGAAGTCAAGGACTACCTGTCTGTTGCTTGGTAGGAACGTTATCACTTGCGCCTTTAATATATCGTTCCTTTAATGCAGTGTTTCCCAACCTTGGCAACTTGAAGATATCTGGACTTCAACTCCCAGAATTCCCCAGCCAGCATTCGCTGGCTGGGGAATTCTGGGAGTTGAAGTCCAGATATCTTCAAGTTGCCAAGGTTGGGAAACACTGCTTTAATGGATCAAATTATTGTTAAAGCAGTGGCTGAATTCTAAAGCTCAATTGCAGAGGGACATACACATATGGGGAAGGGCAGTTATGTCCCCTTTATGACCTGTGGACTTCAACTCCCAGAATGCCTGAGCCAGCAGGCTCAGGCATTCTGGGAGTTGAAATCCACAGGTCGTAAAGGGGACATAGTTACCCCCTCCCCTGCACTAATGTGACAGATGAATACAGAACAACAAAGTTGAAAGGGGCCTTGGAGGTCTTCTAGTCCAACCCCCTACTCAAGCAGGAGACCCTATACCATTCCAGACAAATGCTTGTCCGGTCTCTTCTTAAAAACCTCCAGTGATGGAGCCCCCACAACTTCTGGAGCGGTTCCACTGGTTAATTGCACAGGAGGCGTGGAAGAAGAATGCTTGCTAGAGAGATCTACAGGTGAGTGACGGGCCATCCCAGAACGGCAGGTGAATGAAGCTGTGAGATGGTCAAATTCATGCCTGAGAGCACGAGAACCTCTCTTGGAGGTTCGCTTTCGGTGCGTGCCTAACACTGAGCAGACACAGGGCCAGGTGTGCACAGGAAAACCGGTAAATTTACAGAGAGGATTGTGGCAAAGGTTTGTGTGACTCACTTCGCAGTGAGCGGGAGGTTAACCAAACACAGTTCGTTTTAGATCGTAGGTAACCGGCAGAGATGGGCTTGCTGAAAGTTGGTTTTTTTAAAAAAAAAAAAAGGGGGGGGGAAGGAACATCAAAAACCGACGGGTTAGCAACTTCCGCAAAGTTGGTTTTCCTCCCTGCCATCAATGCGTCTGTGGGCGACTTTATTTAGGAAATGCTGGAGGCTAAAAATGGAGCGTCTGTCCAGATAATTGTCAGTTCCTTTTTTAAAAACAAAGCCCAAAAAACAAACATCACTCCACAAATGTGGTATTTTTAAAGGAGGAAGAAGTAGTGGCAGAATAGCTCTCCCCCTTGGCATCTCAACCACTCCGGCCACAAAGTCTAGGTGAGAAGAAAGCCCCCTGCCCCCACGGAGAGGGAAGGAGGGGGGAGGGAAGGAGGGAGAGGGCTGTCAAGGCCTGGCAGGATCCTCTGCAGAATCTTCTCCATCCATTGTGGGCGGTACAGAATGGGAAGGGGCCTTCCCTGGTAGAAGACGGGTCCAGCCTTCCCTCTGCTCAGCACTGCGAGGGAGGGAGGGGGAGGGGATTAGGAGGGAGGGAGGGAGGAAGATATGGAAGAGAGGAAGGGAGAGAGGGAGGATTCGGAAGAGAGAAGGAAGGAAGGAAGGAAGGAAGGAAGGAAGGAAGGAAGGAAGGGAGGGAGGGAGGGAGGGAGGGAGGAAGATATGGAAGAGAGGAAGGGAGAGAGGGAGGATTTGGAAGAGAGAAGGAAGGAAGGAAGGAAGGGAGGGAGGGAAGGAGGGAGGGAGGGAGGAAGGAGGATTGGAAAGAGGGAAGGAAGGGAGGGAGGGAGAAAGCAAAGGGGAGGGAGGAAGAGAAGAAGGATTGGAGGAACAAGGAAAGGGAGAGAAGGGAAGAAGAAGGAAAGACGGCATTAATTCACACTCCTTTGTCTTCCTTTGCACTGCCCCAATCTCTTCTTTCCCCTAATCCTGCAAGCACACCAGATATATGGACTTCAGTTCCCAGGATTCCCCTGGCAGCTTGGCCATTGCTGAGAACTCTGGGAACTTAAGGATCACTCTTAAGGGAGGGTCTGGAGGACCCAGCCATGCTGGCTCAGGAATTCTGGGAGTTGAAGTCCACAAGTCATCGAAGGGCCAAGGTTTCCCACCCCTGCTGTAAAGGCTGACGCTCTGAAGCTTAAAGGGCAGGGGGCTCTGATCGTTGGCCCACTCAGCCCCCTCCTCACCTCATTCGTCCCCCCTCCTCCTCCACCGCCACCTCCAGGATTCAGCAACCCCGTCTGTTCGTTCCTCCTGTCGGCCTTCATCTCCACCACAGTGTTATCTGGAGTCCCTTCCTTGGGGGTCCTGAGGGCAGGAGAAAACAACCATCTCATTCAACTTGTGTTCTTCAAACTAGAATCAAACACCCCGTGACGGACAAGCAAGGATCGCCACAGGATACAGCTGGTTTGAGAGGCTGATCTAAAATATACTATTAAAAAAAAGAGAAAAGAAACCTGGAACTGCCAGATGTCCTGAACTGTATCTGCCCCCCCCTCTCTGTCACACACACACACACATACACACACACACACACACACACACACACACACACAAACACACACACACACACCCCTCATCTGGGGAAGCCTACAATGGAGGGAGATTGCCAGATGCTCTTTCATCCTTTTCTTGTGCTCCCCGCCAGCTAATTATCTGAACCACCGCAGGAAGCCTTGAAGAAGAAGCCATGACTTAACCAGGCTACCGTAAATATAAATATATTCATTCAGCCAGCAACATTCATTCACTTCCTCCCTGCACTTGATGATGTTATGGAGGCCGGTAATGTAAGGTCTGCATGGAGAAAGCCCAGAGCGCATCAAAGAGCCAGAATGAAATATTATTATTATATTTATTGGAACCAAAGAGCTAAAAGCGATTAAGGTGCCCAAGTCTTGTTTCTTCTCTTCTGTTATTCCTCTCCTTCCTCTCTCCTCTCCTCTTTCCTTTCCTTCCCTTTTCCCTCACTTCTCCTCCTTCTCTCCCTTCCATTCCCTTGCTCTCTCTCCCCTTCCCTTTCCCTCTCCTCCCTCTCTCCCTTTCCTTCCTCTCTTCCCCTCACCTTTGTTCTCTCCCTTCCCCTTCTCCCTTCCCTCTCCCCTCCCTTCGCTCTCTCTCTTCCCCACCCTCCCTTTCCTCCCTCTATCCCTTCCCCTCCCTTCCCTTCCTCTCATCTCTCCCCTCCCTTTCCCCTCATCTCCACTCTCTCTCACTTCTTTTCTTCCCAACTGTCCCTCTCCCCTCTACTTCCCTTCTCCTCCCCTCCCTTTCCCCTCCCTTCCCTGACTCCCTTCTCTCCCCTCCCTTTGCTCTCTCCCTTTCCATCTTCTCCCTTCCCTCTCTCCTTCCCCCTCTCATCTCCACCGTCTCTCCCCTCCCCTCCCTCCCTCCCTCTCTCCCCTCCCCTTTACTCTCTTCTCCCTTCCCTCTCTCCATCCCTTTCCCCTCTCATCTCCATCCTTTTATTCCCTTCCTCTCCTCCCTCTCTCTCTCCCCTCCCCTCCTCCCCTCCTCCTGCTCTCCCCTCCACTTCTGCTCTCCTCCCTCTCTCCCTTCCCTCTTCTCCCCTCTCCTCTCCCTCCTTCCTCTCCTCTCCTCTCTTCCCATGCCATAGAGGAGGCACAACACCTTAGAACACCGATTTGGGCTGCCAAGCACAAGGGTGTCACTCACAGCGATCTTTTCTCTCCTCGGCCGCAGGGCAACTGGCCCCGGCGTTGCATGAAGTAGAAGAAGCCCACGATCAGGAGCAGGAGAAGGACGCACACGCACACCGCAATCACCGCCACCGTGCTTCCGGTTTGACCCTGTTCCTCCTCCGCTGTTGGGGAGAGGGTGGGAAAAAAGGGGGGGCACCGGTGAAACCAGAGAATGTTTAGGCACCGTCAGGTCCTCCGCTGAGGCAGAAGAACGCAAGAAGCATAACCAGAGTACGGACTTCCTGCCACGGCTGTCTGGAACGGCTAACTTGGGGTTTTCCAGACTGCAACTCCCATCATCCTGAACCGCCCTTCCCGATTAGCACAGACAGAAAGGGAGAAAGGAAAAGAAAATACTTACAAGCTGGCTTCGAAGAGACAGAGGGTGTCGGAGTTACTACAAAGAGAGAGAGAGAGAGAGAGAGAGATTGGTTAGCCAAGTGCACCCCAAAATCTAACCAGGGTTTCTCAAACTTTGGCAACTTTAAGGTGCAGGTAGTCCTCTATTTATGACCGTCATATCCCCGTGGTCAAAATTCAGGGCAACCAGCATGTATTTATGATATTTTATGTACACTGAGAGCATATGCACCAAAGACAAATTCCTTGTGTGTCCAATCACACTTGGCCAATAAAGAATTCTATCTATCTATCTATCTATCTATCTATCTATCTATCTATCTATCTATCTATCTATCTATCTATCTATCTATCTATCTATCTATCTATCTATCATCTATCTATCTATCTATCTATCTATCTATCTATCTATCTATCTATCTATCTATCTATCTATCTATCTATCTATCTATCTACAACATCCCAGGATCACAAGTCAATAGGGGAAGCCGAATTTCCTTAACAACCATGTGATTTGCTTAACGACTGTGGTGCTTCGCTTAATGACCACAACAAACAAAAAGATCATAAAGTCGGGCGCAGCTCGCTTAACAACGGCCTCGCTGAGTGACAGAGGTTCCAGTCCCAACTGCGGTTCACATTCGTGGACCGCCTGTAAAATGGACTTTTGACCCTGTTGAATTCTGGGAGTTGAAGTCCATCCATGCTGGCTGGGGAATTCTGGGAATCTTGCCTTCAGAAAATGTGGGCGTTCCATCATTGGAGGTTTTTAAGAAGAGACTAGACAGTCACTTATCTGAAATAGTATAGGTTCTCTTGCTTGAGCAGGGGGTTAGACTAGAAGACCTCCAAGGTCCCTTCCAGCTCTATTCTATTCTAGCTCTTAAAGTTGCACAAACTTGAGAAATTCTAATCTAACCTCAACTGTGTAACCTCTGAGATCCAGAATCAGGATATCTGCACTGCAGGAATTGTGTTAAGTTGCTTCAGGCAATTGCAACAGTAATTTTAATATAAATCACAATTAAATAAGAGCCAGGCTCAGAGTCCCTTCTGGCAATATAAAATAACTAATCACACCCTCAATTGTAGTAAGGAGTATCTGTAGCTCAGGGTTCAGCTGTTGGGTTAATTTATATGTTAAATTTAGTCCTCGACTTAATGACTGCAATTTGAGCCCCACATTTCTCTTGCTAAGCGAGACATTTCTTAAGGGAGTTTTGCCCCATTGTACGACCTAATTTTTGCCACGGTTGTTAAGTGAATCCCTGGAACTGTGAACTTAGTAACACGGTTGTTAAAGTGAATCTGGCTTTGCTTATCGGAAGATCGCAAAAAGGGGTTCGCATGATCTCAGGGACCCTGCGACCGTCACAAACATAAGTCGGTTGCCAGGAGTCTGAATTTTGATTGCATGACCATGGGGAACGCAACGGTCGTAAGGGTAAAGTCACTTTTCTCAGGGCCATCGTAACTTTGAACGGTCGCTAAATGAACCGCTGTAAGTTGAGGACTACCTGTATCTGAAAATTTTGCCCACTCATGGCACACCCGTGCATACCCACAACCACAAACAGGCACACAGTGGACCGACAAAGGAGGTTCTTACCCATTTTCAGCTCAATGTTCTTTTTGGCCGAGCCATACTTGTTCACTGCTGTGCACTGAACTCCGCTTTGGATTAGTTTGGGGGTCAGTTCCACTAACAATTCAGCAATATATTTATTTGCCGAGTGTTTTACGGGATCCTAGAGAGAGAGAGCCAAAAAAGGATTTTGCACATTTCCATTAATTTCCGTCAAGCTACCTGCCAGGTTGGTAAAACAGACAGAACTATTGCTGGCATTCGTAGCAATAGCACTATAGCGCTTAGACTTATAGACCGCTTCACAGGGCTTTAGAGCCCTCTCTAAATGGTTTATAGAGTCAGCCTCTTGCCCCCAACAATCTGGGTCCTCGTTTTACCGACCTCGAAAGGATGGGAGGCTGAGTCAACCTTGAGATGGTCAGGATCGAACTGCTGGCAGTGGGCAAAGTTAGCCTGCAATTCTACATTCTAACCACTGCGCAACATGGAAGTGGGGGAGGAAAGAAGAAAGGAAGGGAGAGAGAGG
The DNA here is from genome assembly GCA_023053685.1 of Diadophis punctatus similis. Lineage (NCBI taxonomy): Eukaryota > Metazoa > Chordata > Lepidosauria > Squamata > Dipsadidae > Diadophis > Diadophis punctatus. Next base: position 4,265,072 of record JALIGW010000022.1, on the reverse strand, counting down.
AAGGAAGGAAGGAAGGAAGGAAGGAAGGAAGGGAGGGAGGGAGGGAGGGAGGGAGGGAGGGAGGAAGGAAAGAAGGAAAGAAGAAAGGAAAGGAGAAAGGAAGGAAGGAAGGACAAAGAGGGAGGGAGGGAGGGAGGGAAAAAGGAAGAGCAATAGCATGGAGAATTATATACCTCTTATATAGTGCTTTCCAGCCCTCTCTTAGTGGTTTACATGGTTTATATGGCCCCCAACAATCTGGGTCCTCATTGACCGACCTCGGAAGGACAGAAGGCTGAGTTAACCTTCAGCCGGTCAGGATCGAACTCGTGACAGTCAGCAGAATTAGCCTGCAATACTGCATTCTAACCATTGCGTCACCATGGTCTTAACAATACTCTAAGCCTGAAAACTTTCAATAGATGCCACTATTAAAAAACTACTGCCATCAATATAGATGCAGGTAGTCTTCAACTTATGACCATGATGGATCCCAGAATTATGATCGTAAGTTGTGCCAGTCGTTAAGTGGGTCCTCAACATGAGTGACCTCATTTTTTTGCAGCAGTCATTAAGTGAATGCTGTGGTTGTTCGCAATGGGTGCTTTTTGGGGAAGAAACCAGAAGTACATGCTGGTTTCAAAAAAGCAAAAAAAAAACCCAACCATAATAAATCACAATCACATGACTGCAAGACACCGCAAACGGTCCTAAATGTGGGTTGCTGGTGCCCAAAATGCAATCACATGATCAATGCTAATTTGAGTTGTAAGTACTTTGGGGGGGATCCGTCAGAACTTTGAACAGTCCCTAAGCAACTGATCTTTAAACGAGGACTATCTGTACACCCTCGATCAATGCCTTTTCTTTCTTCATCTGCCTTAAATACGTGACTGTATTTTCTTGGGAAAAGTCAAGGATAAATCTAGAAAGCTGGCAAATCAGAAACAAATTCATTAGGGTGAAAAACTTTAAATCGTTCACGTTTACAACTTTGTTTAGCAAATAGAGGACTTTAGATAAGTGCGTACAGAATTGCGTCTGTTTACTGATATATTTTGAAAACCTTGCACCCTAAAGAGTGTTGAGTGATAAGGAAGAGATCTTTTTGTTGGTGTTTGCCACACCTTGGGACGGACTCACCTTCCCACCAGGTATGTTCCATCTGATCTCTGGCTGAGGATGGCCTAAAACGGTACAGGTGAGCTTTACTGTCTGTTCCAGCTCTTGGATGATGGTTTTTTGAATGTCTATCTCTGGCTTTCCTGTATGAGAGAGTGAGAGTGAGAGAGAACAGAGAAGAAGAAGCACAGGTATAGCATAGGTGGTACCTATGGCTCAACAGTAGTAATTATGAGAGGGATCTTGGAGTCCTAGTGGACAATCACTTAAACATGAGCCAGCAATGTGCTGCAGCTGCTAAAAAAAAACCCAACATAATCCTAGATGGCATTAACAGAAGAATAGAATCAAGATCACGTGTTAAAAGTGTTAATACCACTTTATAATGACTTGGTAAGGCCACACTTGGAATACGGCATCCAGTTTTGGTTGCCACGATGTAAAAAAAAGGTTGAGACTCTGGAAAGAGTGCAGAGAACAGCAACAAAGGTGATTAGGGGAATGGAGGCTAAAACATATGAAGAAAGGTTGCAGGAACTGGGCATGTCTAGTTCAATGAAAAGAAGGACCAGGGGAGACATGATAACAGTCTTCCAATATCTCAGGGGCTGCCACAAAGAAGAGAGAGTCAAACTATTCTCCAAAGCACTGAAGGTAGAACAAGAAGCAATGGGTGGAAACTAATCAAGGAGAGAAGTAACCTAGAACCAAGGAGAAATTTCCTGACAGAGCAATTAATCAGTGGAATGACTTGCCTCCAGAAGTTGTGGGTGCTCCAACACTGGAAGTTTTTAAGAAGAGATTGGATAACCATTTGTCTGAAATGGGATAGGGTTTCCTGCCTAAGCAGGGGGTTGGACTGGAAGATCTCCAAGGGCCCTTCCAACTCTGTTATTCTGGCATCCCAGTGCTCAAGGATTTAAGGCTGGGCTCCAAAAAATGTGAATAGTAGATTAAGTAAGCTAATTGGAATGTTTGTGTGTACGTGAGTCAGAGGGAGGGGAAAGGATCTGACTTCTAACCCCATCCTCACCCCCTGAGCTATGTTGTCTGACAGATCTTCACAGCCTTGCCAGGGCTGTCTCGTCTCATCTTTCTAGGAAAAGCTGTGTAAAGAATAAACACTGAATGAAGAGCGTCACACCTCGACAAATGTGTGGGCCAAATTGTTTACGAAAGGGAAGTTATCTAGAGAGCTGGATCCTGGGCCAAAATGTGTCTTTAAACTATCTCAAAGCCCACTGCTCCTTCTTTGCAAGAGCCACAGAGCGGTGTGTCTCAACCATGGCAACTTTCAGAGGGGGGGGGCCTTCAACTCCCAGAATCCCCCAAACCACGATGTTTTTAGATGTGTGGACTTCAAGTATGTATACCACCCAGAGTTCCATTTTTGTAAAATGGGTGCACCTAGCAAGCTAGCTGGAGGGTGGAAAAAGAAAGGTTATTTGATTATTTAGCGCAGTGTTTCCCAACCTTGGCAACTTGAAGATATCTGGACTTCAACTCCCAGAATTCCCCAGCCAGCGAATGCTGGCTGGGGAATTCTGGGAGGTGAGGTTCAGATATCTTCAAGTTGCCAAGGTTGGGAAACACTGATTTAGCGCTACCCACCTTTCAATCAATTCTGGGAGCCAGTTTGGTCCAGCGGTTAAGGCACAAGGCCAGAAACCAGGAGACATTGAGTTCTAGTCCCGCATGAAAGGCCATTTGGGTGACTCTGGGCCAATCACCAGGAGACCGTGAGTTCTAGTCCCAGCCTTGGCACAGAAGATGGCTGGGCGACTTTGGGCCAATCACCAGGTGACAGAGAGTTCTAGTCCCACCTTGGGCATGAAAGCCATCTCGGTGAGTTTGAGCCAATCACCAGGAGACTGTGAATTCTAGTCCCACCTTATGCAGGAAAGCCGGCTGAGGGACTTTGGGCCAGTCCCTCTCTCTCTCAGCCCAACCTACCTCACAGTGTTGTTGTGGGGAAAATAAGAGGAGGAAGGAATATTATGCGTGTGAGCCACCTTGAGTTAGTTATAAAGTATAAAAAACAACAACACAGGAAAAACATCTAATAAATAAATAAAACAAAACTCTGGCGGGCCCCCAATCGAAAATTAAAAGACACATCAAATCATATTAAAAGTATAAAACTAAACCGATTAAAACATTAAAACTGAACGGTTCTGTCCTCTTCCAGTTACTGATTGCAGCATCTTCCTTTCCTGCACCCTTTCTCCAGTTCAGGGGTGGGTTCCAACTTACCTCGCTGCCGGTTCGCTTCCTCCCGCGCCGTGTGGCCGCGCAGTGCAAAAAAACCCGATTTTTTTTTTAAAAAAGCCAAAAACAAAATGGCGACACATGCGCAGTGCCAGAAACTCGGCTTCTGCGCATGTGCAGAAGAAAAAAAAATCAATTTTTTTTAAAGATGGCGGCGCCCACGGATTGGCACCGACCGATCCGGTTCGGTGACGTCATTGTGATGTCACCAGCGGGTCGTTACCGGTTCGAGTCAACCGGGAGGAACCCACCCGTTCCAGTTCCACTTCAATTCCTTTACACACGCACACACACGCACACACACCAGGGGTGGGTTCCTACCGGTGCGGTCCAGTGCGTAGCTCCGGTAGGGACCCGCCGAGAACCCAATTTGCGCGCGACTGCTCCGGTACCGTCTCCACCGGGCAGTCGCGCGCATCACCATGTCTTTTTTGTGAATTTCTGGGCGATTTTGCTTCTGCGCATGCGCGGAAGCAAAATCGCGCTGAAATCTCGCGAGGGGACGCGCGCGAGAGAGAGATTTCGGTGAGATTTTGCTTCTGCGCATGCGCGGAAGTAAAATCACGCCAAAATCTCACACGTGCGCACGTCCCCTCGCAAGATTTCGGCGCGATTTTGCTTCCACGCATGCGCAGAAGCAAAATCTCGTGAGGGGGCGCGCGCACGCAGCGTGCACACACGCGCACAAAGCATGAAGGACCGCGGAGCAGCGCACTGGTCTGGGTAAGTGAGCAACTCACCCCTGGCACACACACACACACACACACACACACACACACACACACACAGGCACACACACAGGCACACACACACAAACCGCACTGCCTACCTACCTTCTACAATAACTTGGACTGACTCATTCCGCTTCAGTCCGGAGATGGTGGGCACGGAAGCCTCACAGACATATGTGCCTGCCATAGGGTATGTCAGATCTTTCAGCCACAGAGTCTCGCCGGTCCCCATCTGCTGCCTTCCCTGCAGGAGAAATTTTTAAAAAAAGATTGCTGCTGTTATCCCAGATGTGATTCCCTGCCTCGGGTCCTCAGGCAAAGTTGGCTGAGGAATTCTGGGAGTTGAAGTCCACAAGTCTTAAAGTTGTCAAGGTTGGAGACCCCTACTCTGGATGATAAAGATCTCAATTCAATCAAGTGTAAACTGTAGAACGGTTTCTTTCTTTTTACCGGGGTCCATATCTCGAAACCACGGACTGGGAAATTGAATCCAAAGGAGTCTTATTGCTCCTACTGGGAAATTTCATGGAAACGCATCGGCTTCTATGAGATCGTGCCTTTCCATAAAATTTGTCGGTGGGAAAAGGGGCTATCGATTCATTCGGATTCCTTGCTTTTAGAGCAGTGTTTCCCAACCTTGGCAACTTGAAGATGTCTGGACTTCAACTCCCAGAATTCCCCAGCCAGCATTCGCTGGCTGGGGAATTCTGGGAGTTGAAGTCCAGACATCTTCAAGTTGCCAAGGTTGGGAAACACCGTTTTAGAGATTAACGTAGCTTTTCGTTTACGAGACCAGCACTAAAACCGGTATCAAAAGCAGTTAGGATCCAAACCATTTCCCCACCTCCTCAGAGCGTAATCTCTTTAGACATCTCTTGTGTGCCTGATCCGCCTGGCAGAGTGGAGGGATTGTCGAGGAAGGGATCAGAAGAGAGTAGCCATGTGTATTCCCCATTGCCTGCCTGCTTATTCTCTTTCTAATCCCTTCCTCTCCAAAGAAAATTAATTTCTTTCTTGGTAATTATCCCAGCACCAAGGTAAGCATTCTAACGGGCAAGGGAGGAGGGAAATAAAAGTTGAAGTAAAATCGTAAGGAGTCATATGATTTCCCTCCTAGAATTTTGGTCCTCATTTAGTGACCAAATTGCTGTTCCCAGCTGTGCTCACTAAGTAAGGACTTGTAGGAGATGACCTCTGAGGGAGAGGTCAACTGCATCATCAGTCATGAGTCCCTTCATATCCACAAAAAAATCTAAGTCCAGCCCACCGTGAATTCCTTATTTACCGCCAATTTGCTTAGACCAGGGGTAGGCAAAGTTGGCTCTTCTATGACTCGTGGACTTCAACTCCCAGAATTTCTGAGCCAATCATGCTAGCTCAGGAATTCTGGGAGTTGAAGTCCATGAGTCATAGAAGAGCCAACTTTGCCTACCCCTGGCTTAGACCGTTAGTAGTTCAGATTCTTGTAGGGAACGTTAGCTTACAATAAACCTTTACACACATTTGAACTGGCCGTATCGTCTGTTTTCCTTGGCACGTGACAGCACTACTTGCATAAACATTTCCTGGGACAGCCAGTTTTGTGAACGCACCCTCTCAGGATTTCAAACAAGTCCTGACCATGGATGCCATCTTTGATCCATACAGTATTCTGGCAGATGTGTAACTTATGAAGGAATCCCTTGCAGATGCTACCTACCTTCTTCCATGACAACGTGGGTGTCTTGGAGCCACTGCCAGAACAGTTCAACTGAAGGTCTTCACTTCGGTTGACTTTCACTACCTTGGTTGGATTTAGGACCACGGGATCCAGATCTGAAACCCAGAAGACATGGCTTAATTTTAATTAGCAACTTAGCAACGGTCTGTAAGAGATTCTCAGTCATCCAGGTCACAGTTGTCCCAAAGGTGCTTTTTTCAGGAGGCAACTGGACTTTCTGGTTTTTTTTTTTCTTTGAAGACGTTTCGCTTCTCATCCTGTCAGAGCTGAAGAAGCTTCTTGGATGAGAAGTGAAACCTCTTCAAAGAAAAAACAAGGAAGTCCAGTTGCCTCCCTGAAAAAAAAGCACCTTTGGGACAATGGTTAGGAGCCGAGGTGGTGCAGTGGTTAAAGTGCAGCACTGCAGTTCAGCTGTTCAAATCTCACCGGCTCAAGGTTGACTCAGCCTTCCATCCTTCTGAGGTCGGTAAAATGAGGACCCAGATTGTTGGGGGCAATATGCTGAACTCTGTAAACCGCTTAGAGAGGGCTGTAAAGCACTATGAAGCGGTATATAAGTCTAAGTGCTATTGCTATTGCTAACTGGATGATGAAAAGGAAGGCTTGGCCTGGCTCTCTCTCTCTCTCCCAGCATTCCATGGGGCACTCACAATCGATGACGATGCTGACGTCCTTCTCCAGCTCCACCTCGGAAGGACTATAGAAGTCCAGGACCTGACAGCGATAGGTCCCACTGTCAGCCTTGGTCACTTGTGGAAGCAGAAGGACGCCATCGGCGGTGGTGGGCAGGTCCAACAGGTTATCGGGACTCTGGGATGGAAGAGCAGAAGTAGGTAAGGCTGGAGAGACGATGACATCAGATACATGGACAGAGGTCCTCAACATACAACCATTCATTCTGTAACAGTCCATTCTGAACAGCCTAAACAGATCGTCCCAACGGCACTGAAAAACGGACTTATGATCGTTTCTCACACTTATGACCACTGCAGCATCCCCTGGTCATGTGATCAAAATTTGGGTGCTTGGCAATCGGTTCATATCTATGACGGCTACAGCGTCTCCAGGGGGCATGTGATTCCCTTTGATGATCTTCTGACAAGCAAAGTCCATCATCATCTTCATTTAATGACCCCATAATCCCTTGGGGGGGTGGAGTCTGGGCAACTGAATGGAACTAGCAGAGTGTTTTTTTAATGGCCGGATGCCCTTCCTGTCGCCAATGCGGAGTTTTGTTCAGCGGATATATTCTCATCGTGCCCAGAGAGAGAAATATCTGCCTCTACCTAGGATCGAACTCACAGCCTCCGGATTGTGAGGCAAGAGCTCCACCTCTAGGCCACCGCACCACTCCTTGACAAGCGAAGTCCATGGGGAAGCCAAATTCACTTAACAACCCTGTTAACTAATTTAACAACTGCAGGGATCCACTCAACAACTCTGCCAAGAAAGGCCGTAAAATGAGGCCAAACTAACTTAACAACGGTCTCACTTAGCCACAGAAATGTTGGGCTCAACTGTGGTCGTAAGTCGAGGACTATCTGTACCAAGAAGCTCCTGTTGAATCTCAGCCACCAGAATTCCGCTCCAAGATAGACCCCAAAAACCCAAGATGACCTTAACCCAACATTAAGCCAACAAAATGATTGGGGACACGCACAACCTGCCCAGGAAACTGGGTTTCTCCATTTCTTCCTTTTGTCTGTCTGTCTGAACCGATCGTGCCAAAATAGGGTTACCAAACTAATTCTCCTTCCTTGGGGGGAAAGTAACTAGCATCGGACCAAGCAGTACCTGTTCTGCCCCAGTGCCGAGCCCACCAATAATTACGCACACACAAACGTCCAAACACCGTTTGTTTTAGTAATTAAAGCAGTCTCCTAATAATTTCTTAGGAGCGTAAAAAGCAAAAGAAAGGCAGAAGTTATTCTGTTCAGAAACCCAGCTGTTAATATACTATCTTAACAGCTGGCCGAAGTTCAAGAGGTAATTGACAAGTCTTACTGTACTTGGCACGAGACCCGGAACTAGGAAATGCAAGAAACAAGATCCGTGCTGGAATGCAAACTGGAGTCACAGAAGTCAAGATTTAGAAGCCACGTTGTTTTCTGCAACTAGGCTCAGCGTGGTTAGGACTTAAGTAGTCGAAGGGCGTGGCCAATTAGCCTGCAGCTCTACGCTCGAGGAGACCTCCTCCTGCGTAGCCACTCTTGCCTTCTAACAGCCCTGCGTGCCCTAGCGTCGAGAAGAAGAGGCTCCTCCTCTTCTTCTCCATCACTCATGTGCACCTCATGAGGTGCACAAGGCCCTGGTTGACTTCCAGCCTCTGGCACCGAGTCCCCTCCAACCTCCTCGCTATCGGACTCGGGTGCCAGGTGCACGGGGCAATGGTACCGCGCCACAACCGCCGCTTGGTCCTCGGGATCCATGACCAGCTGCGTGGGATGCGGGTGGGCCACAACAGTACCTGCACTTTGAAGAATGAATATTCGGGTTGGGGGGACCCGTCCCCCTGGCATCGCAACTTCACATTGTCTCCTTCTTTGATGACTTTTGGCGAATCCAACATAAACTGCACGTTCTCAGTATAATCTATGGTGGGTGAAAGTAGGAAACAGGATTACTCAGGAGCAGCAGTGATAACTGAGCGTTCTAGGAATTATAATGCAAAAGGTTATTATTGATGTGCACGTCTGGATACAGGTAGTAGCTCAGTAAGAAACTGACTTGTTTAGCGACCGTTTGCTCTATCGACAGTGATGAAAAAGTAACTTTGCAAAGAATCCACAAGTGGATGATTTTTGCAGATCTGTAAAGCAATATTTCTCAATCTCAGCCACTTTAAAGATGGATGGACTCCAACTCCCAGAATTCCCCAGCCAGCATTCAAAGGAGAGAGAAAGGAAGATCAAAAGGACAGTCGCTAATTCATTTAGTGACTGCTTCACTTAATGACCAAGCGCCCTTCTGACAAGTAAAGTCAATGGGGAAGCCAGATTCACTTCAAAACTGTGTCACTCACTTAATAAATGCAGTGACTCATTTAACAACTGTGGTTAAAAAAAAGGTCATAAACAGAGCAAAAACGAATGTCTCACTTAGCAACAGAAATTTTGGGCTCAATTGTGGTCGTAAGTCGAGGACTACCTGTATAACACTTTTTAAAAAAAATTCTTCACAACGAGTTAGCAATCAGCTGAAATTAAAAAAATAGCAGCTTGCAAGACAGCTGAAACAACAGCAGCAAAATAACACATCAAGTTAATCAACAAGACCTCAGGAAATAAAAAGCTTGCTGACACGTCTAGTTTTATCAAACATCTTTACCCATTTCTACTTTCATCCCCACGAAAACAAACATTAAAAACTCCACAAAGAATCCGGTCCTTGAAAAGAAAACAAAAAAGGAAAAAGAAAAAAATAACAAGATAGTAACAGCAAAACCAAAAGTCAGATATGTTATGATTCTGCTTTTGCCAACTTGGGGCATTCTCTCAGAGGTGTGTGTGTGTGTGTGTGTGTGTGTGTGTGTGTGTGTGTGTGTGTGTGTGTGTGTGAGTGTGTGTGCATTTCAACTCCCAGAATTCCTAGCAGCAGATCCATGGCTAAGAATTCTGGGGGTTGAGATCCACACCTCTGGTGGGCTTTACCCAGGCTGAACGTGCCTACTACGAGGGAGAATTAGGAAATTGCTGGACAAAAACATCCAGAAAGATTCATAGTTTAGACCAGGGATCTCCAAACTTAGCAACTTTAAGCTTTGTGAACTCCAACACCCAGAATTCCTCAGCCAGCCATGGGAATTCTGGGAGTTGAAGTCCACAAGTCTTAAAATTGCCAAGTTTGGAGACCCCCCTGGTCTAAAATCCACTATCACTAAATGGATTGTGGTCAGTAAATGGACTGAGGTCATATCAGGGGCTGCCACAAAGAAGAGGCAGTCGAGATATTCTCCAAAGCCCCTGAAGATAGGAGAAGAAGCAATGGGTGGACACTAATCAAGGAGAGAACCAACCTGGAAGTAAGGAGAAATTTCCTGGCAGTGAGAACAATTAATCAGTGGAACGATTTGCCACCAGAAGTTGTGGATCCTCCATCACTGGAGGCTTTTAAGAAGAGATTGGACAACCATTTGTCTGAAATGGGAAAGGGTTTCCTGCCTAAGCAGGGGGTCAGACTAGAAGACCTCCAAGGTCCTTTCCAACTCTGTTATTCTATTCTGTCTTCATCCTTTAGGCCCACCTCTTGAATCTTTAACAAAACCATCTCCGAAGCTGGGTCAAAATCTTGGGCAGGTAATACTGAAAGCCGCATCCCTTAGCCACTGACTCGTATTTATGACGGTTGCAGTGTCCAAGGGGGTCACGCAATCCCCTTTTGCGACACCCGCTCCCCAACCCCCAGTGACAAACAAAATCAATGGGGAAGCCGGATTCACTTAAGAACCAGCTTACTCACTTAAGAACTGCAGCGATTCACGTAACAACGGTGGCAAGAAAGGTCGTAAAACGGGGCAGGACTCGCTTAACCATTGTCTCGCTTAGCAACAGAAATGTTGGGCTCCATTGTGGCCATAAGTCGAGGACTATCTGCATTCTAAAAACCCCATGGTCGGTTAAGTAGCCAGAGAGTTGGGCTCTTTTCAATTCTGTGATTCATATTCGCTGGCCTCCCCCCGGAAAGCTTTTTGGGGGGATCGGGACTAGAGGAAGACAAAAGCAAGAGCCCCCCACCCCCACCCACCCCACTTACAGTGCAAGGTGAGATTGAAAGGTAGCGATTCCTCCATGCCGACTTTCCCGTTCGGCATCTTGTAGCTGACTTTGCATTGGAAAATGGAGTTTTTATCTGCTTTTTTGGGGCGCATATAGAGCGTGCTGGATCTGGAATATAGTCCCGAGGCTTCCTTTACCGTCCTCACCACCTCGTAGAGTTCTGGGGAGGAAAGACAACACAACAAAGATGAGCTTCGCAACAGAGAACGTCCACGGTTTCAAACGTGTGCAGGCGGAAGGTGGGTGGTTTTTTTTGTTATTTTCCCCTCCTCCCTCTGTGGGCTCCAGGCAGTAATTGTGTCAGGAAAACAAAAATCAAGTGGGGGGGGGATGCAATTGTGTATTCAAAGGTCACCCCTCTTACACAAGTAGAGTGTGTGTGTGGGGGTCCCTCTCTCATTTTATTAGCGTGGTGTTTCTCAATCTGGGGAATTCTGGGAGTTGAAGTCCACACAACCAAATTGTTGAGGTTGAGAGTATTAGAGCACGGGACAATTTCTACAGAAGTGTAGATGTTCCTTATTCAAAAAAAAATTCTTGCAATTATTTTCTCTGCAGCCCCTGGCTATTTCTCTGATCTGGCTATTCCTGAAAATGTCTGTCTGTCTGTCTAATCTATCTATCTATCTATCTATCTATCTATCTATCTATCTATCTATCTATCTATCTATCTATCTATCTATCTATCTATCTATCTATCTATCTATCATCTATCTATCTATCTATCTATCTATCTATCTATCTATCTATCTATCTATCTATCTATCTATCTATCTATCTATCATCTAATCTTATTTACCTATCTATCATATCTTTATCTATGTACTGTATCTATATATTTATCTACATTTTTAATTTAGCTACCTAATTGATCTAATTTGGTTTGGCTATCTTATCTATCTAATCTAATATTTCTTATCTCTTATCTATCTTATTATCTAATAATTTAATCCAGGGGTCCTCAAACTTGGCAACTTTAAGACTTGTGGACTTCAACTCCCAGAATTCTCCAGCCAGCTATGAATTCTGGGAGTTGAAGTCCACAAGTCTTAAAGTTGCCAAATTTGAAGATCTGTTTTAATCTATCTTTATCTGTCTATCTTTATCTATCCATTCTTTCATCTGTCATCCATTTATCCATTCATCAATCCATCTAACATCCATCCATCATCTGTCTGTCTGTCTGTCTGTCTGTCTGTCTGTCTGTCTGTCTGTCTGTCTGTCTGTCTGTCTGTCTGTCTGTCTATCTATCTATCATCTATCTATCTATCTATCTATCTATCTATCTATCATCTATCTATCTATCTATCTATCTATCTATCTATCTATCTATCTATCTATCTATCTATCTATCTATCTATCATCTAATCTTATTTACCTATCTATCATATCTTTATCTATGTACTGTATCTATATATTTATCTACATTTTTAATTTAGCTACCTAATTGATCTAATTTGGTTTGGCTATCTTATCTATCTAATCTAATATTTCTTATCTCTTATCTATCTTATTATCTAATAATTTAATCCAGGGGTCCTCAAACTTGGCAACTTTAAGACTTGTGGACTTCAACTCCCAGAATTCTCCAGCCAGCTATGAATTCTGGGAGTTGAAGTCCACAAGTCTTAAAGTTGCCAAATTTGAAGATCTGTTTTAATCTATCTTTATCTGTCTATCTTTATCTATCCATTCTATCATCTGTCATCCATTTATCCATTCATCAATCCATCTAACATCCATCCATCATCTGTCTGTCTGTCTGTCTGTCTGTCTGTCTGTCTGTCTGTCTGTCTGTCTGTCTGTCTGTCTGTCTGTCTGTCTGTCTGTCTATCTATCTATCTATCTATCTATCTATCTATCTATCTATCTATCTATCTATCTATCTATCTATCTATCCAACCCTCCATTCATTTATATCTGTCTATCTGTCTGTCTGTCCCTCCATATCTCCCTCTATCTCTCTCTATCTCTCTCCCCCCTCTCCTTCTCTCTCCCTCTCTGCCAATTTTTCCTATTGCACAAAATTGTCCAAACGTCCACGTTTAAAGAGTGTCTCTTTATGGGTCTGTCAATCCGAGACCCCTCTCAAGGGGGGGGCATACCTGCCTGTCCCTCCTTGCATTCGATGAACAAAGAAAGAAACGGCTTCCTTACCTTTGTTGTGTTCGGTGGTAATATTCAGAAACTGCCCATCTTTGTACCAGCTGATGGTGGGCGCAGGGTAGCCATTTTTGCCTGTGCACACGGCAATCTGAAGAAAGACACGAGACGGCAGCTCTCTGAATAGAATAGCTCAAAACTTTTCAAAATGGGCCATTAGAAACAAAGAATCTTTAAAATCCCCTATCCCCAAAACCAGCTGAAATTCAATTGTCTATGTTTTCACTTAGTTTATAGCCTTCAGTCCTCTGAATTTCAAATTATAGCCCATGCTCACTTAACACTGTTCATACCTGCCCTTAAAAACTATTTGCAGCCCAAATAAAAGTTGAAATAACTTTCAAAAACTATTTTAAAAAAAACTTCAGTGCTTCTCACCCTTCAAAAAAACAGGACAAAGGCAGGTAATCTTCGATTTATGGCCACAATTGAACCCAGACTTTTTGTTGCTAAGCAAGACAGTTCTTAAATGAGTTTTGCTCCATTTTGCGACCTTTCTTGCCACAGTTGTTAAGTGCATCACTGCAGTAACGCGGTTGTTAAGCAAATCTGGCTTTGACTTTGCTTGTCAGAAAGCCGCAAAGGGGGATCACATAATCCCCAGGACACTGACACCGTCATAAATATGAACAGAGGTGCGTTCCTCCCGGTTCGGTTTGCCCGAACCGGTAGCAACCTGCTGGTGATGTCACGATGATGTCACAGAACCAGTTCGGTCGGTGCCAGTCCGTAGGTGCCGCCATCTTTTTAAAAAAAAATTATTTTATTTTATTTTATTTTATTGAATTTTTATTTATTTTTTCTTTCTTCTGAGCATGCACAGAAGCCTAGTTTCCGGCACTGTGCATGCGGTCGCCATCTTGTTTTTTGCTTTTTTTTTGCTTTCTTTTATTTTTCGGCACTGCGCCTGCACGCCTGCGCAAAGCGCGGGAGGAAGCAAACCAGCAGCGAGGTAAGTTAGAACCCACCCCTGAATATGAACCAGTTGCACAGCGTCTGAATTTGGATCACGTGACCACGGGGGGTGCTGCAACGGTTGTTAAGTGTGAAAAACGGTCATGAGGCACATTTTTCAGTGTTGTTATAACTTCGGACAGTCCCTACATGAACTGCTGTAAGGCAAGGATTAGTGTAAACAACCTCCTTGCATTTAGAGAGAGACAAACTCACCTCCGAAGCATCATCAGCGGTCACAGAGAGGGTCCTGGAGTTCGGTGTAAGCTCAGGGGGCTCGGGTGGATCTATAGAGACCATCAGTCAGAGAGAGAGAGACAGAGAGCGGGCAAAAAAGGCAACAGGCCTGTTAGTTAAGCTACAGCATCCAGAAGTGGCAAAATCGCTTCCTCCATTAAAATACAGATATCCCTCCACTTATGACCAAATCTGCAACCAGAACCTCTATTGCAAAGCAAGATTGTTTAGTGTTAAGGGTCCCCCGTGACTTGGCTTCAACTCTTAGTTGATTAATCATCACTGCTGAGGTTTGTAGTTATTTATTTTGTGGAGGCTTTTTTTATTGTTTGATTTTTTTTAAAAAAATGGCTTTAATTGTTTTACAAGCTTAGAATTGTAAGTCACTTGGCTGTATTGGGTGGAGGGAGGGAGGGAGGGAGGGAGGAAAAAGAAAGAAAGAAAGAAAGAAAGAAAGAAAGAAAGAAAGAAAGAAAGAAAGAAAGAAAGAAAGAAAGAAAGAAAGAAAGAAAGAAAGAAAGAAAGAAAGAAAAAGGAAAGGGTTTTGTGGAGGTTTTTATTGTTGTAACGTTTTTTAAAATGGCTTTAATTGTTTTACAAGCTTAGAATTGTAAGTCATTTGGCTATGTAGGGTGGAGAAAGGAAGGAAGGAAGGAAGGAAGGAAGGAAGGAAGGAAGGAAGGAAGGAAGGAAGGAAGGAAGGAAGGAAGGAAGGAAGGAAGGAAGGACGAGCGAGCCATGGCCAATTTTACAATTTTTTGCCACAACTGTTAAGCCAATCATTGCAGTTCTTAAGTGGACCATCTGAATTTACTTAATCCAGCCTCCTCTATTGACTTTGTTTGTCAGAAGCCAGCTGGGAAAGTTGTAAATGGTGATCACGTGACCCCCGGGACGCTATAAGCATCATAAATGCACGCTGGTTGCCAAGCGCCCAAATTTTAATCTTGTGACTGTGGGGGATGCTATGATGGTCATAAGTGTGTGGATCGGCCGTAAGTCCTTTTTTGAGTGCTGCTGTAACTTTGAATGGTCACTAAATGAATGGCTGCAAGTTGAGGACTACCTGTAGAGGATAAGACAAGGAAATCAAAGTCGGAGATGAAGAACCATCCTTCAAAGAAATCTCAGGAAAATGCAGTATTTTATTCTCATTTGACAAGGGACTTTCAGTCTAAACCAAACTTGCCCACTTTAAGATGAGTTGGACTTCAACTCCCAGAATTCCCCAGCCAGCTGGCTAGGGAATTCTGGGAGTTGAAGTCCACCCATCTTCAAGTGGCCCAGGTTGAGAAACAGGGCTCTACAGGCCCCGAGACTGACCTATACTTGCAAAACCAAAGCTTTGGCCTGGCACAGAGCTGAAAATTATAAAACAAACTTTCCAATTAATAATAAACCTGAGCAGGATTTCAGGAACTTAAGTTCCGCCATTGCAGTTTTATCAAAGAAGGGGAAATGATTGAGTGTTTTCCGTTTGTCAGCAATGAAGGTGTCGGGCAAACACAGCTGCTTCTGTTTGCGCCTGCTGTTTTTTTAAGCATCTCTCCGAATCCCATCAGGGAGCAAAAGCAAATGAAGGAAGGCGGGTGGGGAGAGATGGGGCTTGCTGCTGATGGGGAAGAGAAACTGGGGATTGTAGGAAGAGCGTAAAATGGAGGAGGGCTGACTTGGGGCCAATAACCAGGAGACGGTGAGTTCTAGTTCTGCCTTAAGCACAAAAGGCAGATGGGAGAGTTTGGGCCTATCACCAGGGGACAGTGAGTTCTAGTCCTGCCTTAGGCATGAATGGAGGATGGGTGACTTAGGGCCAATCACCAGGAGACTGTGAATTCTAGTTCCGCCTTAGGCTCAAAAGCCAGATCGGAGACTTTGAGCCAATCACCAGGAGACTGTGAATTCTAGTTCCGCCTTAGGCTCAAAAGCCAGATCGGAGACTTTGAGCCAATCACCAGGAGACTGTGAGTTCTAGTTCCGCCTTAGGCTCAAAAGCCAGATCGGAGACTTTGAGCCAATCACCAGGAGACTGTGAGTTCTAGTTCCGCCTTAGGCTCAAAAGCCAGATCGGAGACTTTGAGCCAATCACCAGGAGACTGAGTTCTAGTTCCACCTTAGACACAAAAGCCAGATGGGAGACTTTGAGCCAATCACCGGGAGACAGTGAGTTCTAGTCCCGCCTTAGGCATGAATGGAGGATGGGTGACTTAGGGTAGTAGTGGGTTCTGAATTAGTTTGCTATCGGTTTGTGCGCGCACTTCTGTGCATGTGCAGAAGCATCCCTGGCGGGTGGGCGGAGCCTCCTGCCACTGCTGCTACCGGTTCTGAGAACCGGTCCGAACCAGCAGCAACCCACCGCTGACTTAGGGCCCAATCACCAGGAGACTGTGAATTCTAGTTCCACCTTTGGCTCAAAAGCTAGATGGGAGACATTGAGCCAATCACCAGGAGACAGTGAGTTCTAGTCCCGCTTTAGGCATGAAAGCCAGCTGGGTGACTTTGGGCCAATTCCATTTCTCTGCTCAACCCATCTCACAGGGTTGTTGTTGTGGGGGGAAATAGGAAGAAGGAATATTAAATGTTTGCCACCTCGAGTTATTTATGAAAACAATAACGGAGGGATATAAACAATAAATATAAATACTCTTACCGAAGACCTTGAGTTGGGTCCTTCCAGTGTCACCTACGGAACCGCTGACCACTTGGCAAGAGAAGAACCTTTCATCATTCACGTCAATGGCAGTAATGACCAGGCTGTTGTTGGCATCCATGAAGACACGGTCCGTATACTCCGTTCCTCTGTCCACGCCTACCTTACCCTTGTCGTTGTAAGCCACACGCTGCTGTAGCCCATTCTTGTCCATCTGGAAGTTTGAGATATTTACGTATTCATGGATTTCTCCCACCCTTAGAGAAGAAAGCCTCCGCTCCTACAGAGGTGACCCCAACCATGCCCTCTTCTCCTTGGCGAACCCCACAATACTCACAGCAAACCATTCTATCAGGAGGTTATCCTGCTCTTCCATCATTGTGTAAGGGCAGACAATGGGCACCTGCTGACCCATAACCACCTCCATCTCGGCTACCATAGACACCTGGACCTTCGCCTGGCATCCTGCAGGGGAGAAGTGTCACGATGTGAATTATTGCCAGTTGTGCATCTCTATGTTTTTCTGTTTCTTGTATTTATGGTCAAGCAGACGAATGATATATTCTACTACGCATGTCTGCCTTCCAGAGGTCTCCTCCTTTTTTTCTCATCGCCATATCTACCGGAGGTAGAAGTGATTTATTTCCTTAGCCGATAAAATGTAGTCTAATAAGAATTCTTTTATTACTTTTCTACTGAAATAAATATTTTGTTAATTAGATTTGAATCTCGGGTTTTATTTTCTAAGTAAGTATGTTTTCAAAGGAGCTACAATCCATCGACCTACAGAGGACTGATTCTTCCGCTAACAAGAAGAAAGGATCATCAGAAGGACTCAACAAGCATCAGAAGATCTCAGAAGATCCTTGCTTGGTCAAGAAAGTCCTCTAGAAGTGTTGCTCAAAGTCTAGGTCTGGTTGGCAATGAAGGCCTTCCAGATATCTTGTGATAGGATCACCAACTGCTTCCTATGCTTGGTTCCTGCTTCTTCTCTCCATTGACTACCGTAGTTTGGGACACCCTTCAGATGACCAGGTTAGACTCTGAGACAGTCAGCAGCCAAGCAAGATCATGGTTGACCTAACCTGGTCCTTCTGTTTAATTTGGATCAAGATTTCAATGCTGTTGCCTTAGGAGTTTTTCAGGCAATTACAACCTTAGGAATCCACCCCATTACTGTGGTTACTACAATCCAAGGAAGTTTGGATCAGAAACTGCAGAAACTGAATTGCAATTCCCCCATAAGTCCTTGACGTATGACCATATTTGGGACCAGAATTTCTGTTGCTAAGCACAGGCGGTTGCTAAGTGAGTCCTGCCCGATTTTATGACCTTCCCGCCCCCTCCCCATTGGTTTTGCTGGTCAGATGTCAGCTGGGAAGGTCACAAACAATGATCACATAACCCATAAATACATGCCAGTTGCCAATCGCCCGGATTTTGATTACTGTGATGGTGGGGATTCTGTGACTGTCGTAAGTGCGAGAACCAGTTGTCACTCTTTTTCGAAGTTATTGTAACGCCAAATGGTCGCTAAACAAACAGTTATAAGACGAGGACTAGCTGTAATGAACCATTGACAGTCTCTATAGATCAGTGCTTCTCAAGCGTGGCCACTTTAAGATGGGTGGACTTCAACTCCCAAAATTCCCCAGCCAGACTGCCTGGCTGGGGAATTCTGGGAGTTGAAGTCCACCCCATTTTAAATGGCCAAAGTTTGTTTGTTTGTTTGTTTGTTTATTAGCGAGACTTATATACCGCCTCATAGTGCAAGCACTTGCTAAGCGGTTTACACCATTAAGCAATGTATATTTATATTGCCCCCAACAATCTGGGTCCTCATTTGTTGAGAAACACTGCTCTAGATCAGTGTTTCCCAACCTTGGCAAGTTGAAGATGTCTGGACTTCAACTCCCAGAATTCCCCAGCCATCATTCGCTGGCTGGGGAATTCTGGGAGTTGAAGTCCAGACATCTTCAACTTGCCAAGGTTGGGAAACACTGCTCTAGATTCTGCATATATCAAAAGTAAATGGTGGCGTCTGTGACAACTTTCCCTTTTTGTTCGGCTAACTTTTGGACTCGCAGCCAACTCACTCCCAAACGTGCAAACTGCCCCCGTTTTGTGTCCTCCTCGGCTGTCCGGGACATTGCAGCGGAAAAGCCAGCCTGCCTTCCCAGTTTTGTAGCTGGAGAGTAACATCAGCTTCCTTTCCTTCGGTCTTGCTAAAAATATCCAGCATCTCTGCTGCAGTTAAAGAACCCAGTCATCTTTAAATGGAAAATGCACATCATTTTATTCTGCATTCCCTTTGCAACAGAAAGCCACTTCCTTTGCAATGTTGGATTCTCCGTTCAAAAGGCCGCCAAAACCCTTAAGATTTTTCAGCTGCACACAAATCAAGCGACCCAACATTTGGTGCTGCGCCCAGCGGTAGCCACTGCTCGGTTTGCAGAATGTCAGAAATGGGAACGCAGTGAGGGGCGGGGACTAATTTAGATTAAATTAAAATGAAGTTATTATATGAATTGCAGTTCAATGCAGTTACTCCATGGGTAGTTAGTAGATCTACTACTTGCGGCCTAGCGCAGATGACCTGACAATCCGGTACCTGTTCAGAGTTTGGCACTTTGGAGAGATCTTTTCACCTTCTCTTCCAAGCTGCTGGATCCAAGATGGAAGGATCACTAGCTTCTCACCAAAATCTAGCCTGATCCCTTGCAAAAGGCCAGGTTTGTCACAGACCAGAGCTCTATGCAGCTCAAGAGGCACCAACTGCTTGCAAAGGGCTTGTAGTGTCTGTCTGTCTGTCTATCTATCTATCTTCCATTATCCATCCATCCCTTCCTCTATCATCCATCCATCCATCTGACATCCATCCACCCACCCATCCATTGTTTCTATCTATCAATCAATCAATCTATCTATCTACCTCTCTCTCTCTCTCTCTCTCTATCTATCTATCTATCTATCTATCAATCAATCTATCTATCTATCTACCTCTCTCTCTCTCTCTCTCTCTCTCTCTATCTATCTATCATCTATCTATTCTCTCTCTCTCTCTCTGCAGTATCACCCATCCATCCATTCCTCTTTCATTCATCCATCTGTCATCAAGCCACCCATCCATTGTTCTATATCATCTATCTATCTATCTATCTATCTATCTATCTATCTATCTATCTATCTATCTATCTATCTATCTATCTATCTATCTATCTATCATCTCTCTCTCTCTCTCTCTCTCTCTCTCTCTCTCTCTCTCTCTCTCTCTCTCTCTCTCTCTCTCTCTATCTATCTATCTATCTTAGTTTCTACACCACGCATCTTACCTAAGTGACTGAGCAGTTTACAAACAACATCATAAAATAGTACAAAAACCTGTCACAATTAAAAACCACCTGTTTTAAAAAACAAATTAAAAGCACAATTAAAAGCACAGTTAAAAACAGTAACCATCATTTCCTTGGGCAAATAGGAGGCTCTAAAGCAAGTTATTTCTTTCCAGTCAAACACAATTCCTCCTGACTTCATAGAGAGGCCGATGGGCTTGGCATTGTTTTCTTTCAGGGTGCTGTCTTGTCTTTCCAAGATCACCTACATTTTGGGATTTCCTCGTGGTCCAAGAGCTAACTATATATATATAGTTTTCAAGTGCTTTTCAAGGACTTAAAAGTGAAAATCTAGAAATCTACTGGCAGTTTTAGCAACTGGCCTTGGCTGAATTTTATATATATATATATATATATATATATATATATATATATATATATATTATATATATATATATATATATATATATATATATATATATATATATATATGTATATATGTATATATGTATATATGTATATATGTATATATGTATATATGTATATATGTATATATGTATATATGTATATATGTATATATGTATATATGTATATATGTATATATGTATATATGTATATATGTATATATGTATATATGTGTGTGTGTGTATATATATATATATATATATATATATATATATATATATATATATATATATATATATATATATATATATATATATATATATATATATATATATATATATATATATATATATATACATATATATATATTAAATTCAGCCAAGACCAGGTGCTAAAACTGCCAGTCCAGATTTCTTTCACTTTTAAGCGCTTGAAAAGGAAAGAAGGTCTTAATTTTAGCCATGCTGAAAATTGCATCCAAACTAACGTGATGGTCAAATGGACTCGTTTTGCAATTCTATTAAAATCTTCTCTTCTTGACTGTGCAGATAGGCAGAATTCTGTAGAGTGAAAAGTATTTCCCAAAGTGCTTTGAAGGCAGAGCGTATGATCCAGCAGGCCTCCAAACCGTAAGAGAAAGAAACTTCTGTCTTTTCCCTTCTGGATGTGGTTAAACTGCAGCAAATTCACTCCAGCCCGGCCAACATCCTTCCCCTTTCTCCTATATACAATGTCAGACAGTTATTATATGCCCCTGGCCCCTCTTAAGGCAATCTTGAATAAATATGTGCTGGGATGGAGGGGCGGGGAGGGGGGGGCAGGAGAGAAATAAAGCAGCTCTTTGCCTCTGCGGTGGTGGGGGGGGGGGCGAAAAAGGGGGGGGGGAGATCCAGGATATGAAAGGGCCCCGCAGCAGCCGAGCAAGGAGCAGCTGCTTGAGATTCCAGGCTGGCACCGAGGGCTTTGTTCTCAGATAAATCCCTCCAAATTGGGAGGGGGTGGAGGGGGGGGTGAGAGGAGGAGGAGGGGCTGCTTTCATCTCCCGGTTGGGTAGCAGGAAGGGGATTCTCAAAAGGCAAGGTGCCCAGAAACTGCTCAGCGCCAGGGAACCAGCTGGCAAAGTGGAGTGAAGGTGGGGAGGGGGGGAGAGAGGGAGGGAGGGAGATAGAGAAAGAAAGAAAGAGAAGAAAGAAAGAAAGAAAGAAATAAAGAAAGAAAGAAAGAAAGAAAGAAAGAAGAAAGAAAGAAAGAAAGAAAGAAAGAAAGAAAGAGCAAATTAAAGAGAAAGAGAAAAAAGAAAAAGAAAAAGAAAGGAAAAAAGGGATGGAGGAAGGAAGGGAGGGAGGGAAGGTGGGGAGGGAGGGAGGGGAGGAAGGAAGGGAGAGAGGGAGGGAGGGAGGGAGAGAGAGAGGAGGAAGGAAGGAAGGAAGGAAGGAAGGAAGGAGGGAGGGAGGGAGGGAGGGAGGGAGGATGGAAGGAAGGAAGGAAGGAAGGAAGGAAGGAAGGAAGGAAGGAAGGAAAGAAGGAAGGGACGGAGGGAGAGAGGGAAGGAGGGAGGGAGGGAGAGAGGGGAAGGATGGAAGGAAGATGGGGAGGGAGGGAGGAAGGAATGAAGAGAGGGAGGGAGGGAGAGAGGGCGAGAGGAGGAAGGAAGGGAGGGAGGGAGGGAGGGAGGGAGGTGGTGAGGAAGGGAGGGAGAGAGGAGGAAGGAAGGAAGGAAGGAGGGAGGAGGGAGGAGGGAGGGAGGGAGGAAGGAAGGAAGGAAGGAAGGAAGGAAGGAAGGAAGGAAGGAGGGAGGGAAGGAGGGAGGGAGGGAAGGAGGGGAAGGAAGGTGGGGAGGGAGGGAGGAAAGAAGGAATGAAGAGAGGGAGGGAGGGAGAGAGAGAGAGAGGGAGAGAGGAGGAAGGGAGGAGGGAGGGAGGGAGGGGGTGACGGAGGGAGGGATGGCTCAGGAATTCTGGGAGTTGAAGTCCACAAGTCATAAAAGAGCCATCATTCCCCCACCTCTGGATTAAAACATCAGCAGACTTACTTTACTTTCCACCCAACTATCCCAAGACCTCAGAAGGAAGGTGAGAAGAGAGAATTGCATTAAAACCTACCAGCCCTGAAAGACCAGGGAGGCCAAATTAAAATATGTTTCTTCCCAGCATTACTCAAACCGGAGCCACCTCTGAGTTTCAATACGCCAAGAGGCCCTGCGGCAGAGATGTGTAAGCGGCTAAGATACCCGGTGAAAGATTTTAGTTGCAAATATTCCCTCACAGTCTTCCCATCCCTAGGACTTTCTTTGCACGTGTCACAAAGAGTGTGTGTGTCAACCTCAGCTATTTCGAATGGACTTCGACTCCCCAGAATTCCCCAGCCAGCCATCTTGCTGAGTTGAGAAACGCTATTCTACTGCATTCTGACTTGAAAAGAAGAAAAGTTTTAGTTTGCAAGTATTCTCTCTCAATCTTTTCATCCTCGGACTTACTTTCGGTGAATTTTTCTACTGCAGTGTGTCTCAAATTCAGCAACTTTAAGATGGGTGGACTTCAACTCCAGAATTCCTCAGCCAGCCATGTTGGCTGGGGAATTTTGGGAGCTGAAGTCCACCAGTTGTTGAGGTAGCAAAATTTTCTTTTATTCTGACTTGGAAAGAAGAAAGATTTTAGTTGCAAATATTATTTCACAGTCTTCCATATTGAGAGCATATGCACCAAAGACAAATTCCTTGTGTGTCCAATCACACTTGGCCAATAAAGAATTCTATTCTATTCTATTCTATTCTATATTTTTTTGAGGGGTGTGTGTGAATTCTTCTATTGCAGTGTGCCTCAAACCTCAATAATTTGAAAATGGCTGGACTTGGCTGGCTGGGGAATTCTGGGAGTTGAAGTCCACCGGTCGCTGGGATTGAGAAACATTATTGTATTTTGACTCAGAGAGAGGAAGGGCACGTTTTCAAGAATTCAAGGTTGCTGCTAAAAACAGATCCCTTGCGAGAATTTTAGTTTGTGTTCTGACATCCTGTGTTTGAGATAGATAAACTCTGTAGGCAGAACATTTGGGGGGGGGTGTCTGTTGTGGGCATGTTCTCAGCTCTCTTATATAAAGATCCTAATGCTTCGATTCTAATCCTGACCCAAAATCAGTGGTGGGTTGCTCCCGGTTCGGCCCGGTTCTGCAAACCGGTAGCAGCATTGGTGGGAGGCTCCGCCCACCTGTCCGGGATGCTTCTGCGCCAGCAGCGGGTTGCTTCCTTACCGGTGCCGGTGCGCGCATCTCCACGCTTCAGGCGCGCACGCGCTATGCGTGCGCACACCCCCACGCAATTTTGTTTCTGCGCATGCACGGAAGCAAAATCTCACCAAAATCTTGTGAGGGGACGCACGCGCGACGCAAGATTTCGGCGTGATTTTGCTTCTGCGCATGCGCAGGAGCCAAATCTTGCCAAAATCTCACACACGCGTGCGTCCCCCCCCGTGAGATTTTGGCGCAATTTTGCTTCCGCACATGCGCAGAAGCAAAATCGCCCAAAAATTCACAGAAAAAATGGCGACGCACGCGATGGACCGGCAGAGAGGCTCCGGAGCGGTCAGCGCAAATTGCGCAATCAGCCGCTCCCTACTGGAGCTGCGCATTGGACAGCTCCGGCAGGAACCCACCTCTGTTCTGCGCATGCATGCGCGCGAACCGGTAGCAACGGGTTTTAGAACCCACTACTGCCCAAAATACGATTCCCCCCTCCAAGGTGATCAGATAAATTGCTCTCCGCCAATCCAGGCACCCTGTAAGCATCTTTATTTATATCTACAAGTAGTCCTTAAGTTCCAACAGTTCTTTTAGGGACCGTTCAAAGTTACGACGGCACTGTAAAACGTGACTTATGACCGTGGCAGCATCCCCATGATCAAAATTCTGACACAGAGTAAACTGACCTATATTCATGATGCTTGCAATATCCTGGGTTTATGAGATTTCAAGAACTAGAGGAAGTTGGTTACAAGAAGAGGCAAAAAACTTGCAACCTTAAAACAGTGTGGGGAAAAAAACCTGGCCTGAAGTTCTCGGCAGAAGAGGAAAATTGAGTAAAAGAAGGAATTGAGAAAGAACAAACACTTTCAGCCTCTTTTCCCCTTTGCAGGTTAAGACACGCCGAATGCAAAAAAACGATGCCTCGAAGCCAGTGGCCGGGGAATTCTGGGAGTTGATGGCCACATATTTTAAAGTTGTTGTGCTTGAGAAAAAACTGCTCTAAGCCATGTAGATCCTGACACAGAAGGATGCCACGCATTCCATACGGCCTCCCACCCCTAAGCCCTTTCCCTTCCTTCAGACGCAAGCAGCCTCTTTGGAGGGCTATTCTCACTGCATAGAAGCTAGCTGGAGGCTTCCTGGCGGTCAGAATTCAAGGAGCAATTTTGAACTTCCCTGGTTCCAAGCTTTCGGCAAGGAAATCATAACCAGGAGCAGGTGTTCTCTGTTCGAAATTTGGTTTTCCTAGCTCCAGATCTGGAGGAGGAGGAGAAGAGAAAGAGAAGGAGGATAGAAACAAGCAGGAGAAGGAGGAAGGATGGAGGAGAAGGGGTGGAAAAGGAGAAGGAGGAGAGAGGGGGGGAGGAGGAGGAGGAGGAGGAGGAGGAGGAGGAGGAGGAGGAGGAGGAAGAGGAGGAGGAGGAGAAGAAGAAGAAGAAGAAGAAGAAGAAGAAGAAGAAGAAGAAGAAGAAGAAGAAGAAGAAGAAGAAGAAGAAGAAGAAGAATCTTCTCTTCCAGTTGTTTGAGTTAGGCCCACAGCCCACAGCCCCCATACCCTCCCCCTTGAACATTTATTTCCTTTTAGCATTACTTAGATTACCCCACCATTTCAGGTCCTTGTCCATCTCTAAGAGGCAGCCTGGATATACTGAATTTTAAAAGTTCGCCCTGTTACAATTCGGCTCAATTTGGTTATCAGTTCCTTACCATAGTTTCAAATAATTTCGGTGGGCTGTTTAGATCTGAATGGACACCCCCTTGCTATGGTCACTCGCTGACTCCAATAGCTTTATCCCTGCAGGTAGCCCTCGACTTACAACTGTTCATTTAGTGACCGTTCACAGTTACAACGGCACTGGAAAAAAGTCCCCTGTGTTGTCTTGTTTGTTTGTTTCCCACAGTGAGTCACCTTGGGAGTCGGGTAGCGCTTGGTTAGATAGATAGATAGATAGATAGATAGATAGATAGATAGATAGATAGATAGATAGATAGATAGATAGATAGATAGATAGATAGATAGATAGATAGATAGATAGATAGAGATAGATAGATAGATAGATAGATAGATAGATAGATAGATAGATAGATAGATAGATAGATAGATAGATAGATAGATAACAATGGATGGGTGGCTGGATGGCAGATGGATGGATGATAGAGGAATGGATGGATGGATGATACTGCAGATAGGTAGGTAGATAGGTAGGTAGATAGGTAGGTAGATAGGTAGATAGATAACAATGGATGGGTGGCTGGATGGCAGATGGATAGATGATAGAGGAATGCATGGATGGATGGATGATACTGCAGATAGATAGATAGATAGATAGATAGATAGATAGATAGATAGATAGATAGATAGATAGATAGATAGATAGATAGATAGATAGATAGATAGATAGATAGATAGATAGATATAGAACAATGGATGGGTGGGTGGATGGCAGATGGATGAATGAAAGAGGAATGGATGGATGGGTGATACTGCAGAGAGATAGATTAGATAGATAGATAGATAGATAGATAGATAGATAGATAGATAGATAGATAGATAGATAGATAGATAGATAGATAGATAGATATAGAACAATGGATGGGTGGGTGGATGGCAGATGGATGAATGAAAGAGGAATGGATGGATGGGTGATACTGCAGAGAGATAGATTAGATAGATAGATAGATAGATAGATAGATAGATAGATAGATAGATAGATAGATAGATAGATAGATAGACAGACAGACAGACAGACAGACAGACAGACAGACAGACAGACAGACAGACAGACAGAGGTAGGTAGGTAGGTAGGTAGGTAGGTAGGTAGGTAGGTAGGTAGGTAGGTAGGTAGGTAGGTAGGTAGATAGATAGATAGATAGATAGATAGATAGATAGATAGATAGATAGATAGATAGATAGATAGATAGATAGATAACAATGGATGGGTGGCTGGATGGCAGATGGATGGATGATAGAGGAATGGATGGATGGATGATACTGCAGATAGGTAGGTAGATAGGTAGGTAGATAGGTAGGTAGATAGGTAGATAGATAACAATGGATGGGTGGCTGGATGGCAGATGGATAGATGATAGAGGAATGCATGGATGGATGGATGATACTGCAGATAGATAGATAGATAGATAGATAGATAGATAGATAGATAGATAGATAGATAGATAGATAGATAGATAGATAGATAGATAGATAGATAGATAGATAGATAGATATAGAACAATGGATGGGTGGGTGGATGGCAGATGGATGAATGAAAGAGGAATGGATGGATGGGTGATACTGCAGAGAGATAGATTAGATAGATAGATAGATAGATAGATAGATAGATAGATAGATAGATAGATAGATAGATAGATAGATAGATAGATAGATAGATAGATAGATAGATAGATAGATATAGAACAATGGATGGGTGGGTGGATGGCAGATGGATGAATGAAAGAGGAATGGATGGATGGGTGATACTGCAGAGAGATAGATTAGATAGATAGATAGATATATAGATATATAGATAGATAGATAGATAGATAGATAGATAGATAGATAGATAGATAGATAGATAGACAGACAGACAGACAGACAGACAGACAGACAGACAGAGGTAGGTAGGTAGGTAGGTAGGTAGGCAGGCAGGCAGGCAGGCAGGCAGGCAGGCAGACAGACAGACAGACAGACAGACAGACAGACAGACAGACAGACAGACAGACAGACAGATAGATAGATAGATAGATAGATAGATAGATAGATAGATAGATAGATAACAATGGATGGGTGGCTGGATGGCAGATGGATGAATGAAAGAGGAATGGATGGATGGGTGATACTGCAGAGAGATAGATTAGATAGATAGATAGATAGATAGATAGATAGATAGATAGATAGATAGATAGATAGATAGATAGATAGATAGATAAATAACCCAGAAAGAAGAAATTGTGAGCACAAACTCACAAAATGAAGAATTATTTTGCAAACAAAATCTAACGGGGACTTAACAAACGCAACGGTCCAGTTTTCTCCAGCCCCTCAAGGCTTTCTGGCTTAACCGAGACTTCTTAAGGCATTTAAGGGTAGGTCTTATTCCACAACAAGACCACCCCAAATGGAAAATGCACAAAGGCGATTGTGGAAATGTTGCAATTATGGGATGCAATATGTCTCTGGGCACCAGCTTTCTCCCCCCCCCCCCCCACGGAGCGCATCTAAATCGTATGCTGATGAGGTTAATTATGCATAAACAGCTGCAGGTTAGCCAGCTTTAAGGCTTTTTGCTAATGTGGCAGTCTTAGCTGATCCCAGGCTGCTGGAGTGGACGGCTATCAAAAATTTAATGAAACCACCAACAACCATATGAGCCATCTGAAAACGTCAAGGCCAGATCCAGAGTCAAGATTTGTTATTTGAAGGGTTTTTCCCCCTCCACTTACTGGTTATAGACCATCCAAATATATATATTCTGTCCAATAGAACCACTTTTTTAAAAAAAGTTACATGTAGAAATCAGTTGTTTTTTTACACCCAAAAAAGATTTTGCAGATTATAGTCCATAATATCAGAGGCCTGCACTTCATCACAAAAAAAGACGCAGCCGTAATAAAGCTTGGAAGCTGCCAAAGAATCCTTATTTTTTGCGGTGAGAAATTCAAGAGCGATTTTCCCCCCCACCAAATTGTACAAAGGCTGCCTGTAAGAAGCCATTATATGTCCCTAATAATTGATGCAAAACAGACTACCTTCTTTTCCTGAACGCTTGCTTCGTTTTTCGGATCGAAAGAAAGCCCCCTGGGATTTTATTTTATTATATATATATATATATATATATATATATATATATATATATATATATATATATATATATATATATATATATATATATATATATATATATATATATATATATATATATATATATATATATATATATATATATAATTTCCATCACATTGTATAGTTCCTCCTCCTGCCCAACCCTTTGGCCCATAACTGGAATTAAACCAAGAATAACGATGCTAGATTAATAAAGGGCCCCCTCCAAAATTTAACCTGGAAAGCAGGGAAATGTGCTTTCGGATAATAGCAATACCTGGTTGAACTTGGAAGCTAAGTAGGATTGGGTCTGGTTGATGTTTGGATGGGAGATTAGAAGGAAACACTGGTGGCAGAAGTTAAACTGGAAAATAATTGGAGAGCCGGTTTGGTGTAGTGGTTAAGGGGCGGGGTTGGAAACCAGGACTGGGAATTCTAGTTCGGCTTTGGGCATGAAAGCTGGCTGGCGATTTTGGGCCAATCACCTGGAGACTGGGAGTTCTAGTCCCGGCCTTAGTCATGAAAGCCAGCTGGGTGACCTTGGGTCAATCACCAGGAGACTGGGAGTTCTAGTGCTGCCTTAGGTATGAAAGCCAGCTGGGTGACTTTGGGCCAATCATCAGGAGACGGTGAGTTTTAGTCCTGCCTTACGCATGAAAGCCAGCTGGGGGACTTTGGGCCAATCACCAGGAGACGATGAGTTCTAGTCCCGCCTTGGCCATCAAAGCTGCCTGGGGGACTTTAGACCAATCAACAGGAGATGGTGAGTTCTAGTCCTGCCTTAACATGACAGCCCACTGGGTGCCTTTGGGCCAGTCCCCCTCTCTTAGCCCAATCCACCTCACAGGGTTGTTGCTGTGGGGAAAATAGGAGGAGAAAAGAATATTAGGTATGTCTGCCATCTTGAGTTATTTATAAAGTAATCAAGGCGGCATAAAAAAAAATCCCTAATAAATCATTTTTTAAAATGATAACTCCAAACAACCTAAGCCTAAAGCAGGGTTTGAAACTCAGCCAGGGCTTTTGTCTCCTTTCATCTCCTCCAGAAAGACACATCAACAGCTCAACCTACAACTGTAGCTTCAAAAGAGATCTTGAGTATGGAAAACTCCACCCGGATCCTTGAAACATTTGCGTGAATATTTGGAAAGCTCTCTCAATCCAAGGTTCTGCATTGTGAATATTCAGAACCAAGGCCAAACATCTCTAAGAAGTAAAAAAAAAAATTTTTAGGATTCTTCCGATCTTGCTTTGCAGGATTGTGCCCTAAATTAGGTTTTTTCCACCTTGGCGATTTTAAGAGTTGTGGACATCAAACTCCCAGAATTCCCCAGCCAGCCTTGCAGAATTCTGGGAGTTGAAGTCCACCTACCTTAAAGTTAACACAGTTATGCCCTAAATTATGTTTTCACTCAGGCAATTCTCCTAAATTGATGCACTTGGAAGCTGGGGTACAAAGGGACCCCTTGATCCTCCTACGTCTTAAAACCACATTCTTATTTTCACTTTTTTAGAGCTTCCCAACTTCCCGAGTGGCTTTTTGGGTGAGGATCTATCCGTGCTGCCATCCCGGCTTGATTTTCCTGGGAGCACCTGACATTCCTATTTTTTATTTATTTTTTAAGTTCTCATTTTCCTCTGACGATTTGGGTTTTCTCATCCTAGAGCCAGGGGTCCCCAAACCTGGCAACTTTAAGACTTGTGGACTTCAACTCCCATAGTTCTGGCTGGAGAATTCTGGGAGTTGAAGTCCATAAGTCTTAAAGTTGCCAAGTTTGAAGACCTCTGTCCTAGACTATCCTAAGGAAAAGTGGCAAAGACGGACTTAGCCGCCTAACGTCTTCCGACGAAGGGCGCCCTCCATTGCATGAAATCTGGACACGAAAACGCAGCCATCGCAACGGCGAACGCGCTCTTCGGACGATCCAGGCGTTCCATGTGGAAACTTTGATTTGGAAAAAAAATGAGCTGGCAGTCTCTCTCGCAAAGGGAAACCCATTCGGAGCAGGAAAACGCCTGCACAAATCCCAACTGGCAAAGTCACACCGAGGTTTTCCAGCCTCCGTGCCAATCAGGCTTTGCACCTGAGTTGAAAAAGCAACCGGTCCCACCACCGACTTGCAAGGCCTTTCCCAAGATCAAAGCTTTCTGCCGGATCTCCAGTTTGCGCGACATCAATTTAAGCCGCCCTGCTGATAAAAGCCGGCTGAGCCGAATCTGCATGTCCGTGACCGGGATGGTCTTTGTCCCTTTTTGCCCGGGGCTGGCCCACAAACAAACAAAAGCTGGCATTTGAGTTGGCCAAGGCTGGGCGGTTACCTCCTTCCCAGCCTTGTGGGTGGCCGAGCAAAAAATTGCATTTTGCACCCATGTCTGGGAAGCAAACTTAGATTCCCCAGAAGGCTTTTGGCAAGATGCTAGGTCCAGTTGCATGGTGGATGAGAGGCAGTTGGCGGTGGTCGAAGAACCACAGGCACTCCTCGACTTACGACCACAACTGAGCCCATAAATTTTCTGTTGCTAAGTGAGACATTTAAGTGAGTTTTGCCCCTTTCTTAGCACGGTTGTGAATCACTGTACTTGTTAAGTTAGTAACAATGGTTACTAGACAACGCTATTGTGATGTTGTTTTAAAAACTACCCGGCTTTCAGAACAATATTTAATATTTCCTTTTACTGGATACGGTTGTTAAGTGAATCACTGTTAAGGTAGTAACACAGTTGTTAATACGTGTCAGTTGACAAGCGTCTGAATTTTGATCACGTAAATCACGTGGGGATGCTGCCACGGTCGTAAGTGTGAAAAATGGACACAGGTAACTTTTTTCGGTGCCATTGTAACTTTGAACAGTCACTAAATGAACAGTTGTAAATCGAGGACTACCTGTTCTTTTAAAAGCTCCAGAAAGTATTTCCTTCTGGCTTCTTGCAGGTGTGAAAGGGAAGGAACCTTCTGGTACAGGTAATCCTTGACTTACAAACCTTCATTTAACAACCATTCAAAGTTACAGTGGTACTGAAAAAAGAGACTTACAACTGTTTGTCGCAGCATCTCCAAATTTATTGGATCAAAATTTGGGCACTTAGCAAACTGGCACGTATTTAACCATGTTTGAAGCATCCCAGGATTACGTGATTACCATCTGCAACTTTCCCTGCTGGTTTCCGATAAGCCAAATCAATAAGGGAGGCCGGATTTGCTTAATGACCACTGGATTCATTTAACAACTACAAAGATTTGCTTAACAACCATGGCAAAAATTGGACACGACTCGCTTAAAAACCATTTTGCGTAGCAATGGATATTCTGGTTCCAATTGCGGCCATGAGTCAACCTGTACGGACCTCGTCCACAGATCACAATTAAACTGGGATATTTTTAATAGCAGGCTTAACTGTAAACAAGCCATCGTAGCCTGGTTTCCCCAATAACATGGAGCCACGGACATTCAGACATCGTAGCGGGTCAAAAGTACTGTAGATAAACAAAGTGATATCTTAGAGTTCTTTTTAAATCAGACCACTATTATTAGTAACTCCAACCCTGAGAACAGTCTGTGAGACCCGCCTAATTCGGAGTTTAATATAGAGTGCCTGATATGTCGCAATTCCGAGAATTCTTGAAATGACAATTCAACAAAATAGTCTTTGACTTATAACCATTTTTAAAAAATGACTTACAAGTCCACACTTAGGACACTTACAGCACAGTGGTGGGCTGCTACCGGTTCGCCCTGGTTCAGGCGAACTGGTAGCGGTGGCGGCAGGAGGCTCCGCCCACCCGCCCGGACGTCATCACGGACAATCTGCGCATGCGCAGAAGCACTCCGCATGCGCGTTCACAGTTCCGAACCAGTAGCGAAGGTAAGTAAAACCCACTACCTTTGCAGCATCCCTAGGGTCACACGATCAAAATTTGGGTGCTAGCAGGTATTTACAAAGGTTGAGGGTCATGTGATCCCCATTTGCGACCTTCCCAGCCAGCTCCCAAGTCAACGAAGGAAGCCTGATTCACTTAAGGACCACGTGGTTCGTTTAACAACTTCTGCGATTCACTTAACCACCATGGCGAAAGATTGCAGAATAAGACATCCCATGGGACAACACCCCCCCCTTGCTTAGCAGTGGAACTTCGGTGTCCCAACTGTGGTCATAAGTCGAGGACTACCTCCACATTTAATGCATACCAAGGAGCAAGTGTGGCCCATCTTTCCTTCCTCGCAAGGCTGTTGTGCAAGTAAAATAGAAAACCTGGCGCGGTTCAGTGGCGTGGTGGCTCGGCCCCATTTTCCCCCATGGCCCAGTTTGCTTTTTTAAAAAAAAATAAATAAAAAATAAAAAATTACAGCATTTTAAAAGCAAAGCCCTGGTTGTAGAAGTTGATGGAGTTGGCTAACATGGCAAAAATGGACTACGGTATTTTGATTAAAGAAAAGAATATAAATACTTTTGTTTCCATGTGGAGACCGTTTCTGAACTTTGTGCTTGAGAATGAAACTTTGATTTTGGGTTTTAACCAATTAGATCGATAGCTCTTTATAGAAATGGCTTGTTTATATTATTATGAAAAAACAAAAAAAATGTGATTTGGGGTTCATGCCTTATTTTACTGCAGCAGAGAGTTTCGGAAGTCAATAGAATAGAATGGAATGGAATAGAATGGAATGGAATGGAATTCTTTATTGGCCAAGTGTGATTGGACACACAAGGAATTTGTCTTTGGTGCTTATGCTCTCAGTGTACATAAAAGAAGAGATACATTTGTCAAGAATCAAGAGGTACAACACTTAATGATTGTCATAGTTTTTTCTCTTTTTCCTACCCTTCCTCACTTCTCTTCCCTCTCTTCCTCCCCACCGTTCTCCTATTTACGTTTTGTATCTTCGTTTATCTTCTAACTCAGTGTTTCCCAACCTTGGCAACTTGAAGATGTCTGGACTTCAACTCCCAGAATTCCCCAGCCAGCAACTGAATAAAAATGTTAAACCAGAAAAAAAAAGCAAAAAGCCCTTCCTCATTTATCGTATCCCACCAGCGAGCTTAAGTCTAAACATCAGCAAAGGCGGTTTGCATTTGCAGACAAAATAACGATTCTGTGATTTTTATCTGGGTTGCCTGGGCTGGGGGCTCTTCCTGATTTCCCCTTTTTGTCTTTGGACAGCAGCTAATTTTTTTCCTTGCATGCCAAATAGAAAGGGCAGGTAGCTGAATAGCCTTCGGCACGGAAGGTCTGATATGAAATAAAATTCTAATAGAAGCTTCTCTGTTTTGGCCAAAGGAGTCTGCTGTGTATTTCTTGTCTTCGGATGGAAGAGAGGCCATAAAGGAGATATTGTTATCTAGCTACTATTCAGATACACCAGGGGGGGGAAACAGCAACGCTGAACATCTGAGTCCTGCCCGGCAAGGTAATCCGGCCAATAATTATGCAACTGGAAGAATAAATCTACACCTCATTTGCAGCCGCAGAGTGTGAGTACTACACTGTTTTGTCAATATTGCAGCTAATAATTTCAAAATAAGGAGGAGGATTTTCAAGCAATTGGGTTGCATGTTTAGGAGTCCGTTCGATTCACACATTTCCCCCCCACCAGCTTGCTTTAATTTAATTGGCAATCACATATGGGTAGTCCTTGACTTATGACCACAACTGAGCCCCCAAATTTATGTTCCTATGCGAGAAAAGTGTGAAGTGAGTTTTGCCTCGTTTTACTTGTCCTGCCACGTTTGTTAAGTGAATCATGGCAGTTGTTAAATCAGTCACATGGTTGTTAAGTGAACCTGGTTTCCTCCTTGAGGTTTGCTTGTCAGAAGGTTGCCAAAGGGGATCACATGACCACGGGACACTGCGACCGTCATATCTGTGAGACAGTTGTCAAGAATCCGAAATGTAAGATACGTGACCATGGGGAAAATACGTGACCATGGGGATGCTGCAATGGTCATAAATGTGAAAAATGGTCATAAGTCACTTTTTTCAGTGCTGTTTAACTTTGAACGATCACTAAGTGAACCGTTGTAAGTCGAGGACTACCTGTATAGGTTGTTTATACTCCTTGCTGAGAACTGACGATTCTAACCCTGATGCCATCTGGGTTCAAGTAGTCCCTGAATTGCAACCTTTTCGTTTAGTGACTGTTTGAAATTAAAACGGTGCTGAAAAAAGTGACTTATGAGCAGTCCTCACACTTACAACCGTTGCAGCATCCCCCAGTCACATGATCAAAATTCGGGCGCTTGGTGACAGGCAAGCATTTATGATGGCTGCAATGTCCAAGCGGCGACAATGGGGGAACCGGATTGACTTACAACAGTCCGTTTAGTGACTGTTCAAAGTTATAACAGCACTGAAAAAGTGACTTATGACCGTTTTTCACCATTACGACCATTCCAGCAACCTCATGGTCACGTGATCAAAATCCACACGGTTGGCAACTGCTTCACATTTATGACCGTTGCAGTGATCCCCTTTTGTGACCTTCTGACAAGCCAAGTCAGTGAGGAAGCCAGATTCACTTAACATCCGGGTTCCTAACTCATCAACTGCAGTGATTCACTTAACAACTGAGTCAAGAAAGGTCGTAAAATGGAGCAAAATTCACTTCACAAATGTCTCGCTTAACAACATAAATTCTGGTTCCAATTGTGGTCATAAGCTGAGGAGGACTCTCTGTGTTTGGTATCTGCATTTGTCTTCTGCACCGGCATTATTCGTTTAGCAAAGCAGGCGGGGATGGGCACACCTGAGCCCAGCCATCACTGTCATTCCCCCAAGCGGCCTGGGTCCAGGCTGGTGATTCTCATCCAGGCCACCCCTGACAGGGAAGATGAAGGGGAGTGACAGATCAGCCTTATTAGCAGAGGTCCTGCTGAACAGGGGACCAGACTGGTGACAGCCAGGGTGGAGGACGATCCCACCCCATAGAAACATCAACCCTTCGCTGCTCACAGCTTCAACAGACTGACCATAATGGCATAGAGGCTTTTGGCCTATGTCATGTTGGCTGGGGCATTGTGGGAGTTGAAGTCCCATTCACTTCAGATTTGGATACCGGAGCCAGTTTGGTCTAGAAAGGTTAAAAAAACCAGGCTAAAAAACCAGGAGACTGTGAATTCTAGCACGGCCTTAGGCATAAAAGCTGGGTGGGTAACTTTGGGCCAATCACCAGGAGACAGTGAGTTGTAGTCCTGCCTTAGCCATCAAAGCCGGCTGGGTGATTTTGAGCCAATCACCAGGAGATGGTGAGTTCTAGTTCGAATTCAGTTCCAGAACTGAAGACGCTTCTTGGATGAGAAGTGAAACGTTTTGAAGGGGAAAAAAAACAAGAAAATCTAGTTGCCCTTTGAAAAAGCACCTTTGGGACTTTCCCCACAAACACACACACACACACACACACACACACACACACACACACACACACACACACACACACTAATGACATCACTGGTTGAGAACAACCAAAACGCATTGCACAGATGAGGAAAACTAGAATTTGCAAAGGGCCCACAAAATAGACATGGCCAGATAGACACTCCCAACTTAGAAAGAAGAAGTGCTAAACATTTCTTCACAGTGCGATGGAACAAAACAATTTTGTCACATCTACAAAACAATGAAGAAACCGCTGTTGGGAAAGGGGCGGAAAAATCCCGAGGTGGCGAGTTCTCAAGCTTTGCAGTGATGGTGAAAACACACACACACACCCCAATAAAACCGAGAAATAAATTGGTGGGACCGATCCCTGCCCAGTGAATAAAACTCACGGTTTAAGCTTAAGGGGCAAGAAATAAAGACTGCAGTTTTCTCTGTCTGTTTGCATTTTAATCCCCGTATCATGGGATTCGCCAAGGTTGTGTTATTGCAACGGCCTGCCGGCGCTTGTGCAGGCAACACAAAAGCGCCAAGCCCGTCTCTAGTGTTGACAGCAGTTCTGACTTTGCCTGCGTCAGGCTGATTTAACTTTAAGAAAACATTGGTGACCTTCCGCTAAGTTGCTTGCAACTCCGAGGAGGTCCCATCACACCAGCTGAGAACTTGTGTTGTAAATCACAACCTCCAAAGCTTTGCTGCTCCGCCTTAAATCATCCACATTTTAAGAACCTAATGCTGTGCACTTGGGATTGTTTCAAAGGGCTTCGTGTACAACACCCATCTGCAGTTCCTTAAAAGCAAATATGTCTTTCGCCAGGAGCCCGCAGGGGAATCGTTGCAGAATCACAAGAGAAAGACATAGCTGCTTTAAAAGGTTCAGCACTTTAGCAACGTGAGTGATTCCATGTGCACCAAAGTATGCTGTTCCCCCTGCCAATTTATTTATTTATTTCAAACACTTACATAGCCATCCGTTTTATATCAAACTTTGGGAAGCTCCGAAATCTGAAGCACAGCACTCTATAAGTGTCCTTAAATATGCTCCCTGGTGTATGTATTTTTCTTTTTGTTCAACTATGTCCGATTCTTGAAGCGTGCCTGGATAAGTCCCTGCAGTTTTCTTGGCAAGGTTTTTCAGAAGTGGTTTGTCATTGCCTCCTTCCTAGGGTTGGGAGAAAGTGACTGGCCGAAAGTCACACAGCTGGCTTTCATGCCTAAGGCGGGACTAGAACTCACCGTCTCCTGGTGATTGGCCCAAAGTCACCCAGTTGCTTTCATGCCTAAGGCTGGACTAGAGCTCACCATCTCCTGGTGATTGGCCCAAAGTCACCCAGTTGCTTTCATGCCTAAGGCTGGACTAGAACTCATGTCTCCTGGTGATTGGCCCAAAGTCACCCAGTTGCTTTCATGCCTAAGGCTGGACTAGAGCTCACCGTCTCCTGGTGATTGATCCAAAGTCACCCAGCTGGCTTTTACACCTAAGGCAGAACTAGAACTCAGGACCTCCCGATTTGTAGCCTGATGCCTTACCCACTACACCAAACTCTCTCTTGCTCCCTACTTAGGGGCCTTCCAAGTACATTCTACTCCAACTCCTATAATTCCCACCAGCTTTATAGCTGTTGGAAGTCCATCTTCCCTAGAAAGCTCAAATCTGCCCCCTGTAATATACAGAACGCCCATCTCAGGCAGGCAGGTTTGAGCCCGTTTTAATCCGTGCAATAACCAGCCAATTTACTTTTGTTTTTTGTTTTTTGTTTTGTCTTTAAGTGAAGGGGAGTAAAATGGAGAAAGGCTGGCTGGTTTGTGGTTTTCAAAGCTATTCCGGACAGCGGTGGTTTAATGCATTAAGGGAATGAAAGAGAAAGCTATTAAGGATAGTTTTTCCTCTTGAAAAGGAAGCCGATTTCTTTTCCTTTAAGGGGAAAAAAAAATGAAGTCATTGCTGTAAATAACTTCAGACGCTTGCTTGTTTTCTCTGAAAGTTTCCATCGTGGTCAGCGCTAGCAAACCCACCCCGTGTAGACGGAGTGAGGAAAACACTCCAATCGTCTCTCTAATGCAGAGTATAGGAAGTCCTCGTCTTACGACCACAGTCGAGAGAAGAGTTTCTGTTGCAAAACAAGGAGGGCTCTTCCATGAGTTGTGTCCCGTTGTACAACCAGGTTTGTTTGTTTGTTTTTTTGCTGTTGTTGAGCGCATCGCTGCAGAAGTTGAATCGCTTGCAGTTGTTAAATGAAACATGCGGTCGTTAAAGAGGATCCGGCTTCCCCCGTTGACTTTGCTTGTCGGAAGCCATTTGGGAAGGTCGCAAGTGGCGAACACCTGATCTGGTGTTCCGGGATACTGGAACCTGATCCGGGATACTGCAACCTTCATAAATACATGCCACAACAGTTATAAGTGTGAGGACCGGTCATAACTCTTTTTTTTTCAGGGCTGTTGTAACTGAACGGTCACTAAACAAATAGTCGTAAGTCAAGGACTACCTGTATGGTAGGAGTAGATCCCCATTAGGTTATGAGAGCTTCAAATCCGAAGAAATTGGTAGCGCTTTTCAACCTTACACATTTTAACAGCTGGAAGGGACTTTAGAGATCTTCTAGTCCAGCCCCCTGCTCAAGGAAGAAAGCATGCGCCATTTCAGTCAAATCGTTGTCCAATTTTATTTTTTTTTAAAATTTGGGGAGCTGCAACTCCATCAGATAAATGGCCTGTCCAAACTGAGGTGAAGTTGACTTGAGGGTGACTTGAGGGTGGTTTACAATGGAAGCTAAAATCCACAATGCAAACCCTCAATTAAAGCTTAATTATAGGTGATTAACCTCAACAATTAGAGCCAGCCGTTAACATCTGCAATTAAAGGCTGCTGTGGGTTTTAAGGCTCTTTCAAAGCCAGCAAAATAGGCTCCAGATACTAGAGCAGATAATTAAAATAGTCTGAACCCCAAATTTGGCTGCAAGGTAGATTTTGGTAAATCAGCTCAGGTGTTCTTCCACGTTGCCTTACTGAGGTCAAACCTAGAATTTACCAATCCATGCACCTCAGTTTAATTTGTTTTTCCTGGGGAATTCTAGGAGTTGAAGTCCATACATCTTCACGTTCCCAAAGTTGAGAAACACTGACTTGAAAGGGTTCCTGCTGGGTTGCACAAGTTAAGTCTTAGGACATAAGGTTTATTATCGGGAGAGATAGGAATGCGTGCAATTTTATCAGTGGCTTCCAAGCTACCTTGTCATTTTGCCCCCAAGTCAATCCAAATATTTAGTCTTTCAGAAGGACAAAATAAACACACGAAACAAAATAAATAAGCCATAAATAAAATCCTTGCCCTGCTCTGCCATTTAAAACATCTGGCTGAAGGCAAAGATGTTGAAGGCTAACTTCAACAGCCTCCAGAGTTGTTGGACTACAACTCCCATCCCTGCCCATCCCAAAGCGAAGCCAGGGATCCTGGATGTTTCATTGAAAACTCCAGAAGCTGCTAATTCTCAGACGCCTATAACTGAGCAAGAAAGTATCGTATTTTTCGGAGTATAAGACGCACCTTAGTTTTGGGGGAGGAAAATAGGGGGGGAAATCTGCCTACCAGGTATTCATCTGGCTAGCGTCCTTAGTCTGGTCAGCTTCAGCACATTATTTTATCCCCTGGTTAGGGCTAAAATGAAAACAAGCCTGCAAAAACTTAGGGTTGGAAAAACACTTCTTCAGAGGGAGTAGGAATGAAAAAATCCTGCAAGCAGGGAAGATCATTAGCACCTCATTAGGGCTGGGGAAAAAAGCTTCGAAAAAGCTACATTTGGAGTATAAGACGCACCCAAATTTTCAGCCTCTTTTAGGGGGGGAAAAGGTGCATCTTATACTCCGAAAAATACGGGTAGGTAGTCTCCCACTTATAACTACGATTAGAATTTTTGTTGTCAAGCAAGGTGGTTATGGGAATCGCACCTGATTTTATAAGTCTTTTTTTTTGGTATGGGTCAGAGGTGATATTCTGATGGTTCGTACTGGTTCGGGTGAACCGGTAGTAGCGACCTGCGCCCCGGGCACTATGCTGTCCTATTTAGGCTCATTTTGTAGCCGCGCGCATGCGTGCAAGCTGCTTGCGCAAGCAAAGTGCATGCACGGAAGGCCGTGCACATGTGTGGACAGGGCGCGTGCGAGAGAAGCGAGCACTCGTGCACGCACACATTTGCAAACCAGTAGGGAAGGTAAGTGAATACCCACCTCTGGTATGGTTGTTAAGTGAATCACAGCAGTTGTTAAGTGAATTGCATGGCCGTGAAGCAAATCCAGCTTTCCCCCCCCATTGACTTTGATTGTTGAAAGCCTGTTTTTTTAAACATGGTTTTTAATTAAGGTTTTGTTTTATTATATACGAGGGTGAGTCAAAAGGTAATGCCGTTTTCTTTAGAACAGGTATAATTACCAACAGAGGAACATGTAGCATACATCAAAATGAAACTGGTCCTCTGTGGATCACATCCCTACTTCTCAACATAGTCACCGTTTCTCTCAATAGCAATGTTCCACCTTCGAATGAGAGCCTGTATCCCTGCCTCGTAAAATTTTGTTGACTGTTCTTTGAGCCACTTCTTCACTGCAGTTGTCACTTCTTCATCACTGGAATAATGTTTGCCTCTCAAACCCTCTTTCATGGGGCCGAAGAGATGATAGTTTGAAGGCGCTAAATCTGGTGAGTATGGAGGATTATTATTCCAGTGACTCCCTGCCCTCCCCCCGCTTATGGCACGCGACGGCAAAAAAAGTTAGCCATCACTGCCCTAAATGTTTCTCCCATCAGAAGAATAAAAACTGAAGATGTAGCTGTGAAATTTGGCTTCTCAGCCTGGAAATATATCGGGGAGACAAATCTCATCAGCTCCAGAGGCCGCATTATAAAGAACACTGCAGTGCATGTCCAGAGTCTTTTAAAATGCACTTGCTTTTCAGGAATATCGACAGGGGGTCACGCAGAAGACCCCCGCCGTGAAGCCATCACAGCTACACAAAGACAACTAGGACCGAGACAGATTTGCAAAAAAAAAAAAAAAGAGCAATCTTCTGCCATTAACACCCTCTGGGATTCCAAGTCCATACAGCGACCCAATCCTGCAGAAGCCACCAGGTATTACAATGATAGCGACACCTCATTACAGATGGAGTCAAGCTCTCTTGGGGCAGGAGATCAGATATAGAAGATGAAGCCCATTCCAGCCAAGCTCGACTAAACAACAGATGAGACGGTAAACCTCAGAGTGAATCAGACAAGCGGGGAGACGGCTGAAAGCTTTTTACGCCCCACAACAATCTTGCTGGTAGGATGTTAGCAGGCCCAGGTATTGTACCAAAAAGATGTTGAGGCTTTGGAAAAAGGAAAGTGAGGAGCAACTCTCTGAATGGTCAAACTAGTGGCAACTACCAATCTCAATCAACAAATGCTCAGTTTTACACATTGGCCAAAATAATCAAAACACAAAATACAAACTCGAAGACCATGACCTTGATGATGATCCTCACTCAGTAAAGGACCTTGGAGTACTCATCTCTAACGATCTAAGTGCCAGAGCCCACTGCAACAACATAGCTAAGAAGGCATTAAGAGTGGTTAACCTAATCCCGCCCCTGCACAGTATCCTCCCCTCGGTGTGACTGCAGGGTCCCACATCAAACTGCATATCACATTGTGACCGGCTGTAAGTTGAGGGCAAAAGCACAGCCCAGTATCTGATTTTTTAAAATAAAAACGATGCTACACTTGAATGGTTAGATGGCCTAGACCTTGGTATTTGAACACAGATCTTTTTAGCATTTATATTTTACTGTGTGTTATTAATCTAGGTGAAATGTTAACATATATTGCTAGTCTGCGGATGATGTGCCATACGCTAAATAAATAATACTTTAAAGAAGCATGGCATCTGAATCCGAGTTTTTCTATTTCTCAGCATTGGTGCCCAAACTGGTTCTCTCGATGGAAAGTGTGCCAAGAAATTGTCCAAACAAAATTCGAATTGCATGTTCCCTTTGAGATGACACACTCCCTTGTAACGTTAGCGCAGTACTTGAAATGCGCATGGAATTCAGAAAGGTCTTAAAAAGGCTTAAATCACGGAAACTGGACCGAAGTTTATGAAACGGAGACGTTTCATTACTCATCCAAGTAACTTCTTCAGTCAAAATGAAAAATTTAAGTTAGGCAGAGAATCGTTGGGATGTACTACTAACTCTTGCCATGCCAACTGCAGGGGATTCTCCAGAGGTGGGATTCACATATTTTTACTACTAGTTTGCCCCACGCGTGCGCCTTCCGCATATGCCCTTTGCTCGCTCGCACGCCTTCCGCGCATTGTCGCTACCGGTTCGCCCAAACCGGTCCAAACCGGCTGAATACCACTACTGGGTTTCTCCCCAAAATGTATTGCAAAACGTAATATGTAAGGCCAAAAGCATCTTTAAAAGGTTAAATCCAGTTTCAGAAAGCTTCCCTCCCCCTCTAATTAAAGTGGCAAAGTTAGTCCAAACACAATATACAACAGGTAGTCCTTGACTTACAACAGTTCGCTTAGTGACCGTTCAAAGTTACGACGGCCCTGAAAAAAGTGACTTATGACCGTTTTTCACATTTACAACCTTTGCAGCATGCCCCTGGTCAGTTGAATCAAAATTCAGAGGCTTGGCAACTGACTCATATTTGTGACGGCTGGCAGTGTCCAGGAGTCATGTAATCCCCTTTTGCGACCTTCTGACAAGCCAAGTCAAATGGGCAGAATCTGGATTCACTTACTAAGTTAAGAACCGCAGTGATTCACTTAACAACTGCAGCAAGAAAGATCGCAAAATGGGGGCAAAGCTCGCTTGGCAAATGTCTCGCTTCACAACAGGAATTTGGGGCTTAATGGTAGTCATAAGTCGAGAACTACCTGTATTAGCCTAAGCGTCCAATACAATTTTTCAATTAAATTGCCAGGAAATTATTCCAACAAAACTCAGGTTCATATTTACCATATTTTTCGGAGTATAAGACGCACCTTAGTTTTTGGGGAGGAAAATAGGGGGGGGAACTACCTACCAGGTATTCATCTGGCTAGCGTCCTTAGTCTGGTCAGCTTCAGCACATTATTTTATCCCGTGGTTAGGGCTGAAAAAAATCTTCTTCGGAGGGAATAGCAATGAAAACAAGCCTGCAAAGACTTAGGGCTGGAAAAAAACTTCTTCGGAGGAGGTAGGAATGAAAAAAATCCTGCAAGCCTGGAAGATCCTTAGCACCTCGTTAGGGCTGGAAAGAAAAGCTTCGAAAAAGCTACATTCTACATTTGGAGTATAAGACGCACCCAATTTTTCAGCCTCTTTTAGGGGGGGGGGAAGGTGCGTCTTATACTCTGAAAAATACGTTACTTTGGGGTGTTCATTTGAAGATGAATTATCCCAGCCTGATCAGATTGCAGCCTTCTTGAACACTTGCTCCACAAATCAGGAGTGTTTCTAATCCTGGGAGTGATGAGTGGTGGCTATGGACAGGATCTGTCAGGAACAGCCATTCCTGTTTACAATGTCCAGGCAACTAAGTTGTGTAGGAGAAGCATTTTTAAAATATTTGCCGATAGTCCTTGACTTACAACCGTTCATTTAGCGAACGAAGTTATGACGTCCCTGAAAAAAAAGTGACTTACGACCAGTTTTCACACTAAAAAAAAACCTTGCAGCTTCCCTTAGATCACATGATCAAAATCAGGGCACTTGGAAACTGGCATGTATTTATGACGGCTGCGGAGTCCCGGGGTCACGTGATCCACTTTTGTGACCTTCTGACGAGCAAAGTCAACGAGGCAGCCAGATTCACTTAACAGCTGCAGTGATTCACTTAACAACCGCGGCAAGAAAAGTTGTGAAAACTCGTCTGAACGGCTGTCTGGCTATAGCGAGGGAAGTTTAAGGCTTCGTTGTAGTCGTAAGACCAGGATTACTTGTATTGTGTTTAATGCATGAATTTGAAGAATTGGACGGCAGGGACTAGGCCAGGGGTGTCAAATGCAAGGCCCACGGGCCAGATCTGACCCGCTGGATCAGGCCTGCGGGGTGCTTAAATCTGGCCCGCAAGGCTGCCCTGGAAACAGGAAAGGACCGGCCCGCGGTGTCTGTGCCAGGGAAAATGGAGCTCAGGAGGGCCGCACGCAACTCTCCCAAGCTCCGTTTTCAGCTCCAACTGCCTCCTGCAGCCCTCTGCCAGCGAAAATGGAGCTTGGGAAGCCCACGCGTGGTCCTCCCAAGCTCCGTTTTCGGCTGCGACCGCCTCCTGCAGCCCTCTGCCAGCAAAAACAGAGCTTGGGAGGACCATGCGTGGGCTTCCCAAGTTCCATTTTCCCTGTCAGAGCACTCAGGCCACCACAGGTGCCCCCAATATGAGTGACAATGAGCTGGCCATGCCCCCTGGCCATGCCCCCAACCCAGTCCCCTGAGATCAAACACAACCCTGATGCAACCCTCAATGAAATTGAGTCTGACACCTCTGGACTAGGCAGTCGGTGGGGAGAGGGTTGCTCACCCCCGATGGCTGGCCCACGGTCAGGAGGGATGGTGGTGAGGAAGGGGTTACCCAGCTAGGGAGAAGAGGCTGATTAAACAGTAACAGGTGTTGCTAACCCATGGGAACAGCTGTGTCCCTGCCATGAAATTTAAAAAAAAAAAATCTCAGGGACAGTCAGAGGATCAAACAGGGGAGGATAGGAGTATGGGTAGGCAAAGGGTGTGAGACCCAGAAAGAAATGAGAACGCATCAAGCAGGAATTAGTGGCAGGGAAATAAAGGGAGAATAAAGCAGAAATGAACCAGAGCAGCCAGTTTTCGCATAGCTGGCTGGGGAATTCTGGGAATTGAAGTCCACCGGTCTTAAAATAGCCAAACTCTGACATTAGATTAACCAAAATACAAAGATGACTCAAGATTATCCAGGTGGAGCATCAACACCCATTTAGACGCGGCCTTCACACCCAGCCTGCTTAAGCGGTTAGATGATGGGTATACTGGTAGTCCTCGAGTTACGA
The DNA here is from genome assembly GCA_023053685.1 of Diadophis punctatus similis. Taxonomy (NCBI): domain Eukaryota; kingdom Metazoa; phylum Chordata; class Lepidosauria; order Squamata; family Dipsadidae; genus Diadophis; species Diadophis punctatus. The sequence goes on along the minus strand of JALIGW010000022.1, from coordinate 4,220,263 downwards.
CTGCAATCGAGCCCCAAATTTACGTTGCTAAGTGAGATATTTGTTAAGTGAGTTTTGCTTCCATTTTTTACGGCTTTTCTTGCCACGGCTGTTAAGCGAATCACTGCACTTGTTAAGTTTGTCACCCGGTTGTTAAGTGAATCTGGCTTCCCCCTTGACTTTGCTTGTCAGAACGCCTCAAAAGGGGATCGCGTGACATTGCCGCTGTCGTAAATACGAACCACTTGCCGAGCCTCTGAATTTTCATCGCGTGGACGTAGGGATGCTACAAGGGTTGTTAAGTGTGAAACACGGGCCTCTTTTTTTCTGTGCCTTGGAACCGCCATTAAATGAACTGTTGTAACTTGAGGACCAAAGGTGGTATTCACTTACTTTCCCTACCGGTTCGCAAATGTGAGTGCACGCGTAGCGCCGGGGCTAATACTACCAGTTCGCCCGAACCGGTCCGAACCGACAGAATATCTTTTTTTTCCCCCAAGGCTTTTTATTAATATTTTCTACCACAATCGAGTTTTTCTAAATACATGTACAAACACAGTAACTTCGAAAAAGGGGAGGTATAAAAGTCATTTTCACTAGTCCAGTCATTTGCAAACATACTATGGAGAGATTGCGAAAGAAAATAAATTAATGTTTCATGAACTTCCCTGCTCTGTTAAATGTGTTTTCTTCTACTCAAATGAAAAAATATATATACCACTAGCATTTGAAGCATCAAAAAGCCTCATGTTTGTGGCCATAGGATTGCCACAAAGCAAAAGTTGCGATATTATGGACTCTGTTGGAACAATGATCACATATTTTTGGTTCACTGTGGAATTAAATTGGATCCTGGGTAATAGTGAGGTCTTGATTCCCCTCCCCTTCTCAAACAAGGAATTCCTTCTGGTCAGGAACCGACAGAATATCACCTCTATTGAGGACTACCTGTGTAGATTCTCTGGGTTTTTTGTTTGTTTGTTTGTTTGCTAAATAGCCAATCCTCCCACATTGGAAAGATAAATGTCTGGCCTCCATGACCGAGTGGATTGAAGACCTGGATGTCATTTGGGATTTGCAAAAGAATTGCTTACCGCTGTAGATTATGTTTAAATCACCGTTGCAATGCTCATATTTTATTGAAACTTTTGTGTAAAACATATGCGGAAAGCGCCTCTGTGCCACTGTGTGCGTGTTCTGTCTATTTTCCTCCCCCAACTTGGGTCTGATTTATTAAACACAGGTTTTAAAAAAAACCAACACACTGGACGATAACTCTGCAAGTGAGGGCAATTCGTCTACACACGCTAAGCCGCCGAAAGCAAGACAAACAGAGATTCTAACCAAGGCTAACATCGGTCAACATTTACCTGCTGCCAAAATGCATTTTATTGGGTTTTTACCTGACTTGGTTAAAGTGAGGCATCCACTTACGACCACAATTGAGACCAGAGCTTTTGTTGCTAAGCGAGGCAGTAGTTAAGTCGTGGTGGCGCAGTGGTTAGAATGCAATATGGCAGGAATATTGCAGGAATATTGCATTCTGCAATATTGCAATATTGCAGAATGCAATATTCTGCTGACTGCCGGCTGACTGCAATTCGGCAGTTCGAATCTCACCAGACTCAAGGTAGACTCAGCCTTCCATCCTTCTGAGGTCGGTCAAATGAGGACCCAGATTGTTGGGGGCAATATGCTGAACTCTGTAAACCGCTTAGAGAGGGCTGGAAAGCACTGTGAAGCGGTATATAGGTCTAAGTGCTATTGCTATAAGCTATGAGTTGTGCCCTGTTTTACAATCTGCTTTGCCGATGTTGTTCAGCAAATCAGTTCAGTGGTTAAGCAGTCGCTAAGCGAAACTGGATCCCCCCATTTGTTGAGAAGGTCACAAAAGGGGGATCACATGACCCCAGGACACTGCAACCATCATAAATAAATGGTGGTTGTCAGACCCCTGAATTTTGATCACGTGACTATGGGGATGCTACAGCAGTCGTAAGTGCGAGACCATAAGTCACTTTTTTCACTGCCATTGTAGTCACTAAATGAATGGTTGTTAAGTCAAGGGCTAACTGTATCTCAGCCAGTTTTTATTTCACGTCCCTGAATTCTGGGCAGGTGGAAGGTGAAACACAGGTAGTCCTCAACTTACAACATTTATTCATTTAGTGACCGTTCCAAGTTAGAACGGCACTGGAAAAAGTGACTTAGGACCGTTTTTCACACTTAGGACCGTTGCAGCAACCCCATGGTCACGTGATCCAAATTCAGATGCTTCGCAACTGACTCCTACGTATGACGGTTGCATCGTCCCGGGGTCCTGGGGTCCCCTTTTACGACCTTCTGACCAGCCAAACCCCTGGAGGAACCAAATTCCCTTTAACAATCGTGTCCCTAATTTAACCCCTGCAGTGATTCACTTAACAACGACGGCAAGAAAGGTTGAAAAAGGGGGCAACCCTAACCAACGTCTCGCTTATCAACAGAAATGTTGGGCTCAACGGCGGTCGTAAGTCGAGGACTACCTGTTAAAGACAAGAGAAACCAGGATCTTGCGAGAAAGGGCAGCTGGTTTGTTGCTGGGGTTTTTTTTTTTTTTTTGGTCATTGTTGTTCTTCTCTCAGGTGTTCCAGCCAAGAAAGGTTGTGGTGTCCTTCCTTGGCCAGGTGGTTTGTCTCTAAAAGTAGCTGGAACAGAAGCCAAATTCTCCATTTTTTGCTTTGCTTCAGTTGTTTTTGCAAAAAGCATGGTGGTGGAAATCAGGCTGAGTTAAGTAAACATCAAAGGACCTGGAGGAGATGTTTAGAAATGCACAGGAATAAAAAGAAAATATGTGCAGAATTCAAGGGGGCGGGGAGATAGGAGGGGAGGGGAGGGGAAGGGAAGGAAAGAAGGAAAGGAAAGGAAATAGAGAAGAAGGAGAGAAGAGAGGAGAGGAGAGGAAAGGGAAGTAGATAGAGAAGAAGGAAAGGAAAAGGAAAAGGAAAAGGAGGAAAAGGAAAAGGCCGCTAAGTATTTTTTTACAGCTTGGGAAATATGATTGCAAGCATTTACCGAAGCTTAAAAATCTGAGGAAGGGATTACAGTGATGGCTAACCTTTTTGTCGTCGCGTGCCAAAAGCGGGGGGAGTCGGGGGAGGGTCATGCACGTGCGTGCCCACACCCATAATTAGCAATAGCAATAGCACTTAGATTTATATACCACTTCACAGTGCTTTACAGCCTTACAGAGTTCAGCCTATTGCCCCCAACAATCTGGGTCCTCATTTTACCGACCTCAGAAGGATGGAAGGCTGAGTCAACCTTGAGCCGGTGAGATTTGAACAGCTGAACTGCTGAACTAGCAGTCAGCTGAAGTAACCTGCAGTGCTGCACTTTAACCACTGCGCCACCTCGGCTCATAATTCAATGCACCCCGCGCATGCGTGCGCGACCCCCCCGTGCAACCCCCACTTTTGGCACGTGATGGCACGGTGGGCCCGTTTTTCACCCTCCCCAGGTTCCAGAGGCTTTCTAGGAGCCTGGGGAGGGCGAAAACTGCCTCCCCCATGCCCCCAGAGGCCCTCCGGAGGCCAGAAACACCCTCTCAGAGCCTTTGCGCGAGCCCTTTATTTACCTCAAAATGGGCTGGAGACTCCTGGGAGGGGAGGGGGCGTGGCCAGCCGAAAATCAGCTGGCCAGCGCGCACATTCGCGCTGGAGCTGATCTACGGCAATGGCTCCCATGCCGGCAGATATGGCTCCGCGTGCCACCTGTTGCACGCGTGCCATAGGTTCGCCATCACGGATTAGGATGAACAAGGAATTGGGGGATTAGGATGGTTTTCGGGGTTGCCAAGAAAAATGTGAAGCAATAGCAATAGCACTTAGACTTATATACCGCTTCATAGTGCTTTACAGCTCTCTCTAAGCGGTTTACAGAGTTCAGCATATTGCCCCCAACAATCTGGGTCCTCATTTTACCCACCTCAGAAGGATGGAAGGCTGAGTCAACCTTGAGCCGGTGAGATTTGAACAGCTGAACTGCTGAACTGCAGTGCTGCACTTTAACCACTGCCCCACCTCGGCTTCCTAGGTGCAAAAAGGGGCATTTGCAGGAGAGCTGGTCAAATGTTGGGATTGCGGCTGTCATTTTGACTTTTTTTTTGACCCACTCCCTCTCCCCATGTGTCTCTGGTTCTCATCCCTTCCCCTTGACAGGTATAATTAAAATGCAGCCAAAGCACGCATACTCCCTGCAGGAAATCAGGCCAATTTATTTAATCGGGTGTAAATGTCCCACACATCTCTGCATTCTCTGCATTTCAATATCTTTGCCAGATGGTACTTTTTAGCCTTTCTACAACCAACTCCCCCTCCTCCCCCCACCGGCAGAGAGAGAGAGAGATTCGGAGGGGCTTCAAATGCCCCGAAGGACTGGGAGGTGGCCACTCTCAAATGCCCAGGCCCTGGATGCAATTTTGGGGAATCTTTAAAAAGGTCTGGGCAAGGCTTCCCTTTAGCACCCATGCAAAAAGAAGGGAAGAGAAGGAAAAAGAAAAGTAGAAAGGAAAGAGGAAAGAGGAAAGGAAAAAGAGGAGGGGAGGGAAAGGAAGATGAAAGAGGGAAGAGGGAAGAGGGAAGAGGGAAGGAGAGGAGGGAAGGGAAGGGAAAGAAAGGAAAAGTAAAGTAAAGTAAGGGAAGGGAAGGGAAAGGAAAGGAAAAAGGAAAGAAAAGGAAAAAGGAAAGGAAAGGAAAGGAAAGGAAAGGAAAGGAAAGGAAAAAGGAAAGGAAAGGAAAGGAAAGGAAAGGAAAGGAAAGGAAAGGAAAGGAAAGGAAAGGAAAGGAAAGGAAAGGAAAGGAAAGGAAAGGAAAGGAAAAGAGAAAAGAGAAAAGGAGAAAAGAAAATCAAACACACAAACCAAACACACACACACAAAGGGAGATTCCAGGCAGGACACACCCAGGCAGACATCTGCAAAAGTGGCCCTTGACTTATCACACTAAGGGGATCTTGAGGCATTCCAACCAAGGGTGGGAGTGAGCGGGAGTTCCTAAAACTCCACTGAATGGGGAGGAAAGTCCCCCTCATACCCACTGTGGAAGAAGGGACGGTCAAGGTGACAGACTTGCAGAAACAGCACAATGGAACTCCACTCATTAAAAAGAAGAACTCTACCCAGTTTTGTTTCTACCTGCAAACCACTCCTGGATTTTGTACTCAGTACTTTAATTTTAGGTGTTGGCAACTACGTAGGTTTGGAAGACTTACAAAAGTAAAACAAGAGGCTGAGACTGGAAGTTGTTTTGCATCCTGTGGCCCTGAAAAAAGTTGGAATTCACTTCTCTCTTTTCCCCCTTTTTAATGCACTTCTCAATTTTTGCTCCTGTTTACACCGGTAGTCCTCAACTTATGACAGTTTGTTTAGCGACCTTTCGAAGTTGCAACGGTACTGAAAAAAGTGACTTTTGATCGTTTTTCCACACCTACGCACACTTACATTTTTCACACTTATGACCCTTGCAGCATCCCCATGGTCACCTGATCAAAATTCTTGGCAACTGACTCATATTTATGACGGTTGCACTGTCCCCGGGGCTATGCGATCCACTTTTGCGACCTTCTGACAAGCAAAGTCCGGGGGAAGCCAAATTTGCTTAACAACCAGATTACTAATTTAACAACTGCAGTGATTCACTTAACAATTGTGGCAGATTCGCTTAACGACTGGATTACTAACTTATCAACTGCATTGATTCATTTAACAATTGTGGCAGATTCGCTTAACAACTGGATTACTAACTTATCAACTGCAGTGATTCACTTAACAATTGTGGCAAAACTTACTGAACCACTGTCTCGCTTAACAACAGAAATTTGGGGCTCGATTATGGTCGTACGTTGAGGACTACCTGTATTCTACCTTATTTTTTTTAAAAAAAACCTGAATAACAATTCAAAATTCCATGGCACAGATTCTCCGACTGCTTTTCCTACTCTTCAGTTCCTGCCTGTCGTGAGAAACGCCGGGGGAACAAAATGCCAGCTATGAATAGTTGTGCCCTTGGGGGCTAGAGAGGGGATGCCCTAAACGTCCAGAGGGTCTAAAAAAAGACCCCAGTCCAGAAATAGCCAAGGCCCAGGACCGACGCCAGGGCTTTGCTTGAGATGAAAGCAGAGTCAATGCTGCAAGGCGATTGTTTCTGAGGCTCCCAGGCCCGGGACAAGTGTGAGGTCTCCACAGCGCAGCTTCGAACCCGGGCAGACACGCTGGCCGCAGCCAGCTCATTAACATGAGGAGAACTGGGGCTTTTGTCTGGGGGGGGGGGAATTGGGGGGGGCTGGCAGATGCCAAGGAAAGCAAAGAAAGGAGAAAAGTTGAGGAAGCTCGCAACCCAAGCAGGGGTGGGTAAAGCCGAGGTCCAAAGGAGAACCACCGGCACAGATCCCGCCCTGTTTTCCCACAGCTCGGAGGAGAAAATAGGATGGAAGTGGGTTACGGCAGAGAGCAGGCTGTCAAATCTTAGATCGGAGGGTTTTGGGGGCTGGCCAACCTGCCCTCGCCTCCAGAACCCAAGTATATATATTTTATTTTATTTTATTTTATTTTATTTTATTTTATTTTATTTTATTTTATTTTATTTTATTTTATTTTATTATTTTATTTTATTTTATTTTATTTATTTTATTTTATTTATTTTATTTATTTTATTATTTTATTATTTTATTTTATTTTATTTTATTATTTTATTTTATTTTATTATTTATTTTATTTATTTTATTTTATTTATTTTATTTTATTTTATTTATTTATTTATTTAATTTATTTATTTTATTTTATATTTTATTTTATTTATTTATTTATTTAAGTTCATTATTTTATTTTAGTTCATTATTTTATTTTAGTTCAGTTTAGTTTAGTTTACTTAATATTAATATTAAGTATTAAGAGCCGAGGTGGTGCAGCGGTTAGAGGCAGGTACTGCAGGCCACTTTAGCTGACACTGATCCGCAGGTCAGCGGTTCAAATCTCACGGGCTCAAGGTTGACTCAGCCTTCCATCCTTCCGAGGTAGGTAAAATGAGGACCCAGATTGTTGGGTGCAATATAAATATACATTGCTTACTGGTGTAAACCGCTTAGAGAGTGCTTGCACTGTGAGGTATATAAATCTCACAAAATAAATAAATAAATAAATAAATAAATAAATAAAATAGAATACAATAGAATATAATTCTTTATTTCATTTTATTATTTTAGTTTAGTTTTTTATTATTTTATTTATTTTATTTTATTATTTTATTTTACCTTACTGTATTTTATTTTATTTTATTTTATTTTTCTTACTGTATTTTATTTTATTTTTATTTATTACATTTATTTGCTGTCCATCTCCCCTTACGGTGACTCCGGACGGCTCACAACAGGAAAAGCAATAAAACCATAAAATGTAAATATTTCTAAAATCAATGCAGGTAGTCCTTGACTTACAACCGCAATTGGAACCCAAAATGTCCGTTGCAAAACGAGACAGTTGTTAAATGAGTTTTGCCCCATTTTACGACCTTTTTTTGCCACAGTTGTTCAGTGAATCACTGCAGTTGCTAAGTTAGTAACACGGTTGTTAAGTGAATCTGGCTTCCCCATTGAGTTTGCTTCTCAGGAGGTCGTAAAAGGGGATCACATGACCCCGGGACACTTCGACCGTCGTACATATGAGCTGGTTGACAAGTGTCTGAATTTTGATCACATGACCACGGGGAATGCTGCAACGGTCATAAGTGTGAACAATGGTCATAAGTCACTTTTTCCAGTGCTATTGTAACTTGGAACGGTCACTAAAAAAATGGTTGTAAGTCGAGGACTGTCTGTAAAGTAGAATTACAAGCAAAAGTTACATGTCTTAGAAGTTTGCAAAGACAGGGAAACTGGGAAGCCCTCTGCACATGCTCAGAAGCCTTTGCAGCAGCAATGAAAAAATAAAGAGACCCCGATTTGGAGGACAATAGGAAAGCTCTACAGCAGTGTTTCCCAACCTTGGCAGCTTGAAGATGTCTGGACTTCAACTCCCAGAATTCCCCAGCCAGCATTCGCTGGCTGGGGAATTCTGGGAGTTGAAGTCCAGACATCTTCAAGTTGCCAAGGTTGGGAAACACTCCTCTACAGCCAACATTGAGGGACCTTCTAAATCCAGATTCTGGGATGATGGCAATTTAGTACAACAAAGCCCAGATGATCTTTTTGGAATCCATTCGACCGGATTTAAATAGAAATTCTGGGATCATCTCTAGCCAACCTTCACCGTCCCCAGCTGCACCAAGCCTTGTTTTTTTTTTTTATTTTAAAGCATGCATTTCTCCTGGCTGATTTGACAAGGTGCCACGCTTGGGCAGACAGACACAATGCGGGGAAGGGGCCGGAGACATGGGAGGGAGGGGAGGAGGAGGAGGAAGAGAGGGAGGGAAGGAAGGAAGGAAGGAAGGAGCAGGGAAAAGCCGGAAAATGGGAATTTGCATTGTCGAGCTGTGCAATGAAAGAGGCTGTGTTTGTGTGGTGGGAACATGTCTGTGCACACCTGAAACCGCAGCAACCCACCTGAAGGGGTTTGGGAGCCCAGGGTGCAAAAGGTGGGGGGGGGGAACGCAATAGGGGTGGGGGGAGGAGGAAGGAAAAGGAGACAGGTCTCTAAAGTCAAAGTTTGCAATGTTTGTTCTCCCATTTCTGGGATTGCGATACTTTCCATTCTGGCTCTCAAAGTGGCCGGACCGGTTGTGATCGGTTGTGATCTTTCCCGCCTGCGGCTAAGAGATGTTATCATGGAAGGGAAGTGGTGGGGGGATCTGGGGGGGGGAAGCAAGAGGTGCGGGGCGGGGTTCAGAAGCCGTCAAAAGAAGTCAGGACTGGCACCCGGGGCCATCGAAGCTCCGGCAGAGTTTTGCATACATTGAGGTGGGACAGATTAGAAGCACATCCCAGCAGTCCAGGTGGTCCTCGACTTACAACGGTTCACTTAGTGACCATTCCAAGTTATGACGTCCACTGGGGGGGGGAAGTGACTTAACAAATGGCGAGAAGTTGCCAGAAGCAGAAACATCACTCCCCAATTATTTTTGATCATGATGTCTGCCGCTCAGATGTTTTGCAAGGAAAGGACAGGTGGTCCTTGACTTATAACAGTTCCTTCGGTGACCGTTCGAAGTTACGACGGCGTTGAAGAAAGGGATTTATGATTGTTTTTCACACTTAACAATCACAGTCATGTGATCAAAGTTCAGACGTTTGGCCACTGACTCATATTTATGACGGTTGCGGCGTCCTGGGGGCCAGGTGATCAACTTTCCCGACCATCTGATGAGTCAAGTCAACGGGGAAGCCAGATTCATTTAACAACTGGGTTACTAACTTAACAACCGCAGTGTTCACTCAACGACGGTAGCAAGAAAAGTCATAAAATGGGGCAAAACTCACTTAAACAAATGTTTCGCTTTGCAACAGAAATCTTGCGGTCGTAAGTCAAGGCCTACCTGCATTAGCTCAATCTTTATTATAAAATTTATATTAACAGAATCTTGCCAATCAGAAAGTACCTCTCCCTCCCCGCTCCCTTTTACGACATCAGAAACGAGGGAGGGTCCTTTTTTGAGATGTTTGCCACGCCCCTTTTTCTTCTCTGGGCTCAGCTCCCTTTTATCTGACCGCTGCCTACTCTGTCTCTCTTCCTCCTGTCTGCCAAGCTCTTTCCTCGACAGTACGACCACAATTGAGTCCAAAACCTCAGTTGCTATGCAAGACAGTTCTTAAGCAAGCTTTGCTCCATTTCACGACCTTTCTTGCCACGGCTGTTAAGCGAATCACTGCAGTGAAGTCAGTTAACACGGTCGTTAAGCCAAACTGGCCTCCCGATGGACTTTGCTTGTCGGAAGCTCACAAAAGGGCATGGCTTGATGCCGGGATACCGCAACCCGTCATAAATATGAGTCAGTTGCCAATCATCTGAATTTTGATCACATGATCATGGGGATGCAGCAATAGCAATAGCACTTTTCTTATATACCGCTTCATAGTGCTTTACAGCACTCTCTAAGCGGTTTACAGAGTTCAGCATATTGCCCCCAACAATCTGGGTCCTCATTTTACCGACCTCGGAAGGATGGAAGGCTGAGTCAACCTTGAGCCTAGTGAGATTTGAACAGCTGAACTGTTGAACTAGCAGTCAGCCTGCAATGGCTGCATTTAACCACTGCACCACTTCAGCTCTTCAACAGTCGTTAAGTGGGAAAAATGGTCGTAAGTCTCAGCCAGCCATGCCAAGACTCAACCCATATATTGTGGGATCCTGATCCTGAATCAGAGGCCACGGATTGGACCTTTTCCAGTAATCCGCCTGGGGAATTCTGGGAGTTGAAGTCCACCCATCATAAAGTGGCCAAGCTTGACAAAACGTATGCAGCTCATGGTTCCTTGAGGAGCTGTGTCCGGCTCTCTCTTCCTTACCACCAGCCAAGTTCTCGCTGAACAGGATCCAAAACAATATGCACAACTCTGGCGTTGCTTGCTGCAATTGGCAACGCCACCGGAATCGCACCAGCCCCGCTGCCAAGCTTGGCTCAAGCAAGAAAGAAGCCCCTCGCTTCAATTGACATGCACACAGCTAAAAAAGGGTTGTTGTTTTTTCATTTCTGGTTCCCATAAGCCAAAATCTAGCAACCCCATACCTCATATCTAGGGGAGAGATGATAGCGGGGGGGACGGGGGGGACATCAGTATTCCAGTATTTGAGAGGCTGCCACAAAGAAGAGGGATTCAACTTATTTTCCAAAGCACCAGAAGGCAGGACAAGAAACAATGGATGGAAACTAATCAAGGAGAGAAGCAACTTGGAATTAAGGAGAAACTTCCTAACGGCGAGAACAATTAACCGGTGGAACAACTTGCCAATTGTGGCTGCTCCATCACTGGATGTTTTTAAGAAGAGACTGGACAGCCACTTGTCTGAAATGGTAAACGATCTCCTGCTTAAGCAGGGGGCTGGACTAGAAGACCTCCAAGGTCCCTTCCGGCTCTATTCTCATTCCAATTCCCTTTATCCCCTAAGAATCAAACTGAGCTTCACTCTAAGGCTTGCAGACTCCTTTGAAAACAAGCCATCCTAAGCGCTGCGAACCCTTTCTTGCAACCACAGAACTACAATTCCTCCTTCTTTCTTTTTTCTTTTTTAAAGAAGGGATAAGAAACATTGCATAAAACAGAAGTGTCCAACCTGGGCCACTTTAACACCTGTGGACTTCAACTCCCAGAATTCCCCAGTCTGCCATGTCACACACACACACACACACACACACACACACACACACACACACACACACACACAGGCGAGGCTGCAAACCTACATGCCCCGTTGCCAAGTGCCCAAATGTTGAGCGTGTGACTTTGTAGATGCTGTGACGGTTGTAAGTGCGAGAATCAGTTGTAAGTCACTTTTTTCAGTGCCATTGTAGCTTTGAACCGTCACTAAACGAATTTAAGTCGAGAACTATCTCTAATTTTGCCCTCCTCTTCTGAAAAATAGCCCCAGCTCTAGAATTGGTAAGCGCTCAACCATAAATGAAAGAAGAACATCTACTTTCCAAGCGGAAAGAAAAAGAAAAATAGCTTTCTTTCTTGAAGAGGCTCAGCTGTCTGGGTGGCACGGCAGGCACGAAAATGCCTGTTTTAAAGGCCGTAATACTTCTCACCCAGCAAAGGAGAATTTTTCAGCCCATCTGCTTCCTTATCCATAATCTGATCAAGAGGAAAAAAACGATCAATCTCTCAATTTTGGAGAAGCAAGCACAGCCTTCCTTGAGGAGTGATGGAGACATCTGGCCATTATGATTGACAAACAACACAACACTGAGGGTACAAAAACATATTTGGACGTAGGTCGCCACTGGGTTCATTTGGGATGGGGCTTTCTTTAAAAAAAATTTTTTTTTCCAAGTCTAGCCTGCATTCCTGGGATTTGCAACCAGGTTGGGCACGGCTTAGCTTTTCTCAATCTCAGCAAATTTAAGAAGTGTAAACTTCAAAACTCCCAGAATTCCCCAGTTGGCAAGAGCTGTGACGATTCTTCATTTTCAGAACAGGTGCTTTGAGATTTTGAGCATGTACAGAGCAGACTAGAACTCAGAGTCTCCTGGTGATTGGCCCAATGGCACCCAGCTAGCTTTCATGTCTAAGTCGGGACTAGAACTCACAGTCACCAGGAGATTGGGCCAAAGTTCCCCAGCTGGCTTTTATGCTTAAGGCAGGACTAGAACTCACAGTCTCCTGGTGATTGGCCCAATGTCACCCAGCTAGCTTTCATGTCTAAGTCGGGACTAGAACTCATAGTCTCCAGGACAGTGTTTCTCAACCTTGGCAGTTTGAAGATGTGTGGACTTCAACTCCCAGAATTCCACAGCCAGCAACGCTGCCTGGGGAATTCTGGGAGTTGAAGTCCACACATCTTCAAACTGCCAAGGTTGAGAAACACTGCTCCAGGAGATTGGGCCAAAGTTCCCCAGCTGGCTTTTATGCTTAAGGCAGGACTAGAACTCACGGTCTCCTGGTTTCTAGACCGGCGCGTTAACCACTCCACCAAACTGGCTCAAATACTCTGATTTATATAATTATAATTCCCTATAACTATACAATTCAGCCGCAACCGACACAAATTACATCACTTGAGAGATGCCACGACACCTGTGGTGTCGTTTCACCCCTCTCCACCCACAAACATCCCATTTTCCTTGCCCACATCTGGAATGGCAACCAGCCTCGAAAAGCTCTTTCCAGGATGCAAGGCTGAATCCTAGCACGCAACCAAATAAAAAAAGGAAAGGCGGGCCAAATCTGGGGCCCGATCCACTCAACTGCACCTTGCACAACTTGTGACTGACTCCCTTTCTCTCCCCCCCCCCCCAGGCAGCTCAATCCACGAACCGCTGACGGCGTCTGATGCTTATTGAAATCCAATATAACTGACGTCTGCTTGCAGAAAAGCATCATCAGATACCCTAAAAGCTTAATCATAGGGGCTAGAGACCCTACCCCGACTGTCCTTCCCAGCTAAAACCTCTCTCAAAGTCTTCCTGGGTGGGAGGTAATGAGGAGGGGCCACAGAGCAGAAAGCTTCCCCAGCATTTAGCCTGGCAAACAAAGATTAAGAGGACGAGAAGAACTCAAGCAAGGAACCAGAAGGAATGTGAGAAGTGCCAGAACTGAACAAACAACCAGCTGGGGCATGTTTACCTAAGCAGCATCCCTCCCTAGAACTCCCAAGCTGGGGAGGGGGCTTCCCACACTCCCTTCCCCGCCTTTCTCCTCAACCTTCCCTTCTGCTCCTTCTCCCCTTCTCCAGGCAGCTCCTGTGCCGGTCCAGGCTCACTCGTCTCTCTCTCTCTCTCTACCACGCCCAAAGCAGGCTGCCCTCCCTGGCATCTGAGGCGCTCCTGGCCTTCCCCTGCAATTTGATAAGCATCCCCTCTCTTTGCACCAGGCGCTGCCATCTGCAAAATTCTAGCGCGCCAGAGAGAGAGAGAGGGAGGGAGGGAGGGAGGGAAGGAGAGAAAGAGAGAGGGAGGGAGGGAGAGACGGAGGGAGAGAGAGGGAGGGAGAGAGGGAGGGAGGGAGGGAGAGGAAGAGAGAGGGAGAAAGAGAAAGATTGGGGAGAGAGGGAGGGAGACCGAGAAAGAGAGAAAGAGAGAGGGAGAGACAGAGAAGAGAGACAGAGAGAGGGGGGGAGAGACGGAGGGAGAGAGAGGGAGAAAGAGAAAGATTGGGGAGAGAGGGAGGGAGACAGAGAAAGAGAGAGAGAAAGAGAGAGGGAGAGACAGAGAAGAGAGACAGAGAGAGAGAGGGAGGGAGAGGGAGGGCGGAGAGGGAGGGAGAGGGAGAGAGAGGGAGAGAAAGGGAAAGAGTGGGGAGAAAGAGAGGGAGAGAGAAAGAGAGAGAGAAAGAGAGAGGGAGAGACAGAGAAGAGAGACAGAGAGCGAGAGGGAGGGAGAGGGAGGGGGAGAGGGAGGGAGAGGGAGAGAAAGGGAGAGATAGGGAAAGAGTGGGGAGAAAGAGAGGGAGAGAGAAAGAGAGAAGGAGAGGTCAAGAGAGGGAGGGAGAGAGAAAGAGAGAGAAAGAGAGAGGGAGAGAGAGACAGAGGACAAAAAGAGAGAAAGAGAGAGAGAGGAGAGAGGGGGGGAGAGAGAAGGCATGAGGGGGGGACCCAGTGAAAGTGGATTCTCTTCTTGTGTAACTGAGCGAGACAAAGGTTCTGCTCAGCCATTTTCTGTCCCTTAAAATGACACCCCTGTTTAGATTTGATTTACATTATTTTTCATCCCACCTTTATTATTTTTATAAATAACTTAAGGCAGAGATTATACAGTACCTAATGTTTCTTCCTCGTCCTATTTTCCCCATAACAACAACCCTGTCAGGGCTCAAAGAAAGTGACTGGCCCAAAGTCACCCAGCTGGCTTTCACGCCTAAGGCAGGACTAGAACTCCCGGTGATTGGCCCAAAGTCACCCACCCAGCTTCATGGCTGAGGAACCAGAACTCACCGTCTCATGATTATTGGCCCCAAGACACACAGCCTAAAGCAGCACTAGAACTCACAGTCTCCTGTTTTCTAGCCTGGTGCAAACTTTTAAACTTTATTTCAGTTCTTTACTTGAGTCCTTTGGCCACCTCTTCTCCTTTGTCACCCGGTGAGACTTCACTCCTCCTTTCGTTCCAAAGGGAATTCTCCAAAAGTAAAAACTTGCGCAGGGTTGCAAGCTAGCCTTGGAAAGGTTATCATTTAATCATGGAGCTGACCAGTGTGCGAAGGATGGAGAGGCTGCCAGATCCCAGCTGGGTGGCAGGAATTAATACTTGCATTGGGCTAGTCAACCACAAATTAAACCCTACGCCATCAGGCTTGGCTACTTGAAGACATGTGGACTTCAACTCCCAGAATTCCCCAGCTGGCATTCACAGGCATGAAGGTGACTTTGGGCCAATCACCAGGAGACGGTGAGTTCTAGGCATGAAGCTGGCTGGCTGACTTTGCACCAATCTCTAGGAGACGGTGAGTTCTAGTCCCAGCTTAGGCACCAAAGCATGGCCGGCTGGGGGAATTCTGGGAGTTGAAGTCCACATGTCTTCAAGTTGCCAAGCGTGGATACGCCGCCCTACACCAAAGCAGGTGCGGCTGGCATTTCTTTCTTCAAATGCTGCCCAGGACTTCTGTCTCCCATCTGGGTGGAAAACTGGGGAGGGGGCTCACCTCTGCCTTTAACCTTTGCCCCTCCTGTGCCCTCACCCCCCCACAGCCCTTCCCCCCAAAATTCGTCTGTATGAAGCCATGGCATCACCGTGGCGATGACTCATATAGGAAGGGTCCAGTCATTGCTTAGCAGTAGGGAGCTGGAAAGAAGCTTAGCCTTAGGGGGAAAGGAGATGAGGGAGGGGCAGGAGAGAAGTGGGGAGGGTGGGTAAGGGGGGGTCAGGCATCCACCCATGTGCCACTTCTCTTCACCCCTTCACTGGGAGTCTAAGGGAGAGAACGAAATGGGTTTTATCGAAGGCCACGGCCCCATGCCAGTCAATGCCAGGGGGAAAATATCAATGAGGTGAGCAGAGGGGCAGGGAAGGGATACACAGGCTGTCCTCGACTTACGACAGTTCCCTTACTGACCGTGCAAAGTTACAACGGCGCTGACCTATGACCGTTTTTCACACTTTCAACCACTGCAGCATCCTCATGCTTGACCAAAACTGAAAAGCTCAGCAACTGACTCGTATTTACGACGGCTGCAGTGTCCCGAGGTTACAGTATGCGATCCCCTTTTTGCGACCTTCGGACCAGCAATGTCAAGGGGGAAGCCGGATTCACTTAACAACTGGGTTACTAACATAACCGTTGCACTAGGCAAGAAAAGTCGTAAAATGGGCCAAAGCCCACTTAGCAAACAGTTACAAACACTTAGCAAGAGAAATTTGGGGCTGAGTTGTGGTCCTGAGCCTAGGATTACCTGAATAATAGAATTGCTTCTGCTATCCTTGTCTAAGTCCTCTATTCGAAGTGTGGAATCTCTCTCCTTTTGTCATAATTTCTCCCTGATATTACAACCCCCCCTCCTCCACATTTGAATCCAGATCTTCCTTTGGGGCTGGGAAATGGGGAGGGGGCACGGGCAGAAAGACTTGCCCCTGGCTGGGGACCCTTGTGGACCCCAAAGGAGGCGAGTTGCAAAGCAAGCGGGGGGAAAAAAGCAAGCCAAAGTCCGGGGGTGAAAATCCACGATTCCCAGAATCTCCCCCCATCCTTCCCGGACCCCAGATTCTGACTGAGCGCGAGCGTCTTTGTCTCCCAAGGAAGGCGGGTCCAGGTGACCCCCCCCTCCCCAAAACCAGGAGGCTTTTCAGAAAGAAAGTGGGTGGTCTCCTCTAAGAGAAAGCGAGGAGCCGCGATCGGGCCAGGAGAACGGCAGGTGGATCCCAACCTTTCCAGCGCTTGCAAGAGGCAGCAGCCGAGCGGTCGGGATTTGCACCCGGGGCCGCTCGGAGGAGTCCAGCTGGACGGCCAGAGGAGGGCTGGGGGGTGGGTGGGGGTCCCGCCGCTTCCCGCAGCCCCTTACCTGGGCAGGCGAGCAGCCAGAGCCCCGCCAGGAGGCCGGCGAGAGGGAGCGCCTTGGAGAGACCGCCGGTGCCCATGATCCGCGCCCGCTGCAATTCGACGCCGACACTGAAGCCGCCGCCGCTCGCTCGCTCCTGCCCGCTCCTGCCCGCCCCCCGGCCCGCCCTCCGGTGGCTCAGCCCAATCCCCAGCCGCCGCCCCCCCCCCCCGCCCCACCACCACAAGCAAATCTCCCCGGGCAAAGTGGGGGGGAGGGAGGGGCGCAGGGAGGGAGGGGGGAGGAAGAGGCAGGGGGCACCCGGGAGAGACCCTCCCACCCGGTTGGTTTTTTTTTCTTTCTTTCTTTCTTTCTTTCTTTCTTTCTTTCTTTTTCTTTCTTTCTTTCTCTCTTTTTCTCTTTCTTTCCTTTCCCCTTTCCTTTCTTTTTCTTTCTTTCTCTCTTTTTTCTTTCTTTCTTTTTCTTTCTTTCTTTCTTTCTTTCTTTTTCTCTTTCTTTCCTTCCCCCTTTCCTTTCCTTTTCTTTCTTTCTCTTTTCTTTCTCTCTTTTTTCTTTCTTTCTTTCTTTCTTTTTCTTTCTTTCTTTCTCTTTTTCTCTTTCTTTCCTTTCCCCTTTCCTTTCTTTTTCTTTCTTTCTCTTCTTTCTTTCTTTCTCTCTTTTTTCTTTCTTTCTTTCTTTCTCTCTTTTTCTCTTTCTTTCCTTCCCCCTTTCCTTTCTTTTTCTTTCTTTCTCTTTTTTCTTTCTTTCTTTTTCTTTCTTTCTCTCTTTTTCTCTTTCTTTCCTTCCCCCTTTCCTTTCATTTTCTTTCTTTTTCTTTTTTCTTTCTTTCTTTTTCTTTCTTTCTTTCTCTCTTTCTTTCCTTCCCCCTTTCCTTTCATTTTCTTTCTTTCTCTTTTCTTTCTCTCTTTTTTCTTTCTTTCTTTTTCTTTCTTTCTCTCTTTTTCTCTTTCTTTCCTTCCCCCTTTCCTTTCATTTTCTTTCTTTCTCTTTTCTTTCTCTCTTTTTTCTTTCTTTCTTTCTTTTTCTTTCTTTCTTTCTCTTTTTCTCTTTCTTTCCTTCCCCCTTTCCTTTCATTTTCTTTCTTTCTCTTCTTTCTTTCTTTCTCTCTTTTCTTTTTTTCTTTCTTTCTCTCTCTTCTCTCTTTCTTTTAACGCGCCCACTCCCCACAAACGGAACTTTGCAAAGTGTGCCGCGGCAACCGACGGCCGCTCCTTGCTCGCCCCTGCGGGATGGGACATCTAAGCCTGGTGGTGCCGAAGCTCCTGGCTGGGTTTTTAAGCCAAAAAGGCGAGGGGGTTTCTGAGCAACAGCAGAGCGCCTCTCTCTCTCTCTCTCATATATCGGCTCCCCCCACCCCCCACCCGTGCGTTTCTGCCTCTTAAAAGTTTCTTTCCCTTTCTCTGCTTGGGTATCTAGGGAGATTCTCAGCCATCCAGGTCGTGGTTGTCCCAAAGGTGCTTTTTTCAAGAGGCAACCGGACTTTCTTGGTTTTTCCTTGAAGACGTTTCGCTTCTCATCCAAGAAGCTTCTTCAGCTTCTTTGCTTGGGAAAAGCGCGAAAGAATGAACTAGCAAAATGGGTGGCTGCCCAAATTGGGTGGGAAGCGGAGGGGTGCTTAAAGGAAAAACGAAGGAAGAGGGGAAGGTTTGGCAGCCCCCTTCTCAAAAAAGGCAGGTGAAGGGCGATGGGACCTCAAGGACCCTGCCTGGAGTGGAGCCCCTCTGGCAGTCTGGGAGCAGTGAGGCCATCGTCTCCAAACGAGGCCCAAAGAAAGGGGACTACATCCAGTGTCCAGAGGGAGGGAGGGAGGGAGAAAAGAAAAGAAAGAAGAAGGAAGGAAGGAAGGAAGGAAGGAAGGGCACTAGCACTGATGATGTTACCTAGTTTGGGTAATGAAACATCTGCAAAAAAAAACCAGCCAAGCTCAGAGAGCACCAAGGGCCTTCCAAAGAGAGATTTCTTTTGATGTCTTTTTTGGCTGTCAACTTTTGCTTTGACTAACATTCAAAAATGCTTTGCAAAAGGTGGCTTATATCAGGATTAAGGTTAAAGTATCCAGGTATTTATTTATTTATTTATTTATTTATTTATTTATTTATTTATTTATTTATTTATTTATTTATTTATTTATTTATTTATTTATTATTTGTTCTTCTATGCCGCCCTACTCCCAAGGGACTCAGGGTGGCGTACATCAGTTACCTGTACCTGTACCCAGGTACCTGTACCTGTACCCAGGTACCATCAAGCTGTGCATGTATCCAGATCCAGGAGAGGATGCAGCTGCCCACAGACTGAAATTGTGCAGCTTTGCATCCCAAATCAACCCAGTGGTCCCCCAGACAATGCATCCTATAGTGCAGCAATTCCCCACCATCACGCCACGTTACATCCCTGGACTCCCAAAATTCCCCAGCCGGCAAGAATTCTGGGAGGTTGAAGGCCGCACATCTTAAAAGTTGCCAAGTTTGAGAAAGATTTGCTTGAGTGGGCTGTGCGAAAGCCATGCAACTTGGTTGCCTGCCAAATCCAGCTTGGCTTCCCAAGGCTCCAATTCCCCCCTTCCGGCCTCCTAAATCCCCTACTATTTGAAGTCCACGCACGCTGGGTAGGGAATCCTGGGAGTTGAAGTCCGTGCATGCTGCCTGCGAGATCCTGGGAACTGAAGTCCAGGTATCCTATCTGGGGAATTCTGGGAGTTGAAAATCCATGCATGGAGCCTGGGGAATGTTACTCTCCTTCGGCTGATCCTATTTGGCCTCTCTTGTCCCTTGTCCCAAGGCACCTGGCATCCCTCCAAGGGCCTGGGCTGGGTGCTACAGCCTTGCAGATTTTTATCCACCTGCAGGCTGGCCTTGGCAGATATAGGAAGAAAGAGAACCGAATTCTTAAAACTGTGATACAGCTAAGGATGAGTGAAGCCCCTCTCACTTTGGGGGGGAAAGCAACGGTCATGTGAACACGCAAAGAGAAAGACAAGGTGGTTGGGGCCGCCTCTGCCCTGGTTAGGGGCACACGGGGTTAAGGCCTGGGTGAGCAAACCACGTCTTCTGGAACGTCTCCACTAACTGTATTT
This sequence comes from Diadophis punctatus similis, assembly GCA_023053685.1. Classification (NCBI taxonomy): domain Eukaryota; kingdom Metazoa; phylum Chordata; class Lepidosauria; order Squamata; family Dipsadidae; genus Diadophis; species Diadophis punctatus. The sequence continues at coordinate 4,200,593 of JALIGW010000022.1, read as the reverse complement.
TGTTGATTCGGAGGAAGGGGAAATTATGGAACACAATGATTAAAGGGGATGTATTTCGGTTTGTTGGGGGAAACAGTTGGAAACGGAGATAAAAAGTCTGCCTCGTCAGCTTCCGAGCGCTAGGAAAACACCGGTGTGCCTGAAAGAAAGCCAGATGCATTTTCCTCAATATTCTAGGGCAGGGGGGGTCAAACTCAAGGCCCGGGGGCCAGATCCGGCCCGCGGGGTGCTTAGACCCGGCTCGCGGGTCTGGCCTGAAAATAGCAAAGGACCAGCCTGCGGTGCCTCTGCTAGCGAAAACAGCCCACGGACGGCCTGTTTTCAGCCTGGACAGCTCCTGCAGCACCCTGCCAGCCAAAACGCAGCATGGGGAGCCCCCAGGCGACACCCACGCAGCCTGTTTTGGCCGACAAGGTGCTGCAGGAGGCCATCCAGGCCAAAAACGGGGCACATGGGGGCTGCCCATGGCCCAGTTTGGCCAGCAGGGTGCTGCGAGGGGGTTTCCGTCCCATCTCCTCCTCCCCTTCCCCCCCAGCCGGCCCACAGAGGACAACTCCAATGCTGATCCGGCCCTCCAGGAAATCCAGTTTGACACCTCTGTTCTAGGGGCTTCTCCTGGGGATGCTCTCGGCACTTGCTCAGAGACCCTCTGGATTATCGCTCCTTTTATTCTGCTGAGCTCAGTTCTGGCTTTGCAAAGCCTTAGTAGGACCACACCTAGAATACAGCATCCAGTTTTGGTCACCACACTATAAAAAAAAAGAGGTTGAGACTCCGGAAAGGGTGCAGAGAAGAGCAACGAAGATGATTAGGGGACTGGAGGCTAAAATATATAAAGAACGGTTGCTGGGATTGGGTATGTTTGATTTAATGAAAAGAAGGACTAGGGGTGACATCATAGCAGTCTTCCAATAACTAAGGGGCTGCCACAAAGAAGAGGGAGTCAACCTATTTTCCAAAGGACCTGGAAGCAGGACAAGAAGCAATGGATGGAAACTAACCAAGGAGAGAAGCAACCTAGAACTAAGGAGAAGTTTCCTAAGTGAGAATGATTAACCAAGGAACGTCTTGCCTCCAGAAGTTGTGGGTTCTCCATCACTGGAGGCTTTTAAGAAGAGAGTGGACAACCATCTGTCTGAAGTGGTATAGGGCCTCCTGCTTGAGCAGGGGGTTGGACTAGAAGACCTCCAAGGTCCCTTCCAACACTCTGCTGTTAACTCCCAACTCGGCACTTGCTCAGAGGCCCTCTGGGTTATCGCTCCTTGTATTCTGCTGAGCTCAGCTCTAGCTCGACTCCTCTTGATTGCTTCATCATTCACTGCAATGTGTCCATTTGCACCATCCAGTCTGTGGCTGACCTCTTCTTCTCCCCGACCTTCAGTGTTGTGGCTTTCAAACACCGAAGCATTAAAACCCTTTCCTGAAAAGAATCGATGATCAAAATGCCTGAGCATCTATTCCAGCAGGAAATGGCTGCGTATAAAAGGAAGGGGGGGAGGTGTCGTTCTTTAGCCTGCCGCAGCTTTTCTCAACCTGGGTAACTTTAAGATGTATGGACTTCCACTCCCAGAATTCCCCAGGGGGAATCCTGGAAGTTGAAGTTCATCCATGCTGCCTGGGAGTTGAAGTTTTGGATGTTTGCAGCAGCTTATGGTCCTTTCTCTAACAAAGTAGTTGTTCAAACTTGGTAACTTTAAGATATAAGTCTTGTAAACAAAATGCCTGAATTCCTCCTCCTATTAAATACGACCACTTTTGACATCATATTTGTCTGCGAAACGTGGCTGAATGCATCCCTCCCTGACTCCATTATCTGGAAGTCTTGTAAACAAAATGCCTGAATTCCTCCTCCTATTAAATACGACCACTTTTGACATCATATTTGTCTGTGAAACGTGGCTGAATGCATCCCTCCCTGACTCCATTATCGTAGAACGAAACTATCATGTTTATCGATCTGATCGAGAACTCCGAAGACGAGGCGGTGTTGCTATCTTTTACAAAAAGTCCTTAAATCTAAAAAACATCCAAGTTACACACAAACTTGCTCTTCCTAAGACCATAATCTGTGAGTTATTTTTAAACACCACATTACAATTTCTACTATGTTACAGAGCCCCAGATTATGACATCAAACATGTGAATAAGTTAACTTCACTTCTAACATGGGCAGCCACCGGCCCATACCCTCTCATCTTTCTTGGTGACCTAAATCTACCTCTTATTAAATGGTCCCTTGAACCTATACACTCAACCCTGTACAATGCTGTAACTAATCTGGGAATGAACCAACTAGTAACCAACAACACTAGACTCAACAACTGCCTTGATCTCATCTTCTGCAACAGTTCAAATTCAATTTATGGATTACAAATAAAATAACCCTTTTCCAACAGTGATCACAGCATGATAGACTTTTGTCTCAACATACACCCTTACAAAAATCATCATAATCATAATGACAGGATCCCCAGTTACAATTTCCAAAAAGCCAACTATGATCTCATAAACACTGACCTCTCATTTCTTGATTGGCAAACCCTATTCACTGGCTGTATTACTGCCTAAGACCATTACAACATTTTCTTACTTGAAGTCAAAAGAGTCATTAAACTATATGTACCACTAATAACTCCCAAAAACAGGAAAAACAAACTACCAATAACAATAAGGAAGCTCCAAGCAAAAAAATATATCTCTTTGGCGAAAAAACCAAACTAGCTACATAGCCAACTTCAAAAGCCGCTACAAAAACTTATGCCAACAAATAAAGACTGAATGCACCAATTACCACATCAATCAAGAGGAAAACCTCCTGCACACGAAATCCAACCGTGCATTCTACAATTTCGTAAACAACAAACTTAAAGAGACTAGAACCATCCCACCCCTAAAAGGACCTAACAATACAGACTGTAACAATGAAACCCTTAAAGCCAACTTCTTTAACACATCGACCTCACCACATTCCTAAGAGGTCTGTAAGGGGCGTGCATAAGTGCAGTGCCTACCATCCCTGTCCTAAAGTCCCCATGCATTTTGTAAAATACCATGTACTCAAAACCATGCCTGTACTTTTATATATTCATATTAATGTTTATACTTTGTTTATATCCATATACATGCTTGACAAAATAAATAAATATAAATAAAATAAAATAAAAATATGAGGACTAACTCCCAGAATCCTCCAGCCAGCATGCTTTAAGATGGGTGGACTACAACTCCCAGAATTTCCCAGCGAGCATACTTTAAATGGGTGGACTTCAATTCCCAATTCCTTTAATGCCAGCAAGCATTAAGATGGGTGGACTCCAACTCCCAGAATCTCTTAAGATGGGTAGGCTATAACTCCCCAAATTTCTCAACCATCATGCTTTAAGATTGGTGGACTTCAATTCCCAGAATCTCTCAGCCACCCTGCTTTAATATAGACTTCAACTCCCAGAATCCCCTAGCCAGCCTACTTTAAATTGGGTGGACTCCCAGAATCCCTTAGCCAGCCTGCTTTAAAATGGATGGACTATAACTCCCAGAATCCCCCAAGTTCATGCATGCTAGCTGGGGAATTCTGGGAATTGAAGTCCTCACATCTTAAAAGTTATCAAGGATGGGAAATGCCTGTCTTACAAGATTAAAAATACATTGTTTTCTCCCTGGATGTTTCTCTCATGTCCCCAACTGGTTGGTAGCCCTGGGATTTTTCTGGTCACCTCCCACCTCCAGGGGCGTCACAGATTACGGGGGGAAAAATCAAAATGGCAGCCACAACGGTGCCCTCAAAATCCGCCTGTTTATTCAGATGTACGGCAGAGGTTTTGGTCACATTCTCGGGTTGCCATCTTGCCTATTTTCATTGTCCTCCGCAAACACCCTTGCCCAAAACAAGTGCGGCCTTGTTTGCCTTAAGTCAAATTCCATTCCTATCATGATCCTTTCTCTGTAAACGACAGCGTATTTGTGAGATAAAAGCCCTCTGAGTGGACTGCTTGCTTGGACATGTTGCCGGATGCGATGCTTTTGAGTGGAAGGAGACAAAGACGACTTTTGAATTGGCACTGAAAATACATTTGACTGTGGAGCAGGGGAGCCCACTGCCCAACCTTGGCAACTTTAAGATCCATGGACTTCAACTCCCAGAATTCCCCAGCCAGCCGTGCTTGCCTCCAGAAGCAACCTCCATGCTGGCTGGGGAATCCTGGGAGTTGAAGTCCACGGGTCTTAAAGTTGCCAAGGTTGGACACTTTCCCTGCTATAGAGGCACTATGGAGATATGGGGACACAAAACAGAGCTCATTGAGAAATGGCTAAATTGAGACTGGTCTCTGCCGCCTTTTTCTTAAGACGTTTTGCCCTTAAACCCCACTTTCTGCAAACTTTTACAACTTCTGAAAAGAAAATGTTTCTTATTATCAAAAGCTGGTTACGCATGGCTGATGGGGGAATTCTGGGAGTTGAAATCCACAGATCTGAAAGTTGAATGATGGCTGGGGAATTCTGGGAGTTGAAGTCCACAGATCTGAAAGTTGAATGATGGCTGGGGAATTCTGGGAGTTGAAGTCCACAGATGTGAAAATTGCATAATAGCTGAGGAATTCTGGGAGCTGAAGTCCAGAGATCTGAAAGTTGAATGATGGCTGGGGAATTCTGGGAGCTGAAGTCCATCGCAAAGTTGCAAAGGTTGAGAAACTTGACTTCAACAGGACAACTTAGGGACAATTTTGCAGGGCATCTCAACTTTCTTACCTAGGCAGATGAAATGGGACGGGGTCTTCTGGAAATGGGGGTGTCACTTCTTTCTGGATTCCCCCCTCCCACCGGGAAGATTTAGTTTCCCCAGCAGACCACTCAAGAAAGGCCAAAGGCAAAAATGTTGAGAAAGACTTATCTTGATGCAGCAGACAGAGGCCTCCTCCTAGGACGCCCCCAGCTAAGCCGTGACCTCTCCTTGCCGTTTGCAAGTCAGCTCTTGTCCCTTCCCTCTCCGCCTGGCTGCCACACGGCCGCCTGCGTTTCCCACATTCCAGTGATCTTCCACTGGGATCAGCCATGATCCTTCTCAGTGACACCTGGAGAGAAGGTCACGCTCTTTGGCCAAGAAGACAGGTCAGGAAAAAGCTGGTGGAGCAAAGCCAGTGTCTTCAACAGCTGTCTAGAGGTCTCCTTTGCCAGGACATCCATAGCAAGCAGAGGGAGGGTCTCCAGAGAAGAGGGTCAAGCTATTCTCCAAAGCCCCTGAAGGCAGGACAAGAAGCAACGGATGGACACTAATCAAGGAGAGAAGCAACCTAGAACTAAGGAGAAATTTCCTGACATTGAGAACAATGAACCAGTGAAACAGCTTGTCTCCAGAAGTTGTGAATACTCCAACACTGGAAGTTTTAAAGAAGATGTTGGACAACCATTTGTCTGAAGTGGTGTAGGGTTTCCTGCCTAAGCAGGGGGTTGGACTAGAAGACCTCCAAGATCCCTTCCAGCTCTGTTATTAATGTCAGGCCGAAGCCATTTTAGTTGGGGTCTTTGGCCTGCCACACTTTATGCTATTTTAAAATGTATTCTTAGCCGTGGGAATTTGGGAGGGGCGGTTGCATGAGGGATGTCTGCATGTAGCCATAACAATTTCCTTCTAGATTCTCAAGGTCATCCTTTGTCTTTGCACTCCTGCACCTGCTCGGAAGGAGAGGGGAATTGCTGCCAAGTTGGCAGATGAAGATTGGTCAACTTGATGGACTTGTGGGTGTGGGGACAAGGGCTTGAACTTTCAACTGGGTGGAGAAACCCCTGGGACTTCAGATTCGGGTTTCTCCCAGATGTGCCAACATGGCTTTGCTAATAAATTGGGACTTTGAGGAATACTTTGCCTCGGACTCTGGTTTAGTTTTGGATGCTATTTGGAATCCTGACAAATTAACCTATTCCGCAAAGCACCCGAAGGCAGAACAAGAAGCAATGGATGGAAACTGATCAAGGATAGAACCATGATGTTAGTCTGTTGGGATGGAAGACCACCAGGAAAGAAACAGACCAGACTGGGGAGTGAAAGGATTTTCCAGAAGAGGACTGATATAGATTTATTAACTGACACTGAAAAAATGATGATGTCTCTTGGTCTCATTTACTCAGTGTTTCACAACCTTGGCAACTTTAAGAAGACTTCGACTCCCAGAATTCCCCAACCAGCAAAGTTGAAGTCCACCCCTCTTAAAGTCGCCAAGGTTGAGAAACATGGCTGTGAACAACCTTTACATGTGACATGAGGCTCAACCAAGATTCATCAGGATAGCTGGTTCACACCTTGCATTAAGCCAGGATAGAGTAACCAGGATTGCTGCCAATCTGGCAATTTTCAAGGACCACCAGTGGTCCATGGACCATCAATTGGTGACCGCCGTCGTAGACGATCTTCACTCTGTCAAGGACTTGGAGTACTCATCTCAAATGACTCAAGCGCCAGAGCTCACTGTAACAGCATTGCCAAAAAGGCATTAAGAGTCATTAACCTAATCTTGCTTAGCTTCTTCTCCAATAATATTGAACTACAAACTAGGGCATACAAAACTTTTGCTAGACCAATTCTTGAATACAGCTCATCTGTCTGGAACCCGTACTTCATATCAGACATTAATACAATCAAACGAGTCCAGAGATATTTCACGAGAAGAGTCCTCCACTCCTCTGCTCGCAACAGAATACCTTATGCCACCAGACTTGAAATTTTGGGCTTAGACAACTTAGAACTTCGCCATCTTTGATCCGACCTAAGCATAGTACATACAATTATCTGCTACAATGTCCTACCTGTCAATGAATACTTCAGCTTCAACTACAACAATACACAAGCACACAATAGATACAAACTTAAGGTGCATAAGCGCACCACTGTGCCTACCGTCCCTGTCCTACTGTCCTATTGTCCTCTTTTATCGTTACTTTTTACTTATGTTTATACAACTACTACTATCCTATACATGTTTGACAAATAAATAAATAAATAAATAAATAAATAAATAAATAAATAAATAAATAAATAAATAAATAAATAAATAAATAAATAAATAAATAAATAAATAAATAAAATAAAAATAAACTGCTCCAAACTCGATTGCAGAAAATACAACTTCAGCAACAGAGTGGTCAATGCCTGGAATGCTCTACCTGACTCTGTGGTTTCCTCCCCAAATCCCCAAAACTTTACCCTTAGACTGTCCACTGTCGACCCCACCCCATTCCTAAGAGGTCTGTAAGGGGCGTGCATAAGCGCACCATCGTGCCTACCATCCCTGTCCTAATGTTCCCTTTTATTTCATGTATTCATAATCATGCTTATACTTATATCTGCTATCTAATACATGCTTGACAAAATAAATAAAATAAATAAAATTAGAAAACAACCAGAAATCCCGGCTTATTCAACCAAGTTGAATAGTTCAGGCTCCTCCGTGAAGCCGACAATGAATAAACCAACGAAGTCCTTCACTTAAATCCAGGTAAGGCTTTTTGCTAATATTTGAAGATGCAAACATCCTGCAATAGGGATTAGGGAGTAAAGCTTTCTGCTCAGAAAAAACCCCGAAATTTGGGAAATATCTTTGCTCCGCTCCGCACGGCCCAAAGCAATAAAGCAAGCTTTATCTCTGCTTGTTCATAGGTCAACCATGCTTTGGGAAATGGATCCAGGTTTCTTTCACAATAACGTTCAGGTCAAATGGATCAAATTCTAGCGTTTATTAAATTTTGCCTAATTGCGTCTCTGCCTAAAAAAAATCCTATTGATTTAAAAATCTATGCAAGCGAAGACCAAAGTTCAGTTCTCACTGGCAAATTTTGTTCCAGGCTGGCTTCAAAGGGAGGCTGTAAATTTGAAAACTCCTCGACTTACAACCGTTCATTTAGTGACCGTTCAAAGTTACAACGGCGCCGAAAAAAGGGACTCAGGAGTGTTTTTCACACTTACGTTGCAGCATTCCCCACGATCACGTGATCAAAATTCAGACGCTTGGCGATTGACTCACATTTATGACGGCTGCCATGCCCCAGGGTCACCTGATCCCATTTAGTGACCTTCTGACAAGCAAAGTCAAGGGGGAAACCAGATTCACTTAACAACCGTGTTATTAACTTAACAACCGCAGTGATTCGCTTAAGAACCGTGGCAAGGAAGGTCGAAAAATGAGGCAAAATTCACTTAACAACTGTCTCGCTCAGCAACAGAAATTTTGGGCTCAATTGTGGTCGTAAGTCGAGGACTACCTGTGCAAAAAGTCCTTAACTTACAACCATTTGTTGAGCACCTGAAGTTACAACGGCGCTGAAAAAAGGGACAGACGGTCCTCAGACTTATGACCGTCACATGATCAAAATTCAAAATTCGGGCACTTGGCAACAGGCATGTTTTTACGACGGTTGCAGTGTCCTGGGGTGAACTGATCGCCAATTGCGACCTTCCCACACAACAAGCAAAGTCAATGGTGGGGGGGGGGGAGTAGGATTCACTTAACGACCGCATGATGAACTTAACAGCTGGAGCGATTTGCTTAACAACCGGAGCAAAACAGACAATCTTAAAATCAGGCACGATTCACTTAATAGCTGTCTTGCTTTGCAACAGAAATTCTGGTTCCCCTCCCCCCCCTTTGTGGTCGTAAGTCGAGGACTACTGGTAATATTAAATGGAAAATTTTGAACATGTGGAGTATTCCATAGAAATACTATCGCTGTTAGAGGGTGCACGTGTGCATAAAAGAAAAGAATTTTCTCGGTTGTAGGAAAAAAATGCATGTTGAAACACAGCAGGGTTGAAATTTAGAAGCTTACACAGTTATCCATTGTCTCTTCTTTAACTTCCTTTCCTATTACTTTATTAAAAAAATATATTTCTTTATTACAGTCATTCGCAACCTGCCTTTGTGCTTGCCAGATCAAGGCTCCAGGCAACCGACAACATCCCTAAAATAATTCTCAACAATTACACATTTTAAAAAAAAAATTCATTGAAAAGTCAAAGTGGGGTTAAAATACCTTTTATTCTGTCCCTTCCTGCCCAGCCCTCTGTCTTGGCAGACTGAAATGTTTGCTTCTGGTGAGGAAAAGAGGTAGCAGAAGGGCTGGGAGAGGTTTTATTTAAATCCTATTTTAGGAGCAAGGCATGTAAAAAAAAACAACGGGCGGAATTTTGAGCGTGCTGTGGCTGACGCCATTTTGACTTTTTTGACTACCCCTGCAGATACCTCCGGTATCAGAATAATAATTTCATTTTCCAGACTGGTTTGGAGGCTTCAAAAGGATTGATTTGCCATCTGGACTGTGAAAAAATGGGGCTCTCTCCGTGTTGGCACCAAGTCTAATAACTCTGATGCCTGGGGAATTCTGGGACTTGAAGTCCACCCAGTTTAAAGCATGCTGGCTGGGGAATTCTGGGACTTGAAGTCCACCCATCTTAAAGCACGCTGGCTGGGGAATTCTGGGACTTGAAGTCCACCCATCTTAAAGCATGCTGGCTGGGGAATTCTGGGACTTGAAGTCCACTCAAAGCACGCTGGCTGGGGAATTCTGGGACTTGAAGTCCACCCAATTTAAAGCTCACTGCCTGGGGAATTCTGGGACTTGAAGTCCACCCAATTTAAAGCATCCTGGCTGGGGAATTCTGGGACTTAAAGTCCACTCAAAGCACGCTGGCTGGGGAATTCTGGGACTTGAAGTCCACCCATCTTAAAGCACAGTGGCTGGGGAATTCTGGGACTTGAAGTCCACCCATCTTAAAGCACGCTGGCTGGGGAATTCTGGGACTTGAAGTCCACCCATCTTGATTTTTACAGGCGAGATCAACATTTTTATCTCCATTCTCAACACCCCAGTGTTCCTCCCAATTTCAACAGTCCCCAAAGGACCCCCAGCTCCCCCTCAACCCACCCTCCTCCCTCCAGTTACCTGCCCTGCGCTAAGCCACCATCTGAGAGTCCCTTACGGTCTTGTGCAATGGGTAAATCCACCCATGATGGTTTATAAACTATAATTGACACCTTTTTGCATTATGGAATTGCTGAAATGTAATCCCCAATTCCACAAAGCTGGCGTTCAAAGACCCTGCTTAGCGGGATCTGTGACGCCAGAAATGAATAAACTGGTGAGTCTTCAGCTGGAATTTCAAAAATGCTTTTTTTTTTTGCTTAGGATCTTACACTCACAAGCCTGGATTTCTCCTTTGTTTTCTCAAAACCCCGAACTGCCATTTCTTCCTCCTCCCACCATCTCCCACCTCGACTTACCACCATTTCACTTAGTGACCGTTCGAAGTTATAAGAGAGTGCTGAAAAAAAGTGCTGAAAACAGCACTTTTTCAGACTTATGACCATTGCAGCAACCCCCATGGTCACAACAACAAAATTCAAACGCTTGGCAACCGGCTTCTATTTATGACGGTTGGAGTGTCCCGGGGGGTCACGTGATCCCCTTTTGCGACCTTCTGACAAGCCAAGTCAATGGGGAAGGCAGATTCACTTAACAACCGTGTTACTCACTTAACAACGGCAGCAATTCACTTAACAACTGCGGCAAAGTCGTAAAATGGGGCAAGACTCGCTTAACAACTGCCTCGCTTAGCGAGGGGAGTTTTGGGTTCAATTGTGGTTGTAAGCCAAGGACTATGCAAATACCTGGGAAGGTATGTAAGTGCCAGATCCTTTGGTCCGTTCCTGGCCAGGAAAGGAATGTCTGATATTTGGGCAAAACCCACTCACTCGTACATCTGGGGTGGGCAAGGCAAGTGCTGGGGTTATGGGCAGAAGCGAATGGCACTCTGCCAATCCCTAGCTCAGTGTTTCTCAACCTTGGCAGTTTGAAGATGTGTGGACTTCAACTCCCAGAATTCCCCAGCCAGCAACGCTGGCTGGGGAATTCTGGGAGTTGAAGTCCGCACATCTTCAAACTGCCAAGGTTGAGAAACACTGCCCTAGCTGGTTCTTTATAAGAATTTCCCCTCCCTGGGCACCCTTTTCTCAACACAAGTTTTCCTCCTCCTCCATTTCTACAGTGTCAATAAGTGAATTGGAGGCTTCGCACATGCTCAGGGGCCCTGATCCAGGGGTGGGCTTCAAAAATTTTAGCAAGGGGTTCTCTGCCTGGTTGCTGGGTGGGCGTGGCCATGGTGGGCGTGGTCTAGTCGGCCTCCTGCACCACAGGAGGGGGGCGTTTTTGCCCTCTTTGGGCTCCGGAGGCTTTCCTCGAGCCTCCGGGAGAGTCAAAACGGCCTCCCCAGGCTCCGGAGGCCCTCTGGAGGCCGGAAACAGAACTTCCAGTAAGGCCCGTTTTTCGCCCTCCCTGAGCTTCCGCGTGCGCCCTGCACTTACCTGCATCCAAAACGGGCCGCGTGGGGACTCCTGGGAGGGGAGGGGCCAGCCAGGAGTGGGATTTGGGGGTTCTCCGAATTGCACGGAATCTTAGCTAGAGGTTCTCCCGAACCCCTGCGAACCCCCTGCAGCCCACCCCTGCCCTGTTCTATTTTGGACACCCCAGCCGCAAAACAGGGACTAGCATCTTGAAACTGTTTTTTGCCCAAGGGGCAGGGATCTCTGCAGTTCATGATCAGAAAGGTTAAGGTAGAGGCCTGTCTGGTGCGATCTGAGTTCTGCCTGTTTTTTGTTTGTTTTTCTCTACAGGTGGCAGAGCTTCGGCTGCACGGGGCTGGTGGCCATTTTGACTTTTTTGACCACCCTGGACCCAGGGTTGGGTGGGTCACCAGCAAGGGTCACCTCAAACCACAGGGCGTGCATGAGGGTGCTACAGGAGAGGGCCAGGAATAACGAAAGCAGGAGCCGGAAGGAGGCCTGTTTTCAGAAAATACAACCTGCAATTGTGTTTGTGCAATAGGCCCGTTTGTGCAACCTGTATTTTCTATACTGTGTGTGTGTGTGTGTGTGTGTGTGTGTGTGTGTGTGTGTGTGTGTGTGTAGGGCAAAGAAAACAGGATTCAGGGAAAATATAAGGAAGTACCTTCTTGATGTAGCAGATGTCAGTTTGCAGCTTCTCCCAGCTTCTCCTTCTCTGACTTGGCTGCCCTCTTGATCCTTTACGTGGAAGAAGATGGGAGTTGTAGTCCGATGTGTCCATAGTGCACCAGGTCAGAGCAGCCAACAACAGAACCTGGGTGTGTGGAGTTAAAATGGTAGGTGACTCCTTTGGAAGAAAGACCCCAAAGTATCCATGTTTGCCAGTCAGGGACCCCAAAGGGGCTAATCAATTTTCCCAATAAGTCAGATCAAGGCTGTTGAGTCCAGGGGTTAAAGCACCAAGCTAGAAACAAGGAGATGGTGAGTTCTAGTTCTACCTTAGGCATGGAAACCTGACTGGCTGACTTTGGGACAATCCGCAGGAGATGCTGAGTTCTAGCCCCACCTTAGGCATGAGAGCTGGCTGGGTGACTTTCGGCCAATCACCAGAGACTGGGAGTTCTAGTCCCACCTTAGGCCTGAGTGCCAGTTGGGTGACTTTGGGCCAATCACCAGGAGCCTGTGAGTTCTAGTCCCACCTTAGGCATCAGAACCAGTTGGGTGACTTTGGGCCAATCACCAGAGACTGTGAGTTCTAGTCCTACCTTAGGCCTGAGAGCCAGTTGGGTGACTTTGGGCCAATCACCAGGAGACTGAGTTCTAGTCCCGCCTTAGGCATGAGAGCCAATTGGGTGACTTTGGGCCAATCACCAGGAGGCTGTGAGTTCTAGTCCTGCCTTAGGTACAAAAGCCAGCTGGGCTAGTTCCTCTCTCTCAGCCCAACCCACCTCACAGGGCTGTTGTTGTGGGGAAACGAGGAGGAGGAGGTAGCATTAGCTACCTCACTGCCTGGAGTCATTTATAAAAATAATACAGACAGGATCAAACAGTCTAAAACAAACAAACAAACCCCACAGTCACAGGGTGTATCAAGGCCTTACCTTCCTCTCCCCCCCCTCTCCACCCAGAAACCAACAGGATGCGTCACTTGTGGCTTCTAATTTGTCGGGGAGCACCAAGTGTGTGTGTGTGGGTGACACAGTTGCTTGCTGAGCTGCCCTGCAGCCGGAGCAGCCTCGTGCAAACACACCCACTTTATTCCACTTTATCTGCCTGCACATCGTCCAGCCTGGCCCGGAGGCGCCCAGGCTCTCTCCGTGGGTGCGTTGTTGTTTCCGAGCACAGACCCGGCCCTGCCCCAATGAGGTGGATCTGCCTGGTATCCACCTTCCCCTCCGAGCCAGGCCTGTCAGCAGCTGCCTGCATGCCGTGAGACCAGATTCCCCAGGTGATGGATGGAGCGTAGTGGCGCCTCTCAGCTCCATCACATTCCACACCTTGGATTGGGGAAATAATCAGGTGCAGAAACGAGACCTGATGGGTTTCTCACGGCAAGAGATTTAGCAGCCTTCCAATATTTTAAGGGGGCTGTCACAAAGAAGAGGTGGGGGAGGTTTCCACCTATTCTCCGCTGGCTGAGGAATTCTGGGAGTTGAAGTCCACAAGTCTTAAAGTTGCCAAGGTTGGAGACCCCCTGCAAAAGCACCTGAAGGCAGGACAAGAAGCAACGGATGGAAACTGATCCAGGAGAGAAGCAACCTGGCATTTCCTGACAGTGAGAACAATTCACCAGTGGAACAGCTTGCCACCAGACGTTGTGGCTGGTCCAACACTGGAGGTTTCCAAGAAGGGATTGGACAATGAGCTTTGAAGCTTTTTGGCAGTTTCACGTGTGCAAACCCTGTTTGATTAGGGGTGTGTGTGTGTGTGTGTGTGTGTGTGTGTGTGTGTGTGTGTGTGGTGTTTTGTGACCCTAGAAATCAGGAACCAGGTTTAGCCAGTTGGGTGAACCTATCTGTGATATCCTGGAGATTGTGGGAACTAGGTATGTCTAGTCTAATAAAGAGAAAGACCAGGGGTGACATGATAGCAGTGTTCCAATATCTGAGGGGCTGCCCCAAAGATGAGTGGGTCTACCTATTCACCAAAGCGCCAGAAGGCAGGACAAAAAACAACGGATGGAAACTATTCAAGGAGAGAAGCAACCTGGAATTAAGGAGAAATTTCCTGGCAGTGAGAACAATTTATTTATTTATTTATTTATTTTATTAGGGAGACTTATATACCGCCTCACAGTGCAAGCACTCTCTAAGCGGTTTACACCAGTAAGCAATATTGCCCCCAACAATCTGGGTCCTCATTTTACCTACCTCGGAAGGATGGAAGGCTGAGTCAACCCTGAGCCGGTGAGATTTGAACAGCTGAACTGCTGATCACAGTCAGCTAAAGTAGCCTGCAGTACTGCACTCTAACTGCTGCGCCACCTCGGCTCATCAATGGAACAGCTTGCCACCAGAAGTTATGGGTGCCCCAACACTGGAAGTTTTTAAGAAGAGATCGGACAGCCATTTGTCTCAACGTTTCTCAACCTTGGCAGGTTGACGATGTGTGGAGTTCAACTCCCAGAATTCCCCAGCCAGCTATGATGGTTGAGGGAATTCTGGGAGTTGAAGTCCACACATCTTTGTGGACTTCATTGCTTGAGCAATGGGGTTGGACTAGAAGACCTCCAAGGTCCCTTCCAACTCTGTGACTCTGTTACTCTGCACCAGAGGAAGAAAACCTGTCTATTTGTGTGTACGTGTGCATATGCACATGGGAAAGAGAGAATCTTGTGTTTGCGTTACCATGACTTCAGTCAAAGGCGAACGTTTTCTAGCTTTCTTCACAAAGCTAAGGATAACTTTTTAAATAGTTTTAAAATTGACAGCGACCGATTCTAGGGGGAACAGGGGATGGCATGAAAGAAAGAAGTATTTTCTTTGTTCATAAAATGTCCACCTTTCAACCAGTGGTGAAATCCAATTTTTTTTTACTACCAGTTCTGTGGGCATGGCTTGGTGGGCATGGTGTGGTGTGGCTTGGTGGGCGTGGCAGGGGAAGGATACTGCAAAATCCCCATTCGCACCCCACTCTGGGGTCAGCCAGAGGTGGTATTTGCCGGTTCTCCGAACGACTCAAAATTTCTGCTACCGGTTCTCCAGAACCTGTCAGAACCTGCTGGATTTCACCCCTGGTTTTCAACACTGGCAGGAGAATCCCAAAATTCTGGCCCAGGAAGTAAATTTTGAGATGATTCCTTCTTTGCAATTCTTTCCGTTGAGGGTTAGGGTTGAATGTTTTTCAATAGTAATGACAATAATGCTTGCATCCCACAATAATACTTTGAATTCCATCAAATAACGATGCCTATCCCAGGTCTTCGGGAAGGACTCAAAAGGTGGATAAAAATGCCAAATCCTGTCTGAACACCTGGCTGACTGTGTGATGAGCCATAATATTAATAACAATCCCTTCATATCCCATCAGAGAACACTCAACGCATCTGTGAAAAATGGCAAAGGAGACGGGGCAGGTGGCAGAAAGAACAAAATCCTTATTAAAAGGTAAAAAGATCAACCCCCCCCCGCCAAAATGCAGACAAAACATCTTTGATGCGTTTTTGAGAGAGACACCAAAGTGGCAACCGAGACACAATTTGCATTTTATACCCTTAAATGGATGTGTTTTCTTCAAAACGCGGAGCTGCAAAATGAGAGTTATTGGAAACTTGATTTCCCCAAGAGAGATAATTGGGTCTTCATGTCTGTGGCTAAAATGATCCAGATTTATAAATCTGATCCATAATTTGTTTTCTGAGAAAATCTTTGCCTTCCTTCATCACCAACCACTCCTCATTTATGATTTAATTAGCTGTGCAATAGGCTCAGGGGCAGGAGGAGACCAAGTGTTGGGCTTTTCTGATGGGGGAAAATACAGACAGACAGACTTTATGCAGGGCAGGGAGGGGTTGCAAGCCATTTTCCATCTGGGGGTTTCTAAAATTACCTGCAGAATCGTAACTGGGTTCAAAAACATTCTGAATCTTCAGAAGAGTTTGGCTACAGATAAGCAGGGCCCAAAACTAAAAATAAATAAAGCAAATAATTTGTTGTTACAGGTAGTCCTCGATTTACAACAGTTCGTTTAGTGACCGTTCGAAGTTGCAAGGGCACTGGAAAAAAAGACTTATGACCGTTTTTCACACTTATGACCGTTGCAGTATCCCCAGGGTCACATGATCAAAATTCAGAGGCTTGGCAACTGGCTCGTATTTATGACGGTTGTAATGTCCCGGGTTATGTTTTGCGACCTTCGGACTAGCAAAGTCCATGGGGAAGCCAGATTCACTTAACTCACTGAACAACGGCAGCAATTCTCTTAACCACTGTGGCAAGAAAGGTTGTGAAACAGGGCAAAATTCACTTAACAACTGTCTGGCTTAGCAATGGAAATGTTGGCCTCAGTTGCGGTTGTAAGTTGAGAGAGAAAGAGAAAGGAAGGAAGGAGGGAGGGAGAGAGGGAGAAAGTTAGGAAGGAAGGAAGGGAGGGAGGGAGGGAGGGAGGGAGGGAGGAAGGGAGGGAGGAAGGGAGGAAAAAAGAAAGGAAGGAAGGAAGAAAAGGAGGGAGGAAAGAAAGAAGAAGGAAGGAAGGAAGGAAGGAAGGAAGGAAGGAAGGAAAGGAAGGAGGGAGGGAGGAAAAAAGAAAGGAAGGAAGGAAGAAAAGGAGGGAGGAAAGAAAGAGAAAGAAAGAAGGAAGGAAGGAAAGAGAGAGAAAGAAAGAAAGAAAGAAAGAAAGAAAGAAAGAAAGAAAGAAAGAAAGAAAGAAGAAAAGAAAGGAAAAGAAAAGAAAAGAAAAAGGGGAATTGTCTATAATGTCTGTAATTTGTTTTTATTCCTTGCACTGATGCTTCAGATTAGGCCAAAATCGTTCAATGAGATGTTGATGGCCCAACCTGTTGGGTAAACCAGGTGTTCACCTCAAGCTACAACATGGTTTATTCGTTTGGACGTGTGACCCACGGAATTGCTGATGTTCCTTGTTTTCTTGACTTCTCGAGAGGATCCTGGTTTGGGAACAGCCCGCGGTAAGCAGGGCAGCCCTTCCCAGAACAGTCTGTGATATGTCGATGGAAAAAATATCAGAATGTCTCTTCAGGGAGAGAAGCAAATCCCGCCGGATTCGTCTACTCTACCCCTTCGTTCTCCAAAGTGACTCTCTGGATTCTAGCCATGGATTTTCATAACTTTTGCACCTGCTCTTTGGGAATCCATGCTCAGAAAGCACATAGTTACAGATGTGGGGGGGAAACTCACCCACTCCTAAAAGTTGAGAAGAATTTGGCGGGAAAATGGGGCGGGCGGGCTTAGAGCGAAACTTTGGACATGGTGCAAAGTTAGTGGTACAATTCTGAAGAAATCGATCAGTGTTTCTCAAACTTTGCCCCTTTAAGACATGCTGGCTGGCTGGGGAATTCTGGGAGTTGAAGTCCACCGGTCTTAAAGGGGCCAAGCTTGAGAAACACTGATATAGAGGATGCCAAATTTCACACGGGTGCGAAGTAACTGGCGGGCATATTTGCCATCCAGTCCATAGATTTGAGAAGGGAAGTCTTCTTTCGCACTCAGTTCTCAGCCCTTTGCACAAGCCAGGGGCGCCTTCAGGTGCCTGGTGAGAATTGAGGAAGGTGGGTTTGTAACTGTCTAGTAGTTGGCCTTGGCTTTTGCGGAACGGCAGTTTCTCACTGACGTTGAGTGTGGTTGGCAAAGGAAGGTCGGAGGGAGAAAACGCAAAGTGGATGAAGTTGCTAAACTTCCTGTGATCAAAGGAATGTCTCTGTTGCCTTTCTTCCTTTCTTTTTTCTATCCTTCTTTCTTTTCTTTTCTTTCTTCTCTTTTCTTTTCCTTTTCTCTTTTTCTCCCTCCCTCCTTCTTTCTTTTTCTTTCTTTCTTTTTTCTTTTTCTTTTCTTTCTTTCCTTCCTTCCTTCTTCCTTCCTTCTTTCTCCTTCCTTCTCTCTTATCTGTCTCTTCTTCCTTCCTCCTTCTTTCTTTCTTTTTCTTTCCTTCCTTCCTTCTTCCTTCTTCCTTTCTCCTTCCTTCCTTCTCTCTCTTATCTCTGTCTCTCCTTCCTTCCTTTTTTTCTTTTTTCTTTCTTTCTTATCTGTCTCTCCTTTTTTTCTTTCCCTCCTTTTTCTCTTTTTCTTTCTTCCTTCCTTCCTTCTCTCCCACCCCTTTCACTCTCTCCTCCCCTCTTCTCTCTCTTTCATTCTCTCTCTCCCCTCCCCCAATCCTGTATCAAAAACAGTGGAAACCTATCTAAGCAATAGAAAAGAACAACAGATACCCAGAGAGTGAAAGCAATAAAAGCATAACCTTCAAGGCCACCTGTTCCCTAAAAGGATGCAACACACTCCCTTAGCCTGGATGGGCCTGGGGGGGGGGGGGGAAGCAGACTTTCAAGGTTATTTAAAAAACAAAGTTAGGACAAGGGCCTGTTTGGATTTCAGAAAAGGTCTACGAGACCCCATCCGATAGAAAACCATAAACATTGAGCCAGCAATTGCACACAGCACTGGAGGCAAGCATCAGAACATTGCAATGCTATTTCTATGGCCCCAAGGAGGGGCGTTTGGAGGCAGCCAGGCTGATCTACAGCGGATACCCTTCATCCAATTGGGGTCATAAATCGAGGACCATCTGTACACTAATATAAATACAGCTCCTATGATTGACTTATCACTACCACTAAGAAGGGGGGGGGGGAAACAAAGGTCTGTAAGGGGCGTGCATAAGCGCACCACTGTGCCTACCGTCCCTGTCCTACTGTCCTATTGTCCTCTTTTATCGTTACTTTTTACTTATGTTTATACAAATTACTACTATACATGTTTGACAAATAAATAAATCAATAAATCAAATGCAACATTCATATTTAGTGCAACTGCGCCCTCATGTGCTCACAATGCAGACTGCAAAGAATTGAGAAATTCTTCACCCAGGCGGAATTCCACCCCTTTCCTGGAAAAAGGTTCACAATGCTCTTAATAGCGCTTAATACTCTTCGAATGAAGTCATCCAGGCTCAGTGGGCGAGACGCTGAATGTGGCATATTGCACGGAGGCTATTTACCATTTTTAATCTATTACAGCTAGTCCTAATTGAGCCCAGAATGTCTGTTGCTAAGCGAGACTCGTCGCTAAGTGTGTTTTGCCCGGTTTTATGAAGTTTCTTGCCACAGCCGTCAAGTGATTCACTGCAGCTGTTAAATTAGTAACACAGTTGTTAAGTGAATCTGGCTTCCCTATTGACTTTGCTAAGTCAGAAGTTCGCAAAAGGAGATCACGTAACCCCGGGACACTGCAACCGTCATAAATACAAGCCAGTTGCCAAGCATCCTGAATTCGGAGCCCATCGGTAAGGTTAGGAGGGTGCATATTTTTCGATCCTGCCTTTTGTATATTTCCTGGCAAAATACATGGGAAAATCCCATTCGCGGAAAATCCACTTAGGGTTAGGGTTAGGTAACCATGATTTCGGAGCACAAAATGGAGATTGCCAATGGATTCGGAGCCCATCGGTATGATTAGGAGGGTGTATACTTTTCGATCCTGCCTTTTGAATATTTCCTGGCAAAATACGTGGGAAAATCCCATTTGCAGAAAATCCACTTAGGGTTAGGGTTAGGTATCCATGAATTCGGAGCACAAAATGGAGATCGCCAATGGATTCGGAGCCCATCGGTATGGTTAGGAGGGTGCATACTTTTCGATCCTGCCTTTTGTATATTTCCTGGCAAAATACATGGGAAAATCCCATTTACAAAAAATCCACTTAGGGTTAGGGTTAGGTATCCATGAATTCGGAGCGCAAAATGGAGATCGCCATTGGATTCGTAGCCCATCGGTATGGTTAGGAGGGTGCATACTTTTCGATCCTACCTTTTGTATATTTCCTGGCAAAATACATGGGAAAATCCCATTTACAAAAAATCCACTTAGGGTTACGGTTAGGTATCCATGAATTCGGAGCGCAAAATGGAGATCGCCATTGGATTCGTAGCCCATCGGTATGGTTAGGAGGGTGCATACTTTTCGATCCTGCCTTTTGTATATTTCCTGGCAAAATACATGGGAAAATCCCATTTGCAGAAAATCCACTTAGGGTTAGGGTTAGGTATCCATGAATTCGGAGCGCAAAATGGATATTGCCAATGGATTTGGAGCCCATCGGTATGGTTAGGAGGGTGCATACTTTTCGATCCTACCTTTTGTATATTTCCTGGCAAAATACATGGGAAAATCCCATTTACAAAAAATCCACTTAGGGTTAGGGTTAGGTATCCATGAATTCGGAGCGCAAAATGAAGATCGCCATTGGATTCGTAGCCCATCGGTATGGTTAGGAGGGTGCATACTTTTCGATCCTACCTTTTGTATATTTCCTGGCAAAATACATGGGAAAATCCCATTTACAAAAAATCCACTTAGGGTTAGGGTTAGGTATCCATGAATTCGGAGCGCAAAATGAAGATCGCCATTGGATTCGTAGCCCATCGGTATGGTTAGGAGGGTGCATACTTTTCGATCCTGCCTTTTGTATATTTCCTGGCAAAATACATGGGAAAATCCCATTTGCAGAAAATCCACTTAGGGTTAGGGTTAGGTATCCATGAATTCGGAGCGCAAAATGAAGATCGCCATTGGATTCGTAGCCCATCGGTATGGTTAGGAGGGTGCATACTTTTCTATCCTGTCTTTTGAATATTTCCTGGGAAAATACATGGGAAAATCCCATTCGTGGAAAATCCACTTAGGGTTAGGGTTAGGTATCCATGAATTCGGAGCTCAAAATGGAGATGGGCATGAAAACCGACTGGGTGACTTTGGGCCAGTCCTCTTCTCAGCCCAACCCACCTCACAGGATTGTTGTTATGGGGAAAATAGGAAGGAGTATTAGATACGTTCACTGTGTGGAGTTATTAACAAAAATAAAGGCAGGATAGAAATAATAAGTAAAAGTAATTTTAAGGGAGGGTTTTAAAGAGGGGAGTCCAGGTGAAGGGAAGGAACTGGTGACTTAAGCCTCAAGGGACCAAAAGGGGGAGGGGAAACAGCTGGTTTTGAGGAAGTGAAAGACATGTGAAGTTTCGAATTGCACATGAATAGAATCTGGAATAAGAGACTCACGCCCGCAAATCACGCCAGCCAGCTTCATTCTATATTATTCATGTGGATGCCTACCGTTTTGAGAGATTCCCATTCCCATAAGGCTGGGCGATCAGGAGGAACAGGGGAATTGACAAGCAGCATGCTAGGGAGGGAGGGAGGGAGGGGGAGGGGGCATTGGGAGATACAACCCACAATGACGTCATTGTGGAAGTTGCAAGAAAAACCCACCCCTAAATTATTCTGATTTTAATTTTAATGTGTATTGATTCCATTGTACACTGCCCACAGCCCATCTCTGAGGGAGATGGACGGTTTAGAAATATGAAATATAAATAAAAAATAAAAAATATATGATTTACAAAAACAGTGGTGGGATTCAAATTTTTTTACTACTGGTTCTGTGGGCTTGGCAGGGGAAGGATACTGCAAAATCCCCATTTCCTCCCGATCAGCTGGGACTCGGGAGGCAGAGAATAGATGGGGATGGGCCCAGCCAGAGGTGGTATTTGCCGGTTCTCCGAACTACTCAAAATTTCCTCTACCAGTTCTCCAGAACTGGCCAGAACCTGCTGAATCCCACCTCTGCACCTGGAAGATGACCTCACAGCGCACACACAAATACAAACACACACACACACACACACACACACAAAGCACATCATTTCCCCCCCCTCCTTTGCTGTTTGTATGGAAACTCCCTCCTCTGAAGAGCAACAGGTGGAGGAAAGTGATTATGAAAAGATTCTAAAAATAATCTAGCAGGTAATTATTTTCCAAGTGTGTGTATGCATGCATGCATGTAAAGGCAGAGACCACTAGGGGGCGCTAGATGCTTGTAAAACCAGCAAGATCTCTCAGGAGTGACCAAAAAGAGGTGGAAAAATGATTTTATTCAGATTCGGGAAATAAAAATTAATACTCTGAAGAAAATGACCTGCAGACCCCTCTGGCCTCCCCCCACTAGCATTTCTGAAGACTGTCCTGGGTTGAAAATAAGTCCCAGTGTAAAAATCTAGCTTATCAGGGAAAACACTTATCATCCATCCAGCTTCCTGCTGTGCTAGTTTTCTACTTGCAGGGAAATGTAAGAAAGTTAGAAAATGCTACTCTCCGTAGTATATAACTAGGGCAACTTGGTTTATCCCATAGGAACGTTGTCAGGTGACGCTGGCGAGCCTGTACATCTTGGGAAATGTTCCTTGGTGAACGGCAGGTAAGTTTTTCACTCAACTTTAGCCTCTTGAAGATGTCTGGACTTCAACTCCCAGAATTCCCCAGCCAGCTGTGCTTCGAAGGTCACTAAACGAATGGTCGTAAGTCGAGGAGGACCTGTATAATGTCCTTTCAATGGTGCAAACACATTCCTTTGGCCTGTAAACCACGATTGAGCGTGGCTTAGCATGCAAACCCAGCCAATGGCCCCTTTATTCCACCAACTATGGTTTAATGCAACTGAAGGGGTGACGGAGGAGGGAAGAAACCATCTCTGCCCCACCCCTATAGAAACGCAGCTTGGGCCAAGAGACCCCAAATGATGGCTAGTTAGACAAATGTGGAGTGCGGGAAGGATATTTAACACTTCCACGGGCAGGTGATTTTACCCACGTGCACACACCTGGGAAGGAAGGAAGGAGGGTGTGACCACGGAAAGGGGGCAGCAGCCTCAGTTTCCCCACAACCGGGCACCCCACCCAGGGCTAACCCACCTACAGAGTTGGTGTAGTGGTTAGAGTACAGTACTGCAAGCTGCTTCTCCTGACTGCCAGCTGCCCGCAGTTTGGCAGTTCGAATCTCACCAGGCTCAAGATTGACTCAGCCTTCCGTCCTTCTGAGGTGGGTCAAATGAAGACCGAAATTGTTAGGGGCAATGAGCTGACTCTGTAAACTGCTTCGAGAGGGCTGTAAAAGCACTGCGAAGCGGTATATAAGTCTGTGCTATTGCTCTCCCTCCCTCCCATTGTGCACAATGATTAGAATGCAGCATTACAGGCTATCTCTGCCGACTGCCAGCAGTTCGATCCTGACCGGCTCAAGGTCGACTCAGCCTTCAGTCCTTCCGAGGTCTGTCAAAGGAGGACCCCGATTGTCGGGGGCAATTATGCTGACTTTGTAAAACCGCACAGAGAGGGCTTACAAAGCGGTATGGAAGCCGAAGTCCTATTGTTATTGCTACCCAAGTTCAAACGCGGCGTCCGGGGTGCCTTTCAACGCAGAAGACCCGGCCGAGGAACCTCACCTCGCGGCTGCCCAGGTGGACTGGCGCTGCTCCGCGAAGAGGGGAGGGTATATATAGCCAGAGGGGGGGGGGGCGGTCTGCAACTGGGGGGGCGTGTCCGCCCTTCTGCCCCGCCCCCTTCGCGGAGGGGTGCCAGAGGCGCCCTGGGCGGCCAGAGTTGCTGGCGAGGGGAGCGAGGCAGAAGCGGCAGCTGGGAAGCAGCAACAGCAGCAACAGCGGCCGCTCCGAGGCGAAGTCGCGGCGCAAGCCCACCGTCGGACCTCCCCACCTCAACCGGCAGCGGAGGACCCGCCGGCCCCTGCTCGCCCGCCGCCTTCTCCTCCGCCGCCGCCCCATGGGCTCGCCGCGGCGGCCGTGCGCTTGGGCGAGCCTCCTCTGGGGCTGCCTCTCCGGTGAGTGAGTGGGCGGGCGGGCGGGTTAGGGGGCTCCGCCGGGCTTCCCTCAGCCGACGGACGGACGGACGGACGGTCTCCCTCCCGCTCTCTTCCCTCGAAATGGCCGGCCGAAGTTTCCCCTTCTCCGTCCCCCGCCAAGATGGCCGAGGGCCCAAGAACCTGTTTCCCTGGCCGGCCGCCCTGAGCTGGGCTTGGGCAGGGCCAAGGGAGCGGGAGGTGAGCAGGCAACGGCGGCCAGGAGGCGACGCCCTTTCGCGGCTCTCACCTGGCCGGGCGCTCGGCAGCCGCCGGACCCCGCAGGGAGGGAGGGAGGGAGGGGGGGGAGGAGGGGGCAGAGTTTCAGGCGAAACTGAGGGAGGGGAAGAGGGCGGGGATCGCCTCCCCCGCCCTTCTCCTCGGGGAAGCGGAGAGCTTGCTTTGGGATCTTCTTGCGATCCTTTTCCACCTCCGCCCCCCGAGGGAGCCCGCGGAGTTGCCTCCCTTCTCCGCTGGCTGCCTTTGCCGAGCGGCGCAAGAAAAAGAGGAAGAGGAGGAGGGGGAGATCTTGCTTCAGAATGCCTAGGATCGGGAGGGAGGGTGGATAGGGGATCCACCTTCGCCGTTTTCCCCGCGGTCTATTCGTTTTCTATTCGGATCAGTTGAATAGCAGTTGTTTCAAAAAATAATGATGGGTAGGGGGGACTCTGAGATTGAAGGCCTGGCATCTGCAAGCCACGATCTCCCAGTGGGGCGCCTAAAATCCATTCATTTCAGACCAGATCCCTGGCATCTATAAACCACGATCTCCCAGCAGGGCACCTAAAATCCATTCCAGCCCAGATCCCTGCCACCTACAAGCCATGATTCCTAGTGGGGAAGATAAATTCCATTCATTTCAGACCAGATCCCTGGCACCTACAAGCCATGATCTAGTGGGGAAGATAAAATCCATTCATTTCAGACCGGATCCCTGGCACTTAACAAGCCATGATCTCCAAGTAATGTGCCTAAAATCCATTCATTCCAGGCCAGATCCCTGGCATCTACAAGCCATGATCTAGTGGGGAAGATAAAATCCATTCATTCCAGGCCAGATCCCTGGCACCTACAAGCCATGATCTCCCAGCGGGGCACCTAAAATCCATTCATTTTAGACCAGATCCCTGGCACCTACAAGCCACAATCTCCTAGTGGGGAAGATAAAATCCATTCATTTCAGACCGGATCCCTGGCACTTAACAAGCCACAATCTCCCAATGGCACACCCAAAATCCATTCATTTTTAAAACACCCCCCACCATAAAGAGTTCATCCTATATGTTTTTCTCCTCCCTCTCTCCCCCCACCCCAGCTTAAATGATTGGGGTTCCTTCTATCTTGCCCAGGCGTTATTCTTCCCCAAGTAGCATTTATTCCCCGCACACACAGTCAGGCACCCCTCGTTCGTTTGTTGGTGTGGCCCAGGATTGTGTCTCCAGTAGCGATGAGGTTTGCATCCTTCTTCCTTGTGGGGTTGGGGGTGAAAAGGCAGCCACCGAGGTTCCCCCCCCCCCTTGTGCTTCTCAGCCCCTGGACTAAGTAGTTGCTAAGCTGCTCCCTCTTGCATCTGTCGAAGGAGAGAAGATGCCCTTACTAAGCCCACCGGCTGTTGCTCGCTCCGGCTTTTGAATCCAGACCTTCTGGGTCAACATGGCCCTGGAGGCTCTCTGTTCACACCACCTGCTAACCCCCGTTTAGGTGGGCTCGCGCCGATGGGGCATCGGTATTGTGGGAAATCCGTCCTTCCCTTACAGGCTGCACGAGCACAGCCATTGTCTTCCCTTAATCCAGGTTTAGCAGCTAGCCACTGTTAGGTGTCTAAACCAGGGCTCCTTGGAATGGGGTGGGAATGGGAGAAGGAATCTGGTACCACTTTTTGAAATGAAGATGTTTTATTCAAAGGTAGAAGCTTTGGCGAGCTAGCGTGCTCTTCCTTGGCTTTTTCAAAAGGCAGCTGGACTTTGTTTTTCCTTGAAGATGTTTTGCTTCTCATCCAAGAAGCTTCTTCAGTTCAGGAAGAATTATCTTACGTCACATGTGGGACTTGCTTGGTATAAAGGGGGAAAAGGGACTGCTTTTAAATAGTCTAAAATCACCTGTTTGAATTCCTGCAGGTGTCCTTCCTTCCTTCCCCTTTTCTTTCTCTCCCTTCTTCCTTCTTTCCTTCCCCCTTTCTTTCACTTCTCTTTCCTTCCTCCCTTCCTTCCCCCTTTCTTTCACTTCTCTTTCCTTCCTCCCTTCCTTCCCCCTTTCTTTCTCTCCCTTCCTCCCTCCCTTCCCCCTTTCTTTCTCTCCCTTCTTCCTTCCTTCCCCCTTTCTTTCACTTCTCTTTCCTTCATTTCACCTTTCTTTCTCTCCCTTCTTCCTCCCTCCCTCTCTTTCACCTTCCTTCCTTCCTCTCCCTTCCCATTCCTTCCTTCCCCCTTTTTTCTTTCCCTTCTCTTTCCTTCCTTCCTTTCTTTCTCTCTCTCCCTTCTTCTTCCCTCCCTTTTGCCTTCCTTCCTTCCCTCCCCCTTTCTTTCTCTCCCTTCCCATTCCTTCCTTCCTTTCCCCTTTCTCTCCCTTCTTCCTCCCTCCCTCCCTTTCACCTTCCTTCCTTCCCTCTCTCCCCCTTTCTTTCTCTCCCTTCCCATTCCTTCCTTCCCTCCCTCCCCGTATCCTAAACTAATGGGTTGAGCCAGATGATCTCTAAAGATCCTTTCCAATGCTTTCTTTCTATGATTAAATGCTGTCCCACATTTCCCACCATATCCTAGCAGAGAATCCCGGTATGCTTTCTCGGGTGTTGAAAGGCAATGCGTCTGAAAGGTTCCAGGTTCGAATCCTTAGCTTCAGGATATATCGCCCCATCTCTTCTTTATGGGGAAAGTGGATCATGGAAGCTAAATTACATCCCGTAGTTATGAGAGAGAATGAGATTGTGGAATGGTATTTTCTCAGGGAAAAAAAATACCCCAAAAGACCGTCTTTCTCAACCGTGGCAACTTTTAAAGACAGGTGGACTTCAACTCCCAGAATTCCCCAGCCCACACACCTTTCTTCAAGTTGCCAAGGTTGAGAAACAGTGTTCTAGACCAGTGTTTCCCAACCTTGGCAAGTTGAAGATGTCTGGACTTCAACTCCCAGAATCCCCCAGCCAGCATTCGCTGGCTGGGGAATTCTGGGAGTTGAAGTCCAGACATCTTCAACTTGCCAAGGTTGGGAAACACTGTTCTAGACACTAATCTAAGATCTCTGTTTCCTTGCAACCTTTTCAAGGGAGTTAATTCCTGGAACATTCTCTTCTCATACTGTTGCAAGTCTACAGTTTTAAGAAAAACTGCTGGTTTTTCTTAAAAGCTGGCATTGGATAACTGTTTGTGTTATGGTTGGAATTTGTTTTTCTGGAAAGAGACTTATTTTGGCCTGGCTCACACATCATGCTGAGCCCTCGGTATCTGGTCCCTCCTTAGCAAGCGCCCAGGTGTGGTGGTCTATAAACTATGGCTTATGGTTAGGCATCATGCGCCAACTCCGCCGGTTGTGGTACAAGTTGCACTTTCTTTTGTGATTTCCTGCGAGGTCCAGTTGCATCACTGTGTTTTGTTAGGAAGTGCCTGAGGCTGGATGGATTTAATTCACTAAGGAAACTTGGAATTGCTAATTAAAACAATTGGACATGTTAATCTGTTTGTTTTGCATTCCAGCCCGTTGTAGTTTAAAAAAAAAACCGGATATATGTATTTAGTGGTACAGGCTGCCTCATCAAAATTAGAAGCAGAATTTTTAAAGTCTGCCTTCCGAAATAAACTTAAACTACATTGAATTGGAATCCGCTTTGAGAGTTTCATGTTTGGTTTAGGAAGGAAGGAAGGAAGGAAGGGAGGAAGGAGGAGTGGGAGTAGGAGAGAGAAGAAAGAATAGGAAGCTAAGGAAGGGAGAGAGGGAAAGAAGGAAAGTAGGAAGGAAAGAGAGGAGAAGGAAGAGAGGAAGGGAGGGTGAGAGAAAAAGAGATCGAAGGAAGGAAGGAAAGGGAGAGAAAGGAGAAGCAAGAAAGGAAAGGAGGAAAGTAGGAAGGAAAGAGAGGAGAAGGAAGAGAGGAAGGGAGGGTGAGAGAAAAAGGAAGGAAGGAAAGGGAGAGAAAGGAGAAGCAAGAAAGGAAAGGAGGCAGGAAGGAAGGGAGAGAAAGAAAGAAAGAAAGGGAAAAGGGATGAAGGAGAAGTGAGAAAGAGAGAAAGAGGGAGTGGGAGAGAAAAAAGAATAGGAAAGTAAGGGAGAGGGAAGGAAGAAGGGAGAGAAAGGAGGAGAAGGAGGGTGAGAGAAGGAAGAAAGAATAGGAAGGAAATGAAGGAGAAGGGAGAGAAAGGAAGGAAGGAAGGAAGGAGAAGGGAGAGAAAGAAAAGGGGAAGGAAGGAAGGAAAGCCACCTGCAGGGATTCAAACAGGTGACTTTTTAGATTTTTTAGACAGGTCTCTTTCTTTCCCTAATAGCCAAGTAAGTCCCACAGTGCAGCTGTGAGGGTTTCTTACTACATGTGATGTAAGATAATTCCCAACTTCTGGAAGTGCAGGACCTTTAGGCAAAGCGGGGGCCCTAGTCTCCCCCAAGGTTCAGCCGCATCTAAACCGCCAGTCGCTCCAGTTAGAAGTTTCCCCTGTAACGTTTTCGATTCCCCATCCACCCCTTGCGAAACCTGTAAGGAGGAACTGCCATTTGAAATGCTGTTTTCTACGGAAAGAAAGAAATGCGGGAGTGCAAGGTGACATATACCTGTTTGGCATTTATGGCAGTGGTATCATTATGGGATATCCTGTGCAGACACCTCTCTACGCCTTTCCATTTTTTGGGGCAGAGATAATTGCGGGGTGACAGCGTGGTTCTGCAAAGAGAAAGGTGCTTTGTTTTGGGATGGCTCATCCGGTTTTGGGATCCCTGCAGGCCCTTTTCCCTGTGACACCAGGAAGCCCACAATTCCTGACGGGCTGCCTACTTTGGAGGGAGGGTTTTTATTCCCCCCCCCCCCCCGCTTGGTTATTTTGGAAATTTGGAGAGCTGTGGTTTTATTTCCTGTGGCTCAAAAGTAATGGTTATTATCCTTTCACTGGCTCAGCCCTTTTGGGAGAAGATTAACTGCGTCTTGGCAAATAAGTCATTGCTGATGGATGTTTGCGTCTACCTATTTAAAACATTCTCTGTCAGATGGCAATTAAGATCCTGGTTTCGGATCATTTTTGCGTGATCTTGTTTTATTTCCTTCCTTCCTTCCTTCCTTCCTTCCTTCCTTCCTTCCTTCCTTCCTTCCTTCCTTCCTTCTTTCCTTCCTTCCTTCCTTCCTTCCTTCCTTTTTTTTGGGGGGGTACAGGTGGTCCTTGACTTCCGACCACAGTGGAGCTGAAAGTTTCTGTTGCCAAGTCTTACGTGTCTTTTGTCCTGTTTTTACGACCTTCCTCGCCACAGTTGTGAAATGAAGCCCAGCAGTTGTGAGTCACACGGTTGTGAAGTGAATCTGACTTTTCCCCATGGACTTCGCTGGTCAAAAGGTCGCAAAAGGGGATCACATAACCCTGGGGACACGGCGACCGTCGTAAAGGCGAGTCAAGCATCTGAATTTTGATCACGTGACCGTGGGGATACTGCAACGGTCGTAAGTGTGGAAAAAAAGGTCGTAAGTCACTTTGTTTCAGTGCGATTGTAACTTCAAATGGTCACTAAATGAACTGTTGCAAGTCGAGAATTATCTGTATTTTCACATGTACCAAAACCCATCCTTGGCTTTCCAGAAAATGGGCACTGGGATAAAAATAAGTACAGGTAGTTCCTGACTTACAGTCATTTGTTCAGCGTCCATTTGAAGTTATAACGACATTGAAAAGATTGACTTACGACCGGTTTCCACGCCACTATTGGAGCATCCCCATGGTCACCTGATCAAAATTTGGACACTTGGCAACTGGCATGTACTTACGACGGTTGCAGAGTCCCAGGGTCATGTGATCCCCATTTCCCAGCCGGCTCCGGACAAGCAAAGTCAATGGAAGAACCAGGTTTGCTGGTTCACTGAACAACTGCAGTGATTCACTTAACACAAAAAGATCATAAAATGAAGCAAAACTGACTTGACCCCCTTGCTTAGCAACGGAAACTTTGGGTTTGATTATGTGGATGTAAGTTGAGGATTATGTGGATGTAAGTTGAGGATAGGGGAGGCCAGAGGAAAAACTAACTTTGATATTGCTTTAATTAAATTAAGTGCTGTTCAGCGGTTCCGGTTGCTAGAATCATTGGGTATCGGGCGGGATATACATTGAATAACTTACTCTTTCCCCTTCTGTCACGTTCAAAAATTCTGACGTGACAACAGAATTATTGGGAAGCAAACTCAACCCCTTGGGGGTTACAGATAGTTTTCAACTTACAATCATTTGTTTAGTGCAGGGGTCTCCAAACTCGGCCACTTTAAGACTTGTGGACTTCCAACTCCCAGAATTCTGGGAGTTGAAGTCCACAAGTCTTAAAGTGGCCGAGTTTGGAGACCCCTGGTTTAGTGATTCCTTTAGGGGAATTCTGGGAGCTGAAATCCACACGTCTTAAAGTTGCCAAGTTTGAGAAATACTGGTATAGACCTTGGGCTGTGTGTGTGAAAATGTTTCTAATCTTCATTTGGGTGTCCTTTTTTCCCCTTTGTGAAGTTGGGTGATGTCACCCAGAATGTATTTCCACCCCCAGGGGGTGATGATGTGTTGTTTTAAAGGGAAGCCCAAAGATAAGATGTCAACAACACTGAATGATGTTAATAAAATGCTCTTCCTGTTGAAATTTAAAATTCGCTTCTCTCCCAAAAAGAAAACATCCTCTTTAAAAAGTTACATCTTTTTTTAAAAAATAGCCCTTTGAAATCTGGTTAGGACACAAGTCCTGCCAAAGAGTAGAGAAATGTACTCTGTGCATGCTCAGAGATGCTATAAAAAAGAAGGACTGGGGTGACACGATAGCAGGGTTCCAATATTTGAGGGGCTGCCGCAAAGAGGAGAGGGTCAATTTATTTCCCAAAGAGAAGGCAGGACAAGAAGCAACGGATGGAAACTCACCAAGGAGAGAAACAACTTGGAATTAAGGAGGAATTTCCTGACAGTGAGAACAATTAACCAGTGGAACAGCTTGCCACCAGAAGTTGTGGGTGCTCCATCACTGGAGGCTTTTAAGAAGAGATTGGACAGTCATTTGTCTGGAATGGTAGAGGGTTTCCTGCCGGAGCAGGGGATTGGACTAGAAGACCTCCAAAGGTCCCTTCCAACAGTTATTCTGTTATTCTAATTTCAAAGGCAGTGAGTGATCTTGATGACCAATCTAGTTGAAAAATAAGCAATTTATTATCTTTTCTTTGAAAATCTTGGGCCGCTGTAGAGAGCGTTGGTCAGGCAGGTCACACTTCCAACCTTTTCCTTTGTACTTTTAAACTGCTTTTTAAGGGTTAATTGCGTGGGTGTGTAGTTTTCTTGTTTGCCACATTTTGGCCGCCTTTGTAGTCCTTCTGAGCTGCAGGGAAATAACCAAATTCGGAAAGTTTGTGAACTTTTCAAGGCTGCGCTGACAAGGATCTTTATTCCCCCTTTCCATGAATAGTACTTTTGTGAAAGAAAACACAAAGATCGCTCTGGCATTCCGTGAGTCAACAACCTCCTTATTTGCACTTGGTTAGTGCTCTTATTTGAACTCCCAAACCTACCACAAAAGTGGGGCAGGCTGAGGTAGACAGAAGAAGTCTGAGGAAACCTCAAATATCTAATTTCTGGACTTTCTGGCTTCTTCGCAGCTTCCTTTTTTTTCTTTCTCTCTATCGCAATCCTAACAAGAAAGACTGTCCAAATTCTACATTTCAAACTCATTTTAATATCTCTATGGAGCAGAGAACTTCAATCTAGTCCTGCTAGATCAGTGCTTCCCAACCTTGGCAACTTGAAGATGTCTGGACTTCAACTCCCAGAATTCCCCAGCCAGCTTTGCTGGCTGGGGAATTCTGGGAGTTGAAGTCCAGACATCTTCAAGTTGCCAAGGTTGGGAAACACTGTGCTAGATTAATCAGCCATAAGACAAACTTTTAAAATAGCTGAATTCATATGAGCCCCTGGCTAACAGCTTGGTTCTTTTTTGTACACGGCAGACAACATGAGAACAATTGTCTGGTGTCTGCTCATGGCGCATAACTTTTAGAAGGTCTCCAAGGTGCACAGATTATGTGCAAATAAAGCTCCGGGCCGGCTGTCTAGTAAATGTTATAAGCTATTCACAGACTGCCCCATTCCCAAGTAGTAAAAGAAGTTTATTAATCGCCTTTCTTTAAAAATAAAATAAAAAAACCAGTTTCCCTGGAAGTCCATTGTTCCTGGGGGCCTTCTCAGTGTCCGCTAACTTCAAACTCTACAGAAAATAATAATAATTGGTGACAGTTCCGGCTTTCTTTCTCCAAAGAAAACTTTCACAGCTGGTCCTCAGCTTAAGACCCCAATGGAGGCCAAAATTTCCCTGTGGCTAAGTGAGACATTCGTTAAGTGAGCTTTGTCCCACTTTACGACCTTGCCTGGCGCAGTTGTGAAGCGAACCACTGCGGTTGTTAAGTTAGGAACACGGTTGTTAAGTGAATCTGGCCTCCCGCGTTGACTGTTGGTCGGAAGGTCGCAAAAGGGGATCACGTGACCCCGGGACGTTGCGACCGTCATAAATATGAATCACATGATCATGGGGATGCCGCAATGGTCGTAAGTGTGGAAAAAAAATCAAAAACAATCCTACGACAATCAAAGTTGTAACTTTTGATGAACGTTGTAAGTCAAAGAATTGCTGTACTTCCTTGCAGAACGTCTTGGAAAAGATTCTGAATGGTAGACATCCGTGATCAAAAAAATTTTTGGGGGTGTCCTAAATATTGGTGCAATTTTCAACAACTCCTCGCCTGGGGTGTAAAATTGGTGGCCTCTAAATTTAAATACTCTTTCCCTGCAAAAATGAACTTTGGACAGGCCACCTCCCTCCTAACTTCCATTGCCCTACTCTCAACCTATTTGAGAAGACCCCTCCCCTTGTTCAAGTAAACTATTTGAGAGGGAGGGGTGCTTAAGTCTTCCTTGGAGGGTAAATATAGTCAAGCTATCTGCATTCCAGACTCAGGCTTTATCTATTAATGGTGCATGCCTGCCCTGCAAGGGACCAGCAGTCTCTCTATATATATATTTGAACAGGACTGATAAATCTTTCTCTTTGACCCCCCACTCTTCCTGCCTAGTCCTTCTCTTCCCCCTCCCTCCCCCAAGCAAATGTGGTGGGATATATATGCTTATTTCCAAATCTGTCTGAATGCATCCTTCCCACCCCCCTCCCCAGCCCAGCCTTCTGCCTAGGAGCCAGGATCGGACATTAGCATAAGAAAAGCTCGCTGCAAGAAAACCAAGGTCAGAGTAGAGTTAACCCTCTCTGCCCCGGGTGGGTGGGTTTCCTTGGTTTACTCTCCCTGGCAAAGCTTCGAGAGTCAGAGAGGCCTGTTGGATTGTGAGAAACGCAAAGACACTGTCAAGAGATTTTATTTATTTGTTTACGGATATGAGAAATACATGTAGCCCTCGATGTACGACTGACATTGAGCTCAACATTTCTACTGCTAAATGAGACAGTTCTGTGAATTTTGCCCCATTTTAGCAATAGCACTTAGACTTATATATTGCTTCACAGTGCTTTACACCCCTTACTAAGCGGTTTACAGAGTTGGCACCTTGCCCCCCAAAATCTGGGTCCTCGTTTTACCGACCGCAGAAGGATGGAAGGCTGAGTCAACTTCGAGCCGGTCAGGATCGAACTGCTGACAGTGGGCAGAGTTTGCCTGCAATGCTGCATTCTAACCACTGCGCCGTCACAGCTCCTTATACGATCTTTCTTGCTGCCGTTGTTAAGTGAATCATGGCAGTTGTTAAGTTAGTCACACGGTTGTTAAGTGCATCTGGCTTCCCCACGGACTTTGCTTTGTCAGAAAGTCGCAAAAGGGGATCCCGTAACCCCGGGACATTGCCATCGTCATAAATATGAGCCAATTGCCAAGCATCTGAATTTTGATCGTGTGACCTTGGGGATGTTGCAACGGTCATAAGTTTGAAAAAAAGATCATGTCACTTTTTTCAGCGCCATCGTAACTTCGGACGATCACTAAATGAACTGTTGTAACTCGAGGACTATCTGATTTAGTGATGGATGCCCCACCTCCTTAAAAGTGTTGTGTATAACTACTTGGATTGTGTGTCTATGTTTACTTCTGTTTGTCATGTTCTCATCATAGGCTAAATAATAATGATGGATGGATGGATGGATATGAGAAATGAACACCCAAGAGATTAGATTGGATGGATGGATGGATATGAGAACTAAAAAAAACTCTCTAAGGCAGCGGTTCTCAATCTGTGCCAAGATTGAACGACCCTTTCACAGGGGTCGCCTAAGACCATCGGAAAACACATATTTCCAATGGTCTTAGGAACCGAGACACCGCTCCTCTATCCATCTCCAGGCGGGTCCACCCACATGCAAATAGACTACTGCAAAAAAAAATATCTGTACCATGGGAACCTCTGAGCATGCGCAGAAGCCGAATTTCCAGCACTGCGCATGCGTCGCCATCTTGTTTTCGGATTTTTTTTTTTTTTTTTGCAATTTAAAAAAAATTTTGGCACTGCGCATGTGCGCGCAAAGCGCACGCATGCCCACGAGGCGTGGCCACGCAGCGCAGGAGGAAGCAAACCGGCTGCGAGGTAAATTAGAATCCACCCCTGAGTTTCCTAATCGTTTTATTATTTTATGGTTGGGGGGGTCACCCCAACATGAGGAACTGTATTAAAGGGTCGCGGCATTAGGAAGGTTGAGAACCAATGCTCCAAGGTGCCTTCCAGCCTTAAGATTCCACAACTAATTTTATTGCTAAGCAAGGCAGTTAATTTGCACCTGATTTTAAGACCTTTCTTGCTACGGTTGTTAAGTGAATCACCACAGTGAACCACAAGGTCGTTAAGCGAATCTGGCTCCCCCCCCATTGACTTTGCTTGTTGGAAGACGGCTGGGAAAGTCGCCAATGGCATTTATGTGTCCTTGGGATGCGGCACCTGTTGCAAATACATGCAGTGTCCATATTTAGATCACATAACTGAAGATACTGTGATGGTCATAACTGTGGGGACCAGTCGTAAGTCACTTTTCCCAGTGCTGTTGTAACTTCAGTCGGTCAACGGTTTTAAATAGATCGCAATGCAAAGTAAGCAGGCGTCCGTCCGTGTGCAATTCCTTTGGAGACAGGATTTTTTTTCCTGGATTTGTATTCTGACAAGTGACTTGCATCAATTTTGTCCTGGGAAACAGGACCGCTGCTTTCATCTTCCCATCGCTATGGTAACCGGGAACCTCTTCTAAGTCTTTTCCTTTCCTACGTCTCTCTCGCTTTTTTTTCTCGCAATTATGAGTTTCCCTTTGCGTCCCACCTGGTGAGCTACTGTCTCCAAATTTTAAGAAATGTATGGAGGCAGTAAAAAAAATAATAATCCAGAAACTCTTAAGATGGATATGGAAGTATTACGATGCCTTCTGTTATCTCTCGCCGGCTGGGGAATTCTGGGAGTTGAAGTTCACGGGTCTTAAAAGTGGCCAAGATTGGATATTCCTGATCTACATATTTTTTTAAATTAGAATCCTGAGAGCCATAAAGCCAGATCCTGTGCCAAAAAGACGCATTTGGAAGGGAATAAATTTGTTTTGTGCAGTTAGAGAATGGGACGGATGGGGGATAGGTTTTGGGGGGTGTACTCCAGGAAGTGGAAAGACCAGGACATCATTTAAAGTTGATTTTAACTTAATTGCTTCTGTCCATTAACAGGATTATGACCTGGTGCATTTAAGAATTAAAAGTAGAGTAGCATTTTCTGAAGAGGCCGCACCCCAGCTTAGTGAGGGCAACAGAAGGAATTCTTTTAATCCGTAGAAAATCTGAATCTTGATATCCTTCTCCACACACCCTGTTGAGTGGGAAGAAAGAGGGCTGTAAATATCCAAGAAACGGATATTTTCAAAACTGCATAAAAGAGATGCTAGATTGGTAATTACTTTCTTGATCGGTTCTTTTATCCCTTTGCACAAATATTGCCTGACTAAACCTTAACAGGTATTCTTCGGTCTGCGACTGTTTGACGCTACGACGAACTCCCACCCCACCCTAACAGTTTACAATCCAATTTCAAAGTTACAATGACTGCATGTGCACGAACACACACACACACACACACACACACACACACACAAAAGCACACGAACCGTGGTCATATGATTATATTTTGGGTACTTAACAACTCACCAATACGGCCATTTGTCACTTCCTGTCAAGCGAGGGGGGAATCAGAAGTCCAGGCAGTTCAAACGAATACAGGTAGTATTCATAGGTTATCATGGATTCATTTAGCGACCGTCACATTCACTTAACGACTGCCACATTTGTTTAACGACTGCCACAAAAGAAAATGCCAAGAAATCGTGTCCTGGTCACAGGATGCCTTGACTTACATAACTGCCACAACACGTAACCATAGTTCCGGGTTCAGTTATAGTCGTACATCTAGGATACTTGTACAGGCAAGTCCTCGACTTACAATAGTTCATTTAGTGACCGTTTGAAGTATGATGGCACTGAAAAATGTGACTTAGGACTGTTTTTCACACTTGTGACCTTGCAGCCTCCTCACAACCACGTGATTTGCATTCAGATACTTGACCACTGGTTCATATTTATGACGGTTGCAATGTCCCGAGGTCATTTAATCAAAATTCAGATGCTGGGCAATTGACTCATATTTATGACGGTTGCAGCGTACCGGGGTCATCTGATCCCCTTTTGCGACCTTCTGACAAGCAAAATTAATGGGGAAGGCAGATTCACTTAACAACCCATGTTCCTAACTTAACAACTGCAGAGATTCACTCAACAAAGGTATCAAGAGAAGTTGTAAAATGGGGCGAGGCGCACTTAACCAATGTCTCGCTCAGCAACGTAAATGTTGGGCTCAACTGTGGTCGCAGGTCGAGGACTACCTGTAGTCGTTCACCTACGATGTGTCTTTCAAGCGGGTCGTAAAATGAGGACTCACCTGCAGCCGTCCACCTCACGAGATTTCTTTCAAGTGAAAAGTATTGTGAGGTTAAGAAAACCTGCATTAACAGATGGGAGTGAATGCGAGGAACACAACATTTCCCTCTCCAGCAGTTAGAATTGACCGGCTGCTGTGAATTCGACTCAGCCACGCAGTTCCAGGAATGCAGTTTAACTATAATTTAAAACCGGCTTATCCAGCCGGGCTGCTGGTTTGTTAAACGCTTGGGCTGAGTCTCTGCCCTTATAACGTGTCTTCC
The DNA here is from genome assembly GCA_023053685.1 of Diadophis punctatus similis. Lineage (NCBI taxonomy): Eukaryota > Metazoa > Chordata > Lepidosauria > Squamata > Dipsadidae > Diadophis > Diadophis punctatus. Next base: position 4,163,509 of record JALIGW010000022.1, on the reverse strand, counting down.
CAAGAGGGAACTGTGTCCTTCCTGCCCCCGTTCCCTTCCCCTGTGCATGAGGACCCAAACAGTTAAAGGTTCTCGTTTTACGACCACAATTGAGCTCAAAAATGTCTATTGCCAAGTGAGACAGTGAAGTGAGTTTCCCCCCCTTTTTACGACCTTTCTTCTTGCCGTAGGTGTTAAGGGCGGGTTTTTTTTAAGTAAGTAACAAGGTTGTTAAGTGAATCTGGGCTGCCCCCTTGAATTTTGCTGGCTGGACGGTCACAAAATCACATGACCCTAGGACACTGCGACCGTCGTAAATATGAATTAGTTGCCAGGCATCTGAATTTTAAATCACGCGACCACGGGGATGTTGCAATGGTTGTAAGTGTGAAAAACCGGTCATAATTCACTGTTTTCAGGCCTGTTGTAACTTCTTGCACGGAATTGGTGTCCTGGCGCATAATGCAGATCCATGTTTTCTTGAACCAGGTGTGTGTGTGTGTGTGTCTTTGTGATGGAATCACATTGGAGGTTTTTAAGAAGAGATTGGACTTGTCTGGAATGGCATAGAGCAGTGTTTCCCAACCTTGGCAACTTGAAGATGTCTGGACTTCAACTCCCAGAATTCCCCAGCCAGCAAAGCTGGCTGGGGAATTCTAGGAGTTGAAGTCCAGACATCTTCAAGTTGCCAAGGTTGGGAAACACTGGCATGGAGCCTCCTGCTTGAGCAGGGGGTTGGACTAGAAGACCTCTAAGGTCCCTTCCAACTCTGTTATTCCACTTGTTGTTTTGTGGTTCTTCCCTTGTAGCAAACTCCAGAGGTATCTCTTCTTCTCATTTAGTCTGGCCTTCAAGGAAAATTCCCCCGAGGGGATGGGCCACGGTCTGCCCCCTTCTCCTCCCCACACCTCCCTTTCACCCCTCTTTGCTTTTCCACCAGCTAAAAGTAAATCACCGCTTTGTCTCTTTTGCAGATAACATTCCTTAAAGAATGTGGGGGGTGAGGAATCCACCCACTCCTCCCTCTCTCGTTGTTCCTGATGAGTAAGGGGCCTGGCACTGGCCTTCCCGGGCGGTGGGGTGGGGTGGGGCTGGGGGAGAAGCAGGCTGGGTATGGAGATTCTTGCTGTCTGCAAAGACTGACTTTGGAGAGACAGTCAAAAGCAGGCGGAGGAGGGCCAGACTTTGGCCTCTTGACAGCCCCCCACCCCTGCCCCTTTTGCAGGGGCAACCGCCCCTCCCCATAAAGTACAAAGGAGAAAGGTGGAGTTCTCTGGTTTGACCTAAGAGCAGAGCACACAATAAAACTCAAGAGTCTGCATCCTGCATTGGATAGTTTTGCAACTAATCTTCACAGGCCGACAGCCAAGAATTTGGGTTGAGGGCAAAGGCCAGAAAAATATTGGGAAAAGGCTGCGTTTCTCGACCAAACGGCAGAGGAGGCTCCATCGGGACTGCTCTTGTTATGCAGCTACAGGTCGTCATCGACGTACGACCATAATTGAGCCAACATTTCTCTTGCTGAACTCTGGAGTGAGTTTTGCCTCATTTTAGCACTCAGCACTTAGACTTATATACCGCTTTCCAGCCCTCTCTAAGCGGTTTACAGAGTCAGCCTTTTGCCCCCAACAATCTGGGTCCCCATTTTACCCACCTCAGAAGGACGGAAGGCTGAGTCAACCCTGAGCCTGGTGAGATTCGAACTGCCAAATTGCAGGCAGCCGGCAGTCAGCAGAAGTAGCCTGCAGTACCGCACTCTAACCACTGCGCCACCGCGGCTTACAATCTTTCGTGCCAGAGTTGTTCAATAAAGCACCGCCGTCGTTAAGTCGGTAACATGATTGTTAGGATAACCTGGCTCCTCCGTTGTCAGAAGGTCACAAAAGGGGATCACACTTTTGGGACCCTGCAACCGTCATAAGTATGAGTCGGTTGCCAAGCACCTGAATTTGGATTACGTGACAATAGGGAACCTGGCAACGGTTGTTAGAGTGGTCATAAAACGGTCGTAAGCCACTTTTTTTCAGTGTTGTAACTTATTTTATTTATTATTTTATTTGTGAGATTTATATACCGCCTCACAGTGCAAGCACTCTCTAAGCGGTTTACACTAGTAAGCAATGTATATTATTTATATTGCCCCCAACAATCTGGGTCCTCATTTTACCTACCTCGGAAGGATGGAAGGCTGAGTCAACCTTGAGCCGGTGAGATTTGAACCGCTGACCTGCGGATCAGTGTCAGCTAAAGTGGCCTGCAGTACCTGCCTCTAACCGCTGCGCCACCTCGGTTCATACAAGCAGTTGCTAGGCGAACTGTTGGTAAATTGTTGTATGTGCCAACAAAGCAGGTGGAGAAGAGGCTTTCTGGTTGGGCTTCCGAAGGCCTCCTGGATTGGGAGAATGTAGAGAAAACTTTGAAAGGATCAAGTATCTCGGTTCTAATTTCCATGGAAGCTGGAACATGACCACGGAAGTAAAGACAAGGATAGAGGAAGCTCGAACAGCATTCTTCAAAATGAAAAAGGAGCCGAGGTGGTGCAGCGGTTAGAAGCAGTACTGCAGGCCACTTTAGCTGACTGTGATCCGCAGGTCAGCAGTTCAAATCTCACCGGCTCAAGGTTGACTCAGCCTTCCATCCTTCCGAGGTAGGTAAAATGAGGACCCAGATTGTTGGGGGCGATATAAAATATACATTGCTTACTGGTGTAAACCGCTTAGAGCAGGGGTGACCAAACTATGGTTCTTTGAGGACCTGTGGACTTCAACTCCCAGAATTCCTGAGCTAGCCATGCATGCATGGCTGGCTCAGGAATTCTGGGAGTTGAAGTCCACAGGTCCTCAAAGAACCATAGTTTGGCCACCCCTGGCTTAGAGAGTGCTTGCACTGTGAGGCGGTATATAAATCTCACAAACAAACAAACAAACAAACAAATAAATAAAAGGTCTTCTGCAATCACGGCGTAATCCTAAAACTGAAAATCAGGCTTGTCAGATGCTACATCTTTTCTATCCTGCTCTACGGAGTGGAGATTTGGTCTCTTGACAGAAAGCCACTTGAGAGAGACTAGAAGCATTTGAAATGTGGATTTACAGGCGGCTGTCACGTACAAGTTAGGTTAACAAAATCAGAAACCAGGAGGGGATAAGCCGCCTGGGAAAGCCAAGGGAAATAATCAAAACCATAAAAAAGCAGAAGTTAGAATATTTCGGACGTGTGATGCGACACCCGGAAAAATAGGCCATCCTTCACTTAATCCTCCAGGGAAAGATTGAAGGCGAATGAGGTCCAAGCAGAAGAAGAAGACCATCATGGCTTCAAAATCTAAGGGACTGGCTTGGACAAAACTCGGCAGCCCTTTTTCGCGCGGCTGTTGATAAAAATAGGATCGCCAACATGATTGCCAACATCCGATGACGGATATGGCAGAAGAAGAAGAAGAAGAAAGGAGGAGGAGGAGGAGGAGGAGGAGGAGGAGGAGGAGGAGGAGGAGGAGGAGGAGGAGGAGGAGGAAGAAGAAGAAGAAGAAGAAGAAGAAGAAGAAGAAGAAGAAGAAGAAGAAGAAGAAGAAGAAGAAGAAGAAGAAGAAGAAGAAGAAGAAGAAGAAGAAGAAGAAGAAGAAGAAGAAGAACAACAAACAACAACAAACAACAAACAACAACAAACAACAAACAACAACAAACAACAACAAACAACAACAACTTGAATAAGAAAATAACCCAGAGATGCCTTCAGGCAGTTTGACTTCCTAGCTTACGTCATGTGCACCCTAATGTTTGATGGGCGAGAATTCCAGGCCCAACAAAAGAGAAATATTTGTAACTCAGGGTTGAACTGTGGCCTCCTTGGTGCTCTCTAAGCTTGGTGGCTTCCTTGCAGAAGTTTCATGACTCAGCCGGTAGCATCACCAGCTGCGTAATGAAACATCTGCAGGGCAGCTGCCAAGCTCAGAGGGCACCAAGGTCTCCACAAAGAATTTCAATCCTAACAAGGGTGAGCTGGATTTCTTCATTTCCTGTCATGTTAGAACTAGAGGCTAACCATGGGACGTGTCAAGCAACAGGTTCAAGATTCGTAAGAAAAAAATATTTGTTCTTGTGTGTAATCAGCCTGTGGAATATATCCCTCCAAGAAGATTTGTTTAATTAGATTTTTTTAAAGCCTGCCTTTCTTACTTTATAACTAACTTAAGGAGGCAAGCCTAATACTACTACGGTACTCCTTTTTCCTTCCAACAACAGCCCTGTGAGGTGGGTTAGGCTGAGAGAGAGGGATTGGCCCAAAGTCAACGACTTTCATGCCTAAGGCGGGACTAGAACTCACAGTCTCCTGGTGATTCGCTCCCAGCTGGCTTTCATGCCCAAGACAGGACTAGAACTTACTGTCTCCTGGTGATTGGTTGAAAGTCATCCAGCTGGTGCAACTATAACTCACCATCTCGTGGTAATCAGCCCCAAATCATCCAGGCGGATTTCATACCTAAAGGGCGTCTAGAACTCACTGTCTCCTGGTTTCTCGCCTTGGGCCTTAACCACTACTAGACCAAACTGGCTTTTGAGACTTGAAAAATGTTGGGGCTGCTAGGTTAGAAGGCTTGAAAAGAGGTCCAAAAAGGTTCCTGGAGGACAGGTCAGGGGTGAAATTCAAAAATTTTCCCTACCGGTTCTGTGGGCGTGGCTTGGTGGGTGTGCCAGGGGAAGGATACTGCAAAATCCCCATTCCCTCCCCACTCTGGGGCCAGCCAGAGGTGGTATTTGCCGGTTCTCCAAACTAATGAGGACCCAGATTGTTGGGGGCAATGTAAATATACATTGCTTAATGGTGTAAACCGCTTAGAAAGTGCTCGCACTATGAGGCGGTATATAAGTCTCAATCATCCATCATCATCATCATCATCATCATCATCATCAACATTTCCGCTACCGGTTCCCCAGAACCTGCTGGATTTCACCCCTGGCAGGGTGGTAAGACGTTACCAGCTTTAATGGTTGGTAATGCCCCTTGGCATGGAACCAACCTCCTTCTATCTACTGGCAGCAGGAATGGAGGGAGAGAAGCTATTTCGACCTGGTGGACCAATATATAAGTTTGAATGCAGGCTAGATGAGCCGAGGGTTGACCCAGAAGGACCATTCTTACGTTCTCATGAACTTCCTTTACCCTTTTCACACACACTTATGTCAGAGGATGGAAAACCTGTTGCTGTCCACATATTTCTGAAACCGGAAGCATGACATTTTCTTGTAGTGGCATATTTAACCATTTATGACAGTGGTTTTCATCCAGATTACGCAAGGTGGGGGGGCACACAGAAATTTTACTTTAAGGGCAGAGATGCGGCTTTTGCAGGAAATGTTGAATCTTTTTTTCCCCCCACTGAAAAGCTGCAAATGATTTCAGCTAGCATATTCATGGTCGTCACAAGGAGGATTCAGGGCGTTGTTCCTTGACACACACAAAATAAATAAATAAATTCTGCCTGTTTTATGAGGGTTGAACAATTTGGAGAAATTAAACAGAAATGGACTTGCAGTGGGGGGAGGAAATTGTGCTTTATTTTGCAAGCAAGTGGGTTGGGCAGTTGGAAATAAATTACTAGGCAATTGCAATATATTTTCCATCTGTTGTTTTTTTTAAACGATCAGCTGAAAAGCCAACAAAACTTGCCTGAAGTGGAAAATTTTGACTCTGGAGAAAGGTTCACCCCTGATCTGTTTTATACTTTAAATCAGAGTTTCCTAACCGTGTCAACTTTAAAACTCGTGGACTTCAACTCCCAGAATTCCCCAGCCAGCCCTTTGTGGCTGGCTGGGGAATTCTGGGAGTTGGTCCACAGTTCTTAAAAGTTGTCAAAGTTGGGAGACCGTGATTTAAACGCAGTGAGAGACCCGTTTCCTCTTATCTGCTTCAAGATAAGATTGCCTTGTTTGGAAATTCAACAGCTTCCCACTCAAAGAAGCCATATCCTCAGTTACACTGTTGGAAATGCTTTACTTACTCTTGTTATTCCCCAGTTGCAATTATCCTTTTATGTTCAGTTGAGTTGCTAATAGGATAATTAAAGAGCTCCTCTTCCAATTGTTTGGAATGATGTTTATGGAAACGGCAGCTCCTCCCTGGATTAGCAAAATTGGGGTGATAAGTGAGGGTTGTAATATCTGCATTGCAAATGCAGAATTTCTTCACTAATCTCCCTGGGCTGCAGATGGCCACTCCAACACTAAATTATCCTGTTTTCTAAACAGAAGATTGTTTTTGTGTGGCAAGGTTTTGTTAACCCTAAGACTCCCAACAAAGTTAAAATTTTACCTTAGTACAGTGATGGCGAACCTATGGCACGGGTGCCACAGGTGGCACGCGGAGCCATATCTGCTGGCACGCGAGCCGTTGCCCTAGCTCAGCTCCAGTGCGCATGTGCGTGCCCGCCAGCTGATTTTTGGCTTGCGCAGAGGCTCTGGGAGGGTGATTTCGGCCTCCGGAGGGCCTCCGGGGTGGCGGGGGGGGGAGCGTTTTTGCACTCCCCAAGCTCCAAGAAAGCCTCTGGAGCCTGGGGAGGGCGAAAAATGGGCCTACCGGGCCCACTGGAAGTCGGGAAATGGGGGAGTGGGGGGGTCGTGCACACATGCGCAGGGGGGTGGGGCAAGTGGGGGGCTTTGAATTATGTGTGTGGGCACGCACATGCATGCGATAGCGCGCGCACGCACTATTTCGGCACCCGAGGAAAAAAAGGTTCGCCATCACTGCCTTAGTACTTTTTAAGCTGCCGTCATCTTAAAGTCCCACCTGGATCTTACCATGATAGAAGCGAAAGGTCCGAGTTTTTCCAGAAGAGAGGAAATACAGGTAGTCCTCAACTTATGGCCAACAATTGAGCCCTAAATATCTGTGGTTAAGTGAGACATTTGTTCAGCAAGTTTGGCCCCCATTTCACAACCTTTCCTCCTGCAGTTGCTAAGTGAATCACTGCAGTTCTTAAGTTGGTAGCCCAGTTGTTAAGTGAATCTGGCGCCCACCCCCCACCCCCATTGACTTTTGCTGGTGAGAAAGTCGTAAAAGGGGATCACACACGACCCCCGCGATGCAGCAACGGTTCTTTTCAATAGACACAGCTAACACACAACTAGAGGGCTGGGTTCACACGCATGTGGAGTTGTGGTTTAAGGATGGCATGTAGGCAAACCTCATCTTTTGCGGAAATGCTCACAAAGTTGGCGCTCTAGCTTTGATTCGTTGCTTCCACCGGTTTTAGATCGAGGAGGAGGAGGAGGAGGAGGAGGAGGAGGAGGCAAGGAGAAGACAAGAACAAAGAAGTCTCTGCATAATGGGAAGTTGAAAAGATGAACCGTGAAGCACTGTCTCTGCTTGTCAAAATCTCCCGTCGACTCTGCGGCGCCTTGGGCTCGGTGGAGCTAGGAGAAGAGTAATTCCTATGGACGTGGAAGAGCTAAACTTTACTCAGGCTACGTAAAACCCGTACGCAGTTCTCTTCCCCGCCACTGGATCCCTATCCATTCCGATGGTGCTTTTAAAAAAAAGAAAGGCCAACCGGACTTTGTTTTTCCTTGAAGAGGTTTCCCTTCTCATCCAAGAAGCTTCTTCGGTTCTGACCGAATGGTGGGGAATGGAACGCCTGCAAGGAGTATAAATCCTTCCATTCTAAATATGAATCCTTCCCTTCTCCATCATTCAAGTCAGAACTGAAGAGGCTTCTGGGATGAGAAGCGAAACCTCTTCAAGGAAAAGCAAAGTCCAGTTTTTAACAAGCACCGTGACTTGGATGATGGTGGACTGAGTGGCTCGGTTGTCCGTGCTGGACTCTTGGGTGTCCACAGTAGATGCAGGGGAGAAACACCTGGCCAGTTTAATGCAGAAACCAGAGGTGGGCATAGAGAAGAAAGCAAATGTAAAATCCATCTGCCAGCATCTTCACTCATCTAGCGGGAGAACCTGGTCGCCTATGGCAACCGGAGAAGTCCTCAAGTACCAGATTACTATACAGCGCTCCGTGTAGAGCCCTGCAGGTTGTAATGACTCTATCTGGGTAGAGATGGCATCAATCTTTCGGCAGAAGAGAACGCTTTGCCGATAATCTCTTCCGATGGATCTAGGGGGAATAATTAGACCCCAATGAATGTTTCTCCTTTTCCTTCTGTGAGTTAGAAGTCTAATACAGGTTGATGAAGACCACTCTAAAATCTGGAGTGCCCACCAGATAAAAACAAATATATATACACAAAGCTGGGTGACCAGAGGGAGCCACACGGTGCTAACTCCTTTGAAACTATAGTTAGTAATGTGTGGCATCATGTCCTCCAGGTTGGTGGTCTTAGGTGGGTGAATAAACACCGCAAAATGTTCCTGCAATCCAGAGGTGGGTTCTTCCCGGTTCGCACTGGTTCTATAGAACCGGTGGTGACGTCACGGAGCCGGTTCTGTCGTGTCAGTCCGTGGACGCAGCCATCTTTTTTTGGGGTTATTATTTTTTTGCTATTTTTTGCTGGTTTTTGCTTCTGCGCATGCGCAGAAGCTAAGTTTTTGGCACTGCGCATACGCCACCATCTTGTTTTTGGCCTTCCCCCCCTATTTTTTTGCTGGTTCTTGCTTTTGCGCATGCGCAGAAACTGAGTTTTTGGCACTGTGCATGCCCACGTGGCACAGCCACGTGGCGCGCAATGCGCGCGCAACCACGTGGTGTGGGAGGAAGGGAACCGGTGGCGAGGTAAGTTAGAACCCACCCCTGCTGCAATCCCCTATCAATTTAAAATAAATATAGGTAGCCTTCAACTTACAAGCACAATTGAGCCCAAAATTTCTGTTGTTGAGTTTTGCCACCTTTCTTGTCACTGCAATTAAGTTAGTCACACGGTTGTTAAGCGAATCTGGCTTCCCTGTGGATTTTTGCTTGGTCGGAAGGTCACAAGGGATCACATGACTCGGAGACACAGCAACTCTCATAAATATCAGCCCGGTCTGAATTTTGATCACGTGACCTTGGAGATGCCGCAAATTGTCCTAAGTGTGAAAAATGGTCATAAGCCAGGACCGTTGCAACTTTGAACTGTCACTAAGAGAACTATCGTAAGTCAAGGACTACCTGTAAAACGGGAGACGCTTAGATTTTCTTTGCAGAAAATGAAAATGGTCGTAAAGAAAGCCTAGCTAAGCCAGAACCATTGATTATCGCTGTGCCTCTCAACCTTGGCCCCTTTAAGACGGGTGGACTTCAACTCCCAGAATCCCCCAGCCAGCATTGTTTCTCAATCTTGGTCCATTTGAGACGTGTGGATTTCAATTCCCAGAATCACCCAGCCAGCATTGTTTCTCAACCGTGGCCCCTTTAAGACGGGTGGACTTCAACTCCCAGAATCCCCCAGCCAGCATTGTTTCTCAATCTTGGTCCATTTGAGACGTGTGGACTTCAATTCCCAGAATCCCCCAGCCAGCATTGTTTCTCAACCATGGCCCCTTTAAGATGGGTGGACTTCAACTCCCAGAATTCCCCAGCCAGCATTGTTTCTCAACCGTGGCCCCTTTAAGACGGGTGGACTTCAACTCCCAGAATCCCCCAGCCAGCATTGTTTCTCAATCTTGGTCCATTTGAGACGTGTGGACTTCAATTCCCAGAATCCCCCAGCCAGCATTGTTTCTCAACCATGGCCCCTTTAAGATGGGTGGACTTCAACTCCCAGAATTCCCCAGCCAGCATTGTTTCTCAACCTTGGCCCCTTTAAGACGTGGCTGGCTGGGGGATTCTGGGAATCTAAGTCCACACGTCTTAAAGGGACCAAGATTGAGAAACTCTGGAATATTACGGTAGGATAAAACCAGATACCCTTAATAGAACCCAAATTCCTGGAAAACCGTCTCAGCAACCACTTCCTACCACATTGCAAAACTCATCGACTCAGCTCCGTGAATCATCTTTGTCCTTTCCAGGGGAGGCCGATGAAAATAATGCCAAAGAAATAAAACAACACTTGGGAAGGACTTTCTAACCCCTGCCAGGATTCCTGCAGTCTTGCAGCCCACCAGGTGTTTCTCTCCCCCCCCCCACACCTTCCAATCATAGGTGTTTTTATCAGTTGTTTTTTCAATTTTTTTCCTTCCTTGCCTGCAGTCTGAATGCGGAGCCTGGAAGCTACAAGGGTGTTTCTAGCTCGCTGCCAGTTTTCCCTGACAGCTTGCTGCGTTTAGAAGCATCGTTGGTTTTTTTTTCTTTTTTTTCTGCTTCTGAACATCAAACATCACTTTAGGTATGCCAGTCCCCCATTTTGTGCTGCCAAGCCGGTAGATTTTTATTTTAATATTATTTTTCTCCTGCTTTCCCATATTCTTGTTTCTTTGCACAGCCTGTAAGGATCAGGGTGGTTGGGTGACCTACTTAATTCTCCCAGACAATTTGCATGTATATTAAGGGTATATAAAATCCATCCCCTGCAGGGATACTTGGGCTTCTGATTAAATTTTATTGATTGTCTCTCAGCCCTTTGTAGCCGCCATCCTCCTTCCTTGACAAGCTCTGTCTGTGGCTCACGGACTGTATAACCTCCGTTCGCCTCCTCGCTCTTGGGTGAAAATCTCCAGGGGTTTTTGCCTAAACGATGGCTGGCTATGCAGGTTTAATGTCAGGACTATTTTTTACTACTATTATTCTTGGGCTTTCAGGCAGGAAAAAAAAATTTCTTAATGTGGTGATAAAAAGCTGAGAAAATTGGAAGGTAAAGAACTGACCCTAACCCTAACCTCTCCCTTTCTCTCTATCTACCTCTGTTTCTCTCTATGTCTCTCTTCTTTCTCTCAGTAGCTCTCTACCTCTTTTTTTCTCTCTTTCCTCTCTATCGCTCCATCTCTATTTACCTCTTTCTCTCATCTCTCTCTCTCTTTTACTGTTCTCTCTCTCTCCTTCTCTTTATCTAGCTCCATCTCTTTCCCTCTATGTAGCGCGCTCTCTCTCTTTTATTTTTCTCTCTCTCCTTCTTTCCTTCTCTCTTAGTTATGTCTCTCCCCGTCTATCTCTCTTTTTTCTCTCCCCACTCACTCTACTCTCTCTCCATCCATCTCTCTCCCAGACAACAACAGTGCCCAGCCTCGTCCATATTTTTGTCAAGGGAAGCTCACCTCGGGGGAATTTTTGCCTTTTAAACTTATGCCCCCAAAGGCTACCGAATTGTCAGTAAAAAGTTTGATATCAATATTCCTCTGCTTAGCTTAGCGCTGCCTAAAATTAGATCAGCCTCAGACACAGCAAGTGTTTCATGCTTGACTTCTCTGCCCTTTTGGACTAGTTCATTTTCGTTTTTTGCCACCGGTGCCAGGTGGGAGTATATTCTTGGTGTGGTGAACTCATTGGCTCCCCCACCCACTTTTGTTTTTTTAGGTTTTCATATTTTCCCTTAACATGGGAGCAGATGCCAGGATACTGGGTCCTCTGTTATGGTTGGAAATGTGAGCTGGTGGCTCTGTTTGTTGTTACTGTTTGATTAAGCTTTTTTCTTTAAAAAATACTTTTTATCAAAATTTTAGACACATACTAAGAAATACATTCAAAGAAAAGTGTAATGAAATAAAGGTAGTCTTCAACTTACAACCATTCATTTAGTGACCGTTGAAAGTTACGACACCGAAAGAAGTTATTGAGTTTTGCCTCATTTTAGGACCTTTCTTGCCACAGTTGTTAAGTGAATCACTGCAGTTGTTAAGTTAGTAACCTGGTTGTTAAGTGAATCTGGCTTCCCCATTGACTTGGCTTGTCAGAAGGTCGCAAAAGGGGATCACGTGACCCCCCCAGGGACAGGGCAACGGTCATAAGTATGAACCCGTTGCCAAGCGTCTGAATTTTGATCGCGTGATCATGGGGATGCCGCAACGGTCATAACTGTGAAAAATGGTCATAAGTCACATTTTTCAGTGCTGTTGTCTCTTCGGACGGTCACTAAGTGAACTGTTTTTAGTCAAGGACTGTCTGTAGTTGAAAAATGTGGGCTGGTTGTTTCTTCACCACTTTTGAATGTGGATTTTGAGGTGGATTCTGGGACTGCACCAGTCTTGCTTCATATGTTTTAAAAGGCAAGGAGTGGAACAGATGAAGGAGGCGATTATAATGCTTACTCATCCTCTGGACCTGGTTAAACCTTGAATCAGAGTTTACCCGGAAAGTCAAGGGTGTAATCTAGACAGGGAAGCTAAATTCCCAGACGAAGTTGATAGCTAAATGCTTTGGTAGGTTTGTCAAGACAATTATCCACAATAAATATTTTCCGTAAACATTAACAGAAGTGGACTTTGACCTGTTTCTCGATCCTTCTTAATTTGGTACATCTGGACTCCACAGCCTGAGGAGGTCTAGACCAGCGGTTCTCATCCTTGGCCACCTGAGGATGGGAGGACTACAACTCCCAGAATTCTCCAACCACCATGTTGAGTTGAAGTCCATGCATCTTAAAATGGCTGAGCTTGGGAAAACCTACTTGAATAGAATACAACAGGGGTGCCCAATCCCTGGTCCGTGGCATGCCAGAAACCGGGCCACGCGAACAAGCGAAGCCCCATCCGTGGGATGCAGGCAGCACATGAAATCACACCCCTTCCGGTCCACGGAAGAACCTCTCTCCACGGAACCAGTCCCAGGTGCCCAAAAGGTTGGGGGGACCCGCTGAAATACAAAGAGTTCAGTTTGTTTCTATTGTCCCAAAGGTGCTATTTCCAAAGGAAACTGGACTTACTTTCTTTTTCCTTGAAGACATTTCGCTTCTCCTCCAAGGAGCTTCTTCAGTTCTGATTGGTGGGAAATGGAAGGATTTATACTTAAACATTTATATTTATGGGATTTATATTTATATTAGATCAGTCAGAACTGAAGAAGCTTCTTGGAGGAGAAGCGAAACGCCTTCAAGGAAAAACCAAGGAAGTCCAGTTTGGAAAAAGCACCTTTGGCACAACCATGACCTGGATGACTGAGAATCTCCATAGACATTTAGTTCCTATTGTCTAATTGTCAAGCTCAGGCACTTTAAGATGAGTGGACTTCAAATCCCAGAATTCCCGGGCTGGCTCTGGGAATTCTGGGAGTTGGAAGTCCATATGTCTTAAAAGTGACCATGGTTGAGAAACACTAAAGAATAACATCCTCCAATGTTGTTGAGGTAGGAGTGGAAAAGAAGTGAGATAAAGAATACCTTGTTTAATCTTCCATATTGCGACTCTCTAGTTTTGACAAACCTATGAACATTGATTCAAATATTTCTTCCAAGGCCACATTCCTTATTCTGGTTTGGTTCCTCCGAGAAACCATAAAAACACTGTGCGTGGTGAGTGGAGCTCAGGCTTGGGTAGGCAAAGATGGAGGCAGGTGTTGCCTATCTTAACAGATCTTGAGGGCTAGAAACTTGCTAAGTCCCTTTTAATTAAAGTTGCGCTCCCTGCCCTTCTGCAAAATTGCCGCGTGCATGCCAAGCTGCTCTCTGATCCACATTAACATAATTGTGCCTTCAAATACGGATTTCTCTCCCCCCCCCCCCCATAGAGACAGCAGATCCAGGAAAAGCGAACAGTTCCCACATCTGCCCTCGTTTTTAACTTGGTTCTTTTAAAAGGGAAAAAAAAAAGAACCTTTCCATAGACACATGCGTAAGCTGAATTCTTAATGCTTCCACTTCACACTCGATCTGTTTTCTTATCAAATTAAGCAGCCTTCATTCATGCTGTTCAAATTGCCGTGACTGAAACACAGGACTTGGGATGGGAATGTCACTTCCCATTAGGAACACTTCTGCGTTCGGCTCTCTGGGATAAATTGTCCTGAGCCGGGATGGGCCGCTTAAAATAAAACGAAGCCAACACAAACTTTATCCAAACAACCCCTTCGGATTGCAGAAACTAAAAAGAGGAAGGCTTGGAAAGGAGCAATGGGGGGGGGGGGGGGAAGGCGGTGGGTGGACTTGATGACTATTTTTATATTTCATATTTAAAAAAAAAAAAACCAAAGTGCCTCTCGTCTGCTTCCTTAGCAGAATCTTTCCTTCAGAGCAGAATCGTCTAGCAGAACCTGCCTGAAGCCTTTCTTCTCTGGTTTTTTTTCCCCTCCTCCTGGAATGCAGAATAACATAATTACGGTCTATTTTTAAAACTATCCTTCCAGAAACTGAGACGCAGAACTGCTGGGGCAAAGCAAGGGAGACCATCTTCTGCTGCCAATTATGGTCTATCATCGTTAGAGGAGGCTAGGGAAGGCTGGCAGCTTGTGAATCCTGGCTTCCGAGTCGTCATTTGCACAGGATGAGGGTGTTTGGAGTGAAGGGGCCAGGGATGGGTTTCCCATTTTGTTGCTACTGGTTCGCTGCACGCGCACACACTTGCTTCATGCGCGCAAGCGCCTGGTTCGCATGCGCCTGCCTTCCACACATGCACCCGGTTTTCCGCGCATGCGCTTTTTGCACGCGCACTCCTTCCACGTATGCACCTGGCCTCAAAAACGTCCCTACATAGGATGTCATAGAGCCAGGGTGGGCGGGCGGGCCCACCTGCGATTTCCGCTACCGGTTCGGGCGAACCGGTCCGAACCAGCTGAATTCCACCTCTGGAAGAGGTTGTCTTCCAGCGTTTATTAGCTGCTTTTAATTTGCCTTTCAGAAATAATTCAGACAATGCTGTATCACTAGGCTCAAGGTTGACTCAGCCTTCCATCCTTCTGAGGTGGGTAAAATGAGGACCCAGATTGTTGGGGGCAATATGCTGAACTCTGTAAACCGCTTAGAGAGGGCTGTAAAGCACTATGAAGCGGTATATAAGTAAAGTGCTATTCCTATCTTAATGGAGGGATTCTTGGTGGGGCAATCTTGACTGGATGGGATGTGGCTGCTTTTTCAGGAGCAACATGGCTGCTTTAAGGCACCCGTGTTAAACTTTAAAAGCCTCCCTTCAGAGGAAAATTGCCCCTATGTGCTTTAAAACTACCCCTTCCTCCATTAAATCCCAGATATAAAATACTTACAACTTTCAGAATAAATTACAAACCGCATGCATCATGTCTGATTGTCCCGGAACAATGTGGATGACCTTTTGGCCTCCTTTCTCTTTCTTTTCTCTTTCAGTTTCCTTCCTTTCTGCTTAGCATGCTTGGCTGGCCCAGCTAGTGTGGATGGATGAGAGACCAAAACCCAGCAGCCACCACCCGGGAGAGTTAACTCAACCTCAAATCCCACAGTTTAAAGGGGCAGGGCTAAACAAAAAAGAAAAAAACCACCCTGAACCTCCAGATGGCTTAACGTTGCTTTATTTAAGAAGTTGAAACAACAGTTGAGTTCCCGTAAGACACTCGGCCAAATATTACACTGCGTCAAATTAGCCCAGTTTCGTGTGTTGTGTGAATGTGGTCAAACAGTAGGGAAAACCCTGTAACAAACAACAGATCTTTTTTAAAAAATAGAATATTTTATTTTTATCTCGCAAAATTAGAAGTATTCTCTCTCAGCTCCAAATATCAGACAAAGAGAAAATCCTGTCCTGCAGCTCAGCCTGTTCCTCTTTACCTGCCTACCGGTGCGCTGCGTGCGCATCACCATGTTTCACGTGCACACTCGCTAGGCGCGCGCATCCCCTCATGCGATTTTGCTTCCGCGCATGCGCAGGAAGCAAAAAAAGGCCACAAATTCGGGAAAAAAGATGGTGCCACGCGACGGACTGGCGAAGACGGCACCGGGGCCGTTGTGTGCAAATTGCGCAATCGGCGGCCCACTACCGGGATGACAGAGTGGACCGCACCAGTAGGAACCCACCGCTGCCCCAAATGCTACGAGGGTGCGGTCACCCAAGAACTTTCCATCCTGTGTGCTATACAGCGAGTCCTTGACTTACAACCATTCATTTAGCAATTGTTCAAAGTTACAACGGGCATTGAAAAAAAGTGCCTTATAACCAGGTTTCTCACCCTTCGGACTGTCGCAGCAACCCCAAGAGTCATGTGATCAAAATTTGGATTCTTTGCAACCGGCAGTTCTAGTGGTCAAGGCACCAGTCTTGAAAGTGGGAGACCATGAGTTCTAGTCCCGCCTTAAGCATGAAAGCCAGCTGGGTGACCTTGGGCCAATCACCAGGAGACTGGGAGTTCTAGTCCCGCCTTAGGCATGAAAGCCAATTAGATGGTTTTGAGCCAATCCCTCCCTCTCTCTCTCAGCCCAACCCACCTCACAGGGTTGTTGTTATGGGTAAAATAGTAGGAGGAAGGTATGTTGGCTATCTTTACCACTTTGAGTTATTTGTAAAAATAAAAGTGGGATAGAAACCAACCCAACCAACAAATAAATAAACCGTGTCCCCTCAATTATGGTGCCTTTCCCGAACTCGGCCGATGTGTAAACAGGCCCAGTTCTTGGCTCCAGTAATGACATTTGTGTGTGTGGGGGGGGGGGGGGAACCAGAGCTGTGCTTTTTCGCAGGATCGAACCCCAATGGGGGTCCCAAAACGATCATCTCCAGAGCTGAGATAATAATGCAGTGGCAACTCAGCATTCTTCATCCTGTGGGTTCGTTGTTGTCTTTCTCCACCCATCCGAAAATACGGGAGATGGTTATACCACGCCAGATGTTCTGTCCTTGATGTGTGTCTCTCGTTCTCTCCCTCAAAAACATCAAAAAAAGCCAACCTCTCCATTTCCCCGTCTTTCTCTGCATTGTTCTAAGCTTTCTTTTTTTCCTTTGTTTTAAAAAAAACATCTTCCAAATCAAACAGGAAACCATCTGTTCGGAAGGGAGGGGGAGGAACAATAGAATATGAATAATATATTTAAAAAACTGCCAAATGGGACAGACTTTCCTAAAAGGCTCTGCACCGTCCGCCAGGTAACCTTTGAGCTTCTCTATCCTGGAGCACACAGGTGTTCTCGGACCCCAAATTCGCTTTGTTTCTTCGGTGCAGATTGATGGCCTTCCTGTATCGCTGGTCCCCTTCCCTCCCTCCCTATTTTGCAAATAATATAATTTTTATATTATGTTTTTAATTGTTTATTGGTTATTTCTTGTATTTTTCTTGTGTTGTACGCCGCCCTGAGTCCCTCGGGAGTTGGGCGGCATATAAGAAAAGCCAAATAAATAAATAAATAAATAAAACTACGTTCGCAACTGGACTTTGCATGCACTGAGTGGTTCTCGTCTTCTGCTACGGGCTCCCTTGCACATCTCCTGCAATTTTTCCCCCCTCTCCTTTCCTCAAATTGGCCTGACTTTTTGCAAATCGCTCTTGGCAGAGCTGTAAATTAGGGTAAACAAGTCGTGAATTAAGCTACGGCATTTCTTGCTCGCTCCCAAATGCTGTTTCTTGCTGCTTGCATCGAGTGTCGAAATCCTTCGGCTAGGAGAGAAAACTCTGAATAAAGGGCAAATCTGAGAAGGTTTTGACTGGAGCAAAGAGATCCATTCTAAAGCATTCGGTACTGAAATGTTAACCTTGGCCATCTTTTTCTTCAATAATGTAATAACAGTGTTGGAAGGGACCTTGGAGGTCTTCTAGTCCAACCCCCCTTACTCAGGCAAGAAACCTATACCGTTTCAAATGGCTTTCCAGTCTCCTCTTGAAAACTTCCAGTGTTGGAGCACCCACAACTTCTGGAGGCAAGACGTTCCATTGGTTAATTGTTCTCACTTTCAGGAAATTTCTCCTTAGTTCTAGGTTGGTTCTCTTTTTGATAATCTCCCATCCATTGCTTCTTGTTCTGCCTTCAATTGCTTAGGAGAATAGGTTGTCCCCTCTGTGACAGTCCCTCAAATATTGGAAGTCTGCTATCACGTCTTCCCTAGGCCTTCTCTTCATTAGACTAGACCACTGTTTCTCAACCTTGGCAGTTTGAAGATGTGTGGACTTCAACTCCCAGAATTCCACAGCCAGCGTTGCTGGCTGGGGAATTCTGGGAGTTGAAGTCCACACATCTTCAAACTGCCAAGGTTGAGAAACACTGGACTAGACATATCCAGTTCCTGCTACTGTCCATCATATATTTGAGCCTCTAGCTCCCTGATCAGCCCCCTGGCATTTTCTTATTTCTTCGGCCTGTTTTGTTTTTTTTGGGGATCCCTGCCGCTTAAAGATTTTGGATGGCATCAAATCAGAACATCTCTGCCTATTTTAATCTAATGACCACTGCTGCGGAAGAATTCCTTAATGCATGGAATAGACCAGGGGGTCTCCAACTTTTAAGACTTGTGGACTTCAGCTCCCAGAATTCCTCAGCCAGCCATGCTGGTTGAGAAATCCTGGGAGTTGAAGTCCACAAGTCATAAAGGGGCCATAGTTCCCCCACCTTTGCTTTAAAGGTGAGCACAACATTTCTGTGTAACTCCCCCAACCTTCCTTGAACCAAGGAAGCAGTGCCATGACTTACATGATAAGCAGCGGTGGATTTCAAAAATTTAAGCAAGGGGTTTTCTGCCTGGGCATGGCCATGGTGGGCGTGGCCTAGTTGGCCTCCTGCACCATGGGGGCGGGGCGGGCGTTTTTGCACTCCCCGGGCTCTGGAGTCTTTCCTTGAGTCTCCGGGAGGGCGAAAACGCCCTCCCCAGGCTCCGGAGGCCCTCTGCCTTCCCGAACTTCCGGTAGGCCCGTTTTTTGCCCTTCTTGAGCCTCCGCGCACGCCCTGCACTTACCTGCATACAAAACGGGCCGCGTGGGGACTCCGGGGAGGGGAGGGGTAGGCGGGGCTAGCCAGGAGTGAGATTTGGGGGTTCCCCAAACTGCACAGAATCTTAGCTAGAGGTTCTCCCGAACCCCTGCGAACCCCCAGCAGCCCACCCCTGATGATAAGTGCATGACTTACAGTAGCGCTTTTCCACGTTCCTTGTTGAATCTGTCCCTCCAGATTAAAACCTGGATTTGGGCATTAATTTTAATGAACGGTCCAAATTGGTTTCACTGGTGCTTAGGCTTACGTGCAGATTGCTTCTGACAAGGACGGAGGGCAGAAACCGTTCCCACCACCTGAAGAGAAGAGAAGGAACCTAACATTTCTTACAATCTTATTTTCTACCTCTCTCTCTCTCTCTCTCTCTCTCTCTCTCTCTCTCTCTCTCTCTCTCTCTCTCTCTCTCTCTCTCTCTCTCTCTCTCCCTCCCCCTCCCCCTCCCCCTCCCCCTCCCTCTCCCTCCCTCCCTCCCTCCCTCCCTCCCTCTCTCTTTCTCTCTCTCTCTCTCTCTCTCTCTCATGCCGGTATCAGGCTTTCTGGAACAAACATCCATTTTCACCATATAGTCAACCCAGTAGTGCTAAACGAAATGGGCACTGTGTGTGTGTGTGTGTGTGTGTGTGTGTGTTAAATGGAGCACGGCCTGATCCGTTACTGTAATAACGGGACCCAAATAGTAGTGCTAAAAGATCCTTCGCCCTGTGAATCCTTCTTGCTCCATCTGTGCCACAGTCTGGAGAAGTCATCCCCCTCCAGGGGACACAGCATGCTAAATCTTTTGCAAAGCGCCTAAATTCTCCTTCGGCTCGTTCAGACTCCAGACGGGCAGCTGTGCTCCAGGTCCCTGCAAAGTGGAGAAGGTTGCGTGGGGCAGGTCACTACTCTGGCCCAAACTCCCTGTCCCACCCAAGATTTTCGGAAAGGTCCTTTTAATGATGGATTGAGAAGCTGCCTGCTGCAAAGCAACGCCAGTTTCTAGCATCAATGAGAGCCAGTTTGGTCCAATGGTTAAAGTACCAGGCTAGAAAGCAGGAGGCTGTCAGTCCAAGTCCCGCTCCGGAAGATTTGGGGCTAATAACCAGGAGACAGTGAATGTTAGTCTTGCCTTAGCTATGAAAGCCTGTTGGGTGTCTTTGGGCCAATCACCGGGAGATGGTGAATTCTAGTCCTGCCTTAGGCATAAAAGCCAGCTGGGAGATTTTGGACCAATAATGAGGAGACTGAGTTCTAGTTCTGCCTTAGCTATCAAAGCCAGCTGGGTGACTTTTGGCCAATCACTAGGAGACTGTGAGTTCTAGTCCCGCCTTAGTAATGAAAGTCAGTTGGGTGTCTTTGGGCCAATCACCAGGAGATGGTGAATTCTAGTCCCGCCTTAGGCATGAAAGCTAGTTGGATATCTTTGGGTTTGTCCCTCTCAGGTCAACCCACCTCGCAAGGTGGTGGTTCTGGAGAAAATAGGAGAAGGAAAGTGTGTTGGATATATTCACTGCCTTGAATTATTATTTAAAAGGTGGGATATAAATAAATAAATAAACCAAGGCGGTGGCACCTTTAAGACCCTTATGAAAACAATCCCAGCATCCAGAGTTTGTTCAACAGGAGGAGAAATTAACCTTGGTGGGAGAGATCCTGGATGGCCACATGTCAGAGAAGCTGTAGTTTTGCTGTGCTCTGCCAAAGGTTGGACTAGATGACCTTCAAGCATCCCTGCACTCTGTGATTCTAGGTCTCCATGGGATGGCAGAAACTAGACGGCTAACTTGATGGGGTTTAGCCATGTTCTCTCCCTAGAGCAGTGGTTCTCAACCTGGGGGTCGCGACCCCTTTGGGGGTCAAACGACCCTTTCACAAGGGTCGGGAGACTTCGCCCGGACGCTGCCATTTGGGTTCTTTTACCCTCTGCGCATGCGCAGAACGCTTTGTGCATGTGCAGAGGGTAAAAGAACCCAAATGGCGGCATTAGGAAGGTTGAGAACCACTGCCCGAGAGAAGCACAAACGTCATTCTTCCTTAGGTCCACTCTCTTAAATTTCAAATTTGATATCAGAGGGGCATCTGTATAAATATTTTAAATAAATAAATATTTACTGCTAATCAGGGTTGGGGAGAGCAAGTCGCTTTTCCACCCACAACTGGGGGGAAAAACCATCCTGCCAAATGTTTACTTTCATAACCGGACAAACAATCCAAGGATTTGTTTTGACTCTGCCGAGGTGGCATCCGGCTTTCCTTGAACCCGTGGCTCCATGCAGAGCCTGGACAATGTGGGGTTTCGTTTGAAGCTGCTGTGGCACGCCTTTCTTGAGAATTGGCCAGGTCTTCTCGGCTGGCTGAGCTGCCTTTCGCTCGATAATGTCGCTCTTAAGTGACAACCTTACTGGTTTTAATTCAGGAAGTGCCAAAATTAAAAGTTCCTTTGTAATCCAGGCTGCAATGGGGAGGTGGGTGTGAAACCTGTTTTCTCTTGGGAGCTAAACTTTGGCCACTTTAAGATGGGTGGTCTTCAAAGATGGAGGTTTAGATATGTAAAGTATAGTTTGAGACGATGTATGATGTATTAATATAATGTTCTTTCCTCTTTTTTATATATTTGTTAATCTTTCTTTTTAACTTCTTATTTTCTTTATTTTTTATTATTTTTATTCTTCTTCTGATCATGTTTTGAATAGTTTTTAAAACAATTTGGAGTTAAAGATTTTTTTAAAAAGTGGAAATTAAGAATTTGTTTTAACTTGATTTAAATTTATTTTATTGAATATTATGCCCTGTACTTTCTCTGGGAAGTCCGGGGGGGGGAGGGGGGAAGGGAAGGGGGTGGGTTGGGGGAAGGGGGGGAGAAAAATGGAAATTTTTTGTACTTTGTACTTATAAAACTTTTTGAATAAAAAAAAAGATGGGTGGACTTCAACTCCCAGAATTCCCTAGCCAGCGTCCTTTAAGATGGGTGGACTTCAACTCCCAGAATTCCCCAGCTAGCATTGTTTCTCAACCTTGGTCTAGTTAAGATGTGTGGACTCTCCCAGAGAGTTGGATTCTGGGAGTTGAAGTCCACTCATCTTAAAGTGTCCACGTTTGAAAAACATTGATTTAACTAATGAATAAATATAAACAGCAACCTACTAGACTGTCCTATTGCAACTTATTAAAAAGCCTAGCGTTCATCAAACACCTTTGCTGAAAGCATGGTATAGCATCAGTGGCTTAATTTGTCCCTGTAGCTGGAGAAACGCCCATTATTTCAATTTAGGTGGCAGTGCCAAAAGAAGGAGAAGAAAGTTCACTAAAAGAGCATGGTAATAATTAAAGACTTGGTTTATATGAGACTCATATTGAAGTCCATCCTCACTGAGGGAATGGTTTTGGGTCAGCCCAAACTCTCTCAGGGTGGTGATAGTTGAAAAGCAGGTTAGTTGATTGACTCAGGTGTGCCTGCCTAGGTACCCATGAGCCTGAAATTTTTATTTTTTAAATTAATATTTGCAATTAACAGTTGAGTCCTTGGGAGGCAGGAGGCATAACATTATTAATGACTCTGGCCTTATTAGGGAAAAATTACAGCATAAAGCCATCTGCCAATGTACTTAAATGAATTTTTTAACAATCAGCTGGTAAAAAATGAGATGGTCATTGCTTTCTTCCTTAATTTTGGCATCAAGAGCCTACCGTATTTTTCAGAGTATAAGACGCACCTTTTTCCTCCCTAAAAGTGGCTGAAAATTTGGGTGCGTCTTATACTTCGAATGTAGCTCTTTTTTTTCAGCCCTAACTAGGTGCTAACAGATCTTCCCAGCTCTTACTTTGTAGGCTTTTTCATTGTTACTCTCTCCAAAGAATGTTTTTCCAGCCCTAAGTCTTTGCAGAATTTTTTTTCATTGCTCTACTTGCTCCGAATAAGTTTTTTTCTAGCCCTAACCAGGTGCTAACTATCTTCCCAGCTCTTACCGACTTGCAGGCTCTTTCATTGTTACTCTCTCAGAAGAAGGTTTTTTTAAGTCCTAACCAGGGGATAAAATAATGTGCTGAAGCTGACCAGACTAAGGACGCTAGCCAGATGAATACCTGGTAGGCAGATTGTTTTCCCCTATTTTCCTCCCTAAAAACTAAGGTGCGTCTTATACTCCGGTGCATCTTATACTCTGAAAAATACGGTATTTAATATGGAAAATTTGACCCTATAATCCCTTGCGGGGTGGAGTCTGGGCAACTGAATGGAGATTGTTTACTGGCCTGTCACCAATGCGGAGCTATATTCAGCAGATATATTCTCATCCTGCCCAGAGAGAGAAATATCTGCCTCTACCTAGGATCGAACTCACAGCCTCCTGATTGTGAGGAGAGAGCTCCACCTCTAGGCCACCGCACCACTCAATCCCTTGTGAGATGAACTTAGCAATTGTCTGCTCGACCCGCTTTGGGTTTAGCGTGTCGTGTGAACCCCATCCATGTCAAGATTTGGCAAGCGCGGCCAAATCATTGCTCATTTAAAAGATAAAATAAAATTCTGCAGTAAAAGCTCTCCTAGGTTGCCCTTAAAAGTGCTTCTCGGTTACCAGAAAGTGACAACGTGCAGGAACTGACCTGTCACTCAACATTCTTGTATTTTCCTTCTCTAGTTGTACTTGCCCAGCAAGTAACGGTCAACCATGAGGTCACCGGGTACCTGGGGAAGAGAGTGGTTCTGCCCTGCAATATTGCGGTAACCGGACCTGAGATGAAGGTCAGCCAAGTGACCTGGGTGAAGGAGGTCGGAGGTCGGAGGCAGAATGTGGCCGTCCACCATCCAACGCATGGACAAAACTACCCCATGGAGAAGAACAGCAGGCGGATCCGTTTCGCCGTAGAGTCCTTGGTGGACGCCACGCTGGTCATCGAACACCTCCTCATGACGGACGAGGGCACCTACTCTTGCGAGTTTGCCACCTATCCCAACGGCAATGAAGTCGGCACCACCAACCTGATCGTCTTAGGTAAGAACCAAGCACTTGCCTTCCGTCGGCAGGTGAAAGCCCTGCAGCTAACACTTTGCAGGGTTCACACACCCCAAATGAAGTTGTGAAACTCTTGAGTTGCGGTTCGTGGAGGAGCTCGTAAGGCGTGGGTCCATGCCTTGGGTCAAGTTGCAGATGGTGGAATTACCACCGACCCAGTCTACACCGCATGGGAAGGCAAGGCCGAGTAAAAACTATTTTTTAATGGCAATTTGTGAACCTGTAGGGGGAACACGGAGATAAGGTGTGTGGCAGCCCTTGGTAAAACATGAGCTTAGCCCAGGAAAACATGAGAAAGAAGCTCAAGATTGGCCAGCCTTGATTCTCTTTGGTATAAGAGGTTTTCAAGATTCCAGTACAGGTAGTTCTCGTGTTACAAGAGTTCATTTAGCGACTGTTCGAAGTTACAATAGCAATAACACAAAAAAAATCAGTTAAATACATGAATGGCTGTTTGTAAGTGAGAAAGAGAATTTTAAAAGGCCTAGAGACAAAGCAACGCCCACTCTTCTAAAGACCTTAGTCAGCCTTAGAGTTTATTTATTTACTGTATTTTTCGGAGTATAAGACGCACCTTAGTTTTTGGGGAGGAAAATAGGGGGGAAAAATCTACCTACCAGGTATTCATCTGGCTAGCATCCTTAGTCTGGTCAGCTTCAGCACATTATTTTATCCCCTGGTTAGGGCTGGGAAAAAACTTCTTCAGAGGGAGTAGCAATGAAAAAATCCTGCAAGCCGGGAAGAGCTGGGAAGATAGTTAGCACCTCGTTATGGCTGGAAAAAAAAGCTTCAAAAAAGTATAAGAGTATTCGGAGTATAAGAGTATAAGTATGAGCCAAGGTGGCGCAGCGGGTAGAGTGCAGTACTGCAGGCCACTTTAGCTGACTGATCCGCAGGTCAGCGGTTCAAATCTCACCGGCTCAAGGTTGACTCAGCCTTCCATCCTTCCGAGGTAGGTAAAATGAGAACCCAGATTGTTGGGGGCAATATAAATATACATTGCTTAATGGTGTAAACCGCTTGGAGAGTGCTTGCCCTGTGAGGTGGTATATAAATCTCACAAATAAATAAATAATAAATAAATAAATAAATAAATAAATAAGACACATCCAAATTTTCAGCCTCTTTTAGGGGAGGAAAAGGTGTGTCTTATACTCTGAAAAATACAGTATTTGCTAAACCACCCCAGCCTTGCCCAAGTCCTCTGGTGTTGTGGGCCCTTCAGCTCCCTGAATCCTCAATGAGCAAAGCCAACCACATCTGTTTCTATGCCCCCTACATCTGGTACTCAAGTGTTCCTGACGGTTTTGAATGACTTCCCAGGGGCTGTTGTGCACTACGCAGATTTGCTAGGTCATGCATTCTAGGATTGCGAGATAGCGGCCGTGTCCCCATTCTTTCAATTAATTACGGGCCAGTCATTTATTGCACGATGAACTAGGCTAATGACACTTAGTAATAGGTTCTGTTGTGGAGCAAAATACCAGGAAACCCCCTCCCCCCCAAGGCTTGAGTCTGCTCAGATCTAACATTACTTCGGCTTCACTCTCCAATATCTGCAGAGAGATTTGATAAAGGTGTAAACTCTTTCAAGTTCCCAGGTTTGAAAAATCTGAACGCTGATAGACTTTATGGGAGGGAAAAAGACGGTTCCCTTTTCTTAGTTGTGGGTCTTATTAGACACGGAGTTTATCGGCTCGACCTCAGGGGCTGCCACAAAGAAGGAGTAGTCAAGCTATTCTCCAAATCACCTGAGGGTAGGACAAGAAGCAATGGATGGAAACTAACCAAGGAGAGAAGCAACCTAGAACTTAAGGAGAAATTTCCTGACAGTGAGAACAATTCATCAGTGGTACAACTTGCCTCCAGAAGTTGTGAATTCTCGAACAACTGGAAGTTTTTAAGAGGAGATTGGACAGCCACTAGTCTGAAATGATATAGGGTTTCCTGCCTGAGCAGGGGGTTGGACTAGAAGAACTCCAAGGTCCCTTCCAACTCTGCTGTTCTCTTCTTGCCCACCCCATAAGAAAGCTGCTGATTTAAAATGCAAGGTTTTTGCATTTTGCAATTCTGCAGGAATGCAGAATATGGGACCGGAAGTGAGCCTTGGTTTTCTTATTTTAAAAAATGAAATGAGATAATCCTTGACTTACGACCACAATTGGCACCAGAATTTCTGATGCTGAGCAAGGCGGTTGCCGAGTCAGTCGTGCCCAAGTTTAATAGCTATTTTGCCACCATTGTTAAGTGAATTGCTGCGGTTGTTAAGTGAATCCAGAAGTCATAAAGCGAATCTGGCTTCCCCACCGTTGACTGTGCTTGGTCAGAAGTCAGCTGGGAAGGTTACAAATGGGGATCACGTGACCCCAGGATGCTGCAACTGTCATAAGTACATGCCAGTTGCCACGCTTTTTGACCACGTGACCACGAATTTCTACCACGTGGCCGCGGGGATGCTGAAACAGTTGTAAGTACCAGGATTGGTCGTAAGTCACTTTTTTTTAGTGCTAATGTAACTCAGGATGATTGCTAAATGAATGGTTGTAAGTCAAGGACTACCTGTGATGTAGAATTACCAAATAAAAAATTAAAATCAAAGGTATGGGGTTTTTTTTGAGCAACGCCTGCTTGAAAATTTTGAGACCCAATGAGAGGCGCTGCAAAATTTTCCACAGTTTAGGGTAGAATCCCAACCTCCATCTTTATTTGTCCCCCCCTTTTTTTTATGACCTGCAAAAAACTAAGGTATCTCCTGAGAATGGTTTTACACAAGGTGCAATTACAAAAATTATAGGGATTTTTGTCCTGTGCGCTGTGCGTTCCACACAGAATTTCTTCTGGCCCTTATGATTACAGGGGAATCGGTGGGAAACTTCCCTTTCTCTTTTATCTGGAAAATCCCATTCATTTTAGTTCCTAAGAAAGGCAACCCCTCCAGGGACTTTATGATTACAGAACTTTCTCTCCGAAATAGGTGGCACCTCTGTGTGAGGAGACCTGGCAAATGATGAGAAAATTGTAGAAGAGACTCTAGTCTGTTGTAATCTCCTCCCCTCCTCCCCAAAATATGTTGTGTTTACGCTGTGCAAATTAGCTGCAAACAAAGGTCCCTAGGCACTAGCTTTGGACCTAGCATTGAAGTGGGGAAGGGCTCTTCAGAGAGATTGGGTGATGCAAGGAAAACATTAGGCTCTAATTATAACCCATAACTCCTGGCAGGGGGGGCATAATCCCCATAATTTAAACCAAGGCTGTCCAACCTTAGCAACTTTAAGACTTGTGGATTTCAATTCAATACGCCGCCCTGAGTCCCTCGGGAGTTGGGCGGCATATAAGAAAAGCCAAATAAATAAATAAATAAATAAATTCCCAGAATTCCCCAGCCAGCATGCTGGGATTTCAACTCCCAGAATCCCCCAGCCAGCATTCTGGGATTTCAACTCCCAGAATTCCCTAGTTAGTATGCTTGGATTTCAACTCCCAGAATTCCCCAGTTAGTATGTTTGGATTTCAACTCCCAGAATCCCCCAGCCAGCATTCTGGGATTTCAACTCCCAGAATTCCCCAGTTAGTATGCTTGGATTTCAACTCCCAGAATTCCCCAGCCAG
Source organism: Diadophis punctatus similis (assembly GCA_023053685.1). Lineage (NCBI taxonomy): Eukaryota > Metazoa > Chordata > Lepidosauria > Squamata > Dipsadidae > Diadophis > Diadophis punctatus. The sequence goes on along the minus strand of JALIGW010000022.1, from coordinate 4,136,265 downwards.
CATTCTGGGATTTCAACTCCCAGAATTCCCTAGTTAGTATGCTTGGATTTCAACTCCCAGAATCCCCCAGTCAGCATTCTGGGATTTCAACTCCCAGAATTCCCTAGTTCATATGTTTGGATTTCAACTCCCAGAATTCCCCAGTCAGCATTCTTCGACTTCAACTCCCAGAACTCCCCAGTTAGTATGCTTGGACTTCAACTCCCAGAATTCAGTGCAGTCGAAGTTCTCCTATCTAAAACATTGCCCTGGGTTGAGTAACGCTGCTCATACAGCCTGGTTCTTAGGGTAAAAACATCTTCTGCAAATGCAACTGTCACGATGTGAATATTGCCAGTTGTGCAGATCTACTGTTTCTTGTATTTATGGTCAAGCAGACATGTGATATGTTTTACTACGCATGCCTGCATTCCAGGAGTCAACTCCTTCCTTTTCTTCCTCCATTTCTGCCTAAGGCAGACGTGACTTTCATTAGCTGATAAGATGTAGTTTATTAAGGATTCTTTTTATTACTTTTCTACTGAAATAAATATTTTGTTAACTAGATTTGAATCTCGGTTTTATTTTCTAATGAGAATGACTTCAAAAGAAGCAAAGATCCATCGACCTCTAATACGGGGGATTGCCCCCCTTAACAGCAACCTTCCCACCTTCATCTCTGTTTCTCTTCCAGCCAAGCCCACAAGCGGCGCTGAGGCCATTGAGGTCAAGTCCAGCAACCTGGAGCAGCCCGTGGCCGTGTGCACGTCCGCAAACGGGAAGCCGCCGGCTCGCGTCACCTGGCAGTCGAAGCTGAACGGTAACTCCAGCATCAAGCAGACCAACAACTCCGACGGCACCATCACCGTCACAAGCCGCTACAACATGATCCCCACCAAGGAAGCCAACGAGCAGCAGATCACCTGCCTCGTGGAACATGTGGCCCTGCCACAAACCGAGTCCTTCCCTGTCCGGCTTTCCATCATGTGTGAGTTGAGCGGGGGACTTTGGGGACTGAGGGAGGTTGTCCCTGAGAGTTTATTTCTGGGTTAGATCTTTAGGGACGCAAGCCAACACACGTCACGTTCCTGGCTTGTATTTCTGCCCCTCAATGGCCGTCCTATGTGATGGGCTGAGAGAGAGAGAGAAGAACTGGTCCAAGCTCCTTCCAGCAGCTTCCATGGCTGAGGAGGAGGATTAGAATCAAGATCATGTGAAGTGTTAGTACCGTTTTATAAAGTCTTGGTAAGACCATGCTTGGAATATTGCATCCAGTTTTAATCACCACTTTATAAAAAAAAAGATGTTGAGACTCTGGAAAGAGTGCAGAGAAGAGCAGCCAAGGTGATTAGGGGACTGGAGGCTAAAACATGTGAAAAACGGTTGCAGGAACTGGGTATGTCTAGTTTAATGAAAAGAAGGACCAGGGGAGACATGATAGCAGTGTTCCAATATCTCAGGGGCTGCCACAAAGAAGAGGGAGTCAAACTATTCTCCAAAGCACCTGAGGGTAGAACAAGAAGCAAAGGGTGGAAACTAATCAAGGAGAGAAGCAACCTAGAACTAAGGAGAAATTTCCTGACAGTGAGAACAATGAATCAGTGGAACAGCTTGCCTCCAGAAGTTACGAACGCTCCAATATGGGAGGTTTTTAAGAAGAGATTGGACAACCACTTGTCTAGAATGGTATAGGGTCTCCTGCTTGAGCAGTGGGCTGGACTAGAAGACCTCCAAGGTCCCTTCCAACTCTGTTATACTGTTAGACTATAAGTTCAACCTCTGCAACACCCTCGTTCTCTTGTCACCTGGAATTACAACCCTTAAACCATCATGTTTTTTTTGACGTCCAGAGGTGTTGAAGGAGAGGGACTGGCTCAAATCCATCCAGCGGTCAGATGCAAACAGCCAGAGCCACTTGTGAATAATTAAAAAGTTCGTAACTTCATTGTTTACCCACCTATGTTACAAGAATCTCCCTAGACTGCTTGCCTTCCCCTGGGAACAACCAGATAAGGCTTCACAGACCTTGGTGGGTGTTAAGATTATGCCGCAAGGACTCGAGGCTGGTTCCCCGCTTGATCCCTCCTTCCAGGCAGTTTCCCAACACCCGTGTGCAGAGCAGGAGTTAAGGATGTGGAGAAAAGTCAGACCTTTGGCAGCAGCTAGGCCAGAGGTCCCCAATCCCACTACGAGCCTTGAGCTGTTCGTAACTGGGTCACAAAAGTTCTCCCCACCCCCCAGTCAGTCCGCAAAGCCGGGAAGGTTGGGGAACTCTGAGCTTGACTTTCTGCTGCAGCTCATGTTCAAGAAGTTTGAGGCAGACAGAAAAGGAAGTTTGCGTGGGTGGTGCATCTGTGCGTGGGCATGCCTTCAGCCAAGTGTGAACTTTTTTTGATTGCTTTCTCGGCAGATGCTCCTGAGGTTGCCATAGAGGGCTACGACGACAACTGGTATTTGACTCGCAATGACGCCACACTCATTTGCAGCGCGAGGGGGAATCCCACCCCGGTAGATTTCTTCTGGACCACGTGAGTCCTTCCTAATCTTTTCCTGTTTTCCCTTGTCAACACTGTCCCAATATAACACAGTTGTCGGCCAGAACATGGAGGGAGGCCACTCTGGCCCCTTCACCACCTGTGGACTTCAACTCCCAGAATTCCTGAGGCAGCAGGGAAGTTGGTCCTGGGAGCTGGCTCAGGAATTCTGGGAGTTGAAGTCCACAGGTGGTGAAGGGGCCAGAGTTGCCCACCGCTAGGCCAGAGGAAATGTTTTTCTTACCATTTTTAATTCTGCATCCCATGTTTTGGGACGATCCTGGGCACCCCCAAACCGATCCCACCATGCTAATTGTTTATATCTTTATTCCTGGTTTCTGGTTTTTGCATTGAAAGTACAGGTAGGCCTTGACTTGCAACCATTCTTCCGAAGTTGCAATGTGGCTGAAAAAAGTGATTTCACAACCAGTCCTCACATTTACAATTGATACAGCCTCCCCCAGGTCAGATGGTGAGAATTCGGGTGCTTGGCAACTGGCGTGTATTTACGACGGTTGCAAACAACTCAGGGTCATGTGATCCCCAATTTCTAACCTTCCGAGCTGGCTTCTGACAAGCGAAATTAGTGGGGGAAGTGGGATTCATTTAATGAACTGTGGGATTCACTTAACAACTGCCAGTGTTTCGCTTAACAACCGTGGTAAAATAGGCCGTAAAATCAGGTGTGACTCATTTGCAATGGAAATTTTGGTCTCGGGTACGATTGTAAGTCGAGAATTACCTGTACAGAAGCCCACCGGAGAGTTTTCTTTGAACAAGAAGGGAATGTCCATCCTTATCCATGCATCCACCCACCCATCCATCCATCCATCTATCTGTCTGTCTTATTATATCTATCTCTGTTCATCCATCCATCCATCCAACAACCATCCATTCCTCTCTATCAGGGGTCTCAAGCTCGATTTCATTGAGGGCCGCATCAGGGTTGTGTTTGACCTCAGGGAGCTGGGATGAGTGTGGCCAGGGTGGGCGTGGCCAGCTCTACGTCACTCATGTCGGGGGCGCCTGTGATGGCCCGAGCGCTCTGCCAGCGAAAACGGGCTCCCGAGCTCCGTTTTTGGCTGCAACGGCCTCCTGCAGCCCTCTGCCAGCGAAGAGAGAGCTCCCCCTAGGCTCCCTTTTTGCTGGAAGAGGGCTGCAGGAGCCCGATGTAGCCGAAAACAGAGTTCTTGAGGGCCGCACACAGCCCTCCCGATTTCCGTTTTTTTCTGGCAGAGGCACCGTGGGCCGTACCTTCACTGTTTCGAGGGCAGCCCCGCGGGCCAGATCTAAGCACCCCGCAGGCCAGATTAAGCATCTCACGGGCCAGATTAAGCACCCCGCGAGCCGGAGCTGGCCCGCGGGTCTTGAGTTTGACAACCCTGCTCTATATACTATATCTGTTTGCCTGCCTGCCTGCCTGCCTGCCTGCCATCTATCTATCTGCCTGCCTGCCTATCGTACATCTATCTATCTATCTATCTATCTATCTATCTATCTATCTATCTATCTATCTATCTATCTATCTATCTATCTATCTATCTATCTATCTACCTACCTACCTACCTACCTACCTACCTACCTACCTACCTTATCTACCTGATTCCTGGATTTTCTTTATGGCTTAACCGGCCTTGCTTGATTTCCCAGGTCCAGTGGGTCACTTCCGAAGTCGGTAGAGGTTCAAGGTCATCGCCTCCTCGTCAAAAAAGTGGATTACTCTGTGAATACCACCTTCATCTGCCAAGCCACCAATCGCGTGGGGCAGGTTTCGACGCAGCAAATCATCCTCGTCCGGGGTAAGAGCTGTGGGCTTTTGCAACCTTCTCAAATGTGTGTGGGGCTAATGGTGTGTGTGGGACGAAGATGAATTGAGATTTTCGGTGCCGCTTTGCTGCTCGGGGTGGGAGGGCAGGCATGTTAAGCCGACCCAGCTTGGTGCGCGTCAAGAGTTGCATCATATGGTGGAATAATCGGTGTCTTTTTTTTTTAACCTAATCTGGGGGACCGAATATTTGAATTCTTCCTCTTCTGTCACAAATTCAGCGTGTGGTGCTTTGCGCAAAAGGACGGCGGGAAGCACTGTGAGGTTTAACTAGTCCAAGGCATGGCGGTTAAAAAGTCCTGGGCTCAGATAGGCCCGGAGCCAGATGCATTGTGGGTGCAGAGCAGCTTGTGGGGAGAAGGATATCTGGGGCGCCTCACATGTGGGACAAATTGTGCTCTTCTGGACCCTCTGATAACCCTAGTTTCTCTTCGGACGTTTGGGGCCTCTTGGCCCCCTTTGAGAGATGGTGATAGTGATGATGATGATGGTGGTGGATGGCAGGGTCCCAGTGGACCCCCCCGGTCTTCTCTTTCCTGGATCCAGTTGAGGCTCTGCCCCTTCCCCAGTGCTGGTATTATTAACAACTGGCATTTCTTGGAGTGACTTCCCGTCTTCCTTTCTTTACTCAGACCAGCCGGTGAAGAGTCAGAGCCGCAACGTTGGAGCCCTGGCCGGGGGTATCGTGGGGGGGATCCTGGCCCTGGCAGTTCTGGGAATCATAGTCTTCTTCATCCTGCACCGCCGGCACCCCCGAGCTTCCAAAGGCTCCTTTGACCCCAAGACTCGAGTCTTTGGCAACGGCACCGCTCAGCCCCCGACTCACGACTTCACCGAACTCGACCGGCCGTTGAAACCCGCCACGGGGCGAAAACCGGAGGAGGATGAGGAAGAGGACGATTACAGAGCAGAGGAGCGCGAAGAACGGCGGCACCCTCCCTACGGCTATGCCCCGCGGCACGGGGAAGAAGAGGAGGAACGATTCGACCAGCTGGGCCCAATCCTGCGGTTTAGCCCCGACCCGCACGGCTACGGCTACGACTACGACGACATGGAATCGCAGCACGACGGTTCCATCATCTCCAAAACGGCGGTCTACGTGTGAGCTCGGTCTGGACTGCCGTTCTGGGGACAGCGAGAGAACGGTGCTCCCTCCCAAAAACTCTCGGAAGCTCTCTGAAGGATTTTTAATGTTGTTTTTTTAACTTACGGACTGCCGACAGCAGCCTTGCTTAAGGAACAAGAGGCAGCTGTCAGGGCAGGTGGGCATCGGAGGAGGAACCAACGGGGTTTGTTCCCGGGAAAAGGGAAACTGAGGAGAAAACTATCAAGGCCTTCGAAACTGTCCCTTCTGGAGTGATCTTTTCGGTACCGCTGCCTTAGAAGGATTTTAAAATCTTTGCTTTTAATGTTGGAGGAGATGCGAACCGGATGGTAATACCTGGTACTCCGAGCGGTGCAGGAAAGGAATGAAACTGATCCAGCATCCCCGTGAAACGGGACTCCCGGTGAGGGACGGAGACTTCGATGCCCTCTCCGACGGGACTCCACTGAGATTGGTGCTCTCGGTTTTGAATTGCAAGAGACTCGGCTACTTTCAAAGGCTGGGCTTCCCTCGGCCGTCCCTTGCTCCAGGAAACTGGGACTTAAAATGTCCTGTGGTTGTGTCTTATAGCATCCTTGGAGGGTTGGGAGGAATGAAGGGGCCTCTTAAACAAACTTTTGGGTTAAGGAATTATCCGGGAATTGCTTGAGGTTGTCCGTCTTGTGGATTCCGTGGTTTGGCTGTGTACCACGTCCTCCTTCAGTCTCTGGAATGGTCTCGCGTGGAAGGCTGAAAGGAATGGCTCTCCCATAATGGGAACCCAGCCATTCCTTGGGTCATCCATGTTCACACGCTACATTTGTGCTCTACTTTATATGTCCTATCTCCGTTGTCTATAAATACCCAAGCTTTAAAACAAAAACAAAACAAAAAAACCCAACAGCCAAAGCACAAGACATATTTTCATACTAGGTTTGGCTGTGCCTTCCCTTGTCCTCCCCCCCACTTCCACCATCTCAACATCAATTCTGCCTTTGCTTGTGTGTAATTAAATGCTGTCTCAAAACCTACCTCTTATCTTTCTCTCTCTCTCGCTCTTTGTTGGATTTGGCCAGCAAGATTTGGACGGGTGCCTGGAATGGTGTAAAAATAAATATCAGCATTGCTGGAGGTGAAATTGAAATGGTTCTTAATAGAGTGACAAGGAGGCTCTTGTCTCGACCTTATTATGTTTGGCAGATGAACTTGGATTTAGGAAGCGTTGGTGCAGAATGGTTTGCAAACAAGATGTCCTGGGAGGTCAACTGGAGAAATGGCTGTGTAAGACATGGGTGAGGAATTGTGTGTGTGGCCCCTTTAAGACTTATGGACTTCGACTCCCAGAATTCCTGAACCAGCCATGGCTGGCTCAGGAATTCTGGGAGTTGGAGTCCACAAGTCCTGAAGGGGCCATCGTTCCCAACTCAGGTGTAAGAGAAAATGACATTTTGGTGACAGGAAAACATCTGAGGTTTAGGTGTGGTTTACAATACAGGTAGTTCTCCACTTGCAACAGTTCATTTAGTGTCCGAAGTTACAACGGCACTGAAAAACGTGCCTTATGACCGTTTTTCACACTTACGACCATTGCAGTTGCAGCCCCGTGGTCACGCAATCAAAATTCAGACGCTTGGCAAGCGACTCGTATTTATGACGGTTGCCAAGTGTGTCCCGGGGTCTTTGCGATCCCCATTTGTGACCCCTTCCGACAGGCACAATCAATAGGGAAGCCAGATTCACTGAACAACCGTGCTACTAACTTAACAACTGTGCTACTCACCGTTGTAACTTGGAACTGTCACTAAACAAACTTACTGTAAGTCGAGGACCACCTGTATCAACATCTTCTTTTAAAACCCCATAATCCCTTACGGGGTGGAGTCTGGGCAACCGAATGGAGCCGAGTATTTACTGGCCGGATATTTACTGGCCGGATGCTCTTCCTGTCACCAGTGCGGAGTTTTGTTCAGCAGATATAATGTCATTGTGCCCAGAGAGAGATACGGAGATTCAAAAGTGCAGGTTCTTTTTGGGGTGGGGGGCGGGAGGAAGGGGAGACACACTAAGGCTGCCATCCGAAAGGCCGATCGATAACAGGAGAAAACCCAACTTTGATTTAACGCACATTTACATTTAATTCAACAACCGTACAGAACTGACAAGGTAGTCTCATTACTTCACCACCCGGCCTGCTCACGCTCCCAAATGATGTTGGATGTGGCTCTCTCTCAACCTCTCCAACAGATTTTGCCAGCAGATTTTGTAATTCTTTGTAATTCTTAATGTGATACGCATAGACATTTTCTGCATGTATTTAATAATGTCCTCCAGGCATCTGGGAGCCGTGGCAGTCCAGTTGATGCAGCCTTAGTCTGACATTAAGACGCTGGAATGTTCTGTCTTTCTGGAGGATAGTAAGCCCAGCGGTTTCTCTCCCCCAGCCCCGCCACGATGCAAAACAAAAAAATATTTCCAGATTAATACAGGGGACTCCTCGACTCACGACCACAATTGAGCCCGACACTTATGTCGTTAAGGGAGACAGATTAACAGAATTGGAAGGGACCTTGCAGGTCATCTAGTCCAACCCCCTGCCCAAGACGTTTGTGAAGGGAGCTTTGCCCCATTGTGCCTCGCTACGTTTGTTAAGCGAATCGCCGCAGTTCTTCAGTGAGTTATGCAGTCGTTAAGTGAATCTGGCTTCCCCATGGACGTTGCTTGTCGGAAGGTCGCAAAAAGCGGAAGTCGCAGGACTCCGGGACGCTGCAACCGTCATAAATGTGAATCAGTTGTCAAGCATCCGAATGTAAATCGGGTGATCTTGGGAGGGATGCGACAACGGTCATAAGTGTGAAGAGTGGCCATAAGTCACTTTTTTCAGCGCCGTTGGAACGTCGAACGGTCACTAAATGAACTGTTGTAAGTCGAGGACTAACTGTATCTAGTCCTCAATTTATGACCACAATTGGGATCCGAATTAATGTTGCTAAACAAGACAGTTGTTAAGTGAGTCAAAGTCGATTTTACTACTGTAAAATAGGGTGTGACTCATTTAACAACCCCCTTGCTTAGCAGTGGAAGATCTCCTCTCAATTGCGGTCGTTAAACCGAGGACTACGTGTACCCTGCTATATACAGATACTCTTTTCACAGTTTCTTCCAAGTCTCTAAACATCTAGTTGGGTAGGGTCCACAAATATACAGGTAGTCCTCGACTGACAAGCACAATGAAGTCCAAAATTTATGTTGCTAAGTGAAACATTCGTTAAGTGAGTTTTTACCACCTTTCTTTCCACCGTTGTTAAGTGAATCACTGCAGTTGTTAAGTTAGTAACATGGTTGTTAAATGAATCCGGTTTGCCCATTGGCTTTGCTGGTCAGAAGGTCGCAAAAGGGGATCCCGTGATCCCGGGACACAGCAACGGTCATAAATACGAACCATTTGCTAAGCATTGTGAATTTTGATCAACTGATCATGGGAATGCTACAAAGGTTGTAACTCTGAAAAATGGTCACAAGTTTCTATTTTCAGTGAGGTTGTAACTTTGAATGGTCACTAAATGAACTGTTTGTAAGTCGAGGATTACCTGTACAGCATTCATGCATAGAAATATAGGAATAGGCTAATGTGTTTTGTTTCTGGGCAGTCAAAAAAGCAATGTTACTTGCAACTGAGTTTTTTCCCCACTAATTGGTTTTAAACCAGTGTTAGAAACCCCCGGATCATTTTCAAAACCAGTATTAATTCAGCCTAAATTCTTCTCGGCGCGATGCTCATGGAGGCCCATAAGATGCACCGTCTTCTTCAATATCTGCCAGCTCTTGTGTTCCTTCTCTTTTTATTTTTATGGATTCCCTGTAATTTAAACCCCAAAAATAGAGAGATAAGTGAGGAGGAAGAAACCCGGCATTTTGAGATGCTAAGGATCGGCCGCTAGCACCATATTTATTCCCAGGAATGCTTCCGGCTCCCAAAAAATCCCCAGATATTTGCTCAGAAAATAAATAAAAATTAAAAAAAGATGGGAGATAAATAAGTACATAAATTAAATGGGATGGACTGGGATGGAAATACGTAGAAATGTGCCCACTTGCCATATCCAAAGCTAAATAGAGATGGTTAAACAGCTGGCGTTGGCCGATGGCCGTTTCGGAGACAGCCTTTTTAAGTTTATTAATTGCTGCTTTATCGGTGTTCTCCCTTCATTTTAAGCTCCCCTCCCTCCCTTTTACCCTGGGCGTAGAGTGAGTGGCTACGGCCAAGTTCTCGTAACCCTCCCGGATTTAAAGTGTGGTATTTTAATTCTGGAACAGGCTGGTCTCTTCTTCCAATTAAAACTTGCTGGCAGATCTATTTCTAAATTTAAAAGAACTTGGAAAGGTATAAATCACAACTTTGCTTCCACATCGTTACCTTCCCCCCGTTCTGTATTTCTGGGCATTGAACAAACCCTTCTTCAAACATTACATGACAGCAACATCTAAGCAACCTTCAGCACACCTTCTGTTGGCGAGAGCAGATGCCCGTGGCTTGCAAACCGTCGGAGCTGTCGACTCCTAATACGTCTCCATGACCACCTGTCTCGCCTCGGAAAGGAGCTCACGTTTCTTCAAAGCAGCCAGCTGAACACCCGCCGTTGCCAGGTGTGTGACGGAGAGGCTGTTTTGAAGTGACACGGAGCCGTTAGAGGTGGGGGGTTGGGGTGGCACCTCTTTTGTATTCGTAATTAGGAAGCGCCCTTTTCGGGGTGTTTCCCCCCCCCCCAGGGGGATCTTAACAGGCAGGGGGACAAATTGGGCTGGAAAACCTGTAGGGTTCCAGATGTTAAATTGTTTCCACCCAGCATCTCCCACTGTTCAGTGGTGAAGGCTGATGTTGGGAGTTAGCAGCTGAGGAACAGCTGGAGTGACCCAGTTTTCTTGCGTGATGAAGGAAGAGAGAGGTACGGGATCAGAGCAAATTCAGAGTTGCTAAAATGCAAGAAACTAAGAGGGTGGGTGGGTGGGTGGATGGGTAGATGGATGGACAGATGGATGGGTAGATGGATGGGTGGGTGGGTAGATGGACTGATGGGTGGGTGAGTAGATGGATGGGTAGATGGAGGGATGGGTAAGTGGATGGGTGGATGGATGGGTAGATGGATGGACAGATGAATGGGTAGATGGATGGGTGGGTGGGTAGATGGACGGATGGGTGGGTGAGTAGATGGATGGGTAGATGGAGAGATAGGTAAGTGGATGGGTGGGTGGATGGATGGATGGGTAGGCGGATGAGTTAATGGATGGGTGGGTAGATGGACTGATGGGTGGGTGAGTAGATGGATGGGTAGATGGAGGGATGGGTAAGTGGATGGGTGGATGGATGGATGGGTAGATGGATGGACAGATGAATGGGTAGATGGATGGGTGGGTGGGTAGATGGACGGATGGGTGGGTGGGTAGATGGACGGATGGGTGGGTGAGTAGATGGATGGGTAGATGGAGAGATGGGTAAGTGGATGGGTGGGTGGATGGATGGGTAGACGGATGGATTGACGCACGGATGGATGGAAGGGTAGATGGATGAGTTAATGGATGGGTGGGTGGATGGATGGGTGGGTGGGTGGGTGGAGGGATGGAGGGATGGGTAGACGGATGGGTAAATGGATGGATGGATGGATGAGTGGGTGGGCTCAAAATGAAATCCCAGAACAGTCCAACAAGGTAGAAAATGGACACTACAGGTAGTCCTTGACTTATAACAATTCAAATTAGTGACTTAGGGTGTTAAGTATTGAGACTGTATAGTTTACTCCAAGGTCCGCTGCTAGAGCGGGAAAATGGAGACTGTTGATTGGCTGAGCCATCTGACAGCTCCCTATAAAGGGGGAAGCTGACAGCCTAGCTCTTTGCTGGATCTTACACAGTGTTACAATAAAGAGCTGCTTGTCTTAAGCCTGTCTCAAGCCTCTTCAGTCCCAGGACTCAACATAGGGGATGTTACAAAGGTTGCAACGGTGAAAAATAGTCATGCCACTTTTTTCAGAGCCGTCGTAACTTGGAACGGTCACTAAGTGAACTGTTGTAAGTTGAAGACTACCTGTACTGAACACTGTTCGTTCCCTAGCTCTCTCCGCACCTTCCTGGCCTGGCGAACCGTTCTCGCTTCCACTTCGCAGCATGGCCTCTACAGGGATTGAAATAAACCGCAACTTTTATTTACTTCCCTGTTGATTCCTTTCTCAAGTTTTTATCAGCCCACCCCAGTCGGTGGGACTTTTGGGTGGTGGGATGAAAGCTTTAGATGAAAGCGTAAGAAATCCTCCCCCTCCCCGCGCGCAAGATTTTGACGGCTTGCAATTTTTGTGGGGGGGGGGGGAACCACCTCTGCAGATTCCCAGTGGATTATTTTGCATCTGATCTCGATCCAGTTATCTTAAATACCCATTTTAAGCAATTGCCACCAGAGAAAGCTCTGTGAAATTCAGCATAATTGCTGGCCGGCGAAAGGCATCCATGTTGTGAAGGGTCTTGGCTAATGTGCCGTCCATGTGATCCAGTTGCTTCTTCTCACCCAGCTGTTGACATCTCTTTCCACATCAGGACTTGGTCCCAGATGACCTAACCCTTGTTGTGAATTGTGAATCCCTCCACAGATTTTTGGATGCGTTGTTGAAACCCATAACCAATTATTTTCATCCTTCGGTCCATCCGGTTCTGTGGTCTTGGAAGACAAGCTTACCAGCTGTTGCTACTTAAAAGGCCATTAAAATGGCTTAGAGCGCTAAATTTTGGAGAGGGGTTGTAACAAGGTCAGAGCCTGACTCCATATCCTTGTAAAAGTCAAATATTATATCCATAATGTTCTCATCAATTGTTTGGTCTGCTGGTCCATGATCACAATTCACTCTAGATCAGGGATATCCAACTTTGACAACTTTTAAGACTTGTGGACTTCAACTCCCAGAATTCCATAGCCAGCATGGCTGGCTGGGGAATTCTGGGAATTGAAGCCCACAGGTCTTTAAATTGCCAAAGTTGGATATCCCTGATCTAGAGTGAATTGTGGTCGTGGACCAGCAGACCAAACAAGTGGACATCCCTGCCCTAGACCCAAATAACACAACATACTAGGCCGCAAATTGATTCCTTGGTTTGTGGATTCACGTCTTCTGTCAACCCAACACACCATTAACGAATAGTTCATGGTGTTGTGTGAATGGAAACAACTGAGTTGATTAAGACCAGCTAGATACAGTCACACGTGTATCATATATGACTGATCTTGACTTGCATAGGTTTGGCTTAACCCTCTGAAGTCTGGGAACACTGTGAAAAATAAGAAAGACATATCAGTGAAGTAAAATATACCTCTATCCTAGAAGAAAATAGACTATGCTGGCTGCAGTAGGAGCAGAAGATGCCAAAGAGGAGGAAATATGAGGTCCTTGGTTGTTTTCTTGCAGACGTTTCATTACCCAACTAGGTAACATCATCAGTGCTATAAGGGAGTGGGGTTTGTGGAGAAGAGGAGGAGGACTGTGGGGTCCTTGGTGCTCTGAGCTTGGTTGTTTTCTTGCAGACGTTTCATTACCCAACTAGGTAACATCATCAGTGCTAGTAGAAGGGAGTGGGATTTGCAAAGAAGAAGTGGAAGAGGAGGAGGAATCTGTGAAGTCACCCACTGATTTATAAAGCTTGGTGCATGATTTAGCATGTGCAAACCCGAACCACTGAATAAACCTGACCGTCCAACAATAATTGAGTGTGAAACATAAACCCACTCCATTTTTTAAAAAATCTCCCCGATCTTCACAAGCAAATTTTGAGTTGGGTTATGTCTCAGGAGGAAAAGTTGAACTCTTAGGGAGGTGCCCTTTCACCAACAGCAGAATTTACTCACCAGGAAACTAAAAATAAGACCCATGAATGGCTGGCTCAGCATGCAAATACCACAGACAAGTAATAAACACTTGCAGTGGTGCTGCATTGGGTAATCACGTGGTCCATTTACAAGAAATCAAGCCTTTTTCAAAGCATGGCACAGTTCATGGAATATTAATAGCCAAATCAGGATGGCGTTTATAATTAGCCCAGTGTCATTGCAAAGCTGGCAACAGGTTAATATTGGAGATATTCCAAACACAGCCCCTTGTAGGAATCTGACTTGGAAAAACCTACCAATGTTTACATGGATTTGTGATACGGGATACAGACAAAAGCTGTGGTGACAATTTTGCGGTGGCCGAGTTCTGCTCTTAAAATGAGTCACTGCTGTAAGTGTGCAGTCATCGAGTGCAGAAGGAATCAAGATTTTGTAAGACTGTTTCCCAAGTTCTTTTGCATGGTTTCCAATTCTTAGTGTTGACGTCCACATGGCAGGCTTTGAGAAAAAATGTGCTGAAAGAATTGAGCACTGTTGCCAAGGTTCTTGTCTGTTTTTTCTGGACGGGGGAGTGAAATTGCAAGCTTCCCAACGTCTCCAAAATATTTAACTGTTGGATTTTCACCTCCCACGTCCTGTTGCCATCCAATAGTTGTCTTAAAGAGATGTATTTACATAATATATACCGACAGAGTGTAGTTTGCACCTCTGGACAAAGTGCACAACTTCGGCCTTTGTGCTCTGTCAATTGTGAGTTTGTGAGTTTGTGAACTCAACTAGGAATGGCTTAAACCAGCGTTTTTCAACCTTGATAAGTTTAGGGGGGGGACTTCAACTCCCAGAATTCCACAGCCATCATGGCTGGCTAGGGAATTCTGGGAATTGAAGTCCACCTGCCTCAAACTTGCCCAGTGTTGAGAACACTGGTTTAAAGCAAATCGTAGCTGTGTGGTGAACGAAAACGTATGAAGAGTAGTCTAAACATTATGCTAAGGAATTGTCTATCATAAACTTCTGCCAGCAAAATTACGAAGAAATTTGCTGACATTTAATCAAGTAGAATGCCTTTTCTTCAGAAGTTGTGGGTTCTCCATCACTGGAGGTTTTGAAGAAGATTAGATTGGACAACCATTTGTCTGAAATGGTATAGGGCAGTGTTTCTCGACCTTGGCAGTTTGAAGATGTGTGGACTTCAACTCCCAGAATTCCCCAGCCAGCAACGCTGGCTGGGGAATTCTGGGAGTTGAAGTCCACACATCTTCAAACTGCCAAGGTTGAGAAACACTGGTATAGGGTCTCCTGCTTGAGCAGGGGGCTGGACTAGAAGACCTCCAAGGTCCCGTCCAACTCCATTGTTCAGAAATTCTGCAAAGCACGCCATTTTCCTTCGGTTGTCCTCTCTTCGCTTCAACCCCTGTGGTTATGTGCAGAAGAATGTTTCGGTTGAGATTTGGATAGGGGAAAAAAAGATAGCACGAAGTTAATTTTTAATCACGTTCTTTGCAAAATGAAGTCTACTGTTGACGCCGGATTTAGGAAAGTGGATTGCAAGGTGAAAACTACTGGGATGTTGTTGTTTTTTTCCCCTTAAATCAGGATTTTAAAAATAATAATAATCCTGGCCCTGAACATTTTGGAGACCGACGGATCTGAACTGGTGAGAAGAAGCAGTCAGTCGGAAGCCATGTTGGAGAATCTTAATTTGTACGTTGGGGCTTTTTTTTTTCTCTGAAGGGTGGCCAAGCAGAATATTTTTCCACTCCTGCCTAGTGACAGCCAACTTATTTTTGTCCCCGGCGCGCTCTTTCCAAAGAGCTCAGATAAAGATCTCCCGATCCTATTATGAGTTGAGTGCTGCTTTCTGATTATTTTTCCACAAGCCGCATTCAGGTTAAAAGGGATTCTCTCGGCAGCATGGCAAAAAACAGGAATAGACTATGCATCCTCTTTTCTTTTCTTTCCTTTTTTTCCCTACCCCCTACCCCCCGCTCCCCCGCCTGTGGCTTAGCTATTTAAGGGGATAATACGGCTCTTCGAGAAAATTCTGCACCCAGTCTCAACCCTTCCCGCAAGCCACATTAAACAATGCACAATTGGAAATATTTCTCGTTGCGTCTCTGCAGGGTAGGAGCGAGAGGATTATTTGCCTCGGCGGACGGCAATGAAATATAAAATAAAATAAAAATACTCTGAGGGAAGTATTTCCCTTCTGCAGGAGGGAAAGGACTTGTGTAAAAGCCAGACCGGGGTGGGGTGGGGCTCCTCCTCAACTTTGACTCTCCGGCTTTCGATTCAGGCTTACGAGTTCTCGGGTTCAGTGGTCAGGGTGGCCACATCAGCTCATTTTTCCTCCCGAGGCCGAAAGTACGGCCTGTTTTTTATCCTCTTTTTGTTCAGTTTCATGTAAACATGGGCAAAGACATTCCCGAGGGAGGGGCAGAAACTCTGGAAGGAAATGCAGGGAGAAGGCAGTTTTAGTTGGCATTACCGTAGAAGGGCTGGCACCGCCGTGAGATCCTCTTTCGGGTTTATCTCGCGTTCCTTGGGGCTGGCATGAAATGAATTTCAGAATTGGGGGGGCAGGGGGGTGGGTTAGATGAGGAACAAGGTGCACCACCGGCCAGTGCATTTTCCCCTTCCCTAACCTGCTCCCTTCCCGATGCTTTAGGCTGTCTCTCCCATCAGCCTCCCAAAAAGTAGGCCCGGGGGCGGGTATGATGGTCTGGGAGAAGGGGAGCCAGTTTGTCCAGTGGTTAAAGCACAAGGCTAGACTGGGAGTTCGAGTCCCGCCAGGCAGGGAAGCCAGCTGGGTGATCATGGGCCTATCACTAGGAGACAGTGAGTTCTAGTCTCACCTTAGCTATGTAGACCAGGTAGGTGACCTTGGGCCAATCACCAGGAGACTGTGAGTTCTAGTTCTGCCTTAGGCACGAAAGCCAGCTGGGTGACCTTGGGTCGAGCACTAGGAGACTGTGAGTTCTAGTTCTGCCTTAGCTATCAAAGCCAGCTGGGTGACTTGGGCCAATCACTGGGAGACTGTGAGTTCTAGTTCTGCCTTAGGCACGAAAGCCAGCTGGGTGACTTTGGGCCAATCACTAGGAGACTGTGAGTTCTAGTTCTGCCTTAGCTATCAAAGCCAGCTGGGTGACATTGGGCCAATTACTAGGACACTGTGAGTTCTAGTTCTGCCTTAGGCACGAAAGCCAGCTGGGTGACTTTGGGCCAATTACTAGGAGACTGTGAGTTCTAGTTCTGCCTTAGCTATCAAAGCCAGCTGGGTGACATTGGGCCAATTACTAGGACACTGTGAGTTCTAGTTCTGCCTTAGGCACGAAAGCCAGCTGAGTGACTTTGGGCCAATCACTAAGAGTTCTGGTTCCTCCTTAGCTAGCTGGGTGATCTCTCTCTCTCTCTCATCCCCACCCACCTCACAGGGTTGTTGTTGCGGACAAAATAGGAGGAGGAAGGCTTGCTGGGTATGTTTACTTTGAGTTCCTTATAAAAAAATAACTAGCAGGATGCAAATAAAAGAAAGCAAAAGAATTTGGCAGGTGGTTGGGAGCCCTGCCAGACATCGGGGCGGGCAAGCAGCAAAAAGACATAAACTAAAATAAAGCATGCAGATTGCAATTGGAGCCAAGCTTTGGTTCCCCCCCGCCTTCCGCTTCTCGCTAGTGCCCAGTTTGGGGCGTGAGTGGGCATCTGCATAACTTTCCAGCACACGCATGTTGTCACGCTTGGAGAATTTGAGCTTGCTCCCTCCCGGAAATGAACCTTGGACTTTCGTTTGTCTTTCTTTTCTTCTCCTTTTCTCCGAAACCCCTTCTCTTCCCAGGTTTCACGGCCAGGTTTCGCTCCCGTTCGTTCCCCTTCCTTCCCTCCCTCCCTCCCTGCCCCACCTGTCTGACTCACCCATCCGTTGGCTTCTCCGTGCCCCACCTGGCTCTCTGGCCCCCGAGTCCCACCTGACTCTACTTCCCCAAAGCGTGTCTCCTAGGAACCACCTGACAGGAGTGGATTATCCGGGCAGATAAAGTGGATTAATCGCTCCGGTCTGGCCGGTTTGGCAACAACGGCGGTTTTTCTCCTGCAGCCAAAGACTTCCTTTCCATTCCAGCTCACCAACAGCTCCTCTGGGCAAGGAACCGGTTTGCCACGGCCTCGGCCTGCACTGCAGGGAGGCACGTCGGAGGATGGACGGGTAGCCCTCCGGAGGGGGGGGGCAATGCTTGGCGATGAGAGAGGGCCCCCGTTGTATCCTCGATTTACGTCCACATTTCAGCTCAAAACGTCCATTGCTCAGCAAGACGGTTGTTAAAGTGAGCTTTCCCCATTTTACGACCTTTCCTGCCCCCGTTGTTAAGCAAATTGCTTCCGTTGTTAATTTAGTAACACGGTCGTTAAGCGGACTCTGGCTTCCCCGTTGACTTTGCTTGTCAGAACGTTGCAGAAGGGGATCCAGGACGCTGTGACCGTCATAAATATGAGTTGCCAAGCGTCCGGATTTTAATCACGTGACCACAAGGGCTGCTGCTATGGGTTGTAAGTGTGAAAAATGGAAAAAAATCTCTTTTTTCCCAGTGGTGCTTTCTGAGCTGGGTTGTTTCCTTGCAGACGTTTCATTACGCAGCTAGGTACCATCATCAGTACCAGTGGGTTTGCTCTCTTCTTTATACACATTACAGCAACATCTCAATTCAGATTCACGACCGATTCATTGTGACTTGGAACGGTCTCTTAAACAAAGTCTGGGATTTGAAAGCCACCTCTCTTCCAATGCCCGGGGGTCGAGAAACACCCAAGTTAGGGAAGGCAACTACAGGTTTCCCTTGACTGACATCAGTTCGTTTAGTGACCGTTCCAAGTTACAACGGCACTGAAAAAATGTGACTTGTGACCGTTTTTCATAGTTACGACCTTTGCTGCATCGTCCCCGTGATCATGTGATCAAAGTTCAGACTGATGGGCTTTCCTGTGTCGCGGAGATCATGCGATCCCCTTTCTCTGACCTTCTGACAAAGAAGAGTCCGCGTGGAAACCTGATTCACTTAACAAGCAGGTTACTAGCTTATCAACTGCAGTGATTCACTTAACGGCTGCTGCGAGAAAAGTCGTAAAATGGAGGCAAATCTCACTTCACAACAGAAATTTGGTGGGCTCAATTCTGGTCATAAGTCAAGGACTACCTGTAATCATGTGAAGGGGAAGAAGAGTCATTCTGGGCAGATGTTTCCTCCTGCCACTCCATGGTCCTTTGCCCCTGACCAGGTCGTCATCCCTCCTTCCCCCAGATTGGTCCAGGAAGCTAAAACCCATCATTCCTCCGATCGACCTTGCTTCCTCTTGCAGGCCGAGAGCATATCAGACTCTGACGCATGATCTCCTGTCCTCCCAGATGGCCTTTGAGTTTGGTTGAGTCACCTGCACCAGCCTTGCCCTTTCAGCCAGAGGTGGGTTCCTCCCGGTTTGGACCGGTTCACCCGAACCGGTAGCAACCTGCTGGTGATGTCACAATGACATCACGGAACCAGTTCTGCCGATGCCGGTCTGTGGACGGTGCCATCTTTTTGGGGGGGGGATTTTTTTTTGAACTTTTTTTTGAAAAATATATTTTTTAAAATTTCCCCCCGGTTTTTTCCCCTTCTGCGCATGCGCAGAAGCCAAGCTTCTGGCACTGCGCATGCATCACCATCTTGTTTTTGGGGGGGGGGTGGAATTTTTTCCCCCTGGCACTGCGCATGTGCGTGTGCGTCCACAAGGCGAACCGGCAGCGAGGTAAGTTAGAACCCACTCCTGCTTTCAGCCCTCTTCCCTTCTCTCCTTCCCTTCTTTTCTTCCTTTCCTCTGCCCAGCCGGATGGAAGCCGTGCTGGGTGGAGACTGGGCAGGGCATACGCCGAAAGGTGAAAGTAGATGATGAGGACAGAACAAGGAAGGGTGGGGAATGACATCACCACCACTGCAGGTGTACGTGCACCTCTCCTTCGGGACTACTTTGCTGGGGAGAGACTGGAAGACTGAATCCAGTTTTGGTCGCCACGATGTAAAAAAAAGAGGTTGAGACTCTGGAAAGAGTGCAGAGAAGAGCAACAAGGAAGATTAAAGGACTGGAGGATAAAACATATAAAGAACGGTTTGCAGAACCGGGCCGAACCAGGAGCAACCCACTGCTGGCACGCCCCCCAAATTAACCAGGGTTAACACTCACAAGCTTAGCACACACTATGAATGCAGGTAGTCCTCAGCTTACGATCACAATTGAGCCCGGAATTTCTGTTGCTAAGGGAGAAATGTTTTATTTATTTATTTTATTTATTTAAATAGATTTGTATGCCGCCCAACTCCCGGGGGACTCTGGGCGGCTAACAACATGTCCAATCCATTTATAAGTATAAAATCATATAGCAATTAAAAACTACAAAAGTTAAAAAAACATCTAGCATTCATAACCAGGGGGGAGACCCATATATAGTCTGATTGGTCTCACTTTCACCCCGCCTGCCGGAAGAGCCAAGTTTTTATTGCTTTACGGAAGGCCAGCAGGGTGGGGATAGTCCTGATCTCTGGAGGGAGTTGGTTCCAAAGGGAGGGGGCTCCCACAGAGAAGGCTCTCCCCCTCGGCCCCGCCAACCGGCATTTATTGGTCGATGGGACCTGGAGGAGACCAACTCTGTGGGCCCTAACCGGTCGCCTGGTTGCCCCATTTCATGACTTTTCTTCCCGCGTTTGTTAAGCGAATCGCCGCAATTGTTCAATTACTCACATGGTCGTTAAGGGAATGTGGTTGCCCGCCTTGACAGATCAGAAGGTCGCAAAAGGGGATCACGTGACCCCCGGGACCGTCATAAATCTGAGTCTCTTGTCAAGCATCAGAATGCAAATCACCTGACCCTGGGGGGGTTGCTGCAAAGGTCGTAAGTGTGAAAAAATGGTCATAAGTACCTTTTTTTGTGCCCTTGTAACTTCAAACCATCGCTGAGTGAACTGTCGTAAGTCGAGGACCCCTGTACACGGACTGGGGTTTTAACCGGCCCAGATAGATGTGCCGTATGAAGACATCCTAGAGCAGTGTTTCTCAACCTTGGCAGTTTGAAGATGTGTGGACTTCAACTCCCAGAATTCCCCAGCCAGCGTTGCTGGCTGTGGAATTCTGGGAGTTGAAGTCCACACATCTTCAAACTGCCAAGGTTGAGAAACACTGTCCTAGAGGGAGCCAGGGATGGTTCAGCAAAGCCCCTCAACCTGTAGGGCAATTCCCCTGACTTTGCAGGTTCGTAGCCCAGATGCCAGCCTGTCCAATTTTCTTCATTTCTTGACTTGAAAAAATAAAATAAATGGGCGAATCCTTCTCTACCAAGGGAAGCAATTATTTCTCTTCCTGCCTTCCGCCGTTCATCTTCCCCTTTCTCTTCTTCCTTCGGTATCCCTCACCGGCCCAGCATCTTCTTGGCATCTGAGCTGGCGTCAAAAGAATTCCACCGGAAACCTTCCTCTCGAATCTAAAAATAAAAACTTGGAGCTGCTGAAAGAGAGGAGGCATGCTCCCAGATCCTCCATGCATAATGTATGGGGCTGTGTGTAATTATGGCTTTTTCCCAGGAGGGCTGCAGCGGGCGGTGGGGGGGGGGGGCGCGAATCTGTTGCGGGGATGAACATGCCAGGCTGGCAAGCAGCCGGATGGCGCAGGAAAGGTCGCCTTTCAGTTTCCAGGTGTGCCAGGTGGGTGTTTCTGAAACTCTTTGCACGCAATGGGGAAGTTCGGATGGACCTTAGGACACTTGTCCTCGCCCTTGGTTGGTTTTCTGGTCCCTGGATGAGTGACAGGAAATGGGATGTGAAAGAATAGCCTTCGGTTGTTTCACAGGTATCTGTTCCTGCACCTGGTCTGGTGGTTAAGGCATCAGGTTGAAACTGGGAGAGGGTGAGTTCTAGTCCTGCCTTAGACAGAAAACCGGCTGGGTGATCTTGGGCCAATCACCAGGAGACAGTGAGTTCTAGTCCCATTTTAGGCATGAAAGCCAGCTGGGTGCTTTTGGGCCAATCACCAGGAGTCGGAGAGTTCTAGTCCCGCCTCAGGCAGAAAAGCCGGCTGGGTGACTTTGGGCCAATCACCAGGAGACTGGGAGTTCTAGTCCCACCGTAGGCATGAAAGCCAGCTGGGTGTTTTTGGGCCAATCACCAGGAGTCGGAGAGTTGTAGTCCCGCCTCAGGCAGAAAAGCCGGCTGGGTGACTTTGGGCCAATCACCAGGAGACTGTGAATTCTAGTCCCACCTTAGGCATGAAAGCCAGCTGGGTGACTTTGGGCCAATCACCAGGAGACTGGGAGTTCTAGTCCCACCTTAGGCATGAAAGCCAGCTGGGTGTTTTTGGGCCAATCACCAGGAGTCGGAGAGTTCTAGTCCCGCCTCAGGCAGAAAAGCCAGCTGGGTGACTTTGGGCCAATCACCAGGAGACTGTGAATTCTAGTCCCACCTTAGGCATGAAAGCCAGCTGGGTGACTTTGGGCCAATCACCAGGAGACTGGGAGTTCTAGTCCCACCTTAGGCATGAAAGCCAGCTGGGTGTTTTTGGGCCAATCACCAGGAGACTGTGAATTCTAGTCCCACCTTAGGCATGAAAGCCAGTTGGATGACTTTGGGCCAGTCTCTCTCTCTCTCTCAGCCCAACCCAACCTCACAGGGCTGTTGTTTTGGGAAAAACAGGAGGAGGAAGCTATATCGGATACGTTTCGCCGCCTTGAGTTATTTGTAAAAACAATAAAGGCCGGATGCAAATAATAAACAAAAGTAAACAAACAACATCCTGTTCTGTAGGCCTTCCCCGCTGTGCATCAATCTTTTCTGAAATGCCCAGGTGGGCAGTTGGAGGGAAGTCCTTTCTCCCAACGTGATGCCTTCCTTAAGGAATATCTGCGGATTTCAACCATTTCCAAACCAGTCCCTTTGAAGGCAGAGAAGAATCGCGGCCATATTGCGAACGCTAAGAACGGGGATCCCCTTTTGCGACCTTCCGACAAGCCAAGCCAACGGGGAAAGCCAGATTCACTTAACAACCGCGAGACTAACTTACTGAGTGCAGTGCTTCACTTAACAGCTGGTGGCAAGGAAGGTCGCAAAATGGGGCAAAACTCACTTGACAAACGTCTCCCTTAACAACAGAAATGTTGGGCTCAATTGCGGTCGTAAGTCGAGGACTACCTGTACGTTCCATTCCTGCCAATCTTAGAAAAAGCAAAGAACTAAACTTGAAATCCCCCCCTTTTTTTTAATGCCTGGGAAGCCGATCTATGCTTTCTGGAAATCCCTCTGCTGCTGACATGTTCCTTAAGGACTAGAAACTTGATTTCAATAAAGGAAAAATGCAACCTTAGTGTTTTGGGGCTATTATTGCATGTTAACCTCTGTGTCCAGCATCCCACGTGCGTTGTACAGTTGCTTAGAAACTAGGAAACCTGATTCCGTCTGAATTCCCAAAGTGCCTTGCCTGTGGTATTCCAGAACGGTATCTGTATTCACTTAGGGAATTCCCATTCTCACCCGCCAGCCACCCAGATGTTCCCAAGGCCCAACAGCTGAAGATGTAAGAGGATGCAGCCAATAAAAACCTATCTCCCTGCTGTGCCCACTCACTCTTCTTCCCTGTTTGCAAAGTGGTGAATAATAGACAATTCGATATATATTCAAGGCAGGTTCAACAGAACTCTGCTGGGAACTAAGCTGAAAGATTGCCATGCAGAGCTGAAGCGCCATCTAGTGGCTGAAAGTGCAAAAGGCGAGCCAGAACAGGGTTTCTCAAACTTGGCCACTTTTAAGAGGGGTGGGGGGTGGGACTTCAACTCCCAGAATTCCCCAGACAGCATTGTTTTCCCAACCTTAGCCACTTTAAGATGGGTGAACTTCAACACCCAGAATTCCCCAGCCAGCATTGTTTTCTCAACCTTGGCCTGTTGATGGGTGGACTTCAACTCCCAGAAATCCCCAGCCAGCATTGTTTCTCAACCTTGCAACCAGCATAGCTGGCTGGAGAATTCTGGGAGTTGAAGTCAACCCCCTCTTAAAGTGACCAAGGTTGAGAAACACTCATTTAAATTATATCCTCACTGGAGGTTTTAAAGAAGAGATTAGATTTAGATTTATTATTAGAGTTGGAAGGGACCTTGTAGGTCATCTAGTCCAACCCCCTGCTCAAGCAGGAGTTCCTACACCATTTGAGACAGATGGCAGTCCAGTCTCCCCTTGAAGGTCGCAAGTGTTGGGGCTCTCACAACCTCCGCTGGCAAGCTGTTCCAGTGGTTGATCGCTCTCACCGTCAGAAAGTTTCTCCTCACTTCCAGGTTGAATCTCTCCTTGGTCAGCTTCCATCCGTTATTCCTTGTTTGGCTTTCTGGTGCCATAGAGAACAGCCTGACCCCCTCCTCTCTGGCATCCCCTCACGTATTGGAAGACTGCTATCATGTCACCCCTGGTCCTTCTCTTCGCCAGACTGGCTAAGCTCAGTTCCTGCAACCGCTCTTTGTGTGTTTTATTTTCCAGACCCTTTATCATCCTGGTTGCTCTCTTCTGCACTTTCTTTAGAGCCTCAATGTCCTTTTTGTAGTGTGGTGACCAAAACTGGATGCAGTACTCTAGATGTGGTCTGACCAAGGCTTTATAGAGTGGTACTAGTACCTCTCTGGTCCTTGATTGTATCCCTCTATTTATGCAGCTCAGGACTGCGTTGGCCTTTTTGGCTGCTGCTGCACACTGCTGGCTCATATTTAGTTGGCTGTCTACCAAGACTCCGAGATCCCTCTCTCAATCGCTGCTATTGAGTGTGGTTTCACCCAGTTTGTATGTGTATTTTTGATTCTTCTTACCTAGGTGTAGAATTTTACTTTTCTCTGTGTTAAATTTCATTTTATTGGTTTGGGCCCAGTGTTCGAGTCTGTCAAGGTCCCTCTGGATTTTGAGTCTGTCCTCTGGGGTGTTAGATTAGACAGCCATTTGTCTGAAACATTATACGCCGGTGTCCAGCTCGAGCAAAGGGTTGGACTAGAAGATCTCCAAGGCCCCTTGCAACTCTTATTCTGAGGTGCCATAGTATCTGAGATTACCCAACATGGTTAGCTATGAATCAAACACGCTTCGTGAGGGCTGAACCCACCGCCGGTGAAGAAACTGCCGGAAATGTTTTGCATAACATCTCAATGCTCAGGAAAGGAAAGAATTAACTAATCAAATTAAGAGAGACGCCCAATTTAATTGACTCTGGGCGAGGCCACATAAACAATCTGCAGGCAGGTGTGAACCCTGATAAAAGTCTACGATTCTGGGAAACTGAGGCAGACTCGCTTAATGTACAGTGTAGGGGGACATTGTGAATCTGTTGTGGGGTGGGAAGGAGACATTTTGGTGGGGAAGACCCAAAACGAAGGAGACCTACTTCTCGGGTACCCATTACAGGTAGTCCTCAACTTACAACAGTTCGTTTAGTGACCAAAGTGACAACAGCACTGAAAAAAGTGACTTATGAACAGTCTTAACACTTATGACCATTGCAGCATCCCCATGGTTACGCGATCAAAATTCAGATGCTTGGCAGCTGACTCATATTTATGACGGTTGCAATGTCCCGGGGTCATGTGATCCCCTTTTGCGACCTTCCCCCAAGTCAATAAGGAAAGTAAGATTCATTTAACGACCATCTTAACAAACTTCGCAACTGCAATGATTCGCCTGACAACTGTGGCAAGAAAGGTTGTAAAACGGAACAAAGCTCACTTAACAACTGTCTCGCCTAGCAACATAAACGTTAGCCTCCATTGTGGTCATAAGTCGAGGACTACCTGAAGATGGCGTAGTTTCAAGAAAGGGAACTTGGGGTCAAGGTAGTCCTCTAGTTACAACCGTCACACGGCTAGCCCATTATGGTCGTAAAAAAGGATCAGCCACACGACCGACTTGGATTTTATGATGTTTCTTCTGGCAGTCATTAAGCAAGAACCACAGCTGTAAAACTGGGTGTGTCTCACTTAACGACCACATAAATTAGCAACAATCTGTTCATGATTGTGGTCGTAAGTCAAGGACTACCTGTAACATGCTATGTATAGGTCCCGGACTCCTTGTTGGATGAACCTTTGAGCAGAATTGGGTTGTCTTACTGAGCTTATGCATTTTTATTCCCTTGTCCAGAGAAACCCAACCAGGTTGGCGCAGCCACCACAGGGGGCATCATTGGAGGCCTCATAGCCACCATCGTGGCCTTGGCGGTGGTGGCCACCGGAATCCTGATCTGTCGGCAGCAGCAAAAGAACCGGATGGATCCCGAGTTGGACGAGTAAGTGAGCCAGTTGGGTCTGGGAAGCCAGGCAGAGGGCGTAGTAGGGGCTTGAGGAGAGGACACCCACCCACCCTGAATTTCCTTGCAGTAGGAACTGGCCTCAATGGGTTAAAGATTGCATTGCTTTGAGTAAAAACCAGAAGTGAGCAACTGTGGCAACTTTACAACCTGTGGACTTCAACTTTATGACCTGTGGCAACTTTACAACCTGTGGAGTTGAAGTCCACAGGTTGCAAAGAGGCCATCATTGTCCCTCCTGGTTGGCTCAGGAATTCTGGGAGTTGAAGTCCATAGGTTGTAAAGAGGCCATCATTGCCCCTCCTGGTTGGCTCAGGAATTCTGGGAGTTGTAGTCCACAGGTCGTAAAGTTGCCAGTTGCCCACCCCTGGCATAAACCCTGGAGCGGAGCTGCATAATATGAGTGGTGGGACTTCAGCAATAAACAGGACGGGTGGGGCCAAAAGGAGGCGGGGCAAGTCTTGCATCCTCCCAATCAAAACCCGAAAGGACCAAATAAGTAGGAGAAAATATGAGATCCCCCAATTCTCACGATCTCCCTCCCCCCTGATTAAAAATATCCATCTCTGACTCTTAACTGTGGTGAAGATGCTGCACTGTCACCAAGGAGAGCATGGTTTTCGGTCACACAAGCCCCCTGGGTGACTTTGAGCCAGGTGCTCTCTCGTCTCCTCCTACCTCACAGGGTTGTTGGGAAGATAAACGGCAGGAAGGAGCCCTTTGAAGCTCCTGAAGGAAAGGCAGCACAAAAATCTAAAACGTGAATTGATGAAGGTGAGGCTGCCCAGACCTTGCTGCACCTGCCTGGAAGTGCGTGGTGTTGGAATTCGACAACACCTGAGGAGCCTCAGCGTTTGCCCCCCCCCCCACACACACACACAGTTGTGTGAAAGCAAACACTCCAATCTCAACCCCATTCTATCGGTTGGCACCGTGCATAAATGTAAAACAAATTTCTAAATGGGCTCTCATTTCTTGCTGTATCTTCAGTTTGGAAGGACCCCCAGCGTACAAGCCACCCCCTCCTTGCCAACTTTCTGAAGAAACAGAGCCGGTAAGTATCAGCCGTGCTTCCAACATGGTCTGCAGGCATCTGCTTGCGGAATAACGAGAGTTGGAAGGGACCTTGGAGGTCTTCTAGTCCAGCGGTCACCAACTGCAGTGGTCCACGAGAAAATGTTTGTGGTCCACAGAAAAATTATTTGCATTTTTTATATGGCACTCAATCAGGGGTCCTCAAACTACGGCCCCTGGGCTGGAATGAATATTTGTGTTGCTGTACACAGTCTTCCCCTTTGGGGTCTTTTTGTGTGGGTCGGAGGGGGGAAGAAATTCCGATTTGGGGTCTGCTTCAGCCTCCTGGTGCGGGGCTTTGGGCGAAGGCTGGAGGGAAGTGCCGCTGGTGGCGAAGAGCCGGAGGGCCTTGTTCCAGTTCCTTGTTGACAGTGATACCCATTGTCATCGGGGGACTTGGCACCATGTCCAAGAATTTCACAAAACACATCAAGAAATTATTCCTGCAATAACACCAGCGGAACTGCAAAAAAAACTGCGCTACTTGGAACATCATATATTTTAAGAAGATACTTGGTTGATACCTAGGACGCTGGCAGCAACCCGTATCAACCATTAGCCAGTCAGTGGTATTTGTGACACTTTTTAAAATGTTCAGTTGACTGAGTTTCATGTTTAATTAATAAAAGAGATTATTATTATTATTATTATTATTATTATTATTATTATTATTATTATTATTATTATTATTATTATTATTATTATTATTATTATTATTATTATTATTATTATTATTGTAAAAGAAAAAAGTGTGGATCATTGATGTCGCCATACCAGGTGAAAGTCGAATTGATGAAAAGCAACAAGAAAAACTTAACCGATATCAGGACCTTAAAATCGAATTACAACGACTCTGGCATAAACCAGTACAGGTGGTCCCAGTGGTAATCGGCACACTGGGTGCTGTGCCAAAAGACCTTAGCCGGCATTTGAAAACAATAAACATTGACAAAATCACGATCTGTCAGTTGCAAAAGGCCACTGTACATGGATCTGCGTGCATCATACGAAAATACATCACACAGTCCTACACGCTTGGGAAGTGTTCGACTTGTGATATAGTGATACGAAATCCAGCATATGAATCTTGTTTGTTGTGTATTACATTTTTTGTGAAATAATAATAATAATATTAATAATAATAATAATAATAACAATAACAATAATAATAATTCATTTTTATTTATAATATAAAATATAATATAATATATAATATAAATATATATTTATATAATATAAATATTAAATGTATCCGGTATCCTGACAGCGTAGGCGCGATCCTGTCTTTTACCACCTCTCTGGTTTATTCCAGGTTGCTAACGCCGCTGGGGCTGAAAGCCTCCCATTCAAAGCTCCCTACTATGAACCCAACGTCTCAGACAAACTCTTTGGAGGGGTCGGTACCACCACGAAAGAGGTGAGGGGAATCTGGTGAACAAATCATCTGAAACGGGTTTAATGCGGACAACTGGGTGGGCATTACGACGAGAATCCTTACATCAAACGCTGTATAAACGTAACCCTCCCAAATTTCATCTTGCGCATCAGAAATCAGCCCTCAAAGCGTGCGTAGTCAGGGATGCGCGTGTAAGAATTCAGGGACTCCTGGCTTTCTTTTTTTCTTAAGTAACGCAAGTCTCTAGTCCTCATGACAGGGGGAAAAAGATCTATGTAGAGGCTGTAGAAGGATTATTTTGCTTTCTGCAGTTCAGGCCAGGCCACTGTGGGGCTGGGTGGGTTCACACAATGCACTAGGCCAGTGATGGCGAACCTTTTTTGGTTCGCGTGCCAAAAGGGGGGGGAATGCGGGGTATCACGTGTGTGCGTGCCCACACTCATAACCCCCCTGCTCCCAGCATGCAATGGCACACCCATTTTTTGCCCTCTCCAGGCTCCTAGAAAGGCTCTGGAGCCTGGGGAGGGCGAAAACGCCTTCCCCACCCCTTCTGGAGGCTGGAAATAGCCTGTTTCCCGACTCCCAGTGGGCCCAGAAGGCCCGAAAATCAGCCGGCTGGTGCACACATGCATGCTGGACCTGAGCTCGCATGCCCACTGATATGGCTCCGCGTGCCACTTGTGGCACCCGTGCCATAGGTTCGCCATCACGGCACTAGGCTGTGGTAAAATATGGATTGGATACCTTGTAGTTCAGTGTAATGTGCGACACCTCTTCCATTGTCTTAGGAGGTTGTGTGAACCAGGTCAAGTACAGTTGGGTCAGACATAGGGTCTTCTGGGAGTCGGGGGGAAGGTGCTGGCCTAGAAACCAGGTGCCTGTGAGTTCTAATCCAGCCTCAGGCCTGAAAGCCGGCTAGGTGACTTTGTGCCAATCACTAGGAGACAGTGAGTTCTAGTTCTGTCTTACCCCTCAAAGCCGGCTATGGGACAGTTCCTCTCTCTCTCAGCCCAACCCAGCTCACAGGGCTGTTGTTGGGGGGAGGGAGAAGAGGAGGAAGGGGTATTTGGTATTTCTGCCTTGAGTTACTTATAAAATAAAGGCGGGATAAAAAAAATTAAGAAATAAATTATCAAATGTTAGGTTGTGCGAATGTAGCCTCCAAGTGCTTCATCTTCACAGCGCTACAAACAGCAGGGCCACTCTGCTGTCCGTCGTTAGTAGGACTGCATTGTGGTCCCAGTTAGTGACTGCCTCCCCTCTCCCTCTTCCCTTGCCCCTTCTGCAGGAGGTGCCGCGATACCACGAGCTGCCAACGCTGGAGGAACGTGAGGCGGCAGGCGAGGCCGGCCCCAGTCTGGAAGATGAATATTTAGACCAGATCAACCCCATTTACGACGCTCTCTCCTTTGCGGCCACGGAGGAAGACGAGGCTTTGACATCCCTACCCACCGATAAGGCCTTTGTGATGTCTAGAGCCATGTACGTCTAAATCTACCGGCTAATCTCAACGGCCACAGTCCAAAAACTGGGATGCTGCTAAAAAGATATCCTGTGATGGTCCGGGAGAGAAGCGGTTTCTTTCTCCATCATATCCTCTTAGGTACCCAGCTCCATCTCCTGGACCTTCCAGCTTTCACACAAGCCTTAAGTGGGCAAGACCATATCTTGCTCAGAAGGGTTTCACTACTTTGTGCCTTCCACTTCAATCCAGCCAGAGCCAGTATTCCTTCCAGCCTTCCAGTAGTTTGACAAATCTGTGCTCTTGACTTCTTAGACTTTCAATTCTGGATCTTTCCTCAAGAGGGCTCCAGGCCCGAGATCTAGTAGATCTTCCAACCCACCTGTGCTGCTTCTGAACCCCCCAAGGATGCTACCATCCGGGGAATGTAGTTGAATGCTTGTGAATCTGTTTACAGTGAGGGTTGATATCTCTTGATATGTACTGTGAGGCTGTACCCTGTAAGTGCCTTGCACCTTCGCCCTAACGGGGGTCTCACATCTTCCCCAGATTTTATCCCCTACCATGAGGCTCCAGGCAATCTTGTTAAAAGATTCACATGAGCCAGCCTAAGCTGATTCTGGACTCCAATTGCTCGGAATTCAGAGGTGGGTTCCTCTCGGTTCTGACCGGTTCGCCCGAACCGGTAGCAACCTGCTGGTGACGTCACGGAACTGGTTCGGTCGGTGCTGATCCGTGGGCACCGCCATCTTTTTTTTAAAAAAATTTTTGAATTTTTTTTTCTTCTGAGCATGTGCAAAAGACAAGTTTTGGGCACTGTGCATGCGGTCGCCATCTTGTTTTTGGCTCCCCCCCCCAGATTTTTCGGCACTGCACATGCGCACGTACGCATCAGCGAACCGGCAGTGAGGTAAGTTAGAACCCACCCCTGTCTGAATTGCAGGGTTGAGCAAAACATCTTTAAAAGCTGCCGTGATGTCACGGGCATCATGTTTCTTTTCTCCCCCAATCTGTGTAAAAGATGGCTCAATAACTCTTGAACCCTTCAAAAAACATTTTTTTAAAAGTCATATGCAGAAAGCCTGTACCTGAGACCAGGTATAAAGATTGGGCCTTTCCAGCATCACGCATGAAGAATTTCGAAAAAAGGGAAACAGATGCATTGAGGGAATTCTGAAATGAATCATGCAGAAATAGTTTTGTAAGACTCCTTATTAATCCTGCCCTATTTCTCTGCATTGCATGGAGAAGTTCTGTTTGGAGTAGGCTAAAGGCACGAGAAAATTCTGCTAGAGGAAGGTTGACCCCAAAGATGCAGCTTTGCGGGAAAAAATTCCTTGGAGGCACCAGCATGTACACTCCTCAAATTGTTGGGAATTAACCAGATAATAAGGTTGCCTGTGTATTGCACAAAAGTGGCCAAAAAAGACAAATCACGGGATTTGTACACCGACACTTGTAAGGCCTGAATGGTACCTCCCCGCGGTTCCCAATCCAGGGGGGGAGCCTTCCAAATTTCAAAATGGAGAGCTTGCTCCATTTAGTAAAATTGGGTGTGCCAAACAGTTCCTGCCTTTGTTTTTGTTTTTTAGCATTCTGCCACAGGCTCCGGTTGTTACTTGAATTGTGATTTTTGCATCCCCAGATCTTCGGTTCTGCTCCGTTAATACGCTAATCCTTTTGGGCTCCTAACCTGAAAATGTGAAAGGTTTTTTTGTTTTGTTTTTGGATCACTGTTCTTGAGTTGGATGTTTTTAAAACTACATTTTAAAACGAGTTGATTTAGCATTCCATGGCAAAGCCGCCTTACACTCTGCCACTGCTGCTGTTTTCTAGATGCGGGTACCAATTGGCACTGTGGGATTTTTTAATTGTGTTTATGATTTTGTTGTCATAGCTGTTGCTCACCTATCCTGCTAACAAGACCTGAATCTCAGGGTCAACGGGAGGGAACAATTGTCGCACACAAGCACACTAATGCCTTCTTTTTTTTCCTGCTATCTTTTACGTGCCTCAATCTGACACTCTTGAGGGGTTGAATTTTAGCAGGGAGGCAGAGGGAAATTTTTATATTCCGGATGGATGTTTGTTAAAAAAAATAAATACAATTTTCCAAATCTATGCGGCTGTCACAGTGTGTTCTGTTGATGGGGAAAGGAAGCACAATGTCCACTTTGTGGCTTTGTAAGTCTTTCTGGACTTGATACCTTCCAGATGTTGGACCCCAATTCCCAAACTGCTCAGCCAGCAGGTTCATTGTATTTGTAGTCTGATGCTTCAGGAGGATTTGGGAAGAATGATACCTAGCTGGCAACCTTGAAGGGGGGCGGGGGGAAGCTGTTTATGGTGCATTTTGCCTTAACTTCAGGGAAAGGATAGCAGAATAAATGCAGATGTGTCCTAAGCCTGGGGAAAAAAATTATATTGCATATTCACATAGGTCCATATTTTGGAACAGCAACTCTGTGCAGAATAAAAGAATTGGAAGGGACCTTGGGGGTCTTCTAGTCCAACCCCCTGCTCAAGCAGGAGACCCTATACCAGTGATGGCGAACCTTTTTGGGACATAGTGCCCAAACCAGAACACGCATGCATGTGCGTGGTGCGCCGGAGCACCGGAAACCCAAAGCTGGCCGGTGCACACATGCCTGTTTTTGGTCGTTTTCTAGCTGTTTTTCTGGCTGTTTTCAGGTTGTGTTTCAGGCCTGAAAATGGCCCAAACAACACCCTGAAAACGGCCCCAAAATGGCCTGGAAACGGCCCAAAAAAAGGCCTGAAAAACGGCTTGTGACAGGCTCGCTGGCGCACCAGAAACCAGAAGAGCAGCTGGTGACTGCACACATGCCCACAGAGAGGGCTCTGCGTGCCACCTCTGGCACGCATGCCATAGGTTTGCCATCACGGCCCTATATCATTTCAGACAAATGGTTGCCCAATCTCTTCTTAACCCACCCAACCCAAGTGATGAAGCACCCACAACTTCTGGAGGCAAGCAGTTCCACTCCTTAATTGTTCTAACTGGCAGGAAATTCCTCCTTAGTTCTAGATTGCTTCTCTCCTTGATCAGTTTCCACCCATTGTTTCTTGTCCTGCCTGCAGGTGCTTTGGAGAATAGGTTGACCCCCTGTTCTGTGACAGCCCTTAAATATTGGAACACTGCTGTCATGTTGCCCCTAGTTCTTCTTTTCACTATTCTAGACAAACCCAGTTTGCAAGAAACTTGGCTGGTCGGTCTTCCAATGCTTTGCAAGGAGAGGCTCCAAATTTGTGCATGTTTTTGCAAGCCCGTTTCGTTTCCCGCGGTCCAAGGGACCAGAATATCACAATTTGGCTTTTAGGAGTGCAACTTTCCCCATCCACATGCTTTCCCAGCACGTTGGACAGCTACTCCTAAAGAACAGGCTGGCTGAGAATGATGGGAGTTGTAGTCCTAGAGAAGACCAGGATGAGGATGGCTTGCCTACACTAAGGACCAGGCAGAGAGTGACGGCCTTGCCCTGAGGACTGGACGCACTGATAACACCCCCCCCCAAAGGGGGTCTTAGAAACCATCATTTTCTGGAGTGCACTGAAAATAGGGTGGAAAGACTCCGTGAAAGTCCCATACCGCACGTGCGGTTGCAAATATGAGAGCTGCTTCAATCAAATTGACGGGAGAGAAATTATTCCCTAAAGAAAAGCATATTTAGCCTGGATGCTCCTCCTAAGGAGGAGCCTAGAAACCGTCTAAAAGGGTTTCCATGGAAGCCATTAGGGGGGCCGGAAGGGTGATCAACCCACTTCTCTATGGTTTCCGTGGGCGCCTCTGGTCCAGAAACTTACTGGTGGCCGCGCTGCACTTCGGGATAGCCACCTGACCTTGCGGCCGCTCTTCACCGCTGACCTTGTTTCTTCAACCCCGCCTCTTTGTGAGGCGAAGCCCCGAGTGGCGCGCCAAGTTCCCCTCCGTATGTGAAGCGACCAATGAAAACGCAGCCCAGCGCGACCAATCGTCCGGGAGGAACCAGATTTATTCCACAATCTGCCCAATCGAGACAGCCTTGGCGGCGCGTGACGTCCCGGCAGCCAGCCAATAGGAATCCCTCTTTGAGGAAGGAAGCGGTGGGACCTCGGCGGAGGCCTAAACTCCATGAGGGCTGCATATGGTCCCGGAGAAGGGGCGCGGCTGGACGGAAAGCCGGCCAATAGCGACGGAGCCAGGCTGGGCGAGGGCGGGGCCGAGAGCCTCGCGGGCCAATGGCAGCGGCGAAGGGGCGGGGCCCAAGAGCAAGCGTGTTCGGGTGTCTCCCGGCTCCAGCCCTCGTTGCCGCTGCTCCCGCCGCCGCCGCCGCGTGAGTGGGGAAGCCCGGGGAGGAGGGTCCGGGCGGGCGGGCGAGCCGGCGGGGAGGGCCCGGCCTGGACGGGGAAGGGAGGCCTGCCCTCGGAGAAGCGGAGGAGGCCGGGCAGGGGCCGAGGAGCCCGCAGGGACCAGGCGGAGCGGCGGAGAGGGGAAGCCAAAATGGGCCCCGTGGCGGGAAGGGAGCAGGGAGCCCTCCGGACAGCCGGGAAGGCCGAGCCGGGCGGGACCTCCCCGCCGAGCCCGCCCTGCAGCCGCGGGGAGGGTCAGCAACTGGCGGCCTTGGCGCGGAATCCGGCCCGGAGATCGGCGCTCTTTTCTTTTTTGGCCCATCGAGCGGGGAATCCCCTGGCCGGGCATGGCCTGCCTGCCTGCCTGCCTGCGCTTGGTCCGTGGAGCCCTTCGCTCGCCCGGGCGGAGGTTCCTCTTCCCCGCCGTCCCTTGCGCAACCCCTTGCGGGAAGGGAGCGTGGAAAGTTTTGCTTTTGGAATGAATAGGATAGGACGCTTCGTTTGGCCCAGAGGGTCTGATTGGAGCCAGGAGGGTTGTAGGTGCAGAAGCAGTCAAGGTGCATGCAGAGCCACGGAGGAATCAATCAGAATAGAGCTGGAAGGGACCTTGGGAGGTCTTCTAGTCCAGCCCCTTGCTCAAGCAGGAGACCCTAGATCATATCAATCAATCAATCAGAATAGAGCTGGAAGGGACCTTGGGAGGTCTTCTAGTCCAACCCCTTGTTTAAGCAAGAGACCCTAGATCATATCAATCAATCAATCAGAATACAGCTGGAAGGGACCTCGGAGGTCTTCTAGTCCAGCCCCCTGCTCAAGCAGGAGACCCTAGATCATATCAATCAATCAATCAGAATGGAGCTGGAAGGGACCTTGGGAGGTCTTCTAGTCCAGCCCCCTGCTCAAGCAGGAGACCCTAGATCATATCAATCAATAAATTAGAATAGAGCTGGAAGGGACCTTGGGTGGTCTTCTAGTCTCTAACCCCTTGCTCAAGCAGGAGACCCTAGACCAGGGGTCCTCAAACTTGGCAACTTTAAGACTTGTGGACTTCAATTCCCAGAATTCTCCAGCCAGCTATGCTGGCTGGAGAATTCTGGGAGTTGAAGTCCATAAGTCGTAAAGTTGCCAAGTTTGAAGACCTCTGCCCTAGACCATTCCAGACAAGTGGCTGTCCAGTCTCTTCTTAAAAGCCTCCAGTGAAGGAGCAACAAAGTTATCTTGTTATGAGTTTGCGATCCTTCATGCCAGAGATTCTGTTTGTTCATTCACCTTTGTTTCCAGGTAAATATCTATGGGAGGGTGTGTGCAGAGCGATATCAATTAAATCAAAGTGCTTGGACTCTGTGAAAAGACTGCAAGTTACTGACTGGCAGCAGAACTGGAATTAAGGGCAAAAACCACACCGGGAGCCTATTCATGATTTCTAGAATAACAGTTGGGAGGGACCTTGGAGGTCGTCTAGTCCAGCCCCCTGCTCAAGCAGGAGACCCTATACCATTCCAGACAAATGTTTGTCCAATCTCTTCTTAAAAACTCCCCGTGTTGGAGCACCCACAACTTTGGGAGTCAAGTTGTTCCACTGATGAATTATCCTCATGGTCATGAAATTTCTCTTTAATTCCATGTTGCTTCTCTGCTTGATTAGTTTCTATCCATTGTTTGTTGTCCTGGCCTTCTGGTGCTTTGGAAAATATGATACCAATGGGGTAGTAGGAAAATGAGAAGGATAAAAATAATACTACAGCCATTCAACTTGGGTAAATATGCTTAAGACATAAAACAGTGTGAGAATTAACTCTTCAGCAGAGTGATGGCATGAGGGGGAAAAGCTGCCGCTGTGTCTAAATGTTTTGGCATGCAATGCCCTATAGTGGCATCCCAACAGGAGGAGTTGTCGAAACATTTTATGTCTAGGATGTGAAGGTCTGTATGTTGGGATAATCCTCGACTTAGGACCACAATGCAGCTCAAAATATCTGCTGCTAAGTGAGACATTTGTTAAGTGAATTTGACCCCATTTTACGACCTTTCTTGCCACAGAAGTTAAGTGAATCACTTTAGTTAGTAACCAGTTGTTAAGTGAATCTGGCTTCCCCGTTGACTTTGCTCGTCAGACGGTCGCAAAAGGGGACTCTGCAACCGTCATAAAGATGAGTCAGTTGCCAAGCGTCTGAATTTGGATCATGCGACCATGGGGGAAAGGCCGCAAGTGTGAGAGACGGTCATAAGTCACTTTTTCCAGTGCCGTTTGAACTTTGAACGGTCACTAAATGAACTGTTGTGAGTTGAGGACTGCCTGCAGTTATTTCCTCGGCCCTCCTCCTGATCCATGCAATAGGAATGGGTCGACGACGGCAGCCTTTGCGTAGAGCCAGGCCTCTGTAGTAACTCTCTTTTCAATAACTTTGCTTGGCCAGGCAAGCGCTCCTAGGACTCGGACAGATCAAGAGCAGTAGAGAATGCCAGCTGATGAGGCTAGAAAGGCCTGGAGCAGGGGTCCCCAAACTTGCCAACTTTAAGACTGGTGGACTTCAACTCCCAGAATTCATAGCTGGCTGGAGAATTCTGGGAGTTGAAGTCCACAAGTCTTAAAGTTGCCATGTTTGAAGGCCTCTGGCCTGGAGAGGTTTCTCCTGGTTGGGGACTGGCTGCCTTCACGGGCAATTCCAGTTGGCTGGGCTTTTTGACTGCCCGTCCAATTCTGTGCTTTATGGTGTGTTTTAATTGTTTTAAGATTCTGTTGGGTGATTGTGTTGGAAGCAAGTCTGGGACAAGCTGTCTCCCAGGGTCACAGACGCATTTTAAACCTTGAGTGAATCTCTTTGACGTAGTAGTGTTTCAATGTTCGAGGGGCTGTCACAAAGAAGAGGGGCTCAACCTATTCTGCAGAGCACCAGAAGGGAGGGCAAGAAGCAAGGGATGGAGACCACTCAAGGAGAAAAGCAGCCTAGAACAGGGGTGTAACTGGTGGCCCATGGGCCGGATGCATCACACGCAGGCCACGCCCACCCCAGTTCCGTGAAGGGGGGAAAACATCGTGAAATGTCACGTGCTCTGTTGTTTTGCAGGGAGCGTTTTAGCTGAAAAGGACGGCGCTTGAGACCCAAATTGTGGAAGGCGCAAAACAATGGGCTCTTCTGAAGGCCTAAGCCAGGGGTGTCAAACTCAAGGCCCGGGGCCCGGATCCGGCCTGGGGGTTGCTTAGATCTGGCCCGTGGAGCTGCCCTGGAAACAGCAAAGGACCGGCCTGCGGAGCCTCTCCCAGTGAAAACAGAGCTCGGGAAGGCCGCAGGCGACCCTCCTGAGCTCTCTCTTCGCTGGCAGAGGGTTGCAGGAGGCCGTCGCAGCCAAAAATGGAGCTCGGGAGCCCGTTTTCGCTGGCAGAGCACTCAGGCCGTCACAGGCGCCCCCGCCATGAGTGACATTGAGCTGGCCACGCCCACCCTGGCCCCCTGAGGTCAAACACAACCCTGATGCGGCCCCCAATGAAATCGATGGCCTAAACCAGGGGTGGCCAAACTATGGTTCTTTGAGGACCTGTGGACTTCAACTCCCAGAATTCCTAAGCCAGCCATGCATGCATGGCTCGCTCAGGAATTCTGGGAGTTGAAGTTCACAGGTCCTCAAAGAACCATAGTTTGGCCACCCCTGGCCTAAACCATCTGCCATGTAATAATAAGCAGCTCTTTTCCTGCTCTCTAGTTTACACCATGGGCAACGTCCTGGCTGCCAGCTCTCCGGCACCCCCTCCTACAGTGTCAGGGCCAGGCTCAGGCTTAGTATCGGTACCGCCGGGTTTCACCATGCCTCCTGTCACCGGATTGGTTCCCCCCGTGCAAGATCGCAGTGCAGAAGAAAAATGCGACCAGCTCCCTAACCCTGGCACTTTTGAGGAATGTCATCGGAAATGCAAAGGTAAATCACATTTGTGTGTCGTGCAGTAAGTCAACCCCAACCTTAACTTACTTTATCCAGATGCATGGACTTCTATGAGCCACGGTGGCACAGTGGTTAGAGTGCAGGACTGCAGGCTACTTCTGCTGACTGCCGGCTGCCTGCAATTTGGCAGTTTGAATCTCACCTGGCTCAAGGTTGACTCAGCCTTCCATCCTTCCGAGGTGGGTAAAATGAGGACCTAGATTGTTGGGGGCAATAGGCTGACTCTGTAAACCGCTAAGGAGGGCTGTAAAGCACTATAAAGCGGTATATAGGTCTAAGTGCTATTGCTATCCTTCCTTCTTTCCTTCTTCTCTGACTATATCTATCTCTTCCTCCCTCCCTCTAATGTTCTCCATCCATCCATCCATCCATCTCTTCTCCCTCCCTCCCTCCTATGGTGTGCAGTGGTTAGAAGGCAGTATTGCAGGCTAATTTTGCTGACTGCCAGCAGTTCGATTCTCACCGGCTCAAGGTTGTCTCAGCCTTCCATCCTTCCGAGGTGGGTAAAATGAGGACCCAGATTGTAGGGGGGCAATAGGCTGACTCTGTAAACCGCTTAGAGCAGGGTGTAAAAGCACTGTAAAGCGGTATGTAAATCTGAGTGCTATTGCTACTCCGAGAATTCTCAGCAGTGGCGACCATGATAAAGAAGGATGGGGAAGCTGGGGAAGCAAATCCGTATGTGTCAGTCTTGTGAAGTCAACCAGGTCAGGAAACACAAGACTACAGGTAGTCCTCGACCTACGGCCACAATCGAGCCCAACATTTCTGTCGTTCAGTGAGACATTTGTTAAGTGAGTCATGTCCCATTTTACGACCTTACTTGCCACAGTTGTTAAGCGAATCACTGCCGTTGATAAGTTAGTAACCCGGTTGTTAAGTGAATCTGGCTTCCCCACTGACTTTGCTTGTCAGGAGGTCGCACAAAGGGATCCCGTGAGTTTGGGACACCGCAGCGGTCGTAAGTATGAACCAGTTGCCAAGCACTTGAATTTTGATCGCGGGGATGCTACAAAGGTGGTAACTCTGAAAACCGGTCATGTCACTTTTTGCAGTGCCCTTGTTGTAACTTTGAACGGTCACTAAATGGAACCGTTGTAAGTTGAGGACTGCCTGCACAGCATCCTGCTTGATGGTTCTAGAATTTAACAACAGAGTGTTGAAAGGTTCCAGATTTTCAACCGCAGCATTTCTCAATCTCGGCCCACGTGAGAGGTGTGGACTTTAACTGCCAGAATTCTTCCTTACTTGGGAATAGAAATTCTGGTTCCAATTGTGGCTGTAAGTTGAGGACTATATATATAGTGTAGGCATTTCCACTAATCCTCCTTTTCTCTAGTTTTAATTAATACCTGATTTTGTAGAAGAAAAGGGGGGAGAAAAACAACCACTGACAGCACTTCCTTCCTTCCTTCCTTTGCAGAATTGTTTCCTATCCAAATGGAGGGGGTGAAATTAACGGTAAACAAAGGTCTCAGCAACCACTTTCAGGTAAGAGAGTGACCGTGTGACCAATCAGTGATAAAGTGAGCGCTACCTGTAGCCCTCCAGATGTTCAGTTCCGCCCACCCCAGCAGCGTGGCAGATGTTGCAAGATCTGGAATGGCGTGGCTCCCAGTGCCTGGAGGAAGGATTAAATCCTTTCCCTATTTGCATTCAGCTTTTGCTTTCTTTAAAATTGTCAACAATCCCTCGAGAACTCAACAAAAAAGCAGCATTCTTAATTGTCGTCAAAACTGCCTTCTCCTTAATATTTCCCTTCCCTCTAGGCTTTTGACCAAGGCCTTCAATTCATTAATCAACCAACAATATTTATTCCATCAATGGCCAGCAGAATTATTTAAAAGAACAAAAACAGCGTGAAGCAAGCGAATGCAATGATTATATCACCAACCGATCGGTATATTCATTCATTCATTCATTCATTCAATGCCGGTTGGTATATTATTTTTATTTCTTACCAGCTCTAACCGGCACAAGCAAGGCTGAGGGATGATAAGTTTGGTAGTCCAGCTCAGACCTTGGAGGTCTTCTGGTCCAACCCCTTGCCCAAGCAGGAGACCCCCACACCATTTTAATCCATCAGTCAATCAGAATAGAGCTGGAAAGGACCTTGGAGGTCTTCTAGAGGGATGATGGGCTTGGTAGTCCAACTCTGGAGGGCCATGCCTTGCCCATTTCTGCTTTCAGGGTTCCACATTTACATTGCACAACGGGGAATAGACGTGCCAGTGGGCTCCTGTGCACGTTTACTTGGAAAACCAATGAGTTTAGGGTGGCTTTACTCACAAGTAAGTATTCGCACGTGGCCAGTGAGTTCAAAACACAGGTGACGGTTTTCAGTCTCAGATGGTTTTCCTCCATTTTAATTTATTTGGCACTTCACCGCTTTTTTCAGAAACAAGTCACAAAGGAATTGGCGAGCTCTGATGTAGACACGGCTACATCTTCTGCGCTGACACAGCTGTGAGCAAATCGTATTTTTCCCCCCAGCGTGTTTGTCTAGGGTCCTCTGCGTCGTTCCATTTGGGCGCATCGGCTTTATTATACGAGCACGCTTCGTTTCGAGGATCTTGCTGTGTGATCACCTGGTGGTGCTTCTTCCTCGCCTTGGCTAACTTGGTGCATGTCTGCTTAGACACCTGCTTCTAGGTGTCCTTTTCTGACCTGTTCCTTTCTTCAGGTCAATCATACGGTGGCTCTCAGCACAGTCGGGGACTCTAATTATCACTTCGGGGCAACGTATGTCGGGACAAAGCAACTAAGCCCCACAGAGGTAGGTTTATATAATACTTAATCAGGATGTGATTTGTGCTACTTTGATGCCCATTGAGTATCTTAGTTGGATGTCTGTTTTCCCTTGTGCTAGCATCTCTTTTTTTTGGAGAACTAGCTAGAGACGCTTTAGACCCTGTCCTGGAGAAATGTGGATTATAATTGCTTGCAAATTCCACAAGTCAAAAAGAGGGCTGTGAAAATATTTACAGACCCCTCACATCCTGGACACAAACTGCTTCAACCCCTACCCTCAAAACGACGCTATACAGCACTGCACACCAGAACAACTAGACACAAGAACAGTTTTCCCCCCGAACGCCATCACTCTTTTGTAAACAAATAATGCCCTCACCACTGTCAAACTATTCACTAAGGCTGCATTACTATTAATCTTCTCATCATTCCCATTACCCATCTCCTCCCACTAATGACTGTATGGTTGTAACTGGTTGCTTGTATCCTTACGATTTATATTAATATTGATTGTTTCCTGATTGCTTATTTGTACCTTATGACAATCATTAAGTATTGTACCTCATGATTCTTGACAAATGTATCTTTTCTTTTATGTACCCTGAGAGCATATGCACCAAAGACAAATTCCTTGTGTGTCCAATCACACGGCCAATAAAGAATTCTATTCTATTCTATTCTATTCTATTCTATTCTATTCTATTCTATTCTATTCTATTCTATTCTATTCTATTCTATTCTATTCAGTATTCTTAATTCTATTCTATTCTCTATTCTATCCTATCCCTTACTCTATTCTATTCTTTTATTCAATATTCTTTATTCTATTCTATTCTATTTATTCTATTCTACTCTCTATTCTATCCTATCCCTTTATTCTATTCTATTCTATTCTATTCTTTCTATATTCTATTCTATTCTATGCAAATATCGATGTAAAGTGTGACTTGAGGACTAGAAGACCGCCAAGGTCTCTTCCAACTCTGTTATTCAAATATGCTGCTTCTTTCTCTCAGGCCTTCCCGGTGCTGGTGGGTGACATGGACAACAGCGGCAGCCTTAATGCACAGATTATCCACCAGCTGACAAATAAAATTCGCTCAAAGGTGGCTTTTCAGGTACGTGTCTTTCGGGCCGACACTGATGATCATTTCTTCCAGATATGCTGACTTAACATGGAATCCGTCCCTTCTAAGCCACAGGGACTATTCACCAGGATTGTGTATTGTGTTGTGTTGTACACAAGTGCCACTTTCCATTTCCAAAACACCTGCGGGAAACACCTGCACTGTACATTCGTAATTGTGTCTAATTGTTTATTGCAAGATGTCTAATTGGCACCCTCTGCTGGTCAATTTTTGAGTATCTCTCAAGCAAGCATATTTAATATTTATCGGACGTTTGTGTACAGATATTTGCATTCCCTTTGCCTTTTATTACACGGTTGCATTTTAATGGCACTTTTAAAAAAATCTCTAAATGTTTGCCACTTCAAATATTTCCCTGAATGGAAAGCTAGCTATAAATCCTACTAAATTTATTCATTTTGCTAGATTGTGCTAAATATGTCATTTTTTTTTTTATTTTTGTAGCTGCAAACTCTGAATCCCTCTTAAATTGGAGGTGGGCGATGTAGCAATTTTTTGCCAGGGCTTTGGCCCAAACTGGATTATTGGAACCACTTGAGTTTCTATCCGCTGGGTTGTCCTTTCCTTAGCAAAGTGGGGGGCAGCTTTTAGTACAGGGGAGCCCCTTTGCAGGAACCCCGATTGCAACAAGCTTGAAAACACTCGACAAGAATTAAAATGTGAGGCCCTTGGTGCTCTCTGAGCTTGGTTGTTTTCTTGCAGACATTTCGTGACCCATCTAGGTAACACCATCAGTGCTAGAAGGGAGCGGGGTTTGCAAAGGGGAAGGGAGGAGGAGAAGTGGGAGGGTGGGGGGGCTGTTGGGTCCTTGATGCTCTCTGGGCTTGGTTATTTTCTTGCAGACGTTTCATGACCCAACTAGTTAACATCATCAATGTTAGAAGGGAGTGGGGTTTGCTCTCTATTTGTATACTAATGGCTTGCCCTGTCAATGTTGGTGGGAGTTTTCCCACTGATTCCTTGATTAGGCTGTTGTGTATTGTTTGATTATTTGAGTTGGTCGTTCCTTGATTGAATAATTCTTTACTGCTTGATTGATGGCTTATTAGTGTTAATCTTGGTATTAATCTTTGCTTATCTGGGCGTTGATTACTAGTGAGGGTTTTGGTCTTTTTGTTTCCTTTTGGGTTTTTTGATTGTTTCTTTTGAATGGCGTGTAGATGTTGTTTACGAAAAACCCAGCAGTCAAGCAGTAAACAATACCTCAGTCAAGGAACTATCAAACCCCCCACTCTCTTGTAGTACTGATGATGTTACCTAATCGGGTCCCGAAATGTCTCTAAGAAAACAGCCAAGCTCAGAGAGCACCAAGGACCCCACAGTCCTTTAACCCTGAGCTACCCATATTTTTTCCTGTAAATATCGAAATGCAGACAAATCTTTGCTTACCCTCTCCAGACGCAGCAAGCCAAATTTGTGAACTGGCAAGTGGACAGTGAATACCGAGGTATAGATTTCACCGCTGCCGTCACGCTAGGGAACCCTGATATTTTAGTAGGCTCAGGTGAGCAAATTCCATCCTCCGATTCCTTTTCTTGCTATTGCCAAGCCTTCTTGCTTGGCCTGGCCTTTGATTCAGTCCCTGACCTTTCCTGGCAGGGCTGCCCAGCGGGGATCCTTCCTGGGGGGGACAAAGAAAGCCCCCCCCCAGGAATGGTGTTAAACAGCCCCCATCCCCATCTGCATTCCGCAGGTATCCTAGTGGCACATTACCTGCAGAGTATCACGCCGTGCCTGGCGCTGGGCGGAGAGCTGGTGTACCATCGACGAGCAGGGGAAGAGGGCACCGTCATGTCTTTAGCTGGAAAATACACAGGTACCAACAACAATTTTTTGGTGTTTGCATGGACCCAGCCATTTGTGGACGTTGGGGGTTCAGTTCAGCCTGGATACATTTGTGGTTTAGTGGGAAAGTGGAACCAAGAGGTCCGAAGAAGGGAGTCTGGAACAATTCGCCCCGGCCGACTTGCCACGGGACAATTCAACTCTATACAATTCTTCTTCTTGTGCCATATCCGTCATTGAATGTTGGCGATCATGTTAGCGAGCCTATTTTTATCAATAGCCGCACGAAAAAAGTGCTGTTGAGTTTTGTCCATGCCAGTCCCTTAGATTTTGAAGCCATGAGTTTCTTCTGCCTGGATCTCGTTCACCTTCAATTTTTCCTTGGAGGATTAAGTGAAATATGCTGTATTTTTCTGGATGTCGCATCAAATGTCCAAAATATTCTAACTTCCACTTTTTTATGGCTTTTATGATTTCCCTTGGCTTTCCCAGGCAGCTTATCACCTTCTTATTTCTATTCTATTACTATATGCTATATACTACTAACTATATAATATATATATATATATATATATATATATATCTACAATATACCTATACCTATACCTACACCCATACCCATACATATACATATACATATACATATACATATACACACACACACACACAAACACACACACATATATTATATACTATTATCTATATATGCTATTTATCTATCTATATCTATCTATATACATATACATATACATAAATATATACATACATATATACATATACATATAAACCTCAGAAAACATATATAAAATATACAGTATATATATCATATCTACACACACATATATAATACACACGCTATATGCTATTCATTCAGTTACTTTTATTATTGGTGACCACGTTTTTGTTGAAATTATTGTAACACTTGTTCAGGTAGTCGTCAACTTACAGGAATTCATTTAGTGACCATTCAAAGTTACAACGGCACTGAAAAAAGTGACGGATGGCCGTTTTTCACACTTAACAACCGCTGCAGCATCCCCATGGTCATGTGATCAAAATTGAGACGCTTGGCAACTGAACTCATAACTCACTTTAACAACTGTCTCGCTTAGCACAACTGAAATTTTGGACTCAATTTTGGTCGTAAGTCGAGGACTGCCTATATTTTCTGGACTGACCTCCTTTATTTTATGATTATTGGCCACGGTTCCTTTAAAATTAATTTAACTTTTGTACTTGTTGAATTGTCCCATGGCAAATTGGCCACAGCGAGTTGTCCCTTTCCACAAGAAGGATGGATCGGATGGGTTTGGTTTTTTTTTTTTTACATATTCAGGCCCTGCTTAGCTAAGGGAACTCCCTGTCTGTCTCTGGGCCAGCTTAGTCTACCTGACAGGGTTGGTGTTCCAGGGAACACTCTGTACACCACTCTGAGCTCCCCAACAAAACTAGGAAACCTAACAAATAAAT
Source organism: Diadophis punctatus similis (assembly GCA_023053685.1). NCBI lineage: Eukaryota > Metazoa > Chordata > Lepidosauria > Squamata > Dipsadidae > Diadophis > Diadophis punctatus. Next base: position 4,091,268 of record JALIGW010000022.1, on the reverse strand, counting down.
AAGATCACATGATGCTTCACTTAATGAAAACATTTTCCGGTCCCCCTTGTGGTCGTAAATCGAGGATTATCTATAGTGGTGACGCCACTCAGTCTGGGGCAGAATTCTGCACGGGGGATCAAGGCAGATCATCTCCCTTTTCCACCCTTCACAGCGCCAAACTGGGTCGCAACGCTGACAGTAGGACAGGCTGGAGCCCACGCCACGTATTACCACAAAGCCAGCGACCAGGTGAGTGGCTTTTGGGAGAGGACGCGGGGAACAAGGTGGAAGCCCCCTCTTTAAAGCAGCTACGTCTTCCCCATCCTTGGGGATTGCAGAATTGAACGATCCCGGGATAAGGTGCAGCTGCTTTTAAAAGCACTGTGGTCAAAACCCTCAACGTTCGAAAGCTCCCAATGCGATGATGACCCGAATTCAAAGCACTCCGGTGTCCTTTTTTATTTATTTATTCAAATTTATTTTTTTTAAATCATAGAAAATAAAATGCCAAACAGTAAAACGAACAAATGAAATGAAACAAAACAGAAACAGACCTTCCGCCCTAACAAAAAAAAAAAAGTTTACAAAAAAGTAGGAAAAAGCGGTTAATTAAATTTAACATTTAGCACTCCTAATCAATCTATGGTACATTCCAATACAAGCAGGACACGTGATGTGATCATCTGCGCATGTGTGCATTCCTGATTCTCCATTGTTCTCTTGTGCTTTGGCTCTGACCGGAACGGTCGCATTTAATTAGCAAGAATGTAACTATTCAGAATTTATTGTTTTTGTACCGAAATAAATATTTTCTATTAGACTTTTAACTTCGGCTTTATTTCTAAATGTCTGAGTTCTAAATGTCTGAGTTCCGAGAGAAAGATCAACATCGCCTCTATGGAGATTTATTCTCCTTAACAAGGGGGGGTGGGGGCGTGGCCAGCTCGACGGTCACTCGTTTCGGGGTGCCAGTGGGGGTTCAAGCGCTCTGCCAGCGAGCTCCTGAGCTCCGTTTCGGCTTCGACGGCCTCCTGCAACCCTCTGCCAGCAAAAACACAGCTCGAGAGGGCCAATGCCTCTGCCGTTTTCGCTGGCAGAGGGTTGCAAGAGGCCGTCGAAGCCGAAAACGGATCGCAAGGGCCATGTGCGGCTCTCCCGAGCTCCTGGCAGAGGCACCGCGGGCCACATCTAAGCACCCTGCGGGCCGGATCCGGCCCCCAGCCTTGAGTTTTACACCCCTACCCTATAGCATCATGGTTTCCCTTCCTCCATGGCTCCGATAACCTGTAATTAAAATTCACCAGGCCTGTGGCCTGAAGGGATGCAGAGGGTGTATTTTTTGGGTTGGGTGTGCTTTGGGGGGAGGGGCAGTGACCTGGCTCTCATGTCTTCTCTCTGCTCCGGCTTTCCAGTTGCAGGTGGGGGTGGAATTCGAAGCCAGCACTCGCATGCAAGACACCAGCGCAACCTTTGGGTACCAGCTGGATTTACCCAAAGCCAACCTCCTTTTCAGAGGTATGGGACTCTTGGAATTGGTTTATGGGGGGGGGGTTGTTTCGTTTCTTCAATAAAATGGAACAAAACGATAACTGCAGGCAGTCCTCGACTTACGACCGTTTTTTACGTGCGCGTTCCAAGTTACGGCCCTGGCAAAAGGGACTTTTATAACCTGGACAACTGGATCCGGGCAACTGGATCACCTGTACAACGGTCAGGCTGCACTATTGAAAGAGGGGAGACCCTTAAAAAACAACAACTCCCATACCCAATTTGTCTGTCTGTCTGTCTGTCCGTCAAATCCATCCATCTCTGTCTAGCTATCCATCTATCTGCCTATCTATCTGTCTTTCTATCTGCCTATCTATCTCTGTTCATCCATCTCTCTATCCATTTATCTCTTTCTGTTTATCCATCCGTCTGTCTCATATCTATCTGACTATCCATTTATCCATCCATTCCTTTCTATCTCTCCATGCATCCATCTATTTATCTTTCCATCTATATTTGTTTTTCTGTCTATCCCATCTCTCTCTCTCAGTCTGTCTATCTATCAATTTATCTGTTTATCCATCTCTGTCTGTGTCCTATCTATCTGACTATCCCAGGGGTCGGCAACCTTAAACACTGAAAGAGCCACAAAGGCCCTAACCAGAAGGCCCCCGTTCAATTCTGGAGCCGACCGGAAGTCTGGTTTCCCCCCACCATAGAGTCTCCTCCTAGCGCGGCGTCCTTTTTCCTCTACCTGTCCTAACCGAAAGCCCTATCAATTGTGGAGCTCACCGGAAAACCCGCCCCTTGCCATAGAGTTTCCTCCTTACACACCGTGCCTCCCCCACCCCAACTGGAAGCTCTTCTCAAAATTGTGGGGTGACAGGGAGCCGCAGCAGAGGGATGAAAGAGCCACATGCGGCTCCAGAGCCGCAGGTTGCTGACCCCTGGACTATCCATTTATCCATCCATCCATCCATTCATTACCTTATCTTACCCCCCCATCTATCTATCTATCTATCTATCTATCTATCTATCTATCTTATCTATCTGCTTTTCTATCTATCAATCCATTGATCTCTTTCTATCTATCCATCTCTGTCTGCCTATCTTGTCTGTCTGTCTGTCTCTTATCTCCTCCCTTTATTATATTACACAATAAGAATACATTTATGGCAATTATTTGTTGTAATCATTTATCACTTCTTTGTTTACCCGTTCCTTCCTTTCGGGGGGGGGGCTTCTCCCCACATTTTTTGACTCGGATTCCTCTCCGTCTCCAGGCTCCATCGACAGCAACTGGATCGTGGGCGCCGCCTTGGAAAAGAAGCTAATCCCGTTGCCCCTAACGCTAGCCATGGGCGCCTTCCTGAATCACCGCAAGAACAAATTCCAGTGTGGCTTTGGCCTGACCATTGGTTAAACTGCCCTGCTCCTCCTCCTTCCTCCTCCTCCTCCTCCTCTTCACCACCTTCAGTGCAGTTCGTGGCCCCGTTTGCCTCCTGCCCGCATCCTTGTCTGGCCAGAGGTAGCCCTTGGTGGGGCAGGAAGGGAAGGGAGGTCATCTGGGGGTGGAGAGCAGGAAGGATTCCTTCCACCTCCCACTCACAAGGAGAGGCTGGTGGTTCTCCGAGAACCTGGAGGTCGGGGAGGGGGGGCTTTGGCCCAAAATACGGTTCACAAGATCTATGGGGCAATGCTTGGCTGCCTCCTGCCACCAGGGGGTGCTCTAGCATCGGGAATGGGGAAATGCGTCCTTTCCCAGGGATGGGGGTGCCAGAGGTCTGAGGCTGACGGGAGCTTAGCCCCCCCCCATCCCCCCCCCCATTTTTTCCCTCCAACCAGGAAGGGGAGAGAGCCAACTTTGAGGGTTTTCCAAAGACAAACATCCAAAGGACCTGCGTTTTAAAAACTTCCGTTCCCACTCTACAGAACCTTCCCTTGTTTTTGTTTATTGGGGATATTTTTTGGGAGTGGGGAGGTTTCTCGCTTCCCTGATGGGTTTGCCAAAAGATGAAGGGCAATCGTGGTATTGTCGGGCCTGTTTTGTGGGCCCCCGATTGCACCCTCCCTCCCTGTTGCGTTTGCCAAAAGGTAAACTGCAATTGTGGTTTTTTCAGGCCTGTTTTGGGGACTCCCTTCCTTCCTTCCTTCCTTCCTTCCTTCCTTCCTTCCTTCCTTCCTTCCTTCCTTCCTTCCTTCCTTCCTTCCTTCCTTCCTTCCTTCCTTCCCTCCCTCTTCAAAATCCTCCCTCCCTCCCTCCTTTCCTCCCTTCCCTCCTTTCTGTTGGGTTTGCCAAAAGGTAAACTGCAATTGTGGTTTTTTCAGGCCTGTTTTGGGGACTCCCTTCCTTCCTTCCTTCCTTCCTTCCTTCCTTCCTTCCTTCCTTCCTTCCTTCCCTCTTCAAAATCCTCCCTCCCTCCCTCCTTTCCTCCCTTCCCTCCTTTCTGTTGGGTTTGCCAAAAGGTAAACAGCAATTGAGATTTTTTTCAGGCCTGTTTTGGGGACTCCCTTCCTTCCTTCCTTCCTTCCTTCTTCAAAATCCTCCCTCCCTCCTTTCCTCCCTTCCCTCCTTTCTGTTGGGTTTGCCAAAAGGTAAACAGCAATTGTGATTTTATCAAGCCTGTTTTGGGGGCTTCCTTCCTTCCTTCCTTCCTTTTCCCTTCCCTTCCTCCCAGCCGCCTCGGCCCTCAAATTGTGCAGGAGCTGCCGTTGTCTCTCTGCATTTGCTGGATGTACGAAAACAGTGTTTCTCCGACCTAACCCAACACAGACTCCCCTCTTCCGTTGAAGCCTCTGTCCTGTGCATGAAAAAGCGTTCGGGGACCATCGGAGCAGAGAAAGAGAGAGAGCTGCCTTGCCTGCGGTCACTCCCAGGCCCTACCGAGTTTGTGGGGGAAATGCCTGCACTGCCCTTCCCTCCCGCCACCAGAGACTGCGTGTAAATCATGTTTATAAGTTATGGGAAGGGGAGGGCAAAAAAAGAGGATCTTTTACAAATGGAAAACACAACAACCTCAAAAGAGGAGCTGCTGCCCTCCTCTGCAAAGTTCAGAATATCTGGTTTCAATTAAACCCATCAACAACACTTCACGTCTGGTCCTTCCCTCCTTCTGATTTTTAGGGGGCCTCGGTGGCAGGTCGGGGGGCTGAGGAGAAGGTCTGTGGAGATTTTCCGTCATCTAGGTCACGGTTGTCCCAAAGATGCTTTTTTCAAAAGGCAATCGGACTTCCTTGGGGTTATTTTTTCCTTGAAGGCGTTTCGCTTCTCCTCCAAGAAGGTTCTTCAGTTCTGACTGAACATTCTGACTGACCCGATTTCTTCACTTAGAACTGAAGAAGCTTCTTGGATGAGAAGCGAAACATCTTCCAAGAGAAAACAAAAAAAAGAAATCCAGTTGCCTTTTGAAAAAACACCTTTGGGCTAAGACGGGTAGGCAAAGTTGGCTCTTCTATGACTCATGGACTTCAACTCCCAGACTTTCTGAGCCAATCATGCTAGCTCAGGAATTCTGGGAGTTGAAGTCCATGAGTCATAGAAGAGCCAACTTTGCCTACCCCTGGGCTAAGGAAAGGGGTTTTTGGAACCCCGCAAGGATGAATGAACACCCCTATGCTTGACGACCCCCCCCCCCAAAAAAAGTCCCTGTTCAATTTTGACTGAGAGAACAGTAGCAGGTGAGAAACGACTTTGTGTTATTGGGGTTAAGGCCCAACTCTGGGCTGACTTGTCTCCAGATCCCACCGAAAACAAACCCTGGTTTAATTCCTGGCTTAATTGGTATCAAAGTTTGGGAGGAAACAATCAATTGAAGCCGGCTTTGAAGGGTCACTTTTCAAGCAGGTCATCAATTTATATTCTGGAGCTGATAACCGATTTCTTATTTCATTATCCTTGAATCATCATTCATCATTGGCATCCTTAGGTCTCGAAAGACTATGGTATCGTCCTCTGGAAATAGTTCCTAAAACGCTGTGTGCAAAGCTGGAGTATCCTCTACAGAGGACTAGGCCTGGGTAGGTTAGTATGGAGGATAGACTGTCACCCAAGCAGCAGATCCCCCTTCTCCACGTCTCTGAAATAATCCAGGAGTTTTCAGAACGTGGCTGTACACAGTCACGAACTGCTTCCGGGACTCCGGCTCCGGATTTTGCCTCAAGGTTTACTCCTGAAGCCTTTTCCAATGATGGCTATAGCCACAAGGCAGTGGAGGTTTGGAGTCAAGAGTTTCCCTTCTAGACCTAGAAGATGGTTTTGCCGCTTTATCTACCGTTGGGGCATAGAGCCCTCTTCCGCCTTCAAAACCGTTGATCGTCTTCTCCTGTAACCCTGGAAAGGGGCCCTTACAAGGTGCTACAAGCCAGGCCAGCTGGACCAAGGTTTTTTAATGAGGTATTACTCCTCCAACACGATGGTGTAATGGGACGATGATCTTCCAAGTATCCATGTGAATTTGGACAACTCCTACAATAGGGATCAGGAATGGGGGGCTATCCTTGAATGGACTTGTGAAATAATATAATAATATCACCCTCCCACTCACTTTCAAAATGTGTTGAGACTCGATCAAAGGTACAGTGTGAAACTTCAGATGGAAACCATCCAGGTGATAAGCTAAGTAAATAAAGTCATCGTGGTCCCAGAGATGAACGGTCAAGATCCCTGTTGCCCAGAGTTAATTGTGTGTCTGATTGTACAATGCCTAGGTACACATCTGGGCCTATGTCCAACAAAGCCTGCAAGACTTGATTGGCTTCAGCCCTTGAGGCTGCCACATCACAGATACGCGTTGAATGAAGGCACGTTAATCTGGTTGATTTATGCATCAGGCGTCCAGAAAATGGACTTAGTAACCTATAAGCTATGCTGGCTGAGGACTTCGGGGAATTGAAGTCCACACCTCATAAAAGTTGCCAAGGTTGGAGACCTCTGCGGTTTAGAGGAGTCCAGAGAATCAGAACAAATGGAAAATCCTTCGCGCAAAAGGGGAAGGGTTTTGGCTCCTCAGAAAAACTTGGATCTTGCCCAAATGGGGTATGGGTAGTCCTCGACTTACAACCGCAATTGAGCCCGAAATGGCTGTTCTTGCTAAGCGAGACATTTGTTAAGGGAGTTTCGCTCCCATTTTACTATTTCTTGCCACCGTAGAGAATTACTGCAATTGTTAAGTCAGTCACCCGGTTGTTAAGTGAATCTGGCTTCCCCCTTGACCTTGCTTGTCAGAAGATCGCAAAAGGGATCATGTGACCCTGGGACGCCGCAACTGTCATGAGCCAGTTGCCGAGCATCCAAATTTTAAGAGATGTGGACTTCATCAGTGCTAGAAGAGAATTGGTTTTGCTTACATACTAGTACAGCTTGGCGAACCTTTTCGGCACTGAGTGCCAAAATGTGTGTGTGTGTGCGCGCGCGCGTGCCAGAAACTGGAAGAGCAGCCGGCCAGTGCACATGCACACACCGGGAAGATAATCTTCTGGTTTCTAGCATGCGTATGCGCACAGGCCAGTTGGTCTGGTTTCCGGCACTCCCGTGCGTCTGTTCGGTGCTGGCCGGTGCACTGAAACCCAGAAGGGCAACAGGCAACTGCCCGCGTGCCGGGAGAGAAGGCTCTGCATGCCACGTCCGGCACGCGTGCCATAGGTTTGCCATCACGGTACTAGTATATAAAATGAGAGCAAATCCCATACTCTTCTAGCACTGATGCTGTTACATAGTTGGGTAATGAAAGGTCTGCAGGAATGAGCCGAGGTGGCGCAGCGGTTAGAGGCAGTACTGCAGGCTACTTTAGCTGACTGTGATCCGCAGGTCAGCGGTTCAAATCTCACCGGCTCAAGGTTGACTCAGCCTTCCATCCTTCCGAGGTAGGTAAAATGAGGACCCAGATTGTTGGGGGCAATATAAATATACATTGCTTACTGGTGTAAACCGCTTAGAGAGTGCTTGCACTGTGAGGCGGTATATAAATGTCACTAATAAATAAATAAATAAACACAACAAAGCTCAGAAAGCATCAAGGACCCCACAATCGTCTCCTCCTCCTCCTCCTCCTCCTCCTCTCTGCAAACGATTCTCCCTTCTAGCACTGATGATGTTACCTAGTTTGGTAATGAAAGGTCTGCGGGAACACAACAAAGCTCAGAGAGCACCAAGGACCCCACAGTCCTCCTCCTCCTCCTCTTCCTCTTTCTCCTCCTCTTCCTCCTCTTTCCCTTCCTCCTCCTCCTCCTCCTCCTCTCTGCAAACGATTCTCCCTTCTAGCACTGATGATGTTACCTAGTTTGGTAATGAAAGGTCTGCAGGAACACAACAAAGCTCAGAGAGCACCAAGGACCCCACAGTCCTCCTCCTCCTCCTCCTCCTCTTCCCCCTCCTCCTCCTCTTCCCCCTCCATTTTGCAAACCCTTTTAGCACTGATGATGCTACCTAGTTGAGTAATGAAAGGTCTCCAGGGAAACCACCAAGGCCAGAGAACACCAAGGAGCCCCTCAAGCCAAAGATTCTCTTCCATCAGCACTATAAGATGTGCGGACTTAAAGGGGTTGTTAAAAAATTGAAACAAAACTCCTTCGATATAGAGGGCTTCGTGTGGCTGTTTTTTCCGAGAATCAATGACGGTATGTGTGTTTATACATCTCGGGTTACGAAACCATGATTTGTCAAGGAAGAGGTAGGGAAACTGCTAAAAAAAAAACACCCTTTGTTGTCCCACCTCTGTCCGGAGCCCAGGTTAATAAATTATAGCACCAGATGGTCACCTTGTCCTACAATCCATAAATGGGTCCTTAATTCCCTGGCAAGCACTTCTAATTCTCTCATTCTTCACAAGAACCTGTGCTGATACCACCATGAAGTGTCTTGCAATTTTCCTTACCCTGGCCTTCCTCACAGGTAAGTCTTCTCAGGTGGCTTCCCATCTCTTCCTTCCTACCTGCAATCGTTGCAGGAGGAAAACCAGGTTAGTTTATGGTGGACCAAGATCAGAAGGAGATGCTACCACACAGCGGTAGAAGAACTCTCATACAGGTATGGTGACCCACCTTGCTAAATCCTACAGATCAACCCTCCGAATCCTTTTCCAAGCCCTAAATCTTACAGAAACCCCAATTCTGTTAAGGACCTGATAGAGAACATTGTTTTGCCAGGCTCTGGGTTCAAGAAAGCTCTGCACTTGTTGTATTTCAGCCTGCCGCACGGATAGCAAAGATTGAGCTAGGCTCACCCAGGGCTGTAATAGTTGGTAATGGTTTTTATTTATTCTGTCAACTGGGCTTAGCTACCTTAGTCGATATGGATTCACCAGCTGTTGCTTCATAAAGTGTGTGAATTTAAGGAGCAAATTGGGAGACTCCGTAAAAGTAAAATTTGTCTGGCTAATTTGGTCAACAGAGGAGCCGGGAGGAAAAAGGAGGCTTAGCTACATTTGCTTGCAAAGAATCTAGAAAGGGGGGGAAAAACCTGGTTATTTTTATTTCACTTTTTGGGTGGTTGGGCTCAATTATTAATTGGATGTTTTCCCAGGTGTTCATAGAATATGTGTCAGTTCTATTCTATAAAGACAGCTAGACCTCGACTAAGGATTATTTATTTATTTATTTATTTATTTATTTATTTATTTATTTATTTGAGGTTCTTCTATGCCGCCCTACTCCCTCAGGACTCAGGGCGGCATACAACATTTTAGGGAACATCAAACAAATCATTAAAAACAATTTTAAAAACATATAACACCATACATACATGGGGGTGTAAGGTCGTCTCAAAATCACCCCGCCTGCAGGAAGAGCCACGTCTTAATGGCTTTTTCGGAAGGCCAGCAGGGTGGGGATGATTCGGATCTCTGGGGGGAGTTGGTTCCAGAGAACAGGGGCCCCTACAGAGAAGGCCCTTCCCCCTAGACCCCGCCAGTTGGCACAGGATAATTGGGATGAGCATTTCCGTTGCTAAGCAAGGCAGTTAAGAGAGTCACACCTGATTTAATTATCCTTTTTTTTTTGCCATGGTTGTTAAGCAAATCACTGCACTTTAGTGGACCACTTGGTCGTTAAGCGAATCTGGCTTCCCCCAATGACGTTGCTTGTCAGAAGCCAGCTGGGAAGGTCACAAGTGGAGAATCCATGATCCCAGGGATCTGTAACCATTGGCAATGCATTCTGGTTGCCAAATGCCTGAATTTTGATCCCGCGATGCCAAGATAGTGATAAGTGTGAGGACTGGTCATAAGATACTTGTTTCTTCAGTGCTATTGTAACCTTGAACTAAATGAACAGTTGTAAGTCAAGGATAATATGTATTGTATAAAACACCTAACAGCTTCTACAAGTAGCTCCATTTCCTATCATTTTTTAGTGGTTTTCTTTTCTTGTCCTCGACTTACGACCACAACTGAGCCCAGAATTTCTGTTGTTAAGGGAGACATTTGTGAAGGGAGGCGTGCCCCGTTTTACGACCTTCCTTGCCACATGGATAAGTTAGGGTGTTCATTTTAACTTTTTTATTAGTTTATCGAAGTACAAAATACGAAGTAAAAAAAAAATCCACAGAAAAGTAAGGAAAGAGGAAGGGAAAAAGAGGGGTTATGATGTAATGGGAGAGAAAAAGAAAGAAAAAAGGCACCAACTTCCAACTTTCTCTGGGACAGTCAAAGGTATCGACATTACAACTGCAACCTTTGGCTTTTACACAACAGAATGTCACTCGGTTCTTAAGTGAATCCGGCTTTCCCCATCGACTCGGCTTGTCAGAAGGTCGCAAAAGCGGATCACGTCACGGCGGCAACGGTTGTCAATGTGAACCGGTTGCCAAGCGTCTGAATTTCGATCGTATGGGGACGCTACAAAGCTTAATGGTGAAAAAGAAGTCGCGAGTCACTTTTTTCAATGCCGTCGTAACTTTGAATGGTCACTAAATGAACTGCAGTAAGTCGAGGACTAACTGTACTGTCGGTGGGATGACAGTGGAGTGTAGGAGCTTGGAAGCGAGCGCTCCTTGCTCACTTTGGCTATTTCAAAAGCTAAGCAGAAAAAGGATTGAGCAATGCTTGAATGGGAGATTTCTGGGAATTAGATAGAACCTTTTATTTAATGATAGTTATTCAAAGTTATAACAGCACTAAAAAAAAGTGACTTACATTCTTCAAACTTAGGACCGTTGCAGCATTCCCATGCTTTGGGGATCAAAATTCGGACGCTTGGTGACTGACTCACATTTATAATGGTTGCAGTGTCCTGGAGTCACGTGGTCGCCTTTGCCACTTTCTGAACGAGCCAAGTCAACGGGGAAGCTAAATTCACTTAACAACCGGGTGACTACCTTACCCCAAGGTAGTCTTTTCTCCCAAAAGCTTAACAACTGTCTTGTTTAGCCACGGAAGAGATTTGGGCTCGGTCGTGGTCGTAAGTCAAAGATCACCTGCATATGTTACTTCCAAACAGTAAAAAGAATTTGGAAGTTGTAGGAGCTTCATCACTGGAGGCTTTTAAGAAGAGATTGGACTGCCATTGGTCAGAAATGGTGTAGGGCAGGGGTCGGCAACCTTAAACACTCAAAGAGCCACAAAAGTCCTAACTAGAAGCCTGGAAGTTCAAAAACTGGAAGTTCAATTCTGGAGCCGACCGGAGGTCCGGTTCCCCCACCATAGAGTCTCCTCCTAGTGCGGCATCCTTTTTCCTCTACCAGTCCTAACCAAAAGCCCTATCAATTGTACAGCTGACCGGAAAACCCGCCCCTTGCCATAGAATCTCCTCCTGGCATGCCCTGCTTCCCCCACCCAACCGGAAGCTCCTCTCAAAATTGTGGTGCCGACCGGCGATAGGGAGCCGCAGCAGAGGAATGAAAGAGCCACATGCGGCTCCAGAGCCGCAGGTTGCTGACCCCTGGTGTAGGGTCTCCTGTTTGGGCATGGGGTTGGACTAGATCAGGAGTCTCCAACCTTGGCAACTTTAAGACTTGTGGACTTCAACTCTCAGAATTCCTCAGCCTGGCTGAGGAATTCTGGGAGTTGAAGTCCACAAGTTTTAAACTTGCCAAAGCTGGAGACCCCTGGACTAGATGACTTACAGTACAAGGTGCTTTCCAACTCTGTTAATCTCTTAAAAGGGGGGATCTCCTTTCTTTTTTGGGGGGGGTGCTCTCATCCATGCTTCCCTTCCCTTCCTAGGTTTTCAAGCTGCTGTCCTCAGTGAGGAGCCTCCTCCATCAATCTCGGAGCCGAACCAATCCGTTCTGGAACAGTTGAAAGAGCAGTTTGGAAAATTTTCCGCCCAAGTTACCCAAAGCGTAAACGATGGTCTGGACACGATAAAGTGAGTGAGCAAACATTTCATCAGCAAACACGATGCAAAAGCTTCCCTCTTATCTTCTGCCCTCCGATTGATGTCACAGGTTGTTCTGACCCAGAGTGAATTTGGCATCCCCCGAAGGCCGTCATGACCCGATAAGGATAGAAATAATTTCCACAGGGGAGGGAGGGGGCTTTGATTCACTCCCTTCTCCTGTCTCATGACCCTCCCCCAAATATTTTCAGAACGTTTGGGACTCCGCCAAATGGAACCAGGTACAGGTAGACTGCGACTTCCAGCAGTTCATTTAGGGACCGTTGGAAATGGGGCTTAGGACTGTTTTTCACACTTGCGACCATGGCTGCATCCCCGTGGTCACATGATCAAAAGTCAGCCGTCTGTTTCTCTGTGTCATATAATACCATCATCATCTTCATCTTTTAACAACCCCATAATCCCTTGCGGGAGTGGAGTCTGGGCAACTGAATGGAGCTGAGTGATTACTGGCCGGATGCCCTTCCTGTTGCCAATGTGGAGTTTTGTTCAGCAGATATATTCTCATGGTGCCCAGAGAGAGAAATATCTGCCTTCTATCTAGGATCGAACTCACAGCCTCCTGATTGTGAGGCGAGAACTCCACCTCTAGGCCAATGCACCACTTGTGCCATATAATACCGCATTTCCCTGAAAATAAGACCGGGTCTTATATTAAATTTTTGCTCCAAAAGACACATTAGGGCTTATCTTTCAGGTGATGTTTATTATTTTTTGTTGCAACAGATATACTAAAATGCGTCTGTCTGGCTAACAATCTTAAATGGGGCTTATTTTGGGGGGTTAGGGCTTATATTACAAGCATCCTGAAAAATCATGCTAGGGTTTATTTTCTGGTTGGGTCGTATTTTGGGGGAAATACGGTATATGTGGCAGCGGTGAAATCCTGCCAGTTCGGCCGGGCCAGTCGTTCGGCGTAGAGCCGATGGAACTGGCGGCAGTCGCAGCGCGGGGCTTCTCCCGCCTGCTTCCCCCACCCGCTTCCCCCGCCCGGCTGCACGCCGCCATTCGGGTTATTTTGTCCTCTGCGCATGCGCAAGGTGTTCTGCGCATGCACAGAGGACAAAATAACCCGAATGGCGGCGTCCAGCCGGGCGGGGGAAGCGGGCGGGAGAAGCCCCGCGCTGCGACCGCCGCCAGTTCCATCGGCTCTACGCCGAACGACTGAACCGGCAGGATTTCACCCCTGATATGTGGGTATATGCATAATCTTTTATTTATTTGTTTTATATATTTTATTGATTGATTTATTGGTTGGTTGGTTGATTGATTGATATTTTTGTCATGGTTATACCAATATACATGGTAGTGTATATTGGAGATGGTGATCCTTTGAGAGCTGTATGCAACGAAATTTATTTTTAATGTATGCCGATTGGTGTACATTTCAAGTGACACTAAAGTTATTCTAAGTCTTCTCTTCCACAGAGGGACCACCTCTGACGCTTTGGCCTACGCAACGGAGTTGGGGAAGAAATACACCCCACCCAAACTCTCAACCCGCAAGTTCTTCTACCTTAGCAAGGATTTTCAACAGTATAGCCAGACCCTCCTCAATCAAGGCAGAGAGGCGATGAACGATCAATACAAGAAAATAGTGGGCGTGGTAGGGGAGATGAAGAAGCATCCCGCTGTGACGATGGTGAACGAGGAGGTGGTCGAACCTTTCCTTAACAAGGCCTACAAGGCGGCCGTGTGGATGGGTGACCAAAGCTTTGCTAGCCTTTCCACCATGGTGCAAAAGAAGTTCAGCTTCTGAAGGTTCCCATGGATACCCACAGGTCCCTGAGGGCGTGGGTGTAGGGCATGGTAAACTTAGAAGAAGTGGGTAGACCCTGCACATCATTGTAACCATTATCCACTTCCTGGAACAATAAACACAGTGTGACATGCACAGGACCTGTCTCCGTGTGCTCCTTGTTGAGGGAAATTCCATTCTCCCTGAATTTCTACATGAGCAAAAAAAACCCCGACCTCATCCCAGACAAGAAAAGAGGGCCAAGATGATCGATGTGGGACAACCTTGGTGTACAAATCAGCTCATCCCAAGCATTTCAATCAATGTTTCTCAATCTTGGCAGGGTGAAGATGTGTGGACTTCAGCTTCCACAATTCCCCAGCCAGAAAGGTAGTAAACGTTAAGGTGTGTGGACTTCAGCTCCCACAATTCCCCAGCCAGAAAGGTAGTAAGTAAACGTTAAGGTGTGTGGACTTCAACTCCCACAATTCCCCAGCCAGCAAGCTAGTAAACGTTAAGGTGTGTGGACTTCAACTCCCACAATTCCCCAGCCAGCAAGCTAGTAAACTTTAAAGTGTGTGGACTTCAGCTCCCAGAATTCCCCAGCCAGAAAGGTAGTAAACGTTAAGGTGTGTGGACTTCAACTCCCACAATTCCCCAGCCAGCAAGCTAGTAAACTTTAAAGTGTGTGGACTTCAGCTCCCAGAATTCCCCAGCCAGAAAGGTAGTAAACGTTAAGGTGTGTGGACTTCAACTCCCACAATTCCCCAGCCAGAAAGGTAGTAAACGTTAAGGTGTGTGGACTTCAACTCCCACAATTCCCCAGCCAGCAAGCTAGTAAACTTTAAAGTGTGTGGACTTCAGCTCCCAGAATTCCCCAGCCAGAAAGGTAGTAAACGTTAAGGTGTGTGGACTTCAACTCCCACAATTCCCCAGCCAGCAAGCTAGTAAACTTTAAAGTGTGTGGACTTCAACTCCCACAATTCCCCAGCCAGAAAGGTAGTAAACGTTAAGGTGTGTGGACTTCAACTCCCACAATTCCCCAGCCAGCAAGCTAGTAAACTTTAAAGTGTGTGGACTTCAACTCCCAGAATTCCCCAGCCAGAAAGGTAGTAAACGTTAAGGTGTGTGGACTTCAACTCCCACAATTCCTCAGCCAGAAAGGTAGTAAACGTTAAGGTGTGTGGACTTCAACTCCCAGAATTCCCCAACTGGTATGGAATTCTGAGAATTGAAATCCACATACCTTAAAATTGTTCAAATTGAGGAAGACTGTATTCTTCAATGCTCTGACAATGGGCATTTCGATATGTTTGTGTGCCTACAGCAGGGGTCTCAAACTTGGCAACTTTAAGACTGGGGGACTTCAACTCCCAGAATTCCTCAGCCAGCTGGCTGAGGATTTCTGGGAGTTGAAGTCCCCCAGTCTTAAAGTTGCCAAGTTAGGAGACCCCAGGTCTACAGAGCTCACATCCAGTGAGTTTTTGCCTTCCCAGGTTAAAAGATGAACCCAAAAAATATCAGCTAATCAGTGTTTGATTGCTGTCGTGGCAAGATCTCCAGTTAGTACTGACTAGCAATAGTTTGACCCAGTGGGGGGAAAACACACTAGAGAGAACTGGGGAGTTAGAAATGGCATTTTTCCAATAAAACATTTTTCAGGCTAGAATGATACAAAAGACTAAAGACATACCATATTTCAGATAAAAATATTGTGTACACTTAGCTTACTGTTTGCGCTTTTCTGGGTTAAATGACCCAACAGAGGTTCCCAAGAACCTGCTTGTTTGAAGGTACAATGGACTCTGAGCTTGTGAAGGCTCCAAAGAAGATAAACTATGTCCTTTCCATGCCTATCTTCTGTGAATCATTAATGTAGGGTAATCTGGATGGCTTTCGTTATGTCCTTGAAGTTCTTGGTCATGTTGCCCTAAATGGCTAACTCAGTTGACGCTGGAGGCAACAGGGCTGCAGTTTGCCAAAACAAGTGACCTGTGTGTTCATCAGCAACAATTCTTGGTTGTTCTGGGAAAGGATAGTGGAATGGTGGTTCCAATGTTCACCAACATAGACTGATTAACATCTCTCTCTCTCTCTCTCTCTCTCTCTCTCTCTCTCTCTCTCTCTCTCTCTCTCTCTTTTTTTTTTTTCTCTCATCTATCAATCTATCAATCAATCAATCTATCTATCCATCCATTCATCGTTTATATATTTATGTACCTATCCATCAACTCATCTATATCTTGATCTTGATCTTGATCTTGATCTTGATCTTGATCTTGATCTTGATCTTGATCTTGATCATCTTTATCTTTATCTCTCCCTCTCCCTCTCCATATTTATGGGCAAATATGAAGAACCCTCTGCAAAAACTACACCCAGCAGTCTGAAGAGGAGAGGTTACCCTAAGTATTAAGTTAGTACATAGAAAATACTTAGAAGCAGAATATAGGAAATATAGGAAAAACGTAGAGCAATCTTTTCCAAGCTGATGGCCACCTGAAGTGTTTGGGTTACCACCAGCAGAGACTTTGGGGAGTTGTAGTCCTAACACACCTGAGAGGAGGCATCAGGTGGAGGAAACCCTGTTCTCTTATCTAATGCTGCTCCAGTTTGCTTAGGCGTCTCTACTCAGCAGTAGCGCTCATCATGGAATAAGAAACATGACTTTTGTAACCACAGCACCAGTTTGTCATTTCTGGACATAATTCCTTTACTGCAGGAGTGGGGAACGATCAGTGGTGGGTTCCTACCGGTACGGTCCACTCTATAGCACCGGTAGTGGCCCGCTGGTGACGTCACAGTACCGGTGCAGTCGGTTGCCGGTGCCTGGGCGACGCCATTAAAAAAATTTTTTTAATTTTTTTTTTAAATTTATTCTGCGCATGCCCAGAAGCCGAGCTTCCAGCACTGCGCATGCGCTGCCTTCCTAACCCACAGTCAGTCCAAGCAGGGGAGGATGGCTGAGGGAGTGCGTGAGACGCTGAAAGAACGGGCGGCAGGAGCTATCTCCATTCCCCTCCCTTCAGCAGTCCGAGAAGCCACGAACATGCAGTCACATGGCTGGCAAGCCACACCCACAAAATTAGCCACGCCCACAGAGTGGTAGTAAAAAAATTAGGAACCCGCCCCTGCGAACGATGGCCCTTTTATGATTTGTGGACCAACTCCCAGAATTCCATGCTGGCTGAGGAATTCTGGGAGTTGAAGTCCACAAGTCATAAAAGGGCCATCGTTCCCCACTCCTGCTTTACTGTATGGCCTGAAAAAGTGGGGAATTACAAACAGCCCTAATCAAAATGGCCACATGCGTATATTTTATTACCTACTGATTTCTCAGTAGAGATCAGCCAAGGTTCGGCTTGCAGAAACACAATGACTATTCATCTGGAGAGCCCCTGGTGTATTTTTCAAGGGTTTCAAGAATTGGAGCGATATATGGTTGCAACTCCTGGTTGATTCTCTCCATGCCATCCTTCACCTTCTTCTGGACATGATCCGTAGCTGGTTGTAAGGAAGCCTTGAATTCCTGCAATTCGTTCTGAAGGGTTTGAACTAACGGAGCCAACTCTTTGCTCAGCCTTTCCAGTAGCTTCTTGAGCTTCTCGCTCAACCTCGGGTTGAGTCTCCCAACTGGGGTGCTGATGGCCCGACGCAGGGCCTCGGAATAGGGCCCCACCTTCTCCAGGACCGAATCCGCAAAGGGTGCCACGATGGAGTACAGGGATTCGGCCACTTTGTCTGTGACTGGGGTCACTCGTCTCTTGAAGTTGTTTAAGGTATCGATGCCTTTCTCCACCAAGCCCATGGACATCGCAACGGCCATATAATACGTTCTCGGAACATCAGGAGGCAATTTAGACTCCAAGTAATTCAAGCGCTCCCTTATTTTTAAGTAGGTGTGGCGAAGCCGGTCTCTGCGAGAGAGAGAGAGAGAGAGAGAGAGAGAGAAAGAGAGAGAAGAAAATGGTTTTTGGGTTAGGGTTAGAGATGAGAGAGAAGAGCTATGTTACAGAATAGGAAATTCCTGAACATAGGAAGGGGGAAGGGAGGGAGGGTGAGAGGGAGGAATAGATGTGTGGGTGGGTGGATAAGATAGATAGAAAATAGAGATAGATAGATAGATAGATAGATAGATAGATAGATAGATAGATAGATAGATAGATAGATAGACAGACAGACAGACAGACAGACAGACAGACAGACAGACAGACAGACAGACAGACAGACAGACAGACAGACAGACAGACAGACAGACAGACAGACAGACTGTAGATGGATTGATGGAAGGATAAGATGATAGATACTGTAGATGATAGGTAGGTAGATGATAGAGATGATGGATGCATAGATAGATAGATAGACATACATACATACATACATACATACATACATACATACATACATACATACATACATACATATATATATATATATATATATATATATATATATATATATATATATATATATATATATTTCTGTCGTGTTATCCTGGTGTACCCAAATATGGGAGAGAAAGCGTCACAGCTTCCTTTTTGCCTTTCAGCCCCGTCACTGGGACCATCCAGGCTGTTTTTAATATAGCCGACACACTAATCTATATGGCTATCTGATGAGAGCAAAATAAGCTCGAAATAGATCTATAATAGTCTCCCTTTATTTTCATTTATCAGCAAAAAATCCTACACATATAGATTAGTGTGTCGGCTATATTAAAAACAGCCTGGATGGTCCCAGTGACGGGGCTGAAAGGCAAAAAGGAAGCTGTGATGCTTTCTCTCCCATATTTGGGTACACCAGGATAACACGACAGAAAAACATATATAACCCTTTCCTGGTGAAAGAGCTGATTGGGAACAGAGCCTATGGCCTAATGGTTAAGTTGCTGCCCTGCAAGGCAGCCGGCCCGGGTTCAAATCCCAGTAAGGGGTATGGCTATCTGACGAGAGCAAAATAAGCTTGAAATAGATCTATAATAGTCTCCCTTTATTTTCATTTATCAGCAAAAAATCCTACACACACACACACACACACACACACACACACACACACACATATATATATAGAGAGAGAGAGACAGACAGACAGACAGACAGACAGACAGACAGAATGTAGATGGATTGATGGAAGGATAAGATGATAGATACTGTAGATGATAGGTAGGTAGATGATAGAGATGATGGATGGATGGATAGATAGATAGATAGATAGATAGATAGATAGATAGATAGATAGATAGATAGATAGATAGATAGATAGATAGATAAGATAGATAGATAGATAGATAGATAGATAGATAGATAGATAGATAGATAGATAGATAGATAATGTGGATAGATGATAGATAGCAATAGCAATAGCACTTAGACTTATATATCGCTTCATAGTGCTTTACAGCCCTCTCTAAGCGGTTTACAGAGTTCAGCATATTGCCCCCAACAATCTGAGTCCTCATTTTACCCACCTCAGAAAGATAGAAGGCTGAGTCAACCTTGAGCCTGGTGAGATTCGAACTGCCATATTGCAGGCAGCCGGCAGGCAGCAGAAGTAGCCTGCAGTATTGCACTCTAGCCACTGTGCCACCACGGCTCATGGATGATAAGTAGATAGATGAGAGAGATAGATGATAAATAGATGGATGGATGGACGGGAAGGAAGGAAGGAAGGAAGGAAGGAAGGAAGGAAGGAAGGAAGGAAGGAAGGAAGGAAGGAAGGAAGGAAGGAAGATTTGTACGAGTATTTGAGGAAGGAAGGAAGGAAGGAAGGAAGGAAGGAAGGAAGGAAGGAAGGAAGGAAGGAAGGAAGGAAGGACAAAAAGGAAGGAACTTTCATTATACCTTTGTCAGGGGGAAAAAAACCAGCAGCAAACTGAAACCGCTCTACCCCCAGCCAGTAGTTGGCAATTGCCAGCAGAAAACCAGCTGTCTGGCCTGTTTTTTGCTGGCAAGCAAGGAATAAGACGTGCTTTTCTTTATGTCTTTCCTCCCCCAGCCCCCCTACAGCATGGTACGATCGGCTTTCTTACAGCGCTGATTGGCTAAGCTCCAGGTTTTGGATATAGTCAATTTTTTCATTCACGATCCTGGTGACATTCTGCATGTATTCCAGGAGCTCCTGGTTTAACTTGGCCAGGTGAGGATATGGCTCATCTCGGAGAACGTATGCTTGGGATGCTGCGTGAGAAAAAATAATAATAATGAATGTAACCTTGTTTCTATTTCAAAAATGTAGAGGATTTGGGAGCAGGTATTACATCTCTGTCCAATTTATGTTTGTTGAAATTAAATTGTTTACATTAATTGAAACAGTGCATATATTTCAACAAATTTAATTTAAAAATTTGTTGAAACATACACACAAACTTGTTAGACTTTAGGACAGAGTTTCTCAACCTCAGCAACTTGAAGAGGTGTGGACTTCAACTCCCAGAATTCCCCAGCCAGCATGTCAGACTGGAGAATTCTGGGAGTTGGTCCATATCTCTTAAAGTTGCCAAAGTTAAGGAACACTGCTTTAGATCATATTATCATTATCATTATAATCAGTGTTCCTTAATTTCGGCAACTTTAAGATGTGTGGACTTTAAATCCCAGAAATAATAATAATAATAATAATAATAATAATAATAATAATAATAATAATAAGAAGAAGAAGAAGAAGAAGAAGAAGAAGAAGAAGAAGAAGAAGAAGAAGAAGAAGAAGAAGAAGAAGAAGAAGAAGAAGAAGAAGAAGAAGAAGAAGAAGAAGAAGAAGATTGTTAAAGAGTTAAGGATGAATGGGTATTTTTGAACTAATAATTTCTTTTTTTTCTTTTATAGTAAGTTTTATGTTAGTTTTTGTTAGATTTATACCTTGTGCTTTTTCTGGGAAGTCCGGGAGGGGGGGAGGGGGGGGGAGGGGGAGGGGGGAGGGGGGAGGGGGAGGGGGGGAGGGGGGGAGGGGAGAAAAATGGGGGGGAAAATGTCTGTACTTTGTACTTATAAAACTTTTCAGAAGAAGAAGAAGAAGAAGAAGAAGAAGAAGAAGAAGAAGAAGAAGAAGAAGAAGAAGAAGAAGAAGAAGAAGAAGAAGAAGAAGAAGAAGAAGAAGAAGAAGAAGAAGAAGAAGAAGAAGAAGAACAGCAACAACAACAACAACAACAACAACAACAACAACTAACAGTGATACCCATTGTCATTGGGACACATGGTACCATGTCCAAGAATTTTACAAAACACACCAGGAAATTGCAGCTTCCTGCAATAACACCAGCGGAACTGCAAAAAACTGCGCTACTCGGAACATCGTACATTTTAAGAAGATACTTGGTCAATACCCAGAAGGCTGGCAGCAACCCGTATCAACCATCAGCACCAGTCAGTGA
Source organism: Diadophis punctatus similis (assembly GCA_023053685.1). Lineage (NCBI taxonomy): Eukaryota > Metazoa > Chordata > Lepidosauria > Squamata > Dipsadidae > Diadophis > Diadophis punctatus. Next base: position 4,070,362 of record JALIGW010000022.1, on the reverse strand, counting down.
TATTTGTGATACATTTTTAAATATTCAGTTGACTGAGTTTCACGTTTAATGAATAAAAGAGATAATACTAATACTAATAACAAATATTTTTATTACTAGTACTATCATGGTTGGATTTTTACAACAAACCAATTGCCATCTACAAGACAGCACACAACAACTGAAAAGAAAAGAGGAATTTTGGTAGATGTAGCAATGTCTGGAGATAGTAAAATCAAAGAAAAAGAATGGAAAGAAATGATAAAACACAGATATCTAATTATCAAAATGGGTAGATTATATGAAAGGTCTTCAAAGTCATCCCTATAGTTATTGGTGCATGGGGGGGGGGGGTGAAGAAAGATTAAACACAGTTTTACAAGAATGAAACATTTCAGCTATATTAACTGCGTGAACTCCTAAGGGGAGAGCCAGGAAAAGAGATTGTCCAGCCAGCCGAAAGAAGTTTCACCATTTCAGCCTCAGCCAAATCCTCCACTCACCTGAGAAGATGACAACAGCCAGAATGAGGAACTTCATGGTGGCTCCTGGAACTTCTTGAGATGTTCTACCAAGAGGAAAGCAGATATTGTATGAGTAGCAGGAGCGCCAAGGGGGAGCTTAAATGAACACTTCCATCTCTACTTCCTGTCATTCATTAACACAAGGCAGGCATCTGGATGCCTCTGGATGAGGGACAATAGAAGGTCGTCTTTACTTAGGACAACTGGAATACAAAAGAGGATGCAGTAAACAAGAAGAATCTTTGATAAGGAACGTAAGAGAACATCAAAGAAGGTGGATTTCATTGATCCACCTTCTTTGTCTGATCTATCTCCACCAAGCAATAACCTTGGAGATGTTAAGCATCAACCTTATGAGTCAATCTTTGCAGATACCAACATGAGTTGTAGGATTCCTTCTTCCATACAACCAATGAGCTTCACCAACAACCGATCTTCTGAAAGCCGCCATTACTAAGGGCCCTCACAATTGCAAAATGGCCACTCAATTCAACAGATAGGGGATGGGGAAATTGGTGTAAGGTCTAATGGCACAAGGACACTTACAACTGTGGCAGCATCCCCATGGTCACGTGATCAAAATTCGGACGCTTGGCAATTGGTTCGTATTTATGACGGTTGCAGAATCCCAGGGTTCATGTCCACAGTTTTTGCGGCCTTCTGACAAACAGAGTTAATGGGGAAGCCAGATTCACTCAACAACTGCAGTGGTTCACTTAACAATTGTGGCAGGAAAGGTTGTAAAATTGGGCAAACCCCACTTAACAAATGCCTCACTTAGCCACAGAAACTTTGGGCTCAATTGTGGTCGTAAGTTGAGGACTACCCCAGGGCGGGTTGCTTGTTCTTAGCGCTACCGGTGTGCTGCATGCGCATTGCCATGTTTCGGCGCATGCGTGCTTGCTATGCACGTGCACCCCTCGCACGATTTTGCTTCCTGCGCATGCGCAAAAGCAAAATCTCGTGAGGGGACACGCGCACACATGCGATTTTGGTGGTTTTTTTTGCTTCCCTGCATGCGCGGAAGCAAAAAATCGCCAAAATCTTACGTACATGCGCATCCCCTTGCAAGATTTTGCTTCCGCGCATGCGCAGGAGGCAAAATCAGCCCAAAAATTTCCCCCCAAAAGATGGCGCCGCGCGACAGACCGGTGAAGATGGCACTGGAGCTGTCACGTGCAAATAACGCCATCTGCTGGCCCCTACCGGTGCGGTAGAGTCGACCACACCGGTAGGAACCCACCACTGGACAACCCGTATTGAAAACAGGAGAACTTCTAAAAATTGTTTAAATAAATTGAATGTTAAATTAAGCCATCCACCACCAGAGGGCGGTGAAGACTGAGGTCATCCTGCCTCAACATGCCATATTTCCCTCATTTCTTTATTAGCCTTCTATACACATTTTATTTCTATTTATTTCAAAAATAATTAAAGCCTTCAAACCCCCAAAGTGATTGTGACTGTATGGAATACCAGTGGATTGACTATATCAATGTATAGTAAGATTTGTGAACTTCAACTCCCATAATTCCTCAGCCAGGATTCTAGCTGGGGGAATTTTGGGAATTGAAGTCCACACATCTTAAAATTATTGAGGTTGAGAGACACTGAACTATATGCTGCAAGAGTTAATTCCATATTGCCTGGATGGATCCAGTTAAATCCAAGGAAAGAGATATGGAAACTGCTTTTCAAACATCAGATGGCAATTGTAAATGTATGAAATCTTTGGCCCCTTTCTTTTTTTTTTCTTTTTTTTTATTGGGTGATTTTGGGGCCAGGTATTATTTTATTTTATTTTTTTATTTTTATTTATTTTTTTAATTTTTTATTGAATCATTAAAACATTGAATACAAAACATACATATACATTTATGTTCTTCATTCCTGAGGCATCAGTTTAACGTCAATCTATGTACATATTTTTCTATATAATTGGCCCCTTTCTAAACACCTCAAATGTTTTGCGTTGATTTTCCAGTTCTGCTTTTGAAGATCCCTGGTCACCCATCAGCACCCTCTCAGCCGAAAATGAGGCAATGAAACTTATTCACAACTGCAATACAACACGGTGCCAGTCACCACAACGCAAAATAATCTGTTTTTTTGCTTAGTCAAATATTCTGGTCCCCACACCTCTCTTTTTAGCCCTGTTGCATGGCAGAAACTGCTTGTGTGGTTTCTTCTCTGTCTGGCAGGATGTTTCCCCATCTAGAAAGATCTACCAGCTATCAGCTGATAACAACTAAAAATCTCTTCAGGACCGCTGTGAATCACTCCTTTTATTGACTTGTTTACCAGGAATCTTATCTCGATTGGAAAGTTGATTTCATAACATTTTTTGGGTATAGAAAACGTAGGTACTGCTGTGCCAGCAATCTGGGGACTCATCCAGAAATTAGATTGCCAAGAAAAACAATGGATAAGCTACTGAGTAATTCTGTTCAACAGGCCAAGGTTTGTGTGTTGGGACACTTATAGAGCAAAACAAATCTTAAATCCTTAATTTTTTAAATAGGCCTGTGTTTTCAACCCTGACAACCATAAAATGTGTGGACTTCAACTCCCAGAATTCCCCAGCCAGCATAGGAATTTGTGGAGTTGAAGTCCTCACATCTTCCATTAGACCAGGGGTCCCCAGACTTGGCAACTTTAAGACTTGTGGACTTCAACTCCCAGAATGTAAATTAAAACAGTAAAACATTCTAAATGAAACCTTTTTTTCTCACCGAATAACCTGTTTTTAACTATCTTGCTTGCCAGCTCCTCCCTTAAAACACACTTATTTTGCAATTTTACATCAGTTTAAAACAGGTTTGATATCACTGTTCCCTAGCCATGTTGAGAAATTTGATCAAAAAGTTAAATCTTGGGAAATTTGTGCTGAGCTTTTGAAAGGATGGTTTCGTCAAACGCACTAAAATAGAAAATAAAATAAAATCACATTTCGGATGGCTAAAGACATGCTTGTCATGTAGCCCATATTTTATTATCTGGGACTCATCATTCCGAACTAAATCAAAAGGAGCCAGTCAGCTAAAAGAAATCAGTAAAATTAACTGCTTTTTGTAGGTGTTTTTTTAACATTCTCATCCAGATATGTGTGATGTACATAAGTGTAGGTCAAAACATATTGCTAAGATCTCTTTTTTAAAATAAAAGCCAATTTTTTAAAAAGTAAAATCGCTGCACGACCACAGTTTATGTTGCTAAGTGAGAAATAAGTTTTACCCCATTATGAACCAGTTTTCAAGCATCCAAATGTTGATCAGGTGACCATAAAGATGCTGCAACGGTCATAAGTGTGAAAAATGGTCGTAAGTCAGTGCTGTTGTAACTTTGAACGGTCACTAAATGAACTGTTGTAACTTGAGGGTCTACCTGTAATTGGACTAGTATCATTCTTTAGTAAGACAATGTAGAATCTCAGAGGTCTTCAAACTTGGCAACTTTAAGACTTGTGGATTTCAACTCCCAGAATTCATAGCTAGCTGGAGAATTCTGGGAGTTGAAGTCCACAAGTCTTGAAGTTGCCAAGTTTGAAGACCTCTGCATTAGACCTTAGGCCAATGTGTTTCTCAACCTCAGCTCCTTTAAGCCATGTGGACTTCAACTCCCAGAATTCCCTAGTCAGCTGGCTGGGGAATTCTGGGAGTTGAAGACCAGATGGTTTTAAATGGCCGAGGTTGAGAAACACTGTTTTAGACAGCTCACCAAATTTATTATTCTTAATATTATTATCACTATTGCTACTACAATTAGATTTTCACATACCAACCAACTGCCAGCCAGAACAAAACACAGTGTTTTGTTCTGTACAACTATAAACGAAAAGAGCAATTTTCGTAAATGTAGCAATCTCAGGGGATAGCTAAATCAAAGAGGAAGAATTGAAAGAAATGATAAAATACAGTTATCTACTGTAACTCTCTCCAGCAAGCCAGGTTTGTATGCCTGAGCACTTATACAGGAAAGCAACTTCAGAATAAGCCAGTATTTTTAACCTTGGCAACTTTAAGATGTGTGAACTACAACTCCCAGAATTGCCCAGTGAGTCATGCTGGCTGGGGAATTCTGGGAGTTGAAGTCCATACATTTGCAAGCAGCCAAGAGTTTAAGAACATTAGAGTAAAGAATATGTAACTTGTATTAAAAATCACATCCCTCTTGTAAAGTCCTAGAAAATGCATCTATAATGCTTTCTATTCACATGAAGGAGAACTTTGGCTGATCTATCGTGGATTTTCCTCTGTCAGTCCAATTTTTCTAATCCTGCAATCTTTTAGCCTCTGTCCAGCATTACTCAACAAATATGATTCTGCGGTTGGTCATTGCCTTTCATTTTCTCAACCCCTCCTTCCTTCCTTTCACTTTTGACATACATAAAGACTGCTGTTATCGGCTTATTAAACCACCTTGAAAAGCAAAGTGCTCCAGTTAAACTTGTAACCCCTGTGGGTAACGTGGACGGTCACAAGTCATCGTCGTCGCTCACCCCCAGTGGTTCTGCTTTCCAAATATAGCTGTCTGGGGAAGTGTCTTCATGCCTAGGCAGGCATTTGATGGCAGTGCAACCCAGACCTGTTGGGTTAGAAAGAGGAACAGGATTTGATGTGAAAAGTCAAATTTTGTTTTTTGTTTTTAGTGTGTCTTGGTGTGTTGTTTATATTTGTTTGAAGAGAAAGAAAGAGAGAGAGAGAGAGAGAGAGAGAGAGAGAGAGAGAGAGAGAGAGAGAGAGAGAGAAAGAAAGAAGAGAGAGAGAGAAAATGAATGAAAGAGACAAAGAAAGAAAGAGACCGAGAGCAAGGCAGAAAGGAAGTGAAATAGAGACAGATGAAAGAAAGAGAAAAAAGAGAGAAAAAGAAAGAGAGAGAGAAAGAAAGAGAGAGAAAGAAAGAAAAAGAAAGAAAGAAAGAAGAGATAGAGAGAAAATGAATGAAAGAGACAAAGAAAGAAAGAGACTGAGAGCAAGGCAGAAAGGAAACAGATGAAATAGAAACAGATGAAAGAAAGAGAAAAAAGAGAGAAAAAGAAAGAGAGAGAGAAAGAAAGAGAGAAAGAAAGAAAAAGAAAGAAAGAAAGAAGAGATAGAGAGAAAATGAATGAAAGAGACAAAGAAAGAAAGAGATCGAGAGCAAGGCAGAAAGGAAGTGAAATAGAAACAGATGAAAGAAAGAGAAAAAAGAGAGAAAAAGAAAGAGAGAAAGAAAGAAAAATAGAAACAAGAAGGAAAGAAAGAAAGAAAGAAAGAAAGAAAGAAAGAAAGAAAGAAAGAAAGAAAGAAAGAAAGAAAGAAAGAAAGAAAGAAAGGGGAAAACATTTCATTTCACACACTTCTGTAGGCCACAGGCCCTCTGGAAGCTTTGAGTGTACTTCCCCCCCTTCAGAGACCCTCCAAAAACCAATCACCAAATTGATAGAAGGTAATCAGCACCAGAACCCTAGAATCCCAGAGCTGCAAGGGACCTTGGTGGTCTTCTAGTTCAACCCCCTGTTCAAAGCAGGAGTTGTTATACCATCTTGGACAAATAGTTGTCCAAGGGTTTCTTGAAAACCTCCAGCGATGGAGCATTCACAAGTTCGGGAGGCAAGCATGTAAACTCTGAAACATTCAAATCCTTTTAAAGTATCTCTCCAAACCTCACCATTTGCTCCAACCCCCCCCCCCCCCGCCTAGAACAGGGGTCTCCAACCTTGGCAACTTTAAGCCTGGCAGATTTCAACTCCCAGCTTTGCTGGCTGGGGAATTCTGGGAGTTGAAGTCTGCCAGGCTTAAAGTTGGCAAAGTTGGAGATCCCTGCCCTAGAACATCGATAACTAAGGACCACCTCGGCAGGGAGTGATGGATGTGGGACTTCAAGACCCCCAGAAGGAGTCGAGAAGGGGAGGCCGTTCTGACAGACCAACACACATCATAAAAACTAAACTCATTCCTTTGAACAGTTTCTTGATTTGATTTCTGTTCCTCAGTTTCTGTTTTGGGTGAGTGGGTGGGGGAGGGAAGGATTCTTCTGAATCATTGTGTAACCCTGAGCAAGTCACTGCGTCCTTCTGATGTCCTATAAGTGAAAAGCCAAGCACAATCTTCGCTTGTTCTCCTTCCAGCAACTCTCCCCCCCCCAACACCAAATCTGGGAGTTTTCTGACCACCCCCCAGGGTCAAAGTCCTTTCTGTTCAGCAGAAAAAAAGGAATTTTTTCCCCCATCTCTGATTACATTTTGTCTTGTTTAACTTGCTTTGCAGCGGAAAAAGCTCCGTTGCCAAAGCAGTTTGTCTTTGGGAAAAGAAATGAAGCATCAAAACACAATTCCTTTTTAGGGGAAATTTTTTTTTGGGTTGGGGGGAGAAGGGATTAAAGATGTGAGACGCAGGCAGGACCAAGAGATTTTGCCTAAAGTGGGGAGCAATTTCTCATCCTTTGGGGAGCCGAGAGCAATTTTGGAAGAAATGCATGGAAGAAGATGAGTTAGGAAGAGAAAGCGATGAATAAGAGGTCTGAGTTTTGCATTTATGCATCATGGTTCCCTGAAATGGCAGCTCTCAATCCTGCTAATTAGTGTTTAGGGCAGTGTTGGTCAAGCTTGGCTACTTTAAGATATGTCGATTTCAACTCCCAGAATGCCCTAGCCAGCCATCTTAAAGCATGCTGGCTGGGGAATTCTGGGAGCTGAAGTCCAGGCCTTTAGAGCTTGGTGGCTGGAGAATTCTGGGAATTGAAGTCCTTGCTTTTAAAGCTTGGTGGCTGAGGAATTCTGGGAATTGAAGTTTATTTTATTTATTTATTTTATTTAAATGGATTTATATGCCGCCCAACTCCCAGGGGACTCTGTCCACGCATCTTAAAGCATGCTGTGAATTCTGGGAGTTGAAGTCCACGCATCTCAAAGCATGCTGATTGGGGAATTCTGGGAGTTGAAGTCCATGCATCTTAAAGCATAAAGGCTGTGAATTCTGGGAGTTGAAAGTCCAGGCATTTAGAGCTTGGTGTCTGGGGGATTCTGGGAATCAGTCCTTGCTTTTAAAGCTTGGTGGCTGGGGAATTCTGGGAGTTGAAGTCCACACATCTCAAAGCATGCTGGCTTGGAGTTCAAATCCAGACACCTTAAAGTGGCCGAGATTGAGAAACACTGCTATAGAGGAAGACAAAGGTAATATTGGCAAAGAAATGGGGAGCTCTGGGAGTTGACGTCCACACACCTTAGACTTGCCAAGAGTGGGTGCTCCAACACTGGAGGCTTTTAAGAAGAGACTGGACAGCCACCTGTCTGAAATGGCATAGGGTTTCCTGCTTGAGCAGGAGGTTGGACTAGAAGACCTCCAAGGTCCCTTCTAGCTCTGTCATTCTGAGTAAGAAACACTGTGCTAACGGTTCATTGAGGATTCTGTTCCCACTCTCCCTTCCTCACCACCAGCCAAGTTCTCGCTGAACTGGATCCAAAGCAATTTGCACACCTCAGGTGTCGCCGGCTGTCGCTGGCAACCCCACCAGAATTAACACAGTCCCATTGCCAAGCTTGGCTCAAGCAAGCAGGTAGGTAGGAGAACTCTGAGAGTTGAAGTCCACCCACTTTAAAACATGCTGGTTTATGTTTCAAGCGCAGTCCTGGGAAAAGGATGCAGCTACTTTAATGAGTCAGGGACAGGGGTGAATTGGTGCTTCTGGACAATCCTGGGAAAATGATGCAGCTACTTTAATGAGTCAGGGACAGGGGTGAATATGTGCTTCTGGACAATCCAGTTCCTCGTGAAGGCTGAATGCGAAACTCTGCACAGTTACTTGGAAGATTGACACATACTTGTTACGGGTGCAGCTCTGATTGCATGGTTATAGACACACACACACACACTTGGACAAGACACATCTTGACTTGAGGATCTACCCAGTACAAACCCAACAACCACCCTATGAGGTAGGCCTCACAGAGAGAACCTTGACCCATGGCTTACGTGACCGACTTCAGGTTTGAACTCGAGTCTCACCTTCCTTACCGCCCCATGTCTTTAATAATGACCCTGTCCTTCTGTGCAGGGTTCAAGCTGTCACTAGAACAACTTTTGAAGCGGTACACCTCCTTCACACAGACACACACCCATGTTCCTGGGCCACATATTTTGAACCCCGGACCTAAAAATTGCTGAACGAGAGTTGAAATCGACAAGATAGCAGCCCTCTCTGGATTTGCCTAGGATGGCATTTTCCAGTTGTACCGTTGGAATTCGTGGACTCTGCAGCTTTTTTGTGAGATAGCAAGTAAGTGCCACGTTAGAGCCGGGCAGCTGATAATGGTTTATGACACCTTGGCATCCATACCTCGAAAGCCGTTATTTGCTGGAGTTTTCTATTCCACGGCCAAATTTCTTGAAAACCAGTGAAAACTCCAAAGCAGAAAATCCTATATCAATAGAATAGAATTCTTTATTGGCCAAGTGTGATTGGACACACAAGGAATTTGTCTTTGGTGCATATGCTCTCAGTGTACATAAAGAAAAATAAAATACATTCATCAAGAATCATAAGGTACAACACTTCGTGATAGTCATAGGTAATAAGCAATCAAATCGTACTAGGAAACTAAATAAAACAATATAAACCGTAAAGATTCAAGCAACAAAAGTTATAGTCATAAGTAGAAAAAGAGATAGGCAATAAGAAGGATGAGAATAATAATAATAATACAGTCTTAGTAAATAATTTGACAGTGTTGTGGGAATTAGTTGTTTAGCAGAGTGATGGCGTTCGGGAAAAACTGTCCTTGTGTCTAGTTGTTCTGGTGTGCAGTGCCCTATAGCGTCGTTTTGAGGGTAGAAGTTGAAACAATTTATATCCAGGATGCGAGGGGTCTGTAAATATTTTCACAGCCCTCTTTTTGACTCGTCCAGTATACAGGTCCTCAATGGAAGGCAGGCAGGTAGCAATTGTTTTTTCTGCAGTTCTAATTATCCGTTGAAGTCTGTGTTTGTCTTGTTTGGTTGCAGAGCCAAACCAGACTGTTATGGAGGTGCAGATGACAGACTCTGTAATTCCTCTGTAGAACTGAATCAGCAGCTCTTTGGGTAGTTTGAGCTTTCTGAGTTGGCGCAGAAAGAACATTCTTTGTTGTGCTTTTCTGATGACATTTCTGATGTTAGGTGTCCATTTTAAGTCTTGAGATATGATAGAACCTAGAAACTTGAAGGTCTGTACTGCTGATACTGTGTTGTCTAGTATTGTAAGAGGTGGCAGGATGGGAGGGTTTCTTCTAAAGTCTACCACCATTTCTACGGTTTTGAGTGTATTTAGTTGTTCATAAGGCTAGTTGTTCAACCTCCCGTCTGTATGCAGATTCATCGTTGTCTCTAATGAGACCAATCACTGTTTATCATCTGCAAACTTCAGTACTTTAACAGAGAGATCTTTTGAGATGCAGTCATTGGTATATAAAGAGGAGAGAAGTGGAGAGAGCACACAGCCCTGGGGGGCTCCTGTGCTAATTATGCAGGTATCTTTAGATTTAGATTTTTAGATTTAGATTTATTATTAGAGTTGGAAGGGACCTTGTAGGTCGTCTAATCCAACCCTCTGCTCAAGCAGGAGTTCCTACACCATTTGAGACAGATGGCAGTCCAGTCTCTCCTTGAAGGTCGCAAGTGTTGGGGCTCTCACGACCTCTGCTGGCAAGCTGTTCCACTGGTTGATCGCTCTCACTGTCAGAAAGTTTCTCCTCACTTCCAGGTTGAATCTCTCCTTGGTCAGCTTCCATCTGTTATTCCTTGTTTGGCTTTCTGGTGCCATAGAGAACAGCCTGACCCCCTCCTCTCTGTGGCATCCCCTCAAGTATTGGAACACTGCTATCATGTCACCCCTGGTCCTTCTCTTTGCCAGACTGGCCAAGCTCAGTTCCTGCAACCGCTCTTCGTATGTTTTATTTTCCAAACCCTTTATCATCCTGGTTGCTCTCTTCTGCACTTTCTCTAGAGTTTCAATGTCTTTTTTGTAATGTGGTGACCAAAACTGGATGCAGTACTCTAGGTGTGGTCTGACCAAGGCTTTATAGAGTGGTACTAGTACCTCTCTGGTCCTTGATTGTATCCCTCTATTTATGCAGCTCAGGACTGTGTTGGCCTTTTTGGCTGCTGCTGCACACTGCTGGCTCATATTTAGTTGGCTGTCTACCAGGACTCCGAGATCCCTTTCGCATTTCTGATGTAATCTGCTGTAATTGTACAGGTATCTGATGTAATTTTCTTTATCAATGCAATTGATAAAGAAAATTAATGCATAAATAAACTTTTGAGCTGCATTTTATCCAGCCAGAATGGCCCCAAATCTTAGCTCATAATAAAGATTTTGATTTGATTATTTTAGCCCAGGACAAAAAACATTAGCTTTCCAAGACGTGCGAATTCTGTGCAGTTCTGAATGTATTGAACAAACCCAGCCAATTCGCCCAACAAACCAGGGATAACTCGGAAATAAATGTTTCCTATTTGATGTACTTACAGCCACAATTAATTTCCATTGTTAAGCAAGACAGTTGTTATGCGAGTTTTGCCCCCACTTGTGACTTGTCTTGCCACAGTTGTTAAGTGGATCACTGTTAGGTTAGTAACACAGTTGTTTAAATGAAAAATGAATCTGGCTACCCCATTGACTTCGCTTGTCAGGACGTCGCAAAAGGAGATCACATGACCCAGGGGTGAAATGCTACCGATTTGGACCGGTTTGGGTGAACTGGTAGTGGCGGCCGCTGGTGGTTCGGAAAACCAGTAGCGGCGGCAGCACGAGGCTCCGCCCACTCACCCGGACGTCATCATTTTCTTGTTTTTAATGCTCTGCGCATGAGCAAAGCCTTCTGTGAGCATGCGCAGAGGGTGAAAAACCACGCACTTCCAAACCGGTAGGGAAGGTAAGTAGATTTCACCGCTGACATGACCCCCAGGGACAGTGCAACCGTCATAAGTACACGCCAGTTGCCAAGCATTTGAGTTTCCATCACATGACCATGGGGTTGCTGCAACGGTCATAAGTGTGAAAAACGGCCATGTCACTCTTTCCAGTGTTGTTGTAACTTCTGCAGTGATTCACTTAACAACAACTGTGGCAAGAAAGGTCGTAAAATGGGGCAAAACTCACTTAACAACTGTCCTGCTTTGCAAGATTTTTGAAAAATTGGACTCAGTGGTGCTCATACGTTGAGGACTACATGTAATCTATGCAGGGTGCCTTTTCAATGTCTTGAAACTATAATTCCCAGCGTGCCCTCGGCCATGCTGCCTGGGAATTCGGGGGGGGGGGGGGTTGGAAACCAGATCAGAAGACTAACCTAAAGGTTAAAATTGCATAACAAATATTTTGTTTAAAGCAGAAATGTTATCAGTGAGTTTGGAGGGGGGAAAGAAAGATTATTTGCTTGGTTTCTCCTTTCCAAGATATTTGCAATTATTATTTTTTTCACTGAACCTGGAAAAGGAGAGAGTTTGTTACCCAGGCTTGTTGCCCCGAACTTTGTAAAACATCAACTTGCAAAACAATTATTAAATGCAAGATACGGGAAGCTCCTGTCCTAACAAAGAACTAACTTTGTAGCTACAGGCAATTCTCAGCCAGAGATGGCCAAAAGCCGGCCTGTTTGCTTATCCTCCCCGAAAAAATAAACCTTCCAGCTATTTTTCCAGATGTCACTATCAACTCTGATCAAATCATCTTGAACTTTGGTTGCAGTGTTCAGCCAGGTTACTTTAGGGCAAAGTCCGAAAGGAGAAGCAAACTGTTTTCAGAAACATCAAGGCTGGAGGCAATTCTATCCTTAGGGAGAACATTTCTAAAACGCCCTCTTGTGATCCCGAATTAATGGCCACAAATGGATGAATGAAACTTATTTTAATGAGCTGGAGAGCCTTGGCTTTGCCAACCTTTCACAAGCCAGCTGTGAACCCTTCCTTGCCTGTACATCTTTTATTTGTATTTATTTTATTGAAAAGATTTGTACAGCCGCCCGTTTAAAAACAGAATTCTGGGCAGCTGAACAACAACAAAACTCTTTTCGTTCTCGCTCACTTATACACAATTCCCTATAACTTTTTTTATGGCCTAAGGAAAAATGTTATTTTCTTATGTTTGACACTCAAGAAAACGAGGGCTGGAGAGAGAGAGAGAGAGAAATTGGTATACAGTAACCAGTTACCAAATTTGCAGGCAGTTGCTAGAGTCCTGTTTTATACAAGTAGTTCCCTGACTTACGACTTTAGTTGAGCGCAAAGTTTCCATGGCTAAGCAAGAGAGTTCTCAGCTGAGTTAGCCCCGTTTTGCGACCTTTCTCGCCATAATTGTTAAGTGAATCACTGCAGTTGTCAAGTTGTTAAGTGAATATTGACTTTGCTTGCCAGAAGGTCGCAAAAGGGGATCGAGTGACCCAGGAACACCGCAACCGTCGTAAATATGAGTCGTTGTCAAGCATTTGAAGTTTGATTATGTGACCATGGAGATGTGGCAATGGTTGTAAGTGTGAAAAAGGGCCATAAGTCATTTTTTTCAGTGCCGTTGCAACTTTGAATGGTCACTAAACGGACGGTTGTAAGTCGAGGGCTACCTGAAGTCACTTAATCGGCACCAGAGGTTTACCTCCATCCTATGGAAGGAAATATTCCCATTGGTGCAAATTTGCACAAGAGCAAATCACGCTGCTTTGGGATCAGTTGACAGCCTGTAATGGGGGAGCTAATTTGTGTTACAGGTAGTCCTTGATTTGCGACCATTCGTTCAGTGACCGTTGAAACGGCACAGAAAAAGGGGATCTATGATTGATCCTCCCACTTACAACTGTTGCAACATCCCCAGGGTCACATGATCAAAATTCAGGCAGTTGGCATGTATTTACGACGACGGATGCAGCCCCCGGTCCAGGGGTGGGTTCCAGTTTGGACCAGTTTGCCCGAGCCGGTAGCGACCCGCTGGTGACATCACGATGATGTCACCAAACCGGATTGGTCGGTGCCGGTCCATGGGCGCTGCCATCTTTTTTTTTTTTGAATTTTTTCCCCTTCTGAGCATGCGCAGAAGCCGAGTTCCGGCACTGTGCATGCGGTCGCCATCTTTTTTTCAGCTTTGGTTTTTAAAATTATTATTATTTTCAGATTTTTCCTTATTGCGCATGCGCACACAACGCGCACGTGCACCCACGAGGCACACCCACGCAGCGCGGGAGGGAGCGAACCACCAGCGAGGTAAATTGGAACCCACCCCTGCCCCAGTCGTCTTGTGATGCCTCATGCAGAACTTTACATTTTATTTATTTTATTTATTTATTAGTTTGTCAAACATGTACAAGATAACAAGTATAGGTATGAACATAACCATGAACAAAGGAAGTAAATACAGATAAATGGGGACAGTTAGACAGGGACCATAGGCCCGCTGGTGCGCTTATGCATGACCCCTTTACGGACCTCTTAGGAATGGGGTGATGTCCACGGTAGACAGTTTGAGGTTGAAGCTGTGAGGGTTTGAGGCTGAAACAACGGAGTCCGGTAGAGCATTCCAGGCGTTGACCACTCTGTTGCTGAAGTCGTATTTTCTGCCATCGAGTTCCTGCATATCCGGAAAGATCTCGGTGCCGACTCTACCATTAGAGAAAGTGCAGACCTTGTTACCTCATGTAGAATAAAGGTTTTGGTGTGAGTGTGTGTTTGTGCAACAGTCAAGCACAGCTGGAGGTAAAATCAGTGCCCCCTCCCTCTCTTACATGATCAACCCAATTAGGAATTTTGTGGAAGGAGAGCATCAGATGCCTCGGGGGACACTGCGTGCCAATTGTGTTGGGTTGTGGTTTTTTTTTTGCAAAGCCAAGTAGTGTGTTGACTTGGCAACCTGCCTGAAAGGGATCTTAGAAAGTCCCTGTTCCGGGCAGTGAGTCAGAGTCACAAACACCGAATGGCAGTGATTGTCAGCAGCCCAAACCGAGATTCTGCTTCGGATGACCTCTTGTTCAACAATAACATTTAACCAACTAAAAATCTAATCGGTCTTCTTGGGCAGTTGGGCCAGATAGAATCATGTCCCCTCCATCACCCTTCTCTCTCTCTTTTTCAGATTTAAACTTAAAACACACACAAACACACAATCACATTGTGTATGCCACTGTTGCGACAAACTTTAGGATGGGTGGACTTCAACTCCCAGAATTCCCCAGCCGGAAAGTCCACACATCTGAAAGTTTTCCGGCTGGGACATTCTGGGAGTTGAATTCCACACAGCTTGAAGCCTGCTGGCTGGGGAATTCTGGGAGTTGAAGTCCATACCTTTGAAAGCCTGCTAGCTGGGGGATTCTGGGAGTTGAAATTCACATTCTCTGTTTAGTGGCTGTTCAAAATTACAACAGGGCTTAAAAACTGAGTTATCACTGATCATTGCGGCTTCCAACAAACAAAGTCAATGGGGAAAGCCTGATTCGTTTAACAATTGGGTGATCTACTCAACAATTGCAGGGATTCGTTTAACAACTGTTGCAAAATCAAGTGTGGGTCACTTAACAACCACCTGGCTTAGCAAAGGAAATTCTGAACCTAATTGTGGTCGAAAGTCGAGCTTACTATCTGTACTCCATTTTATTTTATTTTTTATTTATTTGTCTCCCACCTTTATTATTTTTACAAATAACTCAAGGCAGCAAACATGCAACAGTCCTTCCTCCTTCTATTTTCCCCACAAAAACAGCAACTTGTGAGGTGGGTTGGATTGAGAGAGAAGGACTAGCCCAAAGTCACCCCTATGTCTTTCATGACTAAGCCAGGACTAGAACTCACCAACTCCTGATGATTGGCCCAAAGTCACCCAGTCGCCTTTCATGCCTACGGTGGTACTAGAACTCACAGTCTCCTGGTAATTGGCCCCAAGTCACCCAACCTTCTTTTGTGCATTAGGTCGGACTAGAACTCGCTATCTCCTGGTGATTGGCCCCAAGTCACCCATCTGGATTTCATTGCTAAGGTGGGACTAGAACTCACAGTCTCCCAGTTCCTAGCCTGGTACCTTCACCACCAGATGTCTGTGGAGATTGTCAGTCATCCAGGTCATGGTTGTCCCAAAGGTGCTTTTTCAAGAGGCAACTGGACTTTCTGGTTTTTCCTTGAAGACATTTCGCTTCTCATCCAAGAAGCTTCTTCAGCTCTGACTGAATGGTGAAGAATGAAATCCTTCAGTCAGAGCCGAAGAAGCTTCTTGGATGAGAACGAAAGGTCTTCAAGAAAAAACCAGAAAGTCCAGTTGCCTCTTGAAAAAAAAAGCATCTTTGGGACTTCACTGTCAGACCAAACTAACTTCTCAGTTTTGTTGGTTTGTTTTGACTTATTTATTTATTTATTTATTTGTGAGATTTATATACCGCCTCACAGTGCAAGCACTCTCTAAGCGGTTTATACCAGTAAGCAATGTATATTTATATTGCCTCCAACAATCTGTTCCTCATTTTACCCACCTTGGAAGGATGGAAGGCTGAGTCAACCTTGAGCCGGTGAGATTTGAACCGCTGACCTGCAGATCACAGTCAGCTAAAGTGGCCTGCAGTACTGCCTCTAACCGCTGCGCCACCTCGGCTCTTTAGTCCGGCATCAGGCCGTGTACCAATTGAACAATGACGTGTAACAAATGAATACAAATAAATAAAATAACAATCAAACACACCCAATATCACAGGTAGAATAAGAAAAAAAATGCCCAGGTATGTGCGTCTCCTGAACATCTCAGAAACTGCCTCCTTTTCCAGGAGGAAAACTATAAAGAATTTACAAATGTTCTCAACACTACGGAGTATGTATATGAATATATAAGCAGAGGTTTATGTAAATAAAATGGAGGAAATAATTACTGTTTATATAATAGGAGATTCAATCCATTAAATATAGAACTGAATAAATAATAATGATTGATTAAATTAAAGTAGTAATATAGTGCAATGTGAAATATAATTGGAAATGAAATAGCTGTAAAAGTGGTTAACTTTTCCTATGTTTGCATTTTGTGTGTTTATGTATTCTTTTTTCTTTTCTTTCTTTTTGTATTTCTTTTGCATGTCTTGTTGTTATGATGTTTTTAACCAGAAAATTTAATAAAGATTATTTTTTAAAAAAAAGAAAGAAAGAAAAATCCCCAGGTATGTGTGTCTCCTGACATCTCAGATGTACAAAGAATTTTTGTGTGCAAAGAAACTGCTTCCTTTCCCTGGTGTGCAAAGCTCTGTTATTTCTTCCCCTCTTTTTTTTTTTTAAATCCTGGAGGTGTCAGGGTTAAGCCAACGTGTGCGAGTGGTGATGGAGATTAAACTTTGTCCCCAATGCCACCATGGTAAACTTTTTTTTTCCCCAGCTGCTGACTCTGCCAGGGCCGCCTCTTTCCTCCACCCCCCACCCACCCCCCAGGCTGAGCTGGGTATTTAAAAGTCTGCCGAGGAGAAGGGCTTGTAGGACAAACTTCCCGGAGTTCGGCAGAAAGAGAGGTGATATACTAGGAGCATTCATTGGCCACTCGGTGGGTTCTTGTTTTGGCTCTTTGCATCGTTTTTCCCACCCTGGGACGCTAGCTGGTTGCAAACTGGGTTAGAAACAGGAGGGTGGAGGGGTTGAACACCCTCCACTCTCCCCCCCCAGGGCAGATGGTAGTTCTAGCCAGTGATAGCAATGCAGAAAACTTGAAGGAAACAAAAAGAAATTAGGATCTAAAGGGGTTTCTTGGATGTTGAGTTAGCAAAGGGAATCCAGCAGTGCAGAAATTTTCTTGCTGGGTTATCGTAGAATAAAACGGAATAATAGAACAGAATAAAAAAAAAATAGAGTGAGCCTTGATTGATCCTGGGTCTATGATAACCCAGAATTTTCTTTCTGGGTTATCATAGAATAAAACGGAATAATAGAACAGAATAAAAAAAAAATAGAGTGAGCCTTGATTGATCCTGGGTCTGATCTTGGGGGGTCTTAGGGTCCAAATTTCTAGGGGAAGGTGAAAAAGAAATCTTTCCCCCTCTCCCATGCCCCCTAAATTCACCCCCTAACCTGATCTGCTTCTCTCTCTTTTTCCCCACCCAAGGGATCGACTGATCACCATGAAACTCTTTGCTCTACTCTTTGCCGTTGGGCTGCTGAGTGGTAAGTAACCAAGTTGGGAGGGTGTGTGTGTGCAATTCTACAAAGGACTGTGGGGGGAAGATAGAAAAATAAGTAAGCAGTCTGTTTATCAACCCTGTTTTGGTTCTCTTGAAAGTCGCTGGCATGTAAGACGATGCCTCGGCTTCACGGAGGTGGAGCTTCCATAGACAGTGGCAGGGTAGCTCTGAGTTCTCAGGCAACACTGAAAGAAAGAATAACCGAGGTGGAAAAGGGTTCTTGGAGGTCTTCTAGTCTAACCCCCTGCTGGAGCAGGAGAATCCTATACCATTTCGGACAAATGGCTATCCGGTGTCGTCTTGAAAGCCTCCAGTGATGGAGCACCCATAACATCTGGAGTTAATTCTTAATTGTTCTCACGCTGAGGAAATTTCTCCTTCGTTCTAGGTTGGTTCTCTCCTTGATTAGCTTCCAGCCCTCTGTAGTTAAACCAGAGGTAAAAATGAGGGGTCTCTGGGCAGGATGAGGGTCTCCGTAGGTTTGAGGGGCTTTGTCTCTAAACTCTGGAACATGGACTGGCTGAACCTGTTTTCCAAAGCACCCGAAGGCCAGACAAGGAATAACGGATGGAAACTGATCAAGGAGAGATTCAACCTAGAAATAAGGATAAATTTTCTGACCAATGGAACAGAAGTTGCCTTCGGAAGTTGTGGGAGCTTCATCACTGGAGGCTTTCAAGAAGAGACTGGACTGCCATCTGTCAGAAACAGTGTAGGGTCTCCTGCTTGGGCGGGGGGTTGGACTAGATGACCTCCAAGGTCCCTTCCAACTCTGTTATTCTATCTTCTTCTAACGCATGGTTTGATCCAGAGAGACTCGACTTCCCACAATATGCTAGACCAGGCTCAGATAGGGCCGATTAGTTTGTGGGAAGCCAGTGAACGTATTGCGTATAGCAGGCCATCCTTTTTTTTTTTAACGAAAGATGGCGTTTAGGTAGTCCTCGACTTATGACTGTTACAACCACACTGAAAAAAAATGACTTACAAGAGTCCTCGTACTTAGAACCGCCGTAGCCTCCCTGCAGTCACGTGATCAAAATTCGGACATTGGCAACTGGCATGTACTTATGCCTGTTGTAGCATCCTGGGGTCATGTGATCGCCACTTGCCAGGTGGCAAGCAAAGTCAAGGGGGTGGGGGACAGGATTTGAGTCATTCTTGAACCCAGCCATGCCTAAACGTGGCTAAGAACGAACTATTTCATCAGACTCGAGTAAATGCCACAGGCTTGAATTAGTCTCCATTCCTGTCTGTTTCCTGTTTCCCGTCTAGCCTCTGGGACTCCCTGACACAACAAAGCTCTCCGATAAGTGAGGGCATCCTGCATAAGCACAGGAGGGCACTGTAATTAACCACAGGAAGAAAAAACACACACACCAGGAAGCAGTTTCTTGTTGTGGCTTGCCCTGCTTTGTGTAGTAGAACCTGGGCTGCTCACTATATTTCAACTTTTAGCCTACCTTGCAGTGTTGTTGTGAAGATAAAGGAGCAGGGGGAGGGGGAAGGGATAAAAAGATTAAGAAAAGGTTTGGCAAGACCAACGTGCTTAAGCAGGATTTAGGAGAAAAAGGAGGAAGAATTTGAGCCAAAGAGAGTTCCAATAAAGGAGAATATTTGTAGCTCAGAGTTGAAATGAGGTGGTCCTTGGTGGTCTCTGAGCTGGGTTGTCTTCATGCAGACGTTTCATGACCCAACTAGGGAACATCATCATCATAGCACTGATGATGTTATCTAGTTGGGTCACGAAACGTCTGCAAGAAAACAACCAAGCTCAGAGACCACCAAGGACCCCTCAAATTATCTCTTGCTATAGATACATTGATTAATCTGAGCCTTCTTTCCCCGAGCTGATTCCTTCCAAATCTGCTGGAGTTCAGGTCCCATAATGCCCAGCTAATGGGACCATGATAGCTGCAGGATTATGGGACCTGGTGCAGCGCTTCTAGAGGGCACCGGATCAGGCAAGATGGTGGCATTTGTTGCAAAGTTGACAATCGTACTTGGAGTACCGACACTTACTCAAGAAACTACTTTGGAGGGACAGAGAAGCAAGAGTGTGCTTTCTGGTTGGTGGGTCCTGAGTTCGAAATATCCCAATAGAGACATCTGGGCTGAGTTTTATTCCCTTTTTTAAAAAAATTGTGTGCAGCCTCCTGGGCCAATCCCTTCTTTCAAGACGAGCCAAAATCCAAATGGGAGGAAACGGTAAACACCTTCTGGAGTTACGTCACCAAGGCTGCGAATGTGGCGGATGATGTCACTGCCCAGATCAGGACCTCGCAGCTCAACAGGGAACTGGAGTGAGTGTTTTTGTTATTTTTATCCCACCTTTATTATTTTTATAAATAACGCAAGGCAGTAAACAAAACTACTGGTAATAATCCTTCCTCTGCCTGTTTTCTCCACCACAACAACGACCCTGGGAGATGGGTTGGGCTGAGAAGGAAGGGGACTGGCCCAAAGTCACCCAGTGGGCTTTCGAGCCTGAGGTGGGACTAGAACTCACAATCTCCTGGTGATTGGCCCAAAGTCCCCCAGCCAACTTTCCTGCCTCAGGCAGAACTAGAACTCCCGGCCTCCTAGTTTCTAGCCTGTTCCTTCACCATTCCTTGTTGAGGTGAGAATAATATCTCATAGAGGCGATTTAGATCTTTTCTTGGCATTCAGACAGTTAGAAATAAAACCGAGATTAAAAGTCTAATAGAAAATATTTATTTCAGTACAAAAACAATAAATCCTGAATAAACTACATTTTGCTGAGTAACACGACCGTTCAGGTCAACAGCTAAGGCAGGAGAGGAATTAATGGTGGTTTAGGAATGCACACATGCGCACTCATCATATCACGTGTTCTGCTTATATTGGAATGTACCATAATATTAGGATAGGGGTGCATCACCCTGCATAGACATACAACTGACAATATTCACTACGTGACATTCCTAAACCAACCTGGCTCCCTTAGACCAATAACATAGCTACGTAAATATGATGCTTCCGAGGAATTGACCCCCGGCTTCTCTTGTCTCCTCAGTGGCCTTATCACCGACACCATGGCTGAGGTGGAAGTCTACACGGACGATCTGCGTTCCAAGTTTGGCCCCTATGCCCAAGAACTGCAGGAGCGTCTGACGGCCGAAGTGTCCACCCTCACCGGGAAATTGAGAAACGACATGGAGGAGACCAAGGGCAAGCTGGTCCAGTATTACCGAGACGCCCGCCTGATGATCGGCCACAACGTGGACTCGGTGAAGTCCCAGTTCAACCTCTTGATGCGCAAGCTGAAGAAACGTCTCACCAAGGACTCAGAGGAACTGCGTGAGAAGCTGGGGACCTACGCCCAAGAGCTGAGAACCAACACCGACCAGAAAGTCAGCGCCGTCCGTCAGAACCTGGAGCCCTACCTCTCCAACATCCACGAAAAGGGACAGCAGAG
Organism: Diadophis punctatus similis; assembly: GCA_023053685.1. Lineage (NCBI taxonomy): Eukaryota > Metazoa > Chordata > Lepidosauria > Squamata > Dipsadidae > Diadophis > Diadophis punctatus. The sequence continues at coordinate 4,049,283 of JALIGW010000022.1, read as the reverse complement.
AATCCAGGCCCTGCAACAAGCCATCGGGGAGCAAGGCCAAATGGTCCACCAGCAGCTCAGCAGCCGCATTCAGGAGCTCCAGAATCAATTCCAGGAGAAACTCCAGGAGGTGAAAAGCGCCTTTGACCAGGCCGTTGACAAACTCCGCCAGTTGGTCAACCCCGTTTTGGAGGACATGGGCATCCAGGCCGAGACCGGGCAGGAGGAGATCAACCAGGAGCCGTGAGATGGCCTACGCCTTCAGCAACCCTCCTGCTTCGTCTCCTTGGAAACCGAGGGGAACCTCAAAGCTTGAGGGCCTCTTGGTTGAGATGGGTCTTGACAGGCCAGCCATGTATTAACCTAACTTTCCCAACTGGCTGAGAACCCTCTAGATGTGTGGCGTGACGCCCTCCAGCATTGGGCTTGCAAGCCAACACATCTGGAGCACGCCAGATGGGGGGGGGGGAAGACTGCACTAACCTCATGCTGCTTTGCACAAGCCCCATCGTCCCCTTGAACGAGAGTCTGTCATTCGGCCCTCTTAACCATCTCTCACCTTTCCGGTCTCGCATTAACCCAAGTTCTGTGTTGCACTTGTGAATTCTTCCTAGAAAGATCCTGGAACGATTCCTGATGCCCATTTTCCCTTCCCACTGTAACATCCTGAATTCCAGATATGTCACCATCATTCCTCAGCTTTACTGTGTTTTGATCTGTAACAATAAAATATACTTTGGATATGAACCTTTCCTGGTCACCTGGCGTTTTTTTCTGCTTGGGATGGATGGGTATGGACCTTAACCTAGAAATATTTTTGCAGAGGGGAAATATACATTTAGTGGCAGGATTTTTTTTTAAGCCTCCTTTCCATCTTTACAACCTGTAGCAAAAAAATTTGGCCAGAAAACTGCAGGGATGGCAGATTCTGACATGATAGAATGGAAGAAATACAGACTCAAAAACTGAAATTGAAAGAAAGGGGGAAAAGGAAAGAAAAAAGTGAAGAGAGATAGAAAAAGAAACATCTGAGAAAAAAAGTCCCAAAGAAACCAAAAAGGGCATATAAAGAAGCAATTCCCCATCTTTAGAGCAGTTGCAAGCAAATAAATTCTTACCCTTCCCTATTTAAAAATTTAAAATATCTTTCCCTTCTTCCCACGTTCAGCCCTCTTTGATCAGCAAATCCATAAATCACCAGATCAAAATAATCTATTACTGTAATACTTAACATATTAACAGAGTTGGAAGGGATCTTGCAGGTCATCTAGTCCAACCCCCTGCCCAAGCAGGAGACCCTACATCTGCCTCTACCTAGGATAGAACTCACAACCTCCTGATTGTGAGGCAAGAGCTCTACCTCTAGGCCACAGCAGCTGTAATGTTTTACCCTGCCAACAGACCCCCTGAAGAAGTTTTTTAGAAGTTTAAAAACTTTTAACCTTTTTAACTTTTGGAGGTTTAAAAAAACTTTTTATCTACTCAGGGGTTTCCAAACTTGGCAACTTTAAGACTTGTGGACTTCAACTCCCAGAATTCTCCAGCCAGCTATGAATTCTGGGAGTTGAAGTCCACAAGTCTTAAAGTTGCCAAGTTTGAAGACCTCTGAATTGTCTTACTAAAGAATGATACTAGTCCAATTACAGGTAGACCCTTCGACTTACAACAGTTCGTTTAGTGACCGTTCAAAGTTACAACGGCACTGACTTACAACCATTTTTCACACTTATGACCATTGCAGCATTTTTATGGTCACCTGATCAACATTTGGATGCTTGATAACTGGTTCATAATGGGGTAAAACTTATTTCTCACTTAGCAATATAAACTGTGGTCGTGCAGCGATTTTACTTTTTAAAAATTTACTTTTTAAAAAAAGATCTTAGCAATATGTTTTGACCTACACTTCTGTACATCACACACATCTGGATGAGAATGTTAAAAAAACACCTACAAAAAGCAGTTAATTTTACTGATTTATTTTAGCTGACTGGCTCCTTTTGATTTAGTTCGGAATGATGAGTCCCAGATAATAAAATATGGGCTACATGACAGGCGTGTCTTTAGCCATCCGAAATGTGATTTTATTTTATTTTCTATTTTAGTGCGTTTGACGAAACCATCCTTTCAAAAGCTCAGCACAAATTTCCCAAGATTTAACTTTTTGATCAAATTTCTCAACATGGCTAGGGAACAGTGATATCAAACCGGTTTTAAACTGATGTAAAATTGCAAAATAAGTGTGTTTTAAGGGAGGAGCAGGCAAGCAAGATTGTTAAAAACAGGTTATTTGGTGAGAAAAAAAGGTTTCGTTTAGAATTTTTTACTGTTTTAATTTACATATTCCACTGGAGAATGAGAAGAGAGATTTATTGGGGGATAGGCATGCCAAAAAAGGTGCAAATGATAAGGCCTTGGTAAGGCCACACTTGGAATACGGCATCCAGTTTTGGTCGCCACGATGTAAAAAAGATGTTGAGACTCTAGAAAGAGTGCAGAGAAGAGCAACAAAGATGATTAGGGGATTGGAGGCTAAAACATGATTGCTGGAATTGTGTATGTCTACTTTAATGAAAATGACTAGGGGGGACATGATAGCAGTCTTCCAATATCTGAGGGGCTGCCCCAAAGAACAGGGGGTCAAGCTATTCTCCAAAGCCCCTGAAGCAGTGGTGGGTTCCTACCAGTACGGTCCACTCTACCGCACCGGTAGCGGCCGGCCGATGACGTAATTTGCGCGCGACACCAGTCCGTCATCTTCACCGGTCCGTCGCGCGTTGCCATCTTTTTTTCAGAATTTTTTGGCTTCTTTTGCTTCCGTGCATCGCATGCGCAGAAGCAAAATCACGCGAGCAACTTCGAGAGGAAACCGCCCCTGCCCTGAAGGCAGGACTATAAGCAATGGATGGAAACTAACCAAGGAGAGAAGTGACCTAGAACTAAGGAGGAATTTCCTGAGAACAATTGATCAGTGGAATGACTTGCCTCCAGAAGTTGTGAATGCTCCAACACTGGAAGTTTTTAAAGAAGAGATTGGACAACCATTTGTCTGAAATGGGATAGGGTTTCCTGCCTGAGCAGGGGGTTGGACTAGAAGACCTCCAAGGTCCCTTCCGACTCTGTTATTCTATCATTCTATAGTTGAAATTGTGCAATGGGAGACCTGTTTCTGTTTAGCAGCCTTGCAGACACAAGACACACCTAAAACATGGAATAGGGCTTTAATTGCGCAGGTGTGGCCTTCATCTTGATTTGTTCAACCTTCCCTGTGAGAATAAGTGAAACAGGAACAGCATGTGGTATGTTTTATTATCACTTTAATTAGTGCCTTGAATAGCCAAATAAATTCAGATTCAAATCAGTCCTGAGTTGCAGAGAAGTGGCTGGGCTAATTCCTGTGATTGCTTTGGAATCAGGCTGTCATGAAAACCCAGCCTCTGTGACTTGTAAACTATGGTTTGTGGCTTAAAGTCATTGATCAAGCCAGCCCATTATGGCTGCTTCAACTGGCCTTGTCTTAATGGTACGTGTGAAAAGAAAAGGAAGGGTTTTCTTGCAAAGAGAGAGAGAGACAGGGATGGCGAGGAGATATATATATATATATATATATATATATATATATATATATATATATATATATATATATATATATATATATATATATATATATATATATATATATATATATATATATATATATATATATATATATATATATATATATATATATATATATATATATATATCTCCTTGCCAGAATTTGTCAGATAGCAATAGCAATAGCACTTAGACTTATATACTGCTTCACAGCCCTCTTTAAGCGGTTTACAGAGTCAGCCTATTGCCCCCAACAATCTGGGTCCTCGTTTTACCAACCTCGGAAGGATGGAAGTCTGAGCCAACCTTGAATGAGTGGACTTCAATTCCCAGAATTCCTCAGCCAGTTGAAATCCACAGATGCTGGGTAGAGAATTTTGGAAGTTGAAGTCCATAGATGCCACCTAAGGAATTCTGGGAGCTGAAGTCCACAGATACTGGCTCAAGAATTCTGGGAGCTGGCTATGAGACTCTGGGAGTTGTAGTTCACACATCTTAAGGTTAAGAAATACCACGCTAACCAGAAGGGAGGAAAGGGATGGGGGGGTGGGGATTAAATGTTCAGCATCTTGTTTGCCAGTTCAAATTAGTGTCCTTTTCCCACTTTCCTCCATGGATGAGCAAAGGTTGTGTAGATCCTTGTTGAAGTCCAGGCAAAACCTTTCCTCCGCTCTTCCTCTTCTTTCCCACAAGATGTCTAGCTTGCCACCCACAACTGTTTTCTCACTTTCAGCAACCACAACGTTGAGCTGTCTTGAAATGTTCTCCACGCCCAAAGTGTTTGATACAAGCATTGAGCTAGAGCTCAGCCTCAACAGAACAGCCCCCGTTTTGTGGCTTTCCGAGCTATTGGACTACAATTCCCTTCATTCCCAGCTTAACCGGGACCCTGATGCTTGAGAAGGGTCCAACATGTCGGGAGCACAGCAAGGCGTGAAAGGTTGGCCCAAAATTATAAAATTACAGGTGGCTTGTCCATCTTTAAACTGATCTCACAAGATACAAGTAATCCTTGACTTACAATAGTTTGTTTAGTGACCGTTCCAATTTCCAAGTAACAACGGCACTGAAAAAAGTGACTTATGACCATGTTTCACACTTATGACTGTTGCAGAGCCCCATGGTCATGTGATTAGAATAGAATAGAATAGAATAGAATAGAATAGAATAGAATAGAATAGAATAGAATAGAATAGAATAGAATAGAATTCTTTATTGGCCAAGTGTGATTGAACACACAAGGAATTTGTCTTTGGTGCATGTGCTCTCAGTGTACATAAAAGAAAAGATACATTTGTCAAGAATCATGAGGTACAACACTTAATGATTGTCATAGGGCACAAATAAGCAATCAGGAAACAATCAATATTAATATAAATCGTAAGGATACAAGCAACAGGTTACAGTCATACAGTCATAAGTGGGAGGAGATGGGTGATAGGAACGATGAGAAGACTAATAGTAATAGTAATGCAGCCTTAATGAATAGTTTGACAGTGGTGAGGGAATTATTTGTTTAGCAGAGTGATGGCGTTCGGGAAAAAACTGTTCTTGTGTCTAGTTGTCTTGGTGTGCAGTGCTCTATAACCTCGTTTTGAGGGTAGGAGTTGAAGCAGTTTGTGTCCAGGATGTGAGGGATCTGTAGATATTTTCACAGCCCTCTTTTTGACTCGTGCAGTATACAGGTCCTCAATGGAAGGCAGGTTGGCAGTAATCATTTTTTCAGGTGCTTGGCAACTGACTCGTACTTATGACAGTTGCAGGCTCCTGGGGTCATGTGATCATTTTTTGCTACCTTCTGCCAAGGAAAGTCAACAGGGAAGTCAAAAACCTTGTTACTAACTTAACAACTGCAGTGATTCACTTAACAACTGTGAATTGTTAAAAAGAAAGGATGTAAAATGGGGCAAAACTCACTTAACAACTATCACACTTAGCAACAGAAATTTTGGCCTCAATTGTCGTCATAAGTTGAGGTTTATACCTGTCGTTGGTTTCACCAGAGGTCAGGGGCTAAACCACAGTCAGACATAAAGGAAGCCACAAAGGGTGGTTTACAAACCACATTGTGGGTTCTTGCAAGATGCTAAGCTGACCAAGCAAAGTCACGGACATAGTTTTCTTATGTATGATGTATACTGAAGTTGGCATTTAATTGCATTGTATGAGGTGCAATGACAATAAAAGTAAACTAACTATTTCATGTGAAAACTAAATCATGATGGCTTAGCGTGTCTCATGACCGAGGGCTGATTTTCACAGCCAAAAAGGTGATTCAGTTTGGCTTAGTCCTTCATACAGACCTGCTCTAAAAGTGTTACGATTTGTGTCTTTGTGTGTTCCGTGCCTCTAATCATGGTTTATCTGGTGAACAACGGTTCAGCCAACTGAACTGAGGTGGTGGAATGGATCCCGAAGGAATGTAGGACCGGATCCCATAAAAGCAAAAATTGCTTAAAAAAAATAAACCATTGCAGAAACAGCTGAAACAACACCTATTGTATTTACAAAACAAATCTGTCTTTGTTTTGGATTTGACTCCAGTGCACGAGGTTTCTTTGTGGAGTGGGCTACAAAACCTTTTGGAAGTTGGCCCACAGGATGGAAACAAGATCAGACAAGAAGCAGAATAAATATTTCACATGCCAGGTGAAATAGAATTTCACGAAAGGAAGACAACCGCATTTGAAATGCTAATTTAGCCAACGTTGTTTTGTAACTAATACAGAAACCCAAACCTTAGCATCCTTTAGCACTGACATGGATTGACCCTGAATTTTTACGGTGCACTTTATTTATTTATTTATTTATATTTATTTTATTTGTCAAAATGTATACAAGATAACAGGTATGGTATAAACATAAACAAAAGCACAGTAGGTATAGGTACATTTGGACAATAGGACAGAAGGACAGGGACGGTAGGCACAATGGTGCGCTTATGCACGCCCCTTATAGACCTCTTAGGAATGGGGAGAGGTCGACTGTAGACAGTCTAAGGTTAAAGTTTTTGGGATTTGGGGAAGAAACCACAGAGTCAGGTAGTGCATTCCAGGCATTGATTACTCTGTTGCTGAAGTCGTATTTTCTGCAGTCGAGTTTCGAGCGGTTTACATTGAGTTTGAATCTATTGTGTGCGTGTGTGTTGTTGCGGTTGAAGCTGAAGTATTCATTGACAGGTAGGACATTGTGGCAGATGATTTTATTAACTACATTTAGATCAGATCGAAGGCGATGTAGCTCTAAATTATCTAAGCCCAATATTTCAAGTCTGGTGGAATAAGGTATTCTGTTGCGAGCAGAGGAGTGGAGGACTCTTCTTGTGAATTATTTCTGGACTCTCTCAATTGTATTAATGTCCGATATGCAGTGCGGGTTCCAGACAGGTGAGCTGTATTCGAGGATTGGTCTGGCAAATGTTTTGAATGCTCTGGTTAGCAGTGTAATATTGCCAGAAATATTGTTTTCTATATTGTATTGTTTTGCATATTGTATACTATTGCTTTGCCAGTTAAAAACTGGGGATCAGGGAGAAAACCAAAAAAAGGCATATTTTGAACAAAATAACGTAGGAACTCCACTTAAATGTGAATATCAGCTTTAAACCATCAAGCAGAACATGAGAAATTGGCAGAAACAAGAGGCTGACAGCAACATGAGTGTTACTGAAGTGGGCAAGAATTGAAAATTAGTACCTTGCTTGTTACCATCCACTGACGTCCACTCTTATTGATCACGTAAATCAGTGTTTCTCAATCTTGGCCACTTTAAGATTTGTGGACTTCAACTCCCAGAATCCCCCAACCAGCCTTGCTGGCTGGGGAATTCTGGGAGTTGAAGTCCACAAGTCTTAAAATGGCCGAAGTTGGACATCCTTGTTCTAAACCAAGGAGCAGGGCCAAACAACATTCTTGCCAAAACAACACCCTTGTGTCGTTGGCTCCTTAGTTGGGATTTTGTTCCCTGAGCAAAGGGCTCCCTCAGAGACCAACTTAACTTTTCCTGTGTCAGCTGAGCTGCAGCTGTTTTCTAAGGCTAGTTCTTTGTTGGAAAGTGACTGATTCGGCTTTTTCTGAGGAATTTTGTTTTGCCAGATTCTTTTTTTCCTTTTATGATGGGTGATTCAGCTTTTACTGCACAGGGAGCAGGGGGTTTTTTTTGTAGGGAAGGGGGGAAGGTTTCACAAACATAAACAGATGGAGCCAGACTGGGCTGGGTGAGGCATATGGATAGTGTAGACAGAGGAAAAAAAATATTTGGAGACAACTAGAAAGAAATCTAATAAACTATTTAATGACATGTAGTTTACTCAGCTAATTTACCTACATCTCTCTCTCTCTCTCTCTCTTTCTCTTTCCTTCTTTCTTTCCCCGTCTATCATATATCTCTCTCTTTCTTTCCTTCTTTCTTTCCCCATCTGTCTATCATATATATATATATATATATATATATATATATATATATATATATATATATATATATATATATATATATATATATATATATATATATATATATATATATATATATATATATATATATATATATCCTTCTTTCTTTGTCTGTCTGTCTGTCTGTCTGTCTGTCTATCTATCTATCTATCTTTCTCTCTCTCTCTCTCTTTCCTTCTTTCTTTCCCCATCTGTCTGTCTATCATTTCTCTCTCTCTCTCTCTCTCTCTCTCTCTCTCTCTCTCTCTTTCTCTCTCTCTCTCCTTCTTTCTTTCCCCATCTCTGTCTGTCTGTCTATCTATCTATCTATCTATCTATCTATCTATCTATCTATCTATCTATCTATCTATCTATCTATCTATCTATCTATCTATCATCTATCTCTCGAGTCTCCAAACTTGGCAACTTTAGGAGATGTAGACTTCAACTCCCAGAATTCCCCAGCCAGCATAGGGAATTGACTGGCTGAGGAATTCTGGAAGTTGAAGTCCACAAGTCTTAAAGTCACCAAGTCTGGAGACCCCCGATCTATCTATTAAGAAAATGTATATGGCTTCTCAACTCACTCACAGGCAGCTTACAAAAATAAACCCCCAATAAAAGAAACTAAAAAAAAAAATCCACTCCCTGTGACAACCATTAAACGAGCATTTGATGGGCTCCATCCCACTCTGGGGTCCTCAGGCCCACTGGCAGAACCTCGTCTTCAGGGCCTTTTGAAAGTGTCAAGGTAGGGGCAAAACTGTTTTCCGCAGAGATGACGTTCCACAGGGAGGGAGCCACCACAAAGAAGGCCCTTAGATGGGTTCCTTTGGAGAAGGGACTTATAACATCACCTACCTCCACACTCTGGAGGGTTGGGTAGATATGACTGAGTGATGAAGATGGTCCTTCAGACAACCTGGTCCTGGCAAGGTAGGGCTTTGAAGGTGACCACCAGGACCTTGAAACGGACCCAGAAGCGAGTTGGGAGACAATGCCGCTCCCTCAAGGGAGGTGACACTTGTGCAAATCTTGACTTGCACAAAACCAGATGCTCCATCACATTCTGCACCGATTGAAGTCTCTGGATGTCTTTCAAGGGCAGCCCCATGTAGAGCACAGAGCAATAGTCAAGTCAGGAGGATGTGACTAGGGTGTGGGTGACTGTGAGCAGAGATTATTACCAAATAATGCAAATGTTTCTGATTCTTAGACTTCCCAATTAAGCAATATTTATTTGTAGAACCCAAATAAATCAGATGGAGGAGATTGCATGATGGAGACAGTTCTCTCTCTCTTCCCCCCTCCCCCCTCCCTCTCAGGTTCTCTTCCTGGCTAAATTTCTAGTGGAAGGGGAGGAGACATGAAACATGCATTTTAGTTTACTGAAGGGTTTTAATGCTTTATAACTTGTACTTAAGCCTAAAATCTTCAACCCAGTTTCTCCCCCATTCCTTTTACTGTGGAAAATTTCTTTCTTTGTTAATTCTTTCAAGCACAAAAAGAAAGTAAGTTTCCATAGAGTAGTGTTTCCCAACTTTGGCAACTTGAAGATATCTGGACTTCAACTCCCAGAATTCCCCAGCCAGCATTCGCTGGCTGGGGAATTCTGGGAGTTGAAGTCCAGATATCTTCAAGTTGCCAAGGTTGGGAAACACTGCCATAGAGGGAGGGAGGAGAGGAGACAGGAGGAAGAAGGGAGGGAGGGAGGGAGGAGAGAGAGAGAGAGAGAGAGAAAGGAAGGAAGGAAGGGGAGGGAGGGAGAAAAGAAGAAAGAAGAAAAGAAGAAAAGAAAAGAAGAGAAGAAAAGGAAAGGAAAGGAAAGGAAAGGAAAGAAGGAAAAGAAAAGAAAAGAAAAGAAAAGAAAAGAAAAGAAAAGAAAAGAAAAAAGATCCACAATGCAAAGACTCCTGGGAGGGAAGGGAGAACAAAAGGTTTCTTAACCCAGCCTGTTTATCTGAATAAAAGAAATCCTGCAGGATCCCTCCAGGGAGAAGGTTACCAGCGTTCAACCTCCGCCCGCCCCGTGGAAAGGAGAAAAGCTCAGCCCAAACCCTTCCCCACCAATGCAAATAAACTCCCTGAAGGCCTCCTTCCCCCAATTTGGGAAGGGAAGGGAAGGGGGGGCCGGCCAAGGCGCAACCCGAGGAGAAAAGGCGCATTGTGGGGTCGGACAGTTTGTTCCGTGCAGGAAACTCAAGGGCTGCCATTCAGTCCGCGGGGGTTGCGCAACGCCGGTGGAAACGGGGCCACGGGCGATTCCCACGTAAGGCCAACCGCATTTAGAGTTTCCCAGGAACGGCCAACTCATTTCTTCCTCTGCAACAAAGCAGAGAGGATTCTAATCCTGAACCCCTGGAACCAACACTACGAGGTCCTTCGTTCCAAAGAAGTACAGACGGTCCTCGACTTACAACAGTTCGGTTAGCGACTGTTCGAAGTGACAACAGCATTGAAAAAAGTGACTTTTCACACTTATGACTGTTCCAGCATCCCCATGGTCACATGATCAAAACTTGCTGCATCTGGCTTCTATTTATGACAGTTGCAGTCTCCCGGGGGTCATGAGCCGAGGTGGCACAGTGGTTAGAGTGCAGCACTGCAGGCTACTTCAGCTGATTGCTAGCTGCAGTTCAGCTGTTCAAATCTCACCAGGCTCAAGGTTGACTCAGCCTTCCTTCGTTCTGAGGTGGGTAAAATGAGGACCCAGATTGTTGGGGGCAATATGCTGAACTCTGTAAACCGCTTAGAGAGGGCTGTAAAGCACTATGAAGCAGTATATAAGTCTAAGTGCTATGTGATCCCTTCCTGTTTTCCCTCCCTCCCTCCCTTACTTCTTTCCTTCCTTCCTTCCCTCCCTCTCTCCCTTTTCACCTTCTTCCTTCCTTCCTTCCCTTCTTCCCCCCTCCCTCTCCTTCCTTCCTTCCTTCCTTCCTTCCTTCTCCCTTTCTCCTTCTCCTCCTCCTCCTCCTCCTCCTCCTCCTTTTGCAACCTTCTGACAAGCCAAGTCCATGGGAAACCCAGAGTCACTTAACAACCGTGAAGTGACTAACTTCACAACTGCAGGGATTCCGCTTAAGAACAGCGGCAAGAAAGGTTGTAAAATGGAGCTCCCTCTGCTTAATGCTGGCCCTGGCCCTACAGAGCTGAAGAGCTGGCTTTGGGCTCTCTTCAATAACTCAGCTTATAGTCAATGCTCACATTTTAGGGTGCTATGTAGTTCTTGGGGGAAGCTCTAAGTCAGCTCAGACTACAGCGCCCATCATCCACTCCAGACAGCAGGACCAAGAGTGATGAGAGACATACTCCAATGACCTTGGAATAAGAGTCCAACTCTTTTTTTTAGGGCTTCTTGACTTTTGGGTTTCCCCACCCCGTGCAGACCACCTAAAGTCTAATAAGTCAGGGGTCTCCAACCTTGGCAACTTTACGACTTGTGGACTTCAACTCCCAGAATTCCTCAGCCAGCCATAAGAAGTCATTGTTTTTTACTTTTGTGACTTGGTAGAGTTCTCATGGATTGTCCTTATGATAGCATCCAAACAAGGATCTCAGGTGGAAAGGGAGACGCTGAAAGAGGAGGGAGAAGAAGCCATCTTATGCTAGAAACTTTCTAAACAGGTTTAGTTCTCATGACACCAGGAACCGAAACATGTCAGTACAAGTGTTGAAACACTGGAAAAGGTCTCCCTTCTTCTCTTTGGCAACACTCATCAAACCTGTCCGGATGCTTAAAAAGTTTCATCGTATAGTTTCTCCTCATTAAGTAGAGGTCTTGCTTTCTGCAACCAGAATATCCTTCCTCAGAAAATCATGTGAGATTATCCTGTTCCTCCTTCTCTTTTCTCTTTTCCCTTTTCTCTTCTCCTTCTCCTTCTCCTTCACCTTCTTTTCTCCCCTCCTTCTCCTCTTTCCCTTTTCCCCTTCTTGTCCTCCCCTCTCCTTCCTTCCTCTTGTCTTTTCCTTCCTTCCTTCTTTCCTTCCTTTTCTCTTTTCTTTTCTTTTCTTTTCTTTTCTTTTCTTCTCTTCCTTCCTTTCCTTCCTTCCTTCCTTTTTTCCTTTCCTTCCTTCCTTTTTCTTTTCTTTTCTTTTCTTTTCTTTTCTTCCTTCCTTCCTTTTTTCTTTTATTTCTTTTCCTTTCCTTCCTTCCTTTTTCTTTTCTTCCTTCCTTCCTTCCTTCCTTTTTTCTTTTCTTTCTTTTCTTTTCTTTTCTTCTTTCCTTCCTTCCTTCCTTCCCTTCCTTCCTTCCCTTTTCTTTTCCTTCTTTCCTTCCTTCCTTCCCTTTTCTTTTCTCCCCTTCCTTCCTTCCTTCTTTCCTTCCTTCCTTCCCTTTTCTTTTCTCTCCTTCCTTCCTTCCTTCCTTCCTTCCTTCCTTCCTTCCTTCCTTCCTTCCTTCCTTCCTTCCTTCCTTCCTTCCATGTTTCCCAGCCTTGGCCACTTTAAGATAGGTAGATACTCACTCCCAGAATTCCCCAGCCAGCCAATTCTGGGAGTTGAAATCCATCCATCTTAAAGAGGCCAAGATTGAAAAACACGGCTTTATGAAGTGTATCCAATGGGAAAAAAATGTTCTACTCTATCAAACAGAGAAGATTCTCAATACTCGCTAAGGCCTTCTTTCAAAAAAAGAAAAGATGGTAATACAAAGTTTTGAAAGTAGGGCTTTTGGCGGTCAACATGCCTCTTGAACCCCTTCCAAGATACTCGGCATGCAGAAGCTCTCGGCTTTTACTCGGTGCTAACAATAGCTTCCCACTTCTCTTTCTCCCAGTTCCCAGTTCCCTGTTCTTGGCATAGTTAAGCGGGCTCTGGGTGGAATCCCTGCTAATGAATCGGAGCAATGCCTGTCTTTCCAACGTTCTCTGAAAACACTTGATAGAGAACTAAATGGCACTAAACAAAAAGGAAAAATTCAAAGCCAAACAGCCTCTCTGCGTGTTTGTGTATGCTTGCATTTGGGGCAGCCAGAGAACGCAAAAGCATCTGCTTGTTTTAATATAGCAAAGGTTTAAAAAATCTGCTTGCTTTTCTAGACATCTAAAAACCCACAACCGGCTTGTCTATAGTCGGCATCTTCGGGACGTCGAGATGTTTTATATTATACTTTTTATCATTTATATTTTTTTATAGTTCATTCTGTTTGGAAGTTTAGGTCCTGCTTTCCGCTGGATCGGTCCCTCCGAATGTTAACGATAAGGTGGCTCTTTCTTATGACTCATGTTCTGTTTTTCATTTCTAAAAAAAAAAGATGCTAACCCTTTTTTATCCCATCGCTTAAAGATCTTTGAAAGGTGGTCGACTCTCACCGACAGAGAAAGCGGGGACCTTCCCATTTTCCCAAAGTTGCTGAAGCTGCAAACAATTGGGGAAATATTATTTCTCCTTTCCTGTTTTTAATTCCTTCTTCCTTTTTTTTCTTTTTCTTTTCCTGCCTTGGATATTTTTCTGGTTAGAAAAAAACTGGATGGCACACATAAGGAAAAAACAAAACAAAACCAGAATTAATCTCTGTCTGATGTTTCATTTCCTGCAGAAATGAAGCAATCTAATTGCAGGGAGGAGATTAAAAATTATCAGGTCAGGATTTATCCTTGCCAGGGGTGGGGGGAGCGATGACGGAGGCTGGGGGCAGGTTTATAGGGAGCAGCAACTGGATGGACCTGCAAATTCCACCCAGGAATATTGTCTCCACTCGCAGCTACAAGTAAGTAAACGGCAACGAAGAGGGTTGGGAAGATTTAAGACCAACTTTGGTTAGCATGGAGAGGGAAGAATGTTCCCATCACATCATTTCAGCTCTAAAAAACGCACACCTTGATTTCTTTATCATTTTAAAATAATTAGATGTTTGGCCTAATTAATGCCAAACAAAAATCGGCATGGGGGATTTATGGAAAATGTGTTACGGGGGCGATCGGGATTAAGGATGAAGGCTTTCGGGTTTTGACAGTAGCAGTGTCGGTGGCTTTAAAATGTAAAAAGAGATTTTTCCCATTTTTGCTGCGTTTCGTCTCGGGGAAGTTCTTCACTTGGGTTTGATACCTATGACTTCTTGCGTTGTTGAATTTTTTTTTTAATTAGTGAAGTAGAACAACACTCCCACCCCAAATGTAATGAATTTGAATGAAATGAAACGAAATTTTAATTTTAAGTGAAATATAACATTTAACTCTTCTGTATATTTTTTTTACTTCCCCAGCAAAATGTATTTTGTTAACAAATGAGATTAAAATTAAAATTAATTAAATTAAATTAATTTAAATCTAATTTGTTAAAAGAAAATGTTTTGCCTGTATAAAAAGATACCGATTAAAATGATTTTTCTTTCAAGAGATTAAACGATATCCACAAAAATATTATGGTAATAGAGAATTGGTTCAATCCTTTAATGTATTGCTTAATCTACCATCTGGAGCATCTGTGGCTCCACTGTCCTGTTTGGATGAGACAAAGCCATTTCCAAAATTAATAAAGAACACATTTTATTTTATTTATCCTTTATTTATTAAGAGCCGAGGTGGCGCAGTGGTTAGAGGCAGTACTGCAGGCCACTTTAGCTGACTGTGTTCCGCAGGTCAGCGGTTCAAATCTCACCGGCTCAAGGTTGACTCAGCCTTCCATCCTTCCGAGATAGGTAAAATGAGGACCCAGATTGTTGGGGGCAATATAAATATACATTGCTTACTGATGTAAACCGCTTAGAGAGTGCTTGCACTGTGAGGCGGTATATAAATCTCACAAAATAAATAAATAAATAAATAAATAAATCCTATGTATTTATCATATTTAGGAAGTGCCCATACCCTTCATAGAGTGACTCTGGGCGGTGTACAAATAACCCTAAAATATAAAAACCATAAATAAGTGTTATACTAAAACAGTTAAAAACAAGAGTAAGATAATCAAAATTAAACATTTCTGAAGAGGGGGGTCGATCTATTTTCTAAAGCCCCTGAAGGCAGGACAAGAAGCAACGGATGGAAACTAACCAAGGAGAGAAGCAACCTAGAAGTAAGGAGGAATTTCCTAATAGTGAGAACAATTAACCAGTGGAACGACTTGCCACCAGAAGTTGTGGGTACTCCAACACTGGAGGTTTTTAAGAAGAGATTGGGCAGCCATTTGTCTGACCTGGTAGAGGGTCTCCTGTCTGACTAGAAGACCTCCAAAGTCCCTTCCAACTCTGTGTCCTCTGGGAGTTGGGCGGCATAGAAATCCATTAAATTAAATTAAATTAAATTAAATTAAATTAAATCATGAGGATGGAGTTTTCCCTCCCACTTGTTTAGGATGCTTCCCTCTACTAAAGCATAAAGCAAACGTTTGTTAAGACACCGGAGCAGAGGCTGCTGAAAGCTTAGAAAGAAAGTAAGTCTAGGGAGGTCAAAAAATGTCAAATCACAATCAGGCAGTTGAGATTTTCCATCCTTATATTTTGGACACCCTCTGAGGCCTGGATGGTGGTTCTGTCTGTGGAACGAGGAACGCGTGAAGATTTTACAATCTGATCTGTATGTAAGATACGAATAATACCTCATTTATATAAGATACTATACAATATTATTATATAATTGCTAATTACTAATTAGTAATTGGCTAATTACTATTAGTCAATTACCAATAGGGTGCTTACGCGCCCATCTTTTGCCATTTTTCTGCTTTTTTTCACTGCATTTTTCTCTTCCTTGCGCACTGCAATTCAGTTCATCCTGGACAGCATCCATCAAGGGAGCGATTCCCAACCAGGAACCCCCCCCCCTGTCTCCTTTGGGTTTTGGGGGGAGGGCTACAAATCCTGTTATTCTGCAGCTCCAGGAGACGGGGATGGGGACATTGGAGTAAAATGCCTTACTAAGAAAGATGATTGGCCATACATAGCATGCATACCTGGTGTGGGGCTTTCAGATCTGGGGACTTTGGAAATGTTGGAAATCTAAAATGAAATTGCAGACATTGATTGATCTGTGTAATCAGAGGAATATCTGAATCTGGGGAGGGTTATATTCTGTCATAATTCTATTCTATTCTATTCTATTCTATTCTATTCTATTCTATTCTATTCTATTCTATTCTATTCTATTCTATTCTATTCTATATTCCATTCCATTCCATTCCATTCCATTCCATTCCATTCTATTCTATTCTATTCTATTCTATTCTATTCTATATTCTATTCTATTCTATTCTTCTGTTTTATTCCTTTCCATTCCATTCCATTCCATTCTATTCTATTCTATTCTATATTCTATTCTATTCTATTCCCTATTCTATTCTATTCTATTCCATTCTTTTCTTTTCTTTTCTTTTCTATTCCCTATTCTATTCTATTTTATTCTATTTTCTATTCCATTCTATTCCCTATTCTATTCTATTCCATTCCATTCTATTCTATTCTATTCTATTCTATTCTATTCTATTCTATTCTATTCTATTCTATTCTATTCTATATTCTATTCTATTCTATTTTCTACTCTACTCTACTCTATTATTATTTTCTATTCCATTCCATTCTTTTTCCTTATTTTATTTTCCTTTATTATTTTATTGTATTGTATTTTCCTTTATTATTTATTAATGATTTTATTTTTTGCTCCAGCAGGAGGTGCAACCATGAAGCTGGTGTTGGCTGTTGCGGTCCTCCTGATATCTTTGTCTGCGGTGGTGACAGGTAAGACCTGGGGAAGGAGAGGATTGCTGTCACTGGGGGGAGAAAACAGGCCCCTTCCCTTCACCATGATGGATTGCTAGTAAGGAAGTCTGGGAGATAGATAGATGGATAGATAGATAGATAGAGAGAGAGAGAGAGAGAGAGAGAGAGAGAGAGAGAGAGAGAGAGAGAGAGAGAGAGAGAGAGGTAGGTAGGTAGGTAGGTAGGTAGGTAGGTAGGTAGGTAGGTAGGTAGGTAGGTAGGAAGATAGGTAGATAGGTAGATAGGTAGACAGGCAGACAGGCAGACAGGCAGACAGGCAGACAGGCAGAATGAGACAGACAGAAAGACAGAGGGATAGATAGATAGATAGATAGATAGATAGATAGATAGATAGATAGATAGATAGATAGATAGATAGATAGATAGATACTTATAGATACTTACGTAAGTATTCAAATAGGCAAATGTTGCACAAATAAATAATATACATGATGCAAAAATATGTGCACTCCAACCCAAAATCTCCATTGTTTGTTCTGAATTCTGAGTTTATTGATCCCTGTGTCAATTTCTCAACACATACCGTAGTTGGATTGACACAACAAGCCAGACTAAGCTAAACAGAATTGGGTAGTTTGCAGTTCAGTATTTTGTGAGGCATCAAGTATGGTCCCAACATGTTCTATGAACCAGGTTATTACATTAAGCCCTAACAATACGGCTTATTCGTTTGGATATAATGCTTGTTATATGAACTCAAGATGAAGTGTGGGTTTAGCGTTGTGTATAAGCAAGTAACATGGTTGCTATCTCAATTTATTTATCCCAAGACTCCAATGAAGACGGTGGGAAAGAGCCCACCATGGCCCAGAAGTTTGAGAAGTATCAGAAGGAGATCCAGACATTTGTTGATAACCTTGGTGAGAAGACCAAAGCTGCTTTTCTTGAATTCCACAACAGCGAATTCAGCAACAAAACCAGGTGAATGTTTTTAGCTCACGTTCTTCCAACTATAACTATTAGGAGGGAAGTAAGATGGGGTGAGGGGCCTTGGTGCAGCCATCTTGGCTGAGAATTCAAACAGAAGAAGAAAGAAGGAAAGAGGAGAAGGGAGGAGGAGGAGAAGGAAGAAGGAAGGAGAAGGAGAAGGAGGAGGAGGAGGAGGAGGAGGATATAGAGGAGGAGGATATAGAGGATATAGAAGGAGAAGGAGAAGGAGAAGGAGAAGAAGAAGAAGAAGAAGAAGAAGAAGAAGAAGAAGAAGAAGAAGAAGAAGAAGAAGAAGAAGAAGAAGAAGAAGAAGAAGAAGAAGAAGAAGAAGAAGAAGAAGAAGAAGAAGTTGGATTCTCCAGATGAACCCAACATCTGGAGAACATCAGCCAAAGGAAGCCCATGTTAATATTTAGCATCAAACGTCTCCTTTATAAGGAGCCAGTTCCCCAGAGCAGGCTTTCACTATTTCCATGTCCTGGTCTTTCATAATTCAGTTTTGGAAGTTGTTCTGCAGCTCTTCCTCACTTCTGCCAATTTTGAAACCCTGGAAGCAGGAACATCTGCAGCCACCCAATTCTTAACCTCTACTGATTAATTCTTGATCTGTGCCTGCCTCTGCCAACTATCAATACCTCCCTCCCTCCCCATAATAGAAGTAAAATTAATAATTAAATGCTCCCTCCCCATCCATATTGTTAAAGAAGCCACAATGACATCCCAAGTGTTACGACATCATTGTGCAAACAGCATGAATGAGGCCACGTGGACCAATTCAGCCATGATGCAAAGAAGGAATGGTAGGTGATTTCCATCCGTTAGCATAAGGAGGTCATGATGCATGTGACACCATCTGACCCCCCCACCCCACCCACTTTGCAAGAACCCATGACTTTTATGTCGGTGTATTTGTCTAAGCTGAGCATTATTCCCTGCCTGCAAAGCCACCATTCCTTTATTGCATGTGACGTTCTCTCTCTGTGATCTCAACAATGAAACTCTTTCCAGGATTAAAGATTTTCCTGGGGTTTTGCTTCAAAGACTGTCTTGTCAGTCTGATTTTTCATCCCCTTGTGACTTCTTAAATTATCACCCTTTTTAGGAACCTTGTCAAGATTGTCTTTCCATCAGTAAACAGCTGACATCTGAGAGGCATAAGCAGAGCTAAAAGGGTGCAAAATATTTTTTGGGGGGGGGAATTGCCTCCAGTTCTCCTTGTGGATTGAGTTCCATGAATTCTCGATCAACACAGAGACAAATTTTTAAGAAACTGGGATCCCGGGTGCAAAGTTTCAGCTGCAGATCAACTGGCAAAAGGTTTGACTTTCCAGAACTGAGCTTGTGTCCTCCATCAACCAGAAAGTGACAGTCTGAAAACTGAAAAGGGAATATCAGCTGCCTAGATTAGGAAAAAAAGAGCAAAGTTCTATTTCATGGGTCCCCAAACTTGGCAACTTTAAGACTTGTGGACTTCAACTCCCAGAATTCTCCAGCCAGAAGTCCACAAGTCTTAAAGTTGCCAAGTTTGAAGACCTCTGTTCTATTTACTCAAAGGGAAACAGGGGAGCCTAACAGATGCAGCAGCCACCACTAGATGGAGATATAGAGCAGCCCGAGAGGGCTCCATTGAGAAGATCCTATAGGGCAGTGATGGCGAACCTATGGCACGCGTGCCACAGGTGGCACGCGGAGCCATATCTGCCGGCACGCGATCCGTTGCCCTAGCTCAGCTCCAGCGCACATGTGCGCCCCAGCCAGCTGATTTTCGGCTTGCACGGAGGCTCTGGGGGGGCATTTTAGGCTTCCAGAGGGCTTCTGGGAGGACAAGGGAGGGCATTTTTGCCCTCCCCAGGCTCCAGGGAAGCCTCTGGAGCCTGGGGAGGGCGAAAAACGGGCCTACCAGGCCCACCAGAAGTTGGGAAACAGGCCGTTTTTGCCCTCCACAGGCATTGAATTATGGGTGTGGGCACTCGCGCATGCGTGATAGCGCATGCGCACACGTTTTTGGCACCCGAGGAAAAAAAGGTTCGCCATCACTGCTATAGGGAAAGAAGGAGGGGAGGGGAGTTTGTTTGAGGGGTGCTTTGTGCTCTCTGAGTTGTTTTCTTGCAAACGTTTCATCGCCCATACTAGGGAACATCATCAGTGCTAGGTGAAATGGTATAGGGCTGTGATGGCGAACCTATGGCACGCGTTCCAGAGGTGGCACACCGAGCCCTCTCTGTGGGCACGCACGCCATTGCCAGCTGCTTTTCTGGTTTCCGGTGTGCTGGCCAGCTGGTCTTTGCGGGCACCAGAGCACCGAAAAACGTCCTGAAAATGACCCCCAAAACAAGCATATGCGCGCCAGCCAGCTGGTCTTCGAGTTTCCGGCGCGCACATGCACACACATTCCGGTTTGGGCACTCAGTGCCGAAAATGTTCGCCATCACTGGTATAGGCTCTCCTGCTTGGGCAGGGGGTTAGATTAGAAGACCTCGAAAGTCCCATCCAGCTCTACTCTGATTAACTTAGCTAGTCTCCTTTGCTGCCTCTTTGCTCTCTGGAATCCAGCCCCTCCCTTCTGGGAATCCAGACGGCATTCCACCACACAGTGACAGTCCTGCCTCCGGCAGGGGGTTGGACTAGAAGACCTTCAAGGTCCCTTCCAGCCCTATGATGCTATGACAGCCTCTTAGGTGCCCACAGCAGGTGCTTTCCAAATCCCTGCCAAGTAATGCCAGTCAGATTTTGGCAAGCAGCCGGATCATCTGGAAGTCTTGCTGGAGGCTCAACGAAACAGCCAAACCGGTTCCCGAATTAGCATGTCTGTGATTTGAAAAACCTCTCCTAGAATTGTGTCTTAAAGCAATATGGACTCTCTGCGAAGCGGGGAAGCCTTAAGTCCAAGATGAAAAATATTTTTGGAAGCAGCAGAGCCAGTGGCAGAACAGGATGATGGAAAGAGCCATGTTTGACAATAGACGGGTAGTCCTTGACTTACAACAGTTCATCAAGTGACCGTTCAAAATTACAAGGGCACTTATGTTTTTCACACTTATGACCGTTGCAGCATCCCCATGGTCGTGTGATCAAAATTTGGGTACTTGGCAATTGGCATGTATTTATGAATGGTTGCAGTGTCCTGGGGGGTCACGTGATCCCCTTTTGCGACCTTCTGACAAGGAAAATCAACGGGAAAGCCGGATTCACCAAACAACAAAGAGCTGAAGTGGTGCAGTGGTTAAATGCAGCCATTGCAGGCTGACTGCTAGTTCAGCAGTTCAGCAGTTCAAATCTCACTAGGCTCAAGGTTGACTCAGCCTTCCATCCTTCCGAGGTCGGTAAAATGAGGACCCAGATTGTTGGGGGCAATATGCTGAACTCTGTAAACCGCTTAGAGAGTGCTGTAAAGCACTATGAAGCGGTATATAAGAAAAGTGCTATTGCTATTACTAACTGTTACCTTCCCACTGAAGTGGTGCCTATTTATCTACTCGCATTGGCATGCTTTCGAACTGCTAGGTGGGCAGGAGCTGAGGCAAGGACGGGAGCTCACCCCGTCGTGCGGAGCTCGGGTCTCAAACCCAGGCTATCAGCTTTCCATCGGACAAGCTCAGCGTCTTTAACCACATGATCTTGCCCAGGGGTGTCAAACTAAAGGCCCGGTGGTCGGATCCGGCCCGCGGGGTGCTTAGATCTGGCCTGCGGACCCGGCCTGGAAATAGCAAAGGACCAGCCCATGGTGCCTCTTCCAGCGCAAACAGAGCTCGGGAAGGCCACGTGTGGCCCGCCCGGGCTCCTTTTTCACTGCGACGACCTCCTGCAGCCCTCTGCCAACAAAAATGGAGCTCGCGGAGGCCGCACGCGAGCCGCCCGGGCTCCGTTTTCAACCACGATGGTTTCCTGCAGCTCTCTGCCAGCAAAAACGGAGCCCAGGCAGGCCGCGCGTAGCCTCTCTGAGCTCCATTTTTGCTGGCAAAGGGCTGCAGGAGGCCATCGCGGCCAAAAATGGAGCCTTGACGTCGAGCTGGCCATGCCTACTCTGACCATGCCCCCGGCCACATACACACACACCCCGGCCCCCTGAGGTCAAATACAACCCTGATGCGGCCCTCAATGAAATTGAGTTTGACATCCCTGATCTTGCCGGTCTGAAAGTACAATTTTCTCCCTGTCTCCTTTACCATGGAAACAATTAGGGAAGGTCCTTTCTAAGCTCTTCCTTCGCCCACTGTGCAGCTGAGGGCTAGGCTGTCTCTTATCTGACTGTTTTCCCTTGGCAGCATCTCTTAACCCAGTCTCCCAAGGTCTTTCCCGCATTGCAAGAGCCGAGGTGGCGCAGTGGTTAGAGTGCAGCACTGCAGGCTACTTCAGCTGACTGCTAGCTGCAGTTCAGCTGTTCAAATCTCACCGGCTCAAGGTTGACTCAGCCTTCCATCCTTCTGAGGTCGGTAAAATGAGGACCCAGATTGTTGGGGGCAATATGCTGAACTCTGTAAACCGCTTAGAGAGGGCTGGAAAGCACTATGAAGCGGTATATAAATCTAAGTGCTATTGCTATTGCTATTGCAAGTGTTTGGGAGCTTAGGGGATGGCAAGACCACTCACCATTTCTCTTGTCCTTTGGCAGGAATTGGCTTTCCGAGACTTTCCGGAAGTTGAAGAAAAAGCTTGAACCCATGACCTCCCAAGATGGATCTGACTGAATGTCCCTCGATTCCATCACTGATAGAGAAGAAGATGGTCATGTAATCCCAACTGTAGCAGTGGAGAAAAAAAACATATTGAGAGAGGTTGACCAGAAGCTCCAATCTTTCATGTTCCCATTTCTTTGTCTACTGCTGTTGTTACTTCCAACCCGTTGTTAGACGTAAATAAAGAGAAAAAAATTAAGTAGGAGAAACAAGTCGTTTGTAATCATTTTTTTTCTAAAATGTCATCAACGAATATCAGGGTGGTACAATTAGAATTTTAACCGTTACCCCCTTTATTTTTATTTTTTTCCATTTTTTTTTATTTTTTTCCTCCACCACTTATACAATTCAATTCACATATACCTTAAACTGTTAAAATAAAATACACAGTTTTACATTATAATCCATCATTCAAAAGTCAATTCTTATACAACGCTTACTTCATTGATCATCAGTCTGTTCTGCTTTTTTCCATTGCACTCCCCTCTCTCTACCTCCATCGTCTCGTCCTACTTTCTTACTCCTTCACTCCTCCTCTACCTCTCTCTACTCCTTCTCTTCCTCCCCGTCTACTTCCTCTTACACCTTCTTTGCCTTCCCCTAAGTACTCTTTTATACTAATTCCTCTTATGTTTGACAGACTGATGATAAAATCTCAAATTTAAACTCATCGTGTCTCTTCTAAGAAAATAAAAAGAATTTTATTATTATTATATCAATTCTTTATATATGATTCTAGGTATATGCTGCTAACTCCATCTTACTCCAAAAGAAAAAAGAAAAAGAAAAAGCCCCTTTAGATTTTGAAGTTTTCTTTCTTTTTTCCTGCATTGGCCATCTATTATTATTATTATTATTATTATTACAAGATCAAGGCCCAGATTTGATTTTGAGTGCATTCACAAATACAGGTATGTTTCATTTTTTCCTTCTTGCCCTACAAAAGCCACTTTAAAAAACGGATGAAGTGATTTCCAAAAAAATGTTTACAGGTAGTCCTCGATTTACAACCCCAATTGAGCCCTGTTGCTAAGCGAGACAGCTGTTAAGTTTTCCCTGTTTTATGACCTTTCTTGATGCAGTTATTCAGTGAATCTCTGCAGGTGTTAAGTAAGTAAAACAGTTGTAAAGTGAATCTCCTGCTTGGGTGGGGGGGTTGAACTAGATGACCTACAACCGTGATGGCGAACCTATGGCACGCGTGCCACAAGTGTCACACGGAGCCATATCAGTGAGCACATGAGGTCAGGTCCGGCACGCATGCGCGCACCAGCCAGCTGATTTTCAGGCCGTCTGGGCCCACTGGGAGTCGGGAATCAGCCTGTTTTCAGCCTCCGGAGGGGGTGGGAAAGGCCGTTTTCACCCTCCCCAGTCTCCTAGAAAGGCTCTGGAGCTTGGGGAAAGAAAAAAAACGGGCCTTCCGGTTCAACCGGAACTTGGCAAATGGGCCATTTTCTGCTTCCGGAAGGCCTCCGGGGGATGAGGAAGGCCGTTTTTGCCCTCCCAAGGCTCCTAGAAAGGCTCTGAAGCCTGGGGAGAGCAAAAAATGGCTGTGCCATCGTATGCCAGGAGTGGGGGGGGTCATGCACGCATGCGTGGGGGGGCGCATGGAATTATGGGTGTGGGCACACACGTGCACGACCCCCCCGCACCTCCTCTTTTGGCACGCGAACCAAAAAAGGTTCGCCATCACTGACCTACAAGGTCCCTTCCAACTGTACTAATCTAATCTGGTTTTCTTATTGACTTTCCTTGTCAGGTCACAAAAGGTGATCTTAACATGACCCTCGAATAATACAACCGTCATAAATATGAGCCAGTTGCCAAGCGTCTGAATTTTGATCATGTGACCATCGGGATGCTGCAATGGTCGTAAGTGTGGAAAACGGTCATAAATCACTTTTTTTCAGTGGCTCATATTTATGACAGTTGCAATATCCCAGGGTCACGTGATCCCCTTTTGCGACCTTCTGACAAGCAAAGCCAATGGGCAAGCCAGATTCATTTAACAACCGTGTTACTAATTTAAGAACTGCAGTGATTCACTTAACAACTGTGGCAAGAAAGGCCGTAAAACGGGGCAAATCCCATTAACAACTGTCTCGCTTAGCAATGGAAATGTTGCACTCAATTGTGGTCGTAACTCAAGAACTATCTGTATGGCCCCCATAAAGGCTGGCATTACAAAAATCCCACGTTAGATTAAATTGCTAGCTGAAACGCTTAAATCTGGAGGAAAGGAACGTTGAACCACTTAAATGTGAATATCAGCTTTATAAAATAATCTTTATTAATTATGTAAAAAAGACAAACAAACATATAAACAAACATAAAAACATGTATAAACATATGTATATATAAATAGAGTAAGAAATATCTTTGAGTATAGAAAACATTGAACATTGAACATACATGTCAACCATCTCGTCGACACTATCCTTTTACAGCCTAGTGATACAAAAACATGTTCATTCTTTATAGTTATTATTTACATCATTATCTTTCTTATATCTTCCAATATTTTGTGAACATCAGCTTTAAACCATCAAGCAGAACATGAGAAATTGGCAGAACCAAGAGGTTCAGAGCAAACATGAGTGTTATTGAAGTGGGCAAGAATTGAAAATTAATATCTTGCTTGTTACCATCCACTGACGTCCACTCTTACTGATCACGTAAATCAGTGTTTCTCAATCTTGGCCACTTTAAGATTTGTGGACTTCAACTCCCAGAATCACCCAGCCAGCCTTGCTGGCTAGGGAATTCTGGGAGTTGAAGTCCACAAGTCTTAAAATGGCCGAAGTTGGACATCCCTGTTTTAAAATCAAGGAGCCGGGCCAAACAACATTCTTGCCAAAACAACACCCTTGTGTCGTTGGCTCCTTAGTTGGGACTTTGTTCCCTTTGTTTACTGAAGTGAGCCAGAATTGAACATTAGTATGTTGCTTGTTTTAAACATCCAAATGTTGCGCTCGATTGTGGTCGTAAGTCGAGGGCTACCTGAAATCTGGAAGGAAAATATTTTGCCCTGAGCTTAGATTCTCAACCTTTTGGGGAGGAGGTCTCGTATCCTACACCTCAGTAGTGGGTTCTAAATCCCGTCGCTACCGGTTCGCTCGTGAGCTTGCGCTCGCGTGCGACGCTTCTGCACATGTGCAGAGCATCCCGGGTGGGTGGGCGGAGCCTGCCGCCACTGCCGTTACCGGTTCACAGAACCAGGCCGAACCGGGAGCAACCCACCGCTCTACACCTGATTCTAAGCACATTTCCTTTCCGGAAATGGAAGAACGCCTCTGGTTTTCCGTAACCATTCAAACGAGGATTCTTGCTTGGTCTTAGAAGACATTTTTGAAGGCCTCCTTCAGATAGAGTTGGTTGATCAGTGACCAGGAGCAAATATTGCTTAAGATCTAAGCAAACTGTCCTTGTCTCTCTCACTTCTGTCTACTCATCACGTTGGATGCTTGAGTAAATATTCCTTTTGGACCCGTAGTTGCTCCGAAGCTCTGCCGCTGGGGACTTTTCATAGACCAGGATGTCCTTCTGAACGGGGGAGAGATCAGGAAAACATGGGTGTTGGGAAGAAATTGTCTCTTTTAACGCTTCTTTGCTATTAGAGGTACGGTACTCCTCGGTCACAACTGGGACCAGAATTCCATAAATCCCTGGGGTCATAAGTCGAGGATATTACAATATGTAATATTACAATAGTTATAATTATTATTATTCTTTGCTATTACAAAGAAGTCTTAAAAGAGACTGTTTCTTCCTGATTTCCATGTATACCTGATTCCTCTCAAATTCAGAAGGACATCATCTTTGAAAAGTCCCCAACAGCCTCATCTTATGACCACAGCGTAGGACCTCAACTTACGACCACAATGCATGCCTCAACTTACAACCACAAATTGGTAGTCTTCAACGTATGACCACAATCGGGAGCAGAATTCCTGTCATCAATCAATGCGGTCATAAGTTGAGGCTCCACATCACCGGACCCAACTTTTTCAACTACCTTTTTATAGCAGTGGTTAAGTCCAAATCCACTCTATCAAATGGGTATTATTATTATTATTTTGCCATTACACAGCAAGTCGTAGGTCAAAGATTACCTGTACTGTATGCAGGAGAATCCCCAGGAGGGGAGGGGGGTCAAAAAAAATCCAAAATGCGAGTTTCAATTATACATCAAATCCTGTCCTTTTTAAAATAAGTTTCCAGCAGTTTCCTTCACACTCTCTGTGTAGCAATCATATTTAGTTGAGTCTTGTTATTTTAACTGCCCCTGTGTTGGATATTATTTTGAAATATGCTTCCCAGAGTCCATATAATAATTATAATGTGCAGCCAAAACAAATTGGTAAGTAAGAAGGCATAAAATGTGTGACTTGACAGGACAAATCCCATACAGATGACTTGGAAGGTAGAACATTCTAGATCCTAATGGTTCAGGCTGGACTTGGAAGAAGCAGGATAGGATCGACACTTTTGAACTTGGCTGTTGGAGAAGACCGTTGAGAAGACCATGGATGGTCATGAAAACAAACAGATGGGTCATCAAACAAGTCTACTCAGAGTTCCTATTTGAGTCACAAACGACCAGGCTCAAATTATTCTATTTTAGACACATTATGAGAAGACCAAGTTCTCTGGAGAAGACTCTGATGCTGGGAAAGATGGAAGGAAAGAGAAGAAGAGGATGGCCACCAGCAAGGAAGATGGACTCAGAAGTTATGGGTGGACCATTGGAAGAACTCAAAGGCCAGGTTAGACAGATAATAACAGAATAACAGAGTTGGAAGGGACCTTGGAGGACTTCTAGTCCAACCTCCTGCTCAAGCAGAAAACCTTACACCATTTCAGACAAATGGTTGCACAATCGTTTCTTGAAAACCTTCAGTGATGGAGCACCCACAACTTCTGGGGCCAAATGGTCCCATTGATTAATTGTTCTGTCACGAAATTTCTTCTTGGTTCTAGGTTGCTTCTCTCCTTGATTAATTCCCATCAGTTCCTTCTTGTCCTGCCTCATCATGGAGAATGAATGTAAAACGTAGAAGATCTACCCAGATCTTCTATGATAAACCTGTCTATCTAGAGAAAGATCTATCTAGGTAGTCTCTAAGGATCAACCACTTGATGGCAGGCAATCCATCCAAGTGGCAGTTCCATTCCTAATTGGTGGCTGTTCCAAAGATTTTGTATTTGTATTTGTTTATTTGTCAAGCATATATGATTATAAGCAAAGTATAAACAGTAAAACATGATTGAATATATATTTTAGATTTAGATTTTAGATTTATTATTAGAGTTGGAAGGGACCTTGTAGGTCATCTAGTCCAACCTCCTGCTCAAGCAGGAGTTCCTACACCATTTGAGACAGATGGCAGTCCAGTCTCTCCTTGAAGGTCGCAAGTGTTGGGGCTCTCACAACCTCCGTTGGCAAGCTGTTCCACTGGTTGATCACTCTCACTGTCAGAAAGTTTCTCCTCACTTCCAGGTTGAATCTCTCCTTGGTCAGCTTCCATCCGTTATTCCTTGTTTGACTTTCTGGTGCCATAGAGAACAGCCTGACCCCCTCCTCTCTGGCATCCCCTCACGTATTGGAAGACTGCTATCATGTCACCCCTGGTCCTTCTCTTCGCCAGACTGGCCAAGCTCAGTTCCTGCAACCGCTCTTGGTATGTTTTATTTTCCAGACCCTTTATCATCCTGGTTGCTCTCCTCTGCACTTTCTCTAGGGTTTCAATGTCTTTTTTGTAGTGTGGTGACCAAAACTGGATGCAGTACCAGTAATAGTACAAGCATGAATAAGAGTAAAAGAGGTATGAATATATGGGTACATTAGGACAGGAACGGTAGGCACGATTGTGCGCTTATGCACGCCTCATATGCACGCCCCTTTCCTCCTGATCAGATCCCCAAAAGGGTGCCTTTAATTAGAATTGATATCCTTCCAGATTCCTCCATCCTGCTTCAGATTGCCCCATCATTGCTTCAAAGATCATTGCTAAGTTTGGTTTTCCCGTGCCGTAACAGTCTGAATCGTGTTTGCTTAGACTTTGAACAAGAAAGGGGGATGTGCAGTTTGGGAGAAGGTGGGCAATCATTTTGGATGGGACTTTGCTTGGTTTTTTTTTTTTTTTTAAATGTTAGCCAGAGTTCAGCCACGTATAAATGTCCTTCTTTTCATACAACAGCCAGCTGAGCCTGAAACTCCCCGCCGTAGCTGGATAAGAGAACGTGAGTGTAATGGAACACCTTAACTCTGGGACTGTGCAAGAGAGCCAGTGGAATTGGAATATTTGGGTGTGGAAAGAAGGAGGATGTGATCTGGGGATCCTTTGCCTTAAGCCCTAATTTTGGTGGGAGAGACAAAGCAGGTGTGGTAGAGGCAGCCCCAGGATTCAGCCGGCCCTTTTTACTCCAACAGCCTAGGATCAAAGTTGGATGTTAGGAACAAGCCTCGCATCTCAAAACCACCTTATCACTTTTAACAGATTAACAGAGTTGGAAGGGACCTTGTAGGTAATCTAATCCAACTTTATAGAGACCTTGCTGATTCTAAATCGGGGTGGATTTCCACCCCCTAAAGATCAGAAAGCTATTGTCCCATTGTTGTTGTTGCTGTTGTTGTTGTTGTAATTTTTGCATGTCGGGGGAAAAACAAGGGCCAACGTGAAAGAACCACCTTTTAACCATCCTATAAAAGAGAATATGTATAGCTTAATATTTGAACAGAGGTGTTCTCTGAGCATGGTTGTTTAATCATCCTGTCTTGCAAGCGATCAGGATTGGGGCCAGGGGTGCCTAAAGCATTTGGAGAGCCAAGACTTATGTAGGTAAACCTTCCCTTAACTCGTTGGATTTCATTTATTTATTTATTTATTTTTATTTATTTTTATTTATTTATTTGTGAAACCTGTACAGGATAGTAGTTGTTTTTTTTATAAATATAACATAGATAAAAAGTTCCGATAAAAGAGGACAACAGGACAATTCTACCAGAGTGTCTCATATATTTAATTTTAGGTCTTCGAAAACCATCTGAGGAACAGAGAAGAAACTGGACATTTGACACCAAAAGGTACGGCTGTGTCATTTCTAGAAAATAGCTGTTGCAATTTTTCGGATTATGCACCTATGCCACAAACAGACTCTTTCTAGGTGGGAAAGGAGATATGTACAGGAAGTCCTCCATTTATGACTATAATCGGGACCCGGATTTCTGTCGCTAAGCGAGGCAATTGCTAAATGAGTTAATCCGATTTTACAATTTTCATTGCCCGCGGAATTAATAAAGGAGAATATTTGTAGCTCAGGGTTGACATGAGGGGGCCTTGGTGCTCTCTGTGCTTGGTTGTTTTCTGGCAGACATTTCATTACCCAGCTAGGTAACCTCATCAGTGCTAGAAGACAGTGGGGTTTGCGAGGAGGAGGAGGAGGAGGAGGAGGAGGAGGAGGAGGAGGAGGAGGAGGAGGAGGAGGAGGAGGAGGAGGAGGAGGAGGAGGAGGAATGAAGAAAAAGGAATGAGAAGGAGAAGGACGGGAAAGAAGAAAGAGAAGGAGAAAAAAGGATGAAAGAAAAGGGATGAGAAGGAGAAGGATGGGAAAGAAGAAAAGGGGAGGAGGAGGAGGAGGAGGAGGAGGAGGAGGAGGAGGAGGAGGAGGAGGAGGAAGACTATAGGGTTTGTGGAGCTTCATTGTTTTCTTGCAGATGTTTCATTACCCAGCTAGGTAACATCATCAGTGCTTGAAGGGAGTGGGGTTTGTGGAGAGGAGGAGGAGGAGGAGGAGGAGGAGGAGGAGGAGGAGGAGGAGGAGGAGGAGGAGGAGGAGGAGGAGGAGGAGGAGGAGGAGGAGGAGGAGGAGGAGGAGGAAGAGGATTGTAGGGTCTTCGGTGCTCTTTGAGCTTGGTGGTTTTCTTGCAGACGTTTCATAACCAAACTAGGTAACATCATCAGTGCTAGTCCTCTCTGTCTTTGCAAACCACTTTGGGGGACTCTGCTTGAAAGTTTAAGTATGTGGTTGGATCTCAGTCACTGGATTTCATGGACTGAAAACGGGTGTTTGGTGCCCCCTGAGATCGGTGGCTTTTTTTACAGGCGTCACTGCTAAATCATCCATCAAACCGGGATCAGCCATGTCAAAGAAGGCGTTTGACTTCAGAGCTTTCCCAATGTTTGTTTACCTTGGCCCATTTTTCTCGTCCAAATTTTAGGAAAAGCGGTTGCAGAAATGAGCCTGAAATTGTTGGTTGCTTCAGTCCTGCTCCTCCTCCTCTGTTCAGGTTAGTTTTCATTTCTTTCGTCTTAGATATTTTTATATTATTTTCGTTTGTCGCACGGTCAGCCAGAGGTTCGGACTGGATTTGGCATTTTTGCCCACCGATCCAGTCCTTCCCAAAGACCCACGATAGGCAGAGGTTGTTGTTTGATGGTGTTACAAATCTCATCGCAGGATGGAAGCTGTTGCAAGTCAAGCTGCCTTTTGCAATTGACTAACCGGGAATTTGTCAATGCCAATGATGTTCAAGGGCTGCTCCAGTTGTTTTGGGATTGCAAGGCCCCTCTTATTATTTATTTTATAATTTGATTTGATTTTTCTTTACAGGTAGTCTTCGGCTTACGATGGTTCACTTAGTGACCGTTCAAAGTTACAACGTCACTGAAAAATGTGACTTAGGACCGTTTTTCACAGTTTTGACCTTTGATGATCATGTGATGACGTGATCAAAATTCAGATGCTCAGCAAATGGTTCATATTTATGACTCTTGCTGTGTCCCAAGTTCACGTGATCCCCTTTTGCGACCTTCTGACAAGCAAAGTCAATGGGGAAGCCAGATTCACTTAACAACCGGGTTAATAACTTATCATCTGCAGTGATTCACTTAAGAACTGTGATTTTTTTTTAAAAAAATCATAAAATGGGGCAAAATTCACTTAACAAATGTCTCACTTAACAACATAAATTGTGGGCCCAATTGTAGTCGTAAGTCGAGGACTACCTGCATTTTAATGATTTTATTTCATTTTATTTGGATCTCAAAGGTGGGAATTGCAACCAAGGGCTGGGTAGAAGAAACCCAAGCCAATGTCTCGTCATTCCAACTCAAAGCGATTCAATGTTCGCCCACGTTCAATTTTCTTTGGCTTTTTTTCCAGAGGTTCTCACCTACAGCATACAGAAGAGGGATGCTGAGGACAAAACCGTGCTGACCCAAATTCAGGATGCAGCTCAGGGGTACATCGATTACGTCTCCGATGTGACTAATTCCTGGGTAGAAAAAGTCAAATCCTTGGACATCAGCCAGCGAGTTTGGTAAGGAAACGACAGGAGGAGATAGGGGGTGGGGTTCCCCCCCCCCAGGACTTAATATTCCTTTCTGATCAATGGTAGACCATGTTTATTATTGACAGGAGCTGAGATAGCGCAGTGGTTAAAAGCAGCATTGCGACCTTCAGCTGATTGCTAGTTCAGCTGTTCAAATCTCACTGGCTCAAGGTTGACTCAGCCTTCCATCCTTCCGAGGTGGGTAAAATGAGGACCCAGATTGTTGGGGGCAATATGCTGAACTCTGTAAACCGCTTAGAGAGAGCTGTAAAGCACTATGAAGCGGTATATAAGTCTAAGTGCTATTGCTATTGCTATTGCTATATTATTGATTTGATTTTTTAATATCCTTCCTTTATTACATTATAGCATGGTGGGATTCAGCCGGTTCAGGCCGGTTCGGGCGAACTGGTAGTTAAATTGCTGGCTAGCCCCTCCTTGACTTACAACCATTCCCTTTAGTGACCGTTCGAAGTTGCAACGGCACTGGGAAAAAAAAGGATTTACGCCTGGTTTCCAACACTCGCAACCGTTGCAACTTCCACAATGGTCACGTGATCAAAACTCGGGCACTTGGCCACTGCTGTGTATTTATGACGGTTGCAGCATCCGAAGGTCGTGTGATCCCCTTTTGTGACCCTCTCAGCCGGTGCTCCCGACAAGCAAAGTCAGTGGGGGGGGGGAAACCATTTCCTTAACAACGATGTGATTCGCTTAACAACTGCAGTGATCCATTTAACAACCGTGGCCCAAAGGGGGCACAACAACTCAACTAACTGCTGTCTTGCTTAGCCACAGAAATGTTGGGTTCTGGTTTTGGTCGGGTATATCGAGGATTATCTACCATGAGAAGAAATCTTTGTCCTTGTGAAAGGGCTGACGATTTGAAAAACGTCCTCTCTTTTTCTTTCTTTCTTTCCAGGAACAGTTATAACAGCTTCATATCAACCGTGGACACCTATAAAAATATCCTCACCGATCAAGTGGTATACTTCTGGCATGACTAAGGAGCCTGCCACGCAACCCTCCCTGCGCTGGGTCCCCAAATCTTTGTGTGTGTGTATGTGAGAATGTTCCCAGCAATTCCCGGTCTGGCTTTCCATATTTTTCGTGATAGACTGATGCCCTTCTACTTAGCATGTGAATAAAGTTCATTTCCTATTGAGGCCTCCAGACAACTCTCTGATTCGAGCTTGGGGATGGATTTGTTTCTGGAAGTGCAAGGGATGTATAATTTATTTATATTTATATATATATACACCCCATTGCAGCAAATGGTCTTTATATGTTTTAGCCTCCCCTAATCATCTTGGTTGTCCTTTTCTGCACTCACACACACCTATATATAAAACTGAGTATGTCTAGTTTAATGAAAGGAAGGACTAGGGATGACATGATAGTGGTCTTCCAATAATTAAGGAGCTGCCACAAAGCTATTCTCCAAAGCACCTGAGGGTAGAACAAGAAGCAATGGGTGGAAACTAACCAAGGAGAGAAGCAACCAAGAACTAAGGAAGAATTTCCTGACAGTTAGGACAATTAATCAGTGGAACAACTTGCCTCCAGAAATTGTGGGTGCTCCATCACTGGAGGCTTTTAAGAAGAGATTGGGCAACCATTTGTCTGAAGTGGTGTAGGGTTTCCTGCCTAAGCAGGGGGTTGGACTAGAAGACCTCCAAGGTCCATTCCAACTCTGTCATTTCTGTTATTCTGGTCAAAGAGCGATCCAACCTGGAATTAAAGAGCAATTTACTGATGGTGACAACAATTAATTAACAATTAAAGGACAGAAGTTGTGGGTGCTCCAGCATTGAAAGTTTTTAAGAAGAAATTGGACAACCATTTGTCTGGAATAATATAGAGCAGTGATGGCAAACCTTTTTTGGCTCGGGTGCCAAAAGGGTGCACGCGTGCAATAGCGTGCGCATGCATGCCCACACCCATAATGCAATGCCCTCCCCCCTGTGCATGCACACAACCCCTGCGCTGCCCCCCCGTGCATGCGCACAACCCCCGCCCCCTGCACTGCCCCCTCCCACACATGCACACAGGCCTCACTGAAGCCTCCGGAGTTCCGGTTGGCCCATTGGGCCGTTTTTCGCTGTCCCCATGGTTCAGGAGGCTTTCCTGAAGCCTGGGGAGAGCGAAAACAGCCGAAAAGAAGGCCAAAAATCAGCTGGCCAGCGTGCGCATGCGCGCTGGAGCTGACATAGGGTAACACCTCATGTGCCCTCAGTTATGGCTCTGCGTGCCACCTGTGGCACACATGCCATAGGTTTGCCATCACTGATATAGAGTTTCCTGCTTGAGTAGCGGGTCAGACTAGAAGACCTCCAAGGTCCCTTCCAACTCTGTTATTCTGACGACCAATAACTCTTTTCATGAAGCGAAAAGAAGGTTTGGTTTCTTTAGTGAGGTCCGAGTTTCCCTATTTTGGAAGCTCAGGAAAGAAGTCCATTCAATAGCCGCCCGAACCTTGCACTCTGACGCCCATCTAAAAGTCTTCAGGTTGAAACCAAACAGAAGAAAAAAAAATGTCCTTCTGAGCTGGAAATGCCAGGTGAAGTAATTCTCCTCAGCATGAAGCAAGGGGCAGTGGGTGATATTTTGAAACCACCTTCTGTGCTGCTACACGTCAGATCCTTCTCGTTTTGCGGAAAGAGCATCAGCTTTTATTTTGATTTTGTTTTCCTCTTATAGTTCTCGGTAGGATGTGGAAGGAAGGCAAACGAAAGTGGTTAGAACAGTGTTTCTCAAACGTGGCAACTTTAAGTTGAGTGGACTTCAACTCCCAGAATTCCCCAGCCAGCTAAGCTGGCTGGGGAATTCTGGGTATTGAAGTCCACTCGTCTCAAAATTACTGAGGTGGAGAAACTGTTTTATTTGATCAAATGAAATTGTGGGTTGATTTTTGGTATTCATTCAATACCTTTTCTTCAAGCCTTACTAGCATCTTTTCGAATCAATTAATTCTTGAGACGATACTCATTTTTACAGTCAATATTCTTCCTAGCCAAGGAAGACTTACATTTTTCTGTATTAGAATATCAGCCATGATCTTTTTCCAGATCTGTAAAGAATTAGGTTTGAATAAAACTTTATTGTTTTTCCTTAAGCAAACTCCAGCTACTGAATTCATTTTATACTGATATTGAGTTCTGCTTAACGTCAGCAACTGCCTGGCAATAAAAAGACTGGCAAGATTTCACTTCAGAATTTATTTATTCGTTTATTTATATCCTGTCTTTATTATTTTTTTCAAATAACTCAACCCAACACATTTTCCTCTTCCTATTTTCCCCACAACAAACCTATGAGGTGGGATGGGGTAAGAGAGAGGGACTGGCTCAAAGTCACCCAACTGGCTTTCATGGCTAAGGCGGGACTAGAACTCACCGTCTCCTGGTGATTGGCTCAAAGTCACCCAACTGGCTTTCATACCTAAGGCGGGACTAGAAGTCACCGTCTCCTGGTGATTGGCTCAAAGTCACCCAACTGGCTTTCATACCTAAGGCGGGACTAGAACTCACGATCTCCTGGTGATTGGCTCAAAGTCACCCAACTGGCTTTCATACCTAAGGCGGGACTAGAACTCACGATCTCCTGGTGATTGGCTCAAAGTCACCCAGTTGAATTTCATGGCTTAAGGCAGGACTTGAACTCATAACTCCCACTTTCTAGCCTGGTTCCTTAAACCAAACTGGCTAATTTGATTAATTTCTGGGAGTTACAGGACAAAAGGCAGAAAAACATGTAAAATTCGCCTTGGCAAAAAAGAACCAGAACTCTGGAAGTACACCAAGATGTAATTCTTGTAAATCTGAAATAAGACGCAACGAGGTTTTGTAATTATTATTTTCAAAGCTATTGCACATCTAGAAGAACCCTTCCACTCTTGGGAAAGTTCCTTCATTCAACAATCCAATTTTTTAATACAGGTAGTCCTTGACTTATGACCACAAACCGGGCCCCAAATTCCTGCTGCTAAGTGAGACAGTTGTACAGTGAATTTTGCTCCATTTTACGACCGTTCTTGCCACATTTGCGAAGTGAATCACTGCACTTGTTAAGTTAGTAATGGTATTGTCAAGCGAAACTGGCTTCCCCATTGATTTTGCTTCTCAGAAGGTCGCAAAAGATAATCACATGACCCCAGGAAACGGTCATAAATACGAATCAGTTGCCAAGGATTTACATTTTGATGGGGCCACAGGACCACGGAGATGCTGCAATGGTCGTAACTGTGAAAAACGGTTGTAAGTGCTGTTGCAACTTAGAACGGTCACTAAATGAACTGTTGTAAGTCGAGGACTACCTGTACGTGGTGGGCAACGGTAAGGAGAAGACTTCACGGATCTTCCCTGGTTACGCGTGGCGGGGTGGACCACGCGCATCTCACATCATGACGGAATAATCCATGCCATCAAAGGCGCTGCAGTCAGTCCCTTGGCTAAACTCCTCACTGCCATAACGGCGCCTGGTTTGGCGTCTCCTACAGAGGATCGTAGAAAATTCCCTTTGGAACTTCACCCCTCCCAAAGCATAGACCAAGGGATTCAGGCAGCAGTGAGTGAGGGCTAAACACCTGGAGATCACCAGCCCATAATCCAAGACCTTCTCCCATCCACAGTGCCTCTTCACATGACCCAGACGTTGAAAATTGTCCACCAGCATCAAGGAATGGAAAGGGGCCCAACAGGCGATGAAGGTTAGCCAGATGATCACCAGGAGCCTTAGCGGCAAATGCTTGTGCAGGAGTCTAGCCTGGTGCAGCTTGGTGAAAATCCGAATACAGCAGTAGATCATTGCTAGGGTAGGCCACCAAAAACCCAGAAGGAAGAAGAACAGTTGGAGCCCCAGTTTCCAGGAGTCGGCCTCCTGGATCTCCAAGTCCAGCTGGCAGATGAAAGTCATGGCTTCCGAGACGTAGGTGACCGTCCGGAAATGGAAATCCACTGTGGAGAACGCAAGGCCGATGCCCCAGAAAAAGGCCGAAGTTAGGTAGATGTGAGAAAGCTTCAAGAAGAAGGTTGGGGGTGCACCTCTGACCACCATGAAGTAGCGCTCGATGCTGAGGTAGGTCAGGAGAAGAATGCTGGTGTAGACGTTCATGGTTGAGAGACCTTCTGTCAGCTTGCAGAGGACTTCTCCAAAGGTCCAGCCGTGGATAAACTGGGCAGCTCGGAAAGGGAGGGTTAAGACCAGGAGAAGATCGGCCACAGCCAACTGGAAGAGGTAGTGGTCAGCAAAGTGCCAGGACCGGTGACGTCGGCCCAAGATAGTCAGCACAGAGCTGTTGCCCACCAGACCCAACACGAACACCAAGACGAAAAACAGAGGGCCGAAATAACGAACGAAGGCACTCGGTTCGGTGGGCAGGCATGGCTCTGCGTTGGGGTTGAGCATGGGCACTGTGCCACTGCCAGCCTGGGAGGGAGGAAGGGAAGGAGAAAGAGGAGTGGGTTGGGAGAAATTCTCAGAACATCCCAGATATATACAGCCTTACTTACACACAGGCTGCCCACCCATGCCTCCTTAGGAATTCTGTGTTGTTGCTGGTACTGCTTTTTCTGCTGGCTGGACTTTCTTTCTTTCTTTCTTTCTTTCTTTCTTTCTTTCTTTCTTTCTTTCTTTCTTTCTTTCTTTCTTTTTCTTTCTTTCTTTCTTTTCTTTCTTTCTTTCATTCTCTCTTTCTCTCTCTCTCTTCCTTCCATACTTTTCTCCCTCCCTCCTTCCCTCCCTCCCTTTCCTTCCTTCTTCCCCTTCCTTCCCTCCTTCCTTTCTTTTTCTTCCTTCCTTCCTTTTTTCCTTCTTTCTTTCTCTTTTTTTTCCTTCTTTCCTTTTCCTTCCTTCCTTTCTTTTCCTTTCTTCTTTCTCTTTCTCTTTTTATCTTCCTTGCCTTCTTCCTTCCTTGCCTCCTCTACTCCTGCTCTTGCTCTTCCTCCTCCTCCTGGAAATGCAACCCCTCCTTTCCCAGTCTCAAGTGATGGACTGCGAAAACCCCCACAGAATCCAAAGCACACACACACACACCTTTGAAGATTGGGTCCTGCTTGTTATCTGCAGGAAGCAAAGGAAGGGTGGTGGTGAGCATTTCTGTGCAATCAAAGAGGGAGATCATTTGCACACACAAAGAGGATTGGGACAAGGTATTTTGCTGACCAAAGCAGTAGATAAGACGGCTCCCTCAGTGCGTACGCACAGCACTCTTGGCCTGGCAGGTTGGGATCCTTCTGTCTTGCAC
The DNA here is from genome assembly GCA_023053685.1 of Diadophis punctatus similis. NCBI lineage: Eukaryota > Metazoa > Chordata > Lepidosauria > Squamata > Dipsadidae > Diadophis > Diadophis punctatus. The sequence continues at coordinate 4,011,380 of JALIGW010000022.1, read as the reverse complement.
ATGAAGCAACATAGTTGGTTCAAGAGTGCAGGAGGACCTGTGGACATGGTGGATCATGGAACCAACCCTCCACACGCTCTGCAAACCTCCCACGCCCAGTGTCCAATGGGCCAATCCAGATGGGTTGATATTGCAAGTCTACTTTTCAAAAGTTGAAGGACAGGCTCAGCTAATCTGTTGGCTACTCAACGACGAGGCTAGCTGGGGAATTCTGGGAGTTGAAGTCCACACAGCTTAAAGTGACCAAGGTTGAGAAACACTAGACCAGAGGCAGACAGAGAACTAACGTACCTCATAGAATTCCTCATCCTCGTAATTGGCGGATTGATTTAATTCCATTGTTGTTTCCAAATGTTATCCTTGGTTATCCTTCTTTGTTGCTGTTCCCCAGGGTGGACTCGATAATGTGGGGAAGTCACCAGATCTTCTGGTGGGGAAAGGAAACTCTCACGTTATGAAAGGTTTCCTGATGAGGAAGTTACGGAAGGCTGATTGCTTGTTTTCTTCTCGGCCGCTTTGGTCAAGGAGCAGTTGGCGAATTGTGGGCCCCCCCAAACCCATTTCTGAAATTCTCAATGTTCCCCAAGATCAGGAGGTGGAGGAGGAGGAAGAAGAGGAGGAGGAGGAGAAAAGGGAAGGAGAAGAGGAAGGAAAGGAAAGAAGGAGAAAGTGAAGGAGAAGGAGGAGGGAGAAAGAGAATGAGAAAAGGGAAGGGGCAGAAAGAAGAAGAGGAGGAGGAGGAGGAGGAGGAGGAGGAGGAGGAGGAGGAGGAGGAGGAGGAGGAGGAGAGTAGCAAAAAGTAATATAATAAAATAAAGAATGCAAAGATCTCAGATACTGAAAAACACCGAAAACATCACTTACAATTAGCCAACCGGAACGTTTAGTTTAAAACACTCTCATCTCACTGTCGCATTTATATTTTTTTTAATGTTAGAATGTTGAATACATTAAAAACAAAGTCAAGCTCCTTTTTCTCCCCAACAATGGACATCCAGAAGAACCAAGCGAAAATGAAGAGAGAATTTTTTGCCTCTCGTTTGTCCTTATTTATTCCACTCCAAGACTTTCTCAAAACGGTTCTCGTTCGATCAGATTTACACAGACCAAATAATCTTCGGCTGCGCCTTTCAGAAGTGCAGAGTCAGCGTTTACGATCGGACAACAAGGACACAAGCCAATGCAAAAGAACAGCAGATACCATGAAGCCTTCAAGAACTCAGAGGTTTTTGGCACGAGCCCTGGAATCTTTTGGTTTTCGACCTTCGAAGTTTTCAGCCCCAATCTTCAACCTCAGAAAGCTGTTCTTGAGTGGAGGAAGAAACTGAAAACATGAACAGGTAACCTCAAAACCATATTCAGCAACCAGTTTCTTGACTCCGAGATGGAAGCGATTTGGTTCAAAACCAAAAACGATTGCCAGGACTCACCTATCTGAAGAACATTTTGTTCAGAATTGTGATAGTCTGAATGAAACCTGATGCACAGAGGGAATTTTGATGCTCGATTTTAATGCTATTATACACAGGTAGTCCTCAATTTAGAATAACAGAGAGTTGGAAAGGACCTTGGAAGGGAGAGCTGGAAGGGACTCTTAGAAAATAAAGGAATATTGACACTTGAAGGACACGATTTAAAAGTAGGCTGGCATGCTATAATTTGGGACGGTAAATATAAAAATCATAGATATTTTCAAAATCATTTAATAAGGAAAGCATATTTATTTATTTGTGACATTTATATACCGCCTCACAGTGCAAGCACTCTCTAAGCGGTTTACACCAGTAAGCAATGTATATTTACATTGCCCCCAACAATCTGGGTCCTCATTTTACCTACCTCGGAAGGATGGAAGGCTGAGTCAACCTTGAGCCAGTGAGATTTGAACCGCTGATCTGCGGATCATAGTCAGCTAAAGTGGCCTGCAGTACCCCACTCTAACCGCTGTGCCACCTCGGCTCTTATTCTTTTACAGACATGGATAAAAATTAGACATAAACACTATACTAAAATTCCACCGTGGCTATCAACTATAGAAATAATAAAAAACCCAACATTGACGAATTTAGCAAAGAGAGTAAGATATAAAGACCTGCTGACTGAAGAGGGAATATTAAAATCTAGACAAGAGTTGCAAAATCAGGACATAATATTGGATTGGTATACGTATATACAGGTTCAAAATAGATATCAAATGGATAAGAAACAATATCAATTTCAAATGGAAATTCAAGAATTGGACAAAATTATGATATCAACAAATCAAAAATTAATTAGTAAATTTTATAAATTTTTATTATTGTATGAATTAGAGGAAGAAACTGTAAAAGAAACTATGATTAATTGGGCACAAAATTTGGGTTATACTGTAATATCAAATTGGATAAATGGGAAAAATGTGGAAAAGAAATTCAAAATTAACAGTAGCCTTTAGAGAAAATCAGTGCAAGATGTTCTATAGATGGCATCCAACACCTGTAAGGCTGGCGAAAATATCAAACAAAATTTCACCTCTTTGTTGGAAATGTAAAAACGCACATGGTACATATTTTCATATGTGGTGGACATGCGAAAAAGAAAAAAAAATTATGGGTTAAAATTAGAAAAATAATAGAAGAAATAATAAAAGATCGTATTGATTGGAAACCGGAACTTTATTTATTAGGAATTACAACAGGTAATTATGCGAAAGAAATATATTATCTAATAAAACACACAGTGACAGCTGCCAGAATGGCCTATGCAAAAAAATGGAAACGAAACGACACGTCAAATGATGAGGAAATCATAAGGAAAATCCTTGATTGCGCAGAGATGGACAGAATGACCATGGAACTACAAGATAAAGAAGAATCTGAACATTATCTAACATGGAATAAATTGTATGAATGGCTAAAGAATAAGGACAATTAACTATAAAATGTGTAAATATTAAATATTAGCTATGTATAGATGTAAATTAATAAAACAAAAAGGAACAGAAAATAAATGTATATATAAAAGAGCAGAAAACAAAAATATTTATATACCATATTTTTCGGAGTATAAGACGCACCTTTTTCCTCCCTAAAAGTGGCTGAAAATTTGGGTGCGTCTTATACTTCGAATGTAGCTTTTTTTCCCAGCCCTAACTAGGTGCTAACAGATCTTCCCAGCTCTTACCTTGCAGGCTTTTTCATTGTTACTCTCTCCAAAGAATGTTTTTCCAGCCCTAAGTCTTTGCAGAATTTTTTTTCATTGCTCTACTTGCTCCGAGTAATTTTTTTCTAGCCCTAACCAGGTGCTGACTATCTTCCCAGCTCTTACTGGCTTGCAGGCTCTTTCATTGTTACTCTCTCAGAAGAAGGTTTTTTTAAGTCCTAAGTCTTTGCAGGGTTTTTTTCATTGCTCTATTTGCTCCGAATAAGTTTTTTTTTCTAGCCCTAACCAGGTGCTAACTATCTTCCCAGCTCTTACTGGCTTGCATGCTCTTTCATTGTTACTCTCTCAGAAGGTTTTTTTAAGTCCTAACCAGGGGATAAAATAATGCGCTGAAGCTGCTCCGAATAAGTTTTTTTTTCTAGCCCTAACCAGGTGCTAACTATCTTCCCAGCTCTTACTGGCTTGCATGCTCTTTCATTGTTACTCTCTCAGAAGGTTTTTTTAAGTCCTAACCAGGGGATAAAATAATGTGCTGAAGCTGACCAGACTAAGGACGCTAGCCAGATGAATACCTGGAAGGCAGATTGTTTTCCCCTATTTTCCTCCCCAAAAACTAAGGTGCGTCTTATACTCCGAAAAATACGGTATGTATTAGATAGGCGTATAAATAATATGTATTTTGATGAACCGATCTTCAACTGTAACAATGACAGGAACAGTGTTTCCTAACACTATATGTTTGTATGTTGTGTTATGTTTTTATGTAATAAAAAAAAGGAAGGGACCTTGGAGGTCTTCTAGTCCAACCCCTTGCTGAAGCAGGAAACCCGATACCACTCCAGACAAATGGCTGCCCAGTCTCTTCTTAAAAACCTCCAGGGTATGACCGCTGTTGGGATCGGACTTCCATTGCAAAGTGAGGTGATTGTTCAGTGAATCACGCCTGGTTTTTCCCATCTTTTTTGCCCCGGTTGTTAAGCAAATCATTGCTGTTAAGCGGATCACGTTGTTGTTAAGCAAATTCAGCTTTCCCCATTGACTTTGCATGTCACAAAACCGCTGGGAAGGTCACAAATGGAGATCACACGACCCCTGGGACATGCCGGTTGCCAAGCGCCCGAATTTTAATCACACGACTGTGGGGATGGTGCAACGGTCGTTAAGTGTGAGGACCGGTCATAAGTCACTTTTTTCCCAGCACTGTCGTAACTTCGAATGCCTCCCCTCCAGATGAATGGTTGTTAAGTCGAGGACTAGTATTGTACCAACGAAGCGCCAGGTTCCCTCTGCTGGCAGAGGAGCAACAGGAGAGAGAATTCTGGGATAGCAATGGCGTCCTTACGGCCACAGGCCGTTCTAGAAGGCAGTGTATGAACAGTCTGTGCTTTCGGACCAACTCGAATCTCTCGGTTGACTGGACGACCTGAAATGCCTGTTCCAGAAGTTCTGATTGATGCAGCCAAATCTCCTCAGCACGGTCAAGAGCTTGTTCCGGAACTTGATCCCGACAAAGGCGTAGAGCAACGGGTTGAGGCAACAATGAAAGAAGCCCAAACTGGTGGTGACGATATCGGCGATGTCCAGGTTGTCCAACCACTGGCAATCCTTCTCCAGAAAGCCCAGCTGGAGCAACGTGGTGATGAACTGCACCAAGTGGTAAGGAGACCAGCAAAGGAAGAAGGCCACCACCACGGCCAATATCACCTTGAGGGCCCTGTGTTTTTGGAAGCCCTTGGAGCGCCGGAGGGTGAAGATGATGTGAACATAGCAGTAGACCATGGCTATCAGAGGGAGCAAGAAAGCCACCACTTGGTTGATGATGATGAGGGCGATTTTCCACGTCTTGGTGCTGTGCGGCGGGAAGGAGAGAACGCAGAAGGTGACGTTCGTGCGACCGTCAAAGTCGGCCACCAGGTATATGAAGTCGGGCACCGTCAGCAGCAAGCAGACGAGCCAAACCAGCAAGGTGGTGTAGATGATGAAGCGCTTGTTCCTGTTGTACATCCGTATGACGTAGACGATGGAGAGGTACCGCTCGAAACTGATGCATATGAGGAAGAGGATGCTGGCGTAGAAGTTGATCTTCAGGATGCTGCCGATGAGCTTGCAGAGAAAGTTCTTGAAGATCCAACCAAACACAGCCTGGGCAGCCCAGAAGGGGAGGGTGACCACCAGAAGAATGTCCGCGATGGCCAAGTTGAAGACGAAGATGTCGTTCCCGAATAAGGAGACTCGGTCCAGGAGCAAGACAGCGATGACCATCAGGTTGCCTCCGAGACCCAGGAGGAAAATTAGGATGTAGAATGGAGGCAGAAACCTCTCGGAAAACTCCTGGTAGGGGTTCAAATCGCACGGCTGGGCTAAGCAACAATCGTAGGAATAGCTGTCATTGTAGTAGTCCGTGGTGTCTCCAGTGAAATTGTCCATGATGTGATATTCAGTCTGAAAGGAGGAGGAAATGCGGCAGAGGATTATTTTATTTCATTGTTTAATGTTATAGTTTATTTTAACTATTTTTGGTTCCTGTCTGAGGCTCAGAACACCTATGAGAGGGATACAGGCGGTCCCTGACTTACAACGATGATGGAGCCTAAAATTTAGGAGGACTTAGAAGGTGACATGGTTGAATTTCAACTACAGTAGTGAATCTCAAACTTGGCCTCTTTAAAATGTGAGGACTTCAAGTCCCAGAATTCCCCCAGCCAGCATCGGTGGACTTCAGCTCCATTAATATTATAGAGTTATACTATTAGTATAACGACGTCCATTAGTACATTTAACCACTGCGCTGAGGTGGCTCAGTGGTTAAAAGCAGCACTGCAACCTTCAGCTGATTGCTAGTTCAGCAGTTCAGCTGTTCAAATCTCACCGGCTCAAGGTTGACTCAGCCTTCCATCCTTCTGAGGTCGGTAAAATGAGGACCCAGATTGTTGGGGGCAATATGCTGAACTCTGTAAACTGCTTAGAGAGGGCTGTAAAGCACTATGAAGCGGTATATAAGTCTAAGTGCTAATGGTTTGATGTAATCTGAACCTTAAGCTACACCAATGTTTTTCAAACATAGCCCCTTTAAGATATGTGGACTTCAACTCCCACAATTCCTCAGTTAGCAAACATGGACTTCAACTCCCACAATTCCCTAGCTAGCATTTGTGGAGTTTAACACCATTAGTATAATGGATTTATATTCTTAGTATAACTGCATCTGTTAATATAATGGATTGGTATAAACATTCTTAATCTGTTAGTATACGAATCTTAATCTACACCTGTGTTTCTCAAATTTGGGAACTTTAAGATGTGTGGACTTCAACTCCCAGAATTCCCCAGCCAGAAGACTTTAAGATGTGTGGACTTCAACTCCCAGAATTCCCCATCCAGTATGGCTGGCTGAGGAATTCTGGGAGTTGTAGTCCATAGAGCTTAAAAGTCACCAAGTTTGAGAAACACTATACTATGTCCTCTCTACTCAGTCACTGATCAGCTGAAGACTGTACCACCTCATGGTGCAAACCAGGATTGTGTGGTTTAACAGCAGTTTGGGGAGAAAGTGCCAGCGTCTTTCCCCCTTTGCGGCCCTCCCTACACAACCAACTCTCAGACAAAAACTTTGTTAGGGTGCCCATACTACAAATACTTTGTTGATGTGCAGATTTGTTTCCCCAACAGGGCATGCTGTCAAGAGAAATTTTCAGCTGAGGTTGAGAGCACGGGTGGTGAAATTCTCAAATCTTTGAAGAAAACCACAGTGCTTTTGCTCGAAAAGAAGCCGCAAAAAGCAACTCAAAAAGTACTCACCAGCCATGTGCGGAGAGAAAACACAATTCCCCTGAGCCTCGTCTCAATTGCACAGACAGTTTCTATTCCTGAAAAGGGCATTTGACTTTTAATTTCTCGATTTCTTAGCAGAAGGTTCTTGGGGGTTTTTTTTTTTGTTGAAGGATGTGAGCTTTAGCATCAAGGTACATCGTGACGTGAGATGATTTTATTCACATTTAGAAAAGGAGAAATTTAAGGTCGTTCGGTCTTTCCAATTTTGCAAGGAAATTGCTGGGTGACATGCATACTGTATGCATCTTCTAGGAACGGAGTAGACAGAACCAAAAAACCCCAAACTATTTGCTTTCTGAATCAGATTTAAGGTTGGAATAGCACTATAGCACTTAGACTTATATACCGCTTCATAGTGCTTTACAGCCCTCTCTAAGCGGTTTACAGAGTTCAGCATATTGCCCCCAACAATCTGGGTCCTCATTTTATCGACCTCGGAAGGATGGAAGGCTGAGTCAACCTTGAGCCTAGTGAGATTCGAACAGCTGGACTGCTGAACTAGCAGTCAGCTGGAGTAGCCTGTAGTGCTGCACTTTAACCACTGCGCCATCTCGGCTCTTTTAGGAAGCATTTTAGGTTGGAAGCATTTCTCAACCTGAGCAACTTTTAAGATGTGTGGACTTCCAGAATTTTCCAGCCAACATGCATGGACTGGTGTGAAGAGTCTTCTTTGAGACCAGACTTCACTTCTAGGAATTATATGGATATACAATGAGTACATAGGAGTTTTTTGGGTGGTCCCTTATCTAAGTAAAGGCGGTTAGCTGCTTAGCTTTCTCTACACCAGTGTTTCTCAACCTTGGCAGTTTGAAGATGTGTGGACTTCAACTCCCAGAATTCCACAGCCAGCAACGCTGGCTGGGGAATTCTGGGAGTTGAAGTCCACACATCTTCAAACTGCCAAGGTTGAAAAACACTGCTCTACACGAATGCCCAAGGTTTTGTTTGTTGTTCTCCACTGCTCTGGTGATGAAAGACCTGAGATATTGCATTTGGTTTTGCGTGGGATGTAGACATCTCACACGCAGCTATCACTCACAAGATTGAAGGTCTTTTTTTGCATGTATCAACCGGAGGGGACTTTTGGTCATAGGGCGGTGGCTGCCATCTTGACTTTTTGACTCAATACAGCTGGAAAAATTAAAATGAAATATGTTCTGGAATTCACACATGTCCATGGCTCCTCGGTTGCTGGCTCTACCCCTGTTGTCGTTCTGCCACCATGTGGACATCTCTGGGGAGAGGAGGAGGACGAGGGGGAGGAGGAGGAGAAGAAAAGGGAAGGACAAGAGGGAGGAGGAGGAGGAGGGAAGGAGAAGAGGGAGGAGGAGAAGGAGGAGGTGGAGGAGGAGGAGGAGGAGGAGGAAAGGAGAAGAGGGAGGAGGGAGGAGGAGGAGAAAAGGGAAGGAGAAGAGGGAGGAGGGAGGAGGAGGAGGAGAAAAGGGAAGGACAAGAGGGAGGAGGAGGAGGAGAGGAGGAAAGGAGAAGAGGGAGGAGGAGGAGGGAAGGAGGAGAGGGAGGAGGAGAAGGAGGAGGAGGAGGAGGAGGAGGAGGAGGAAAGGAGAAGAGGGAGGAGGGAGGAGGAGGAGAAAAGGGAAGGAGAAGAGGGAGGAGGGAGGAGGAGGAGGAGAAAAGGGAAGGACAAGAGGGAGGAGGAGGAGGAGAGGAGGAAAGGAGAAGAGGGAGGAGGAGGAGGGAAGGAGAAGAGGGAGGAGGAGAAGGAGGAGGAGGAGGAGGAGGAGGAAAGGAGAAGAGGGAGGAGGGAGGAGGAGGAGAAAAGGGAAGGAGAAGAGGGAGGAGGGAGGAGGAGGAGAAAAGGGAAGGAGAAGAGGGAGGAGGGAGGAGGAGAAAAGGGAAGGACAAGAGGAAGGAGGAGGAGGAGAGGAGGAAAGGAGAAGAGGGAGGAGGAGGAGGAGGGAAGGAGAAGAGGGAGGAGGAGGAGGAGGAGGAGGAGGAGGAGGAGGAGGAGGAGGAGGAGGAGGAAAGGAGAAGAGGGAGGAGGGAGGAGGAGGAGAAAAGGGAAGGAGAAGAGGGAGGAGGGAGGAGGAGGAGGAGAAAAGGGAAGGACAAGAGGGAGGAGGAGGAGAAGGAGGAGGAGGAGGAGGAGGAGGAGGAGGAGGAGGAGGAGAAAAGGGAAGGAGAAGAGGGAGGAGGGAGGAGGAGGAGAAAAGGGAAGGAGAAGAGGGAGGAGGGAGGAGGAAGAGAAAAGGGAAGGAGAAGGAAGAAAGAAGGAGGGAGAGGAGGAGAAGGAGAGGAGGAGGTTGCGAAGGAGGAGGAGGAGGAGGAGGAGGAGGAGGAGGAGGAGGAGAAGAAGAAGAAGAAGAAGAAGAAGAAGAAGAAGAAGAAGAAGAAGAAGAAGAAGAAGAAGAAGAAGAAGAAGAAGAAGAAGAAGAAGAAGAAGAAGAAGAAGAAGAAGAAGAAGAAGAAGAAAGTTGTCACCATTTCGAAGTTCCTTTCTAAACAGCTCTACTATTTCTGGAAAAGGTTAGCAGGTTTGGGGTTTTTAAAAATTGTGTTAAGGTTGCCACATTACACCCAACCTGCGAAACAAGAGGTTTTTGTGTTATGAATGTGCCCAGAGAAGACTGAAGATCAGGAGACACTTTTCAGAGAAGTTGAAGATTGTGCTAGAGATGTTCTGTGCGATCAGATAGCTGTCTAGCCACGAGGTGAAATTCCTGGATTTGCAGACGTTTACATTGCATGCGCAGAGTTTCTGTCTTTCTCGTTTGGCTCTTCTCTTACATTCCACACTGATGCTCATTTTATGGTCCCATTTGTTTGGACAATTTGAATCGTACGTTTGAGGGTCATCCATGCCTGGAAACCGCAAACGCACCTAATTGGCAAAACCTTTGCAATGACTGAAAGTCCAGAAGAGACATTTTTAGTACCTATTGAAGGTGTATATATGAATCAATATTGGCTATTTGCTTTTATTGTGAATTCCTTATGCTACTATATAATTGTTACTGATTGAAGCAATATTTGCCGTTTGCTTCTGATGTGATATACCGCTAGAAATCATCTATTAGGAATTAAGCTTTGTTATTGGCTTCCGCTTATATGATTGTAATACTGTCAGAAATTAGTTGTTTTCTAGCTTAGTAAATTGTAACCTTAATACTGGCTGGCATTAGTGCAGAGTTTGTTATCTCACTGCCGTGGCTCGCTTCTATTCTTGCCTTCAAAGCTAGGCACATTCTTGAAGAAACTGTTACCCAGGAATATCAGGCCCCATAGATAAAGGAACCAGAGTAGGGAGATTTCCAGGCCCATAAATCCTGAAAGCATTCTGCTGAATAAACAATAACAATAGCAATAGCAATATTACTTATTTATTTATTTATTTATTAGTGAGATTTATATACCGCCTCACAGTGCAAGCACTCTCTAAGCGGTTTACACCAGTAAGCAATATATATTTATATTGCCCCCAACAATCTGGGTCCTCATTTTACCTACCTCGGAAGGATGGAAGGCTGAGTCAACCTTGAGCCGGTGAGATTTGAACCGCTGACCTGCGGATCAGTGTCAGCTAAAGTGGCCTGCAGTACCTGCCTCTAACCACTGCGCCACCTCGGCTCATAGACTTATATACCGCTTCATAGTGCTTTACAGCCCTCTCTAAGCGGTTTACAGAGTCAGCATCTTGGCTCCAACAATCTGGGTCCTCATTTTACCGACCTCAGAAGGATGGAAGGCTGAGTCAACCTTGAGCCGGTGAGATTTGAACAGCTGAACTGCTGAACTAGCAGTCAGCTGAAGTAGCCTGCAGTGCTGCACTTTAACCACTGCGCCACAACTTGGCCAAGGGGCAGGGGGAGGGCCCCCCCCCCTGTACACAAGGCTATAGGAATACTCCATAGATAAGGTGGACAGAGACAGGGGCTTTAAAGGTCAAGTTGGTACCGAACCTTTGTCTCTGATTGGGTAAAATTCGTTTCTACCTGCATAAAATGTTTATAATACTCTGAGCCACTCTTGCAGGGGGCGGCTATTCCTTACATGCATTTTGTTTGTATGTTTTGGATATAGTTTTGTCACCCAGCTTTTGCTATGGCCATAAATAAAAGCTGATTTTTTTTTGCAAGCCTCGCCCCGTCTGTCACTCTCTTTGGCATCTCAGTGGCTGGGGAAAACCTTACACTATGAACCCCACATTCTCTTTCAAGGGTTTTATAAGTTCTTTTAAGGAGCTTTACCTGTTGTTTATTTTGCTCTTTTTAATTTAATCTTTCTTCCTTTTTAATGGCATTTTGCCCCCCACCCCGTCCCTCCACTTCGCCTTTTCTTCCAATGGAATTTCCTTTTGAAATAGTCTTTTAATATTATTTTTATTATAGTGCGGTATCAGGTGAGCCATTGGTTAAGGCAGTTTGAATGCCATCGGATTTTACAAACGGAACAAAAACAATTTTTACAAACAAAACAACAACCGATTAAATAAAACCAACCCCAACTTGATATATTTCTGGGGTTAAGAATGGGTGGGTTCCTAACCACAGAATAACGTCTCATTACCACCTAATCAAGCTGTCAACATGCTACTATTCAGAAGGTAAACAGATTCACAAGTTTTGGCTGAGAAAATGTAGAAGTTTGATTTCCAAAATCCAATCCAACCGCCAGGTTTATTTTAGAGACTGAATTAATTCGGTCTTCTAAAGGAATGATCACTCAGGAGAAAATTATTGGCTCTATATCAGTGTTTCTGAACCTTGGCAGTTTGAAGATGTGTGGACTTCAACTCCCAGAATTCCACAGCCAGCAACGCTGGCTGGGGAATTCTGGGAGTTGAAGTCCACACATCTTCAAACTGCCAAGGTTCAGAAACACTGCTCTACATGCATAGGATCTGAGGTCCAAAACCTCATTGGGATTAGGGATAAATTAATTCAGTTTTGAGTCTTTAACTCTGTATTTTCAAGGCAAGATGGAACTGAAATCTAGCATGCTATAGGCATAATTCTCTATATTTTTAATTGCACAACGACCAGAGTTGCTCTATGCGTAAGGTGCCAGGTTTCTAAGTCTGATAATAAAATATGTTGTATTAACATTTACCAGAATTTTAAACATGGAAATCTATTCAAGACAGCTACGTGCAAAATGCATCTGTTTATTTGAAAATATATGAATGTGCATTATATTAGAGAAGAGTGTGCCCATTGGATAAAACTGCCTTTGCTTCCAAGCACAAAGCCTTTGGAGAAATGTGCACCAAAATACTTGCAAATTTTGGTGTACCGTTTTTGTTTTTAATTAGCTTTACAATTACAATTAATCAAGAATTTGCTGGCACAAATAAGAAAATGCTGACAGCTCCATCCCTCCAACATCTCTCTACTTCCCCCTACAGGTAAAATAAAGGATGCAAAATATATACAGGTAGTCCTTTACTCACAACAGTTCATTTAGTGACCGTTTGAAGTTATAACAGCAAAAAAGTGACTTATGACCATTTTTCACACTTATGACCATTGCAGTATCCCCATGGAAACATGATCAAAATTCAGACAGTTGGCAATTGACTCATATTTATGACGGTTGCAGTGTCCCAGGGTCATGTGGACCCAGATTGTTGGGGGCAATATAAATATACATTGCTTAATGGTGTAAACCGCTTAGAGAGTGTTTGCACTGTGAGGCGGTATATAAGTCTCACAAATAAATAAATAAATAAATAAATAAATAAATAAATAAATAAATAAATAAATAAATAAATAAATAAATAAATAAATAAATAAATAAATAAATAAATGTGATCGACCTTCTGACAAGCAAAGTCAATGGGGAAACCAGATTCACTAAACAACCGTGTTATTGACTTAACAACTGCCATGATTCACTTAACAACAGTGGCAAGAAAGATTATAAACTGGGACAAAATTCACTTAACATGTCTCACTTACCGACATAAAACTTGGGCTCAATTGTGGTCGTAAGTCGAGGACTACCTATATGTATTTTAAATGATATTTTGGACACAGCTGTGTTAATCTACGGTATCAAAAAAACCAAAAGCAGTCTGGTAGAAATTTTAACCGTTCAGTTAAAAAAAAATGAAAAAGCATCAACTTTCACAAACTGCATCTCAATGTGTAGCGTGGTTAGAAAAACAAAAATGTGTTTATTCTGTTACTTTAGTGCGGTTAGAAACGACAATATATTTATTATGCTGTTACGCTACAAAAAAACAAAACAAAAATTTAACCATAGTCAGATAGCACCCTTCTCGCTGACTACAGAAAATAAGGATATAGAAGAATAGAATAGAATAAAATAGAAAACAGAATAGAATAATAGAATAGAATAGAATAGAATAGAATAGAATAGAATAGAATAGAATAGAATAGAATAGAATAGAATAGAATAACTTTATTGTCACTTTAATGTACACTAACTAATGGTCACCAACTGGTGGTCCATGAGAAAATTTTGGTGGTCCGTAGAAAAATTATTTACATTTTTATATTGCACTAAATACTATTTATCTTTTTTTTAAAAAATCATATTAGTGGTCTGTGGGATTTAAAATGATGAATTTAGTGGTCCCTGAGGTCTGAAAGGTTGGTGACCCCTGTGTGACTAATCGGCATACGTTCAAATGAAATTTCGTTGCATACAGCTCTTAAAGGCAGAAACGTTTACATCAACTTCTGAGAGAGGAGCTGGTTTTATTAGCGATAACAAGCAGCTCGTAAAAGTTGTTTGTGTTTTAATAAAATGTATTTGTCAACAGAAAAGGTCTGCAGTATTGCAACCTTCCTGAGGAATTGCAGATGGCCCATCATTTTCAAAGCAGCTCTAATCTCTAATCTCTAAGCAAAACCAAGTCAGTTTAACATTTAAAGAAAGGAGAGAGGTTATCTGGACTTTTCTACGGGAAGGCGGCTTTATGGATATAAAGATAAAGTCTCCCATTTCTCCCTGAAACCTAACCCAAGATCATTATGGCTTCAAAACCCCTCTCAAAAAAATCTGCCTGCTTGGGTATACCTCCAGGGCACTCAGATTTAAAAAAATGGGTTTTGTTTTGTTTTAATGCCTGCAGTGTATTATCTAGCTTTAGATGGATCTGATTTTGCATGTCTTTTGAAAAAAGAACAAAGAGAGAAAGATAAAAAAAAATTCCAGAGGAGCAATGGAAGATTAGATTTAATCTCTTTAGTACCGGATTTCTCAATCTGAGCAATTTTAAGATGTGTAAATGACTTCAACTCCCAGAATTCCCCAGCCGGCATGTTTGAGCAGCCCCGTTGCAATCCAAAACACGGGATTAGCCAGCTGTCTGATAATATTTTGTTTTACTATCCTCTTTCTTTATCTATGGTTGCGGTTGGGATGATGCAATTGTGCATTCTCCGGCCCCATAAATCTTGCAAGTACGGTATTCACATTGCTTGTTGTTTCTCAACCTTGGCTGCTTTTCAGATATGTGGACTTCAATTCCCAGAATTCCCCAGCCAGCATGCAACATTATCCCTCACCCCGCCCCAGAGTCACTCAAAAAAAGTAGGATGGGCAGTCTACAAATGTAATAAATAAAATATAAATATCTGGGGCTGAGCTCCATTTTGCTTAGTGTGTTCAAAGTGAGGCTTGGCCACCATTTGGGAAATACAATAGCAATAGCAATAGCACTTAGACCCATATACCGCTTCATAGTGCTTTACAGCCCTCTCTAAGCGGTTTACAGAGTTCAGCATATTGCCCCCAACAATCTGGGTCCTCATTTTACCCACCTCCGAAAGATGGAAGGCTGAGTCAACCTTGAGCCTGGTGAGATTTGAACAGCTGAACTGCTGAACTAGCAGTCAGCTGGAGTAGCCTGCAGTAGCTGCATTTAACCACTGGGCCACCTCGGCTCCTAATCCTTCTCAATCTAAAATTCTCTCTGATTGTAAATTTTATAGCTGTTGTTTTTTCAATCATTAATGCAGTTTTAGGCACGGTATTTATTCGTTGTTTTAGTTTTGGTGTACGCCACCGAGTCTCAGTGGTTTTGTGAAATGGGTGCCTGCAGTATATAAATTGGACAAATAAATAAATAAGAGCAGCATTATCTTCTGTATTTTCTATCAGGAAGTTTCTGGTTTCAGCAAAATGTGTCTCCTGAGGTTCTTCTGGTTTTTATTTCCACCCCACCTCACCCCCTCCGAGAGCAGGCATCGGAATTTCATTTTAATGTCTCACCATTGTGTATATAGCACTCCCTTTTTTAGGGCCCTGAAATTCCTTAATTCAGACTAGAGTTGGGGATGACTGGATGAAGCTGAGCGTTTACTGACCGGATGCCCTTCCTGACACCTATGTGGAGTTTGCAGCAGATATTTTCTCTTTATGCCCTAAGGAGAGAGGAAAAACATGTGCTGCTACCTAGTTGTTAATTGACATCTCAACCTTCCAAGTGGCAGGCAAACATCTTCACCATTAGACCACCACGCCGCTCGCCATTGTGTGTACAGAAAAATGACAATAAAGTTTATCTTATTTTATTATTGGGAGCGATAATAATAAGAGTATCTGGTTTGTTAGGCTTAAAAAGATGGGAAAGTTAAAGGAAAAGTGAAGCAAATGCTAACTGAGCTTATTGAACAGACTAAAATCTTTACCCCAGAGATCCACAAAGAAAAGGGGAAATATAGTATCAATCTCCAACATAATTCCTACACTGAAGAATTATTTCTTATTATACATATTTTATTACCCAGATATTTTCTTCTGCATTATCCATTCCATTAGTATTGTATTCTGTGCTTAAAGACACTCCAGAATAACAGGGTCAGAAGGGACCTTGGAGGTCTTCTAGTCTAACCCACCTATACCATTTCAGTCAAATGGTTGTCCAATGTCTTCTTAAAAACCTCGTGTTGGAGTAGCCACAACTTCTGGAGGCAAGCCGTTCCACTGGTTAATTGTCCTCACTGTCAGGAAATTTTTCCTTAGTTTTAGGTTGCTTCTCTCCTTGATTAGTTTCCATCCGTTGCTCCTTTCATAAATACGTAACAATAATAGTCCAATTGTGACCTGCTACTACAGTTTGGAGGTAACGAGTCTTAAAAATCTAAAAGTAATCTACACTGGAGTTATCTCTAAAGGTACAGGAAAGATTTCAGACAAAACTGTGACTACTTTTCTCAAGTTGCATCAATACAGTTTGATTACGTAAATTTATACACTCATAAACTAAAACTAAATCTATAGTTGATTATAAACTAATAGATTATTGTTTGCTTAAACTAAAACTAAATGTATTTAGTTCTTCCTTAGAATCAATTATATCTACTTTTATCTGATGACACCAAGAAAATAATTTCGGGCAAAGTAGTCATCATTCCCTTAACAGAATAGAATACTTTTGAATATTAATATTAGAATATTAGAATATTCTAATTAGACTATTAGAATATTTTTGCAACTGAAGGTATTTTTTTTTGCAACTGAAGGTATTCAGATTTTTTTTTCATCAACTGTAGCCCCGTTGCCCATCACAGCTCACAATACTGGCTCACCCTTTAATCCTCCAACATCTATATACACTCATCCCTTTTACAACCACATTTTAAAATTCCTTCCCGCAGCTCAAAATTTCCAAATATTGACCACGCACGTGCATGAACTCACCATGAATGAAGATGCTCTGAAACCAGTCAAAAGAGAGAAGAAGATCTGAACGGGAAGTCAAACAGGTGGGCTGATTTTATCTCAGCAAGAAGAAACTTCCGACTGGCAGGCTTGAGGTAGCATGACATGGTTTGATTAAAGATTTAAGACACATCGCTCAGGCCAAAGATATTTGTGTCCCGCAAAGCCTTTCTGGAGCCCCAAATTCCTCTATGATGGCCCTGATGAACTTCAGCCTTGTAAATTCCTACATTTCTCAGGAGTTCCAAACAGGAAGCAGAAGAAAACTCTAAAACGAATGGAATATAAATGTCCTGCCTGCAACTCAGTTGTGACTGTGTTGTGTTATTTTCCAACACCTGTTTGAGATGCTTCCTCCATTGAAGATACGAGGACAATAATGTCCTGATTTTCCCCCACACCAAATTTCTTGGGTCTGACCACCAGCATCAAGCAGAACCACCGTTTAAAGTGGCCGAAACCAGCAAGCAAGAGTTATGTCTCAAGTTCCTCACTCATCGACAAAGTTCTCCTTTGGAGTAGCAGTAGCCCTCAGCCTTTCTCGCCACCAACTCTGGGGAAACTCCGTCAAATAGTCAAAAAGTCTCCAGCCAGCTTTGGACTGTCCAGCTCCCCAAGACGACGAAGAATAAGGAGATGGAAAGAACCGTTCGCCCACATGACCTGTCCTTCAGCAACTCTGAGAACCTAAGAGTTTTCTTTCGAGAAATTCCACCATTTACCATCAACACGTCTCAGACAGAATTCATGATGTAAAAACAAGAGAGAAACTCAAATTCTCACTTTGCGTAGTTGGTTCTCAGAATGTCATAATGGAACTGCTCCTGTCCCTTAAGGCCAGGGTGTGTGTGTGTGCAACTATGACAACTTTCTGACTTGTGGACTTCAATTCAGCTATGCTGGCTCAGGAATTCTGGGAGTTGAAGGCCACGGGTTGTAATGTTGCCACAGTTAACTTACAGATACAGATTAACAGAGTTGGAAGGGACCTTGCAGGTCATCTAGTCCAACCCCCTGCCCAAGCAGGAGACCCTAGATCTGCCTCTACCTAGGATCGAACACACAACCTCCTGATTGGGAGGCAAGAGCTCCACCTCTAGGCCATGAACTTCATACAACATGGGGGTGTTCAGAAAACATCAGTGTGTCAGATGCCACCTACTGTACATACAGCCACAACCACAACCACAACAGTAGAGTAGTGTAATTTATAGGGGGCTGCCTTTAAAGACCAATAAGATATTAGTGTGAGTCCAAAGTGCAGAATAACAGAATAACAACGTTGGAAAGACATTGGAGGTCTTCTAGTTCAACCCCCTGCTCAAGCAGGAGATCCTATACCATTTCAAACAAATGGCTGTCCAGTCTCTTCTTGAAAGCTTCTAGTGATGAAGCTGCCACAACTTCTGAAGGCAACTTCTGTTCCATGGGTTGATTGTTCTCACTGTCAGAAAGTTTCTCCTTATTTCTAGGTTGAATCTCTCCTTGATCAGTTTCCACCCATTGCTTCTTGTCCTACCCTCAGGTGCTTTGGAGAATAGCTTCACTCCCTCTTCTTTGTGGCAACCCCTGAGATATTGGAACACTGCTATCATGTCTCCCCTGGTCCTTCTTTTCATTAAACTAGACATACCCAGTTCCTGCAACTGTTCATCGTATGTTTTAGTCTCCTGTCCTCTAATCATCTTGGTTGCTCTTCTCTGCACTCTTTCTAGAGTCTAAACATCTTTTTATATTGTGGTGACCAACTGGATGCAGTATTCCAACTGTAGTCTTACTAAGGCATTATAAAGTGGCCCACATGTTGGCTAGTGGATAATATGACACCAGCGTTGTTGGCCCTTCTATCTGAGTTATCAATAAGTCTCTGGGTACATTTCTATAATCCATAAACTCTGACAACGCTTGGTTCCGATTTACTCTCAAAACCATCTTCTCTGAGTAGCGTAAATTTGGAAATAGACTATAATAAGAGTTGGAATAGACCTTGGAGGTCTTCTAGTCCAACCTCCTGCTCAGGCAGGAAACCCTATACCATTTCATACAAATGGTTGTCCAGTCTCTTCTTAAAAGCCTCCAATGTTGGAGCATTTACTTCTGGTGGCAAGCTGTTCCACTGATTAATTGTTCTAACTGTCAGGCAATTTCTCCTTAGTTGCTTCTCTCCTTGATTAGTTTCCACCCATTGCTTCTTGTGCTACCCTCAGGTGCTTTGGAGAATAGCTTGACTCCCTCTTCTTTGGGCAGCCCCTGAGATATTGGAACACTGCTAACACGTCACCCCTTAGCCCAGCGGTGAAATCTACTTACCTTCCCTACCGGTTCTGAAGCACGCGCTTTGCAACTAGACATACCCAGTTCCAGCAACCCTTCTTCATATGTTTTAGCCTCCAGTCCCTTAATCATGCAAGATTGGGCTGAAATTGACCATCATGGCTGTACATTGAAAATGAACCAAGCACCTACCCAGGAAGGACAAAAGCCAGGAATTGCATTAATTTGCAAATTAAGTACTGAAAAAGGAACTAAGTTGTTGAGTCAAAAAAATAGTAAGAAATGGCATCAGATGACAGACAGAAGGGGCTGGATGCCTAAACCCTAATCAAGTGTTTCTCAATCTTGGCAATTTTTAAGGTACGTGGACTTCAACTCCCAGAATTCTCCAGCCAGCATGTGTGGATTTCAGTTGTCTGTATTTCTGATCCAGCATGCATGGACTTCAACACCCAGAACTCCCTAGACAGCTTTCTTGGACTTCAATTCCAAGGATTCTCCAGCCAGCATTCTTGGACTTCAACTCCCAGAATTCCCCAGCCAGCATGTGTGGACTTCAATGCCCAAAACTCCCTAGACCAGTGTTTCTCAACCTTGGCAGTTTGAAGATGTGTGGACTTCAACTCCCAGAATTCCCCAGCCAGCGTTGCTGGCTGTGGAATTCTGGGAGTTGAAGTCCACACATCTTCAAACTGCCAAGGTTGAGAAACACTGGTCTAGAAAGCATGCTTGGACTTCAACGCCCAGAACTCCCTAGACAGCTTTCTTGGACTTCAATTCCAAGGATTCTCCAGCCAGCATTCTTGGACTTCAACTCCCAGAATTCCCCAGCCAGCATGTGTGGACTTCAATGCCCAAAACTCCCTAGACCAGTGTTTCTCAACCTTGGCAGTTTGAAGATGTGTGGACTTCAACTCCCAGAATTCCCCAGCCAGCGTTGCTGGCTGTGGAATTCTGGGAGTTGAAGTCCACACATCTTCAAACTGCCAAGGTTGAGAAACACTGGTCTAGACAGCATGCTTGGACTTCAACGCCCAGAATTCCCCAGCCTGCATGGCTGGCTGGGGAATTCTGGGAGTTGAAGTCCACCCGTTTTCAAGTCGTTGAGATTGAGAAATGCAGATATACTGTATGATGTGCCACCGACTGTTTTATTCTGTTTTCGGTTTCTTAGCACCTGTTGACGCCCTGCTAATGCAGCTCGATTTCTTCCTGACCACTTCAGAGCAAATGCAGGAAGTGCAGAGTAGCACATGGTGGTTTCGTTTTCGCACCTTTCCTCCCCACCCCGCTAAGGATAGCAGGTTTTTCATTCTTCCTCCTTCTCTTGCGGTTCCCGATTCTGCACCGCGCTCTTCACTTGCTGAGTAAACAGGGGGAAGCTGTGTGGTTGAGAAAAGGGCTGTCAGGACGTGGCTTTGTACGAGAAGTGCTCATCAACAGTTCTTCTTCTCCTTTCTATACGAGCATGAAAGATCCGGTCGCTGGCGATTAAAGAGGTTTTTGCTATGGCCATCTTCATCCTTAAGCCAGCCTTTCTCATCCTTAAGATGGGTGGACTTCAATTCCCAGAATTCCCCAGCCAGGGTGTTTTAAACTGGGCGGACATCAGCTTTTAAGGAGAGGCCTGCTGTGGATGACAACTGAGCACTGTTGTGCCAGGCAGTGAAGTGATGGCAGAAATGTCCATTTTCTCCAAATTTTGAGGTGCTAAAAAAAAACACAACTGGGGCCTTTCATCCTCCAAGTGAAGGAAACTGTTCTGCCAATTGGTATCCACAGGACGGGCACTCTTCAAAAGATCTCAATCAGTGTTTCTCAAGTTCCACAATTTTTAAGGTGGGTGGACTTCAAATCCCAGAATTCTGGGCGAGGCTCAGTCCACCTATCTTAAAGACAACAGTTGGGAATTCTGGGAGTTGAAGTTCACCCATTTTAATAGACCTCCAGCTGGGGAATTCTGGGGCTTCAAGCCCATCCATCTTAAGACACAGACTTTGGAATTCTGGGAGTTGGTCCACCTGACTTTGAAACAGACTGGGAATTCTGGGAGTTAACACACCCTAGCTGGGGAATTCTGAGACTGCCCTTCCAGCTTCTTCCTCCCTTCAGACTCTTAGCTATTATGTGTATAAAGGTGTGTGTGTGTGTGTGTGTGTGTATATATATATATATATATATATATATATATATATATATATATATATATATATATATATATATATATATATATATATATATATATATATATATATATATATATATATATATATATATATATATATATATATATATATATATATTTATTTATTTATTTATTTATTTGCATTTGCAGTTTTGTATTGCAAACCCTGGAGCGCCTGCGCACTCGGAAAGGGACCATGGAGGGAGGGGGAAGAGATGAACGTGTCCTCGGGTGGGGTGGGGGTGGACGAAGGTGACCCACCTCCCCGCTCCCACCATCTTCTTGCAAGACCCGAACCTCCATCGCTGGCCCCAGAGAGGCTCCCCCCACCCAGGAACACACTGCATTGCATGCGCGCCCCTTCCCGTCCACAACGGCTTTCTCTGCAAGCCAAGCCCGGTCCCTCTTCAAGCGCATGCGCAGCAGAGATCCCCCCCCATACACACCCGGGCGGCCGTGGGTGAATGAGCGAGCCGTGCTACGGTCACGTGATCTGTCATGTGACCCCTCCAAAAGGAAGTGGCTGTTTCCTGGTCGGGAAGGTGAGTGTCTGGATTTTGCTGGGCGGGTAAATGGTAACAGTAGCAATAAGAGTAGCAGCTGGAGGCCTTTGCAGCAATCCCAGCCAGGGGTGTACAGCTTTTTAAGACTTGTGGACTTCAACTCCCAGAATCCCCCAGCCATCTCCTTCCAGCTCCCAGGGAATTCTGGGAGTTGAAGTCCACGGTGCCAAGGTGAGACACCGCTGGCGTTAGACTCTTTTGCACGCAGCGGTGCCCCTTTCCACGCCCTGCAGGGGAGGACATGGAGAGGTGGGGCGGCTGCGCAAGGGGGGCGAGCGGCTGCTTTCCCCGAGGTTTGCAGAGGGTGGCAGAGCCCAGAATTCCCAGCCGCTGTTACGAAGCTGGGTTCCCCTCCCATTTGCTGATGAACGATCCACTGAGGCCCAATGGAAGACGGTCTCTGAGATTCAGGGTTGAAATGAGGGGGTCCTTGGTTGTTTTCTTGTAGACGTTTCGTGACCCAACTAGGGAATATTATCAGTGCTTCAAGGGCTTGTGGTTTATGGGGGTTTTGGTGGAGGAGGAGGCAGAGGAAGAGGAATGAGGGGTCCTTGGTGCTCTCTGAGCTTGGTGGTTTTCTTGCAGACGTCTCATGACCCAACTAGGGAACATCATCAGTGCCAGAGGGGAGTGGGGTTTGCAGAGAGGAGGAGGAGGAGGGGAAGTGGAAGTGGAGGAGGAGGACTGTGGGGTCCTTGGCGCTCTCTGAGCTTGGTGGTTTTCTTGCAGATGTTTTATTACCCAGCTAGGTCACATCATCAGTGCTAGAAGGGAGTAGGGTTTGCAGGGAGGAGGAGGAAGAGGACCATGTGGTCCTTGGTGCTCTCTGAGCTTGGTTGTTTTCTTGCAGACGTCTCATGACCCAACTAGGGAACATCATCAGTGCCAGAAGGGAGTGGGGTTTGCTGAGTGGAGGAGGAGGAGAAAAAGGGGAGGAGAACTGTGGGGCAATGTTCCCTGTAAAATTAGAAAACGGCGCGCGGCAGTTAAAAACTGCCGCGTGGCATTTTCTTTTTATGTGCGCGGCCGCACAGGCGCGCAGCCTCTGCAATTAGAAAATGCCGGGCGGAAGTTAGAAACTTCCACACGGTGTTCTCTTATTACGTGCGCAGCCACGCGGCCGCGCACCTTAGAGGGAACAGTGCTGTGGGGTCCCTTAGTGCTCTCTGAGCATGGGGGTTTGTTTGCAGATTTCATGATCCAACCAGATAATGTCATGTCACACTAAGCCACATCCCAAAACTGTCAAGGGGTAATCCTCGACATATAACTACAATTGAGCCTAAAATTTCTGTTGCTGAGTGAGACATCGGATAAGTGAGTTTTGCCCCATTTTACAACCTTTCTTAATACGGTTGTTAAGTGAATCACTGCACTTGGTAAGTTAGTAACCCGGTTGCTAAGTGAACCTGGCTTCCCCATTGATTTTGCTTGTCAGAAGGTCGCAAAAGGGGATCACATGACCCCGGGACCCAGCAATGGTCATAAATATGAGCTAGTCGCCAAGCATCTGAATTTTGATCACAGGGTCATGGGGAGGCTGCAAAGGTGGTAACTCTGAAAAGTAGACACAGGTCTCTTTTTTCAGTCACGTTGCAACTTTGAACGGTGATTAAATGAACTATTGTAAGTCAAGGACTATTTGCACTGTTTTGCACGAACCCAGTCACTGTCCTGACAAACAGGATCCTCATCCCCTCAATTTGCTAGATCCGTGTAGTACAGGGGTCCCCAAACTTGGCAACTTTAAGACTTGTGGGCTTCAACTCCCAGAATTCTCCAGCCAGCTATGCTACGCTGGCTGGAGAATTCTGGGAGTTGAAGTCCACAGGTCTTGTTTGGAGGTTGCCAAGTTGAAGTCCACAGGTTGCCAAGTTTGAAGACCTCTGGTGTAGTAGATTGCTAACACTTATGAACTAATCATGATCTCAAGATCTCCAGGGATTACTGCACTTTAATCCACTGCAGGTATGTTCTACCTGTGGCTCGTATGCCATAACAGAAAGATTCCTCCTTGAGGCCTGCCTCTCCAATTGTCACGTGTGTTTTCCTCTCCTCTTTCAAGGTGATCCAGAAATGATCTCTCCAAGGTACAAAACCGTCATCCAGGGTGAAGCCTCCGAGACCGACTCGGAGGAAGAAATCAATTGTTCGGCCTCCACTCGGGCTGCCTTTGGAAACCCTTCTGGCGTTCAAGTCACTGGGGAAGCCTCTGAAACAGACGAGGAAGACGAAGCCAGAAACCTCGCTGGATCGAAAACCAAGGCGAAATTGATCACGCCAGATTTACCACCCCTGATTGTTTACAGGAACGAAGATTCGGAGTCTCCCACGGCGGTCGAAGAGAAGCCTGCCCTTCACATCAAACACCGGGGCCGATATAGCTCCCTCTTGCAGCAGAAGCTGGTGGAGAGTAACGCCCGTTTATACTACGACATCCACAACACCATCAAACAGGTTTACCAAACCGCCATCAAGGAGATTGGAGCCATTACCGGACAGCTGAGCAATTCCCAAAACGGCATCATCAACGCTTCGCACAACATACGGCTGGTTCTGGACGACTTGCGTGCCGTGGCAGACAAAATAGACATTATTAACAGCTGCAGTTTGTTACCGGATATCCCGATAGAGGTGCCTTCGGCGCACACCTAAGAGACGGACGGACTGCTTCCTGCACACAGCGGTTCAAGGGAGTGAGGTTGGATGGGACCCTGCTTGTAGAGCTCAGCCGAAAACTAAAGGAGACTGAAATATTTGTCCAGTGTAAAGAAATCTTTGCTGCCTGTTTGATACTTAAATCACAGTACGTCCTTCACAATCTGGCTCCAGCCTTTATAGTTAAGACTGAACCGAACAACATAAAACTGCTTTCACTGTTTTGGAGAGAAAGGGACGGTGCCATTTCAAGAAAGTATATCTTCTCCTGGCTAATGCTTCCCATCATATCCTAAAATTGTAGACTTGGCTGCACAAGGTTGGAGGCACTTCCTGAGCGTGTAAATGTAGCATCACTTTGGACTCATGAAAGTTTGTCCGAAGATGCTAAACTGCCTTCATTGATACATGTAGATTATTCATTTGGAAGGAATGTGTGATTTGAGCAGGACTAAGAAAAATGAAATAATTATTGATTTAATTCATGGAGGGGTGGGTGAATGAAAGGAGTTGTAATCTGTAAATCTATGTAAAACATAGAAAGCTCAATATTTGTGGAGAGGAGGTGTAGCAGTTGGTATTGTTTGAGTCATCAAGTTGGCATTGATTCTTGGTGACCTCGTAGATAGACCTTCTCCCATTCTCCAAAGGGGATCTGTCCCTTCAGATCGTCACACGGTGCCTCTATTGCTGCTGTCACTCTTTAAATTTGGGGACACAGATATTCTTCTATAAAGTTACTGCAAAGTGTGCAATAGAATGAATTTTGAAAATCTGCACTGCTGATTCATGAAAACAGAATTCACAAGCTCTGTTTGAAGATTTTGGTTTGCCCTCTTGTTGATCTATGATGGATGGCAACTAGAAGCATTGATTGATTGATTGATTGATTGATTGATTGATTGATTGATTGATTGATTTTTAATACATTGATTTTTTTTTCAAGATATGAAATACAAAAGAAAATTAAAATAGTGTGAAATGGGAGAGGGAAAAAGCAAGAGAAAGGAGTGAAGGGTAAAGGGAAAGAAAAATATTGACTTACAACTCTTTAGTGCAATAAAATAAGATAATAACATTACAGCCTCGATGTCTTACTTTTACATACTAATGTGGACTAGTTATTTCTATAACAAAAAATTTATCAGCAAAATCCAAAGTCAATGTTTCATTTTTTTTCATCTCGAACCCAGAAGAGAAATTGGACGTGATCGATTGATTAAATGCCATTATGTTAACTCTGAGTGATTATTAGATGAATAGATACTGTATTCTACAGGAATGATCTAACTGGATTCTTCAGTTCTTCCAATGGCGTCCCTCAACCTTAGCCATAGCCCTTAGACGTATATACCGCTTCACAGTGCTTTACAGCCCTCTCTAAGCAGTTTACAGAGTCAGCCTCTTGCCCCCCAACAATCTGGGTCCTCATTTGACCGACCTCGGAAGGACGGAAGGCTGAGTCAACCTTGAGCCTGTGAGGATCGAACTCTTGGCAGTGGGCAGAGTTAGCCTGCAATGCTGCATTTTCACCACTGCACCACAAGACCTATTTATAAGATTAAAAGGAGGCAAAAGAGAGAGAGGAGAAGGAGAGGGAGAGCAATAGCCCTTAGACTTATATACTGCTTCACAGTACTTTACAGCCCTCTCTAAGCAGTTTACAGAGTCAGCAGATTGCCCCCCAACAATCTGGGTCCTCATGTTACCGACTTCGGAAGGACGGAAGGCTGAGTCAACCTTGAGCCGGTCAGGATCGAACTGCTGGCAATGGGCAGAGTTAGCCTGCAATGTTGCATTCTAACCACTGCGTCACCAGGCCTCAGCGGTCATTCTCTTCCCTTCCATCATTCCCAGCATCACAGTCTTCTCCAGAGAGCTGGGTAACAACTGATAATCCACTACTTGTTCGTTGCTTACACCCTTCTGGAGCTTCATAGGTCTTTTCATTATGCCCGTTTGAAAAAGAAGCAGAGTGTATCACAGACGGAATCCAGAATCTTTTGCCCTTCCTTGGAATTTATTTTCATAGAGATGCTAAAGATCTCCTCTTTGTATAATTGAACAAGATGCAATCAAATGACAAAAGTGAGAAATAAGGAAGTAAAGATAGAAATTACTATTTCTTTAGTAAGATTGCTTAGTAAGCGTCTATGGAGATTCTCAGGTCATTGTTATCCCAAAAGTGCTTTTTTCAAGAGGCAACTGGACTTTCTGGTTTTTCTTTGAAGACATTTCGCTCCCTTCCATTCCCCACCACCCAGCCAGAGCTGAAGAAGCTTCTTGGAGGAGAAGCGAAAGATCTTCAAAGAAAAAAAACCAGAAAGTCCAGTTGCCTCTTGAAAAAAGCACCTTTGGGTCAACCCACCTCTCTCTTTGAGGACCACAAATTCCAGGTTTCTTCTGAAGAATCTGTAATTGATGCGTCAAATTTATTTTGCAGGTGAAAGCATGCATGACAGAAGCTTGGCCGGGGACATTGGTCTAGAGCCATGATGGCGAACCTATGGCACGTGTGCCAGAGGTGGCATGCAGAGCCCTCTTTGTGGGCACACGTGCCATCGCCAGCTGCTCTTCTGGTTTCCGGCACGCACATGTGTCTTCGCAGGCGCCGGAGCACCAGAAAACGGCCTGAAAACCAGCCAAAAACCAGGCTGTTTTGGGGTCGATTTCAGGCCGTTTTTCGGGCGAAAAATGGCCCAAGAAACAGCTGAAAAATGGCCAAAAAACAGACATGTGCATGCCGGAAACCCAAAGAGAAGCTCTGGCACTCCGGCACGCACACATGTGCGTTCTGGTTTGGGCACTCAGTGCCGAAAAGGTTGACCATCACTGGTCTAGAGGGGGATATGGCAGCTACAACCCATAAGCTCTTCTCCTCTATCCATCAAAGCAGAGACAGGAGGCATCCGTTCATGATGGGCCATCAGTACTGCACGCAGGAAAGAATCACGTCTCCGGCTATTTCCAGTCGGTCCACTTGAGAGGGAGGGATCCGATGGAAGTATTCAAATTTCAGCTGCCCATTCACCAACACCTGGTAGCAGTTCTGCAGAGAGGTGATCTCCAGCTAATGGTCAAAGGAGGCAGGAGAGGTTTTAATCCTGATTAATTAACAATCCATTCGTTTGCAAGAAAAGTAAGTGGGGGGGGGAGGGAAATCAGCCAGGAATATCATCGGAAAAACTCAAGGGAGCAGCTGTTCCAAGTCCCACCCCTTTTTAAAAAAAGTGTGCATTATGGGTAAAAGGAGGAGGGGCTTCAACTACACGGTTCCAGCTGCCATATTGACATTTTTTGGGGGGGGAATATATCTATCTATCTATCTATCTATCTATCTATCTATCTATCTATCTATCTATCTATCTATCTATCTATCTATCTATCTTATCTATCTATCTATCTATCTATCTATCTATCTATCTATCTATCTATCTATCTATCTATCTATCTTATCTATCTATCTATCTATCTATCTATCTATCTATCTATCTATCTATCTATCTATCTATCTTATCTATCTATCTATCTATCTATCTATCTATCTATCTATCTATCTATCTATCTTATCTATCTATCTATCTATCTATCTATCTATCTATCTATCTTATCTATTTATCTATCTATCTATCTATCTATCTATCTATCTATCTATCTTATCTATCTATCTATCTTATCTATCTATCTATCTATCTTATCTATCTATCTATCTATCTTATCTATCTATCTATCTATCTATCTTATCTATCTATCTATCTATCTATCTTATCTATCTATCTATCTATCTATCTATCTATCTATCTTATCTATCTATCTATCTATCTATCTATCTATCTATCTATCTATCTATCTTATCTATCTATCTATCTTATCTATCTTATCTATCTATCTATCTATCTATCTATCTATCTATCTATCTATCTATCTATCTATCTATCTATCTATCTTATCTATCTATCTATCTATCTATCTATCTATCTATCTATCTATCTATCTATCCGAAAAACAGCATTTATTTTTGGTTTTCAGCAAAACTGACCGAATTTCCAAATCTGAAGAATAGTTTGACTCCCTCTTCTTTGTGGCAGCCCCTGAGATATTGGAACACTGCTATCATGTCTCCCCTGGTCCTTCTTTTCATTAAACTAGACATACCCAGTTCCTGTTATGAGTTTTGCCTTCCTGTAGCAAAACGCCAGAAGGAAATTATGACAAACCCAAGAAAATGGCATATACACACTTATTAAGTCACCTCAACTCAAGGAAGATTTAATCTGGATTTTTCCTCCTCTTTGCATCTTGTAGCAGAGAGGCAACATCATTTAATTATCTGATGGCCTTTTTTCCCCGGCTTTATTTATTCACTTGTTTTATATTTATTGACTGATAAAAGTTCATTGAGTATATGACTGAGGCTTTCCCGCTTGACTCATATATAATAACGTCTTCCCGAAAGAGATTAATAGCTCTTTCTGCTGATTACTCCATTAATAATAGGGAAAGGAGGTGGCTTTGGCTGTCACAGCATGGTTCCTGGGAAAAACAAATAAGATTTTTTATTCTGTTCTCAACCAGATCCTATTCAGCTTAGCTTAGCTCTTCAAAGTCAACCGCATGGAGATGTCCATGAAATTGTTAGAAATATGAGATATCTAGTCTTCCAAGATCGGCGTTTGAGCCATTTTAAAATGGGTGGACTTCAGCTGGCTGGCTGGGGAATTCTGGGAATTGAAGTCCACCCATCTTAAAGTGGTCCACTTTGAGAAACACCGTTCCAGATGCTGGACAACTGCTGGACAAGATCAAGAAATCAGTAACTGTGTAAAATTTCAGTAAGGTATCTTTAATGCTACTTGAGTGGTGCGTTGGCCTAGAGGTGGAGCTCTCGCCTCACAATCCGGAGGCTGTGAGTTTGATCCTAGCTAGAGGCAGATATTTCTCTCTCTGGGCACAATGAGAATATAGCTGCTGAACAAAACTCCGCATTGGCGACAGGAAGGGCATCCGGCCATTAAAACACTCTGCTAGCTCCATTCAGTTGCCCAGACTCCATCCCGCAAGGGATTATGATGGAGTCATTAAAAAAAGATGATGTTCTTTAACGCTACTTAAATACCAAATCTTGGAAACTTCTCATCCAGGTTTATAGTCAGTTCATGAAATGCATGCTTTGTTTGATTGCCTTAGAAATGTTTCTTCCTCAATTTTTTGATCTTTGGATCACGTGACCATGGGAATATTGCAAGAGTCGTTAAGTGTGAAAACAGTCACTATTCACTTTTTCAGTTGCCGTTGTAACTTCAAACCATCACTAAACAAGTGGTCGTAAGTCAAGGACGATCTATATAACAGTATGGATGCGTTAATAGAGGGAGAGAATCAAGATCACGTGAAGTGTTAATACCACTTTATAAGGCCTTGGTAAGGCCACACTTGGAATAAATACTGCATCCAGTTTTGGTTGCCACGATATAAAAAAGATATTGAGGCTCTAGAAAGAGAAGGGCAACAAAGATGATTAGGGGACTGGAGGATAAAACATACGAAGAACAGTAACAGGTGGATAATTGGGCTGCCACAAAGAAGAGAGGGGTCAACCTATTCTGGAGTCAACGCTCCAGAAGGCAGGTCAAGAAGCAATGGATGGAAACCAATCAAGGAGAGAAGCAATCTAGAACTAGTGAGAAATGTCCTGACAGTTGCAACAATTAATCAGTGGAACGACTTGCCTCCAGAAGTTATGAACGCTCCAATATGGGAGGTTGGACAGCCATTTGTCTGAAATGGTATAGGGTCTCCTGCTTGAGCAGGGGGTTGGACTAGAAGCTCTCCAGTGTCCCTTCCAGCTCTGTTACTCTGATATCTATCTATGCTTCCTTCCTTCCTTCCTTCCTCCCTTCCTCCCCTCCTTCCTCCCTCCCTCCCTCCCTCCCTCCTTTCCTTCCTCCAACATTGGAGTTTTTAAGAAGAGATTGGACAACCATTTCACTGCCCTAAGTGATGGCAAACCTTTTTTGGCTCAGGTGCCAAAAGGGGGTGTGCGCGCGATAGCGTGCACGTGCCCAAACCCATAATGCAATGCCCTCCCCTGCGCATGCGCACAACCCCCACGCTGCCCCCTGTGCATGTGCACAACTCCCTCACACACTGCCCCCCCCCCACGCATGCATACAGGCCTCACTGAAGCCTCCGGACTTCCGGTAAGCCTGTTGGCCTGTTTTTCGCTCTCCCCAGAGTTCAAGAAAGCTTCCTGAAGCCTGGGGAGAGCGAAAATGGCCAAAAAGAAGGCCAAAAATCAGCTGGCCAGCGCGCGAATGCGCGCTGGAGCTGACATGGGGCAACGCCTCGCGTGCCCTCAGATATGGCTCCGCGTGCCACCTGTGGCACGTATGCCATAGGTTCGCAATCACTGGTATAGGGTCTCCTGCTTGAGCAGGGGGTCAGACTAGAAGACCTCCAAGGTCCCTTCCAACTCTGTCATTCTGTTATTATTCTGATCACGGAAACTGGGATGTAGAGTCAAGCCTAAGCTATTTAAATGCGACCAAAGCTGGTCAGCCCAGCAAAATCTGGAATTTCATTTGTGTGACTTTATTTAGGCATTGTAATTGAAAGAGACATCAAACGGGCGTATCTGGTTTGTTTGCTTTATTTTATTGCCTATCTGATTTAGAAAGGATGAAGCTATGCTAATTGGGCATTGTTGTCAACTTAATTGCCTTAATTATTTCATCTTAGTTAAGACAGAGCCAAAGGAGACGATTATACATACTTAAAATTTTATAGTTGATTTACTCTTTGTTCTTTCTTTTAAGTAATTGCTGCTAAGGACAATTAGGTGCAGCGAGTTTAAAACCAAGGAGTTTAATATTGAAACAACATCTTCACTCCATTCTCTTCTATATGTGTTTTGGGACTACAGAACTCATCCTCCCCACCCAACACAGTTAATGATCGTACTGAGTTCCTAACCTTTGCTTCTGATCCCTCCTTTTTCTTTTCCAACATTTTGTATGTACACAAAACCCACTTTGGAAAGAAAGATGGTTCACAAATTCCTTCACACCACCCAGGACCAATCCCCTTATTTTTCTTAAGAGGATTTGTTTTTTAAGTATTTTTATTTATACATTTTTCTTTAACATACGTAGGTATTTGATAAACAGTGTATTTTCTGGGTCACTTTACACATACATAATAATAGTGATAATAATATTCTTTGCTTGTATATAACAGCATTCTTCTAACTTATAATTTCTACTTTTATTATCTAACCATTGATAAAACAAATTCCAAGTTAAAAAAAAAATCTGTGTCATCTTTATCCTTTACCTTTAATGTTAACCTATCTATTTCTGCACAATCTAATATTTTTTAAATTATATTTTCATCCGAAAATTTCCTTGGTTTTCCAATGTTGTGCAAATACAAGTCTCGCTGCCGTCAAAACATGCAGTATTAAATATATATATATTCCCTTTATTATATTTTTCTGGCAAAATACCTAACAAGAATATTTCTGGCTTTAAATCTAAATATTATATCGTAAATGCAAAACTAAGAATCAGGAGAAACCAGACACGCATGGTTCTCTCACATTAAGGGCTGCAAAGGGTCTCAGCCATCCTGGTATAAGCGAGAATAAGACATATAAAGAGCAGAGGTGGTGCAGCGGTTAGAGTGGGGTACTGCAGGCCACTTTAGCTGACTGTGATCTGCAGGTCAGCGGTTCAAATCTCACCTGCTCAAGGTTGACTCAGCCTTCCATCCTTCCGAGGTAGGCAAAATGAGGACCCAGATTGTTGGGGGCAATATAAATATACATTGCTTAATGGTGTAAACCGCTTAGAGAGTGCTTGCACTGTGAGGCGGTATATAAATCTCACAAATAAATAAAATAAATAAATAAATAGCAATTTTTTACAATTCATTATGCTTGGAACACTCATCCAGAACACCTAAGAGATGCTTTCAAAACACTTTTTTTAAAAAAAGTTTATGTTTCCAGTACAGATAGTCCTCAACGTATGGCTACAATTGGGACCAGAATCTCCGTTGCTAAATGAGCCAAGCCTTTTTTGACATGGTTGTTAAGTCTCAAAGGTGCTTTTTCCAAAGGCAACTGGACTTCCTTCGTTTTTCCTTGAAGACATTTTGCTCCTTATCCAAGAAGCTTCTTCAGTTCTGACTTCAGTTTAGTCGGAACTGAAGAACCTTCTTGGAGGAGAAGCGAAACGTCTTCAAAGAGAAAGAAAGAAAATCCGGTTGCCTTTGGAAAAAGCACTTTTGGGGCAACCACGATCTGGATAATTGAGAATCTCCATAGATACGGTTGTTAAGTGAAGCATTGCAGTCATTAAGTGAATCATGCAGTCATTAAGTGAATCCGGCTTCCCCGTTGATTTTACTTGCCAGAAACTGTCTGGGAAGGTCACAAATGGAGATCAGGTGACCCCAGGACACTGCGACCATCGTAAATACAGGCTGGTTGCCGAAATGTGAATTTTGATTGCATGACCGTGGGCCTACTGTGATAGTTATAAGTGCGAGGATCAAACTGAAAATCACGTCACCATGGGGATACTGCAAGAGTTGTAAGTGTGAAAACAGTCACTATTCACTTTTTCAGTTGCCGCTGTAACCATCACTAAACAAGTGGTCGTAAGTCAAGGACGACCTATATAACAGTATGGATGCGTTAATAGAGGGAGAGAATCAAGATCAGGTGAAGTGTTAATACCTAGCATTTTTTCAATGCTGGTGTAACTTCAACTGTCCATAAAGAAATGTGTAAGTTGAGGTTACCTGTCCAAGCACTGCTGATCCTTCATGCCCCGTTTTGTACTTCTACAAAATAATCAGCAAACAAAATTTTGTCTTCTTCTTGCATCATCCTGTCACCAAATTGTTGCAAACGCAGGCAGGATATTGGGTGGTTTGGCAAAAGCAAGTGTTAAAATCACGGTCTTTCTGATCATATTTCTGATCTTCGTGCAACTTGGACCGAGGGAATGACTCATTTTTCTGCCTTCCTCTGTGAAGTTGCATCCAGGCCACACAAACACAGCACAGGAAACTGTGGTGCTTTTCCAACAACCCAGCGCACCTGTGGTTTGAAAAAAACAACAACCAGAAAGGCGAAGGTAACTGAGAGATTAGAAACACCGTAATTGTACTTAATAGCGTTTGAAAAATTAAAACATCCGCAAGAATCATTCCTTAATGGCTTCTAAACGTTTCCCCACTTTCTACAGTACTTCTGCGCAATTACTTGTTTAATTTATTTAGAAGGCTTTTATGGCACAAGGGAGTTGTGGGTTGTTCAGGACTCTTGGGGTGCAAGCTGAGTTCCTTTGATTTAATCGCCCCAAAATAGGGAGGTAACATCGCTACGTTTCCTTTGGTGTATCCTTAAACCAGATGGGTGGACACCTGGCTACTCCAATTTGGGCAGATGTAGACTTCCTATTACACCACTGTTACACTCTTCAACAAAAAAAACCTAGAATGTGGCTACA
Source organism: Diadophis punctatus similis (assembly GCA_023053685.1). NCBI lineage: Eukaryota > Metazoa > Chordata > Lepidosauria > Squamata > Dipsadidae > Diadophis > Diadophis punctatus. The sequence goes on along the minus strand of JALIGW010000022.1, from coordinate 3,977,559 downwards.
TGCGTACATACAAATAAAGAAACGAACGTCTAAAATAGCACTATAGAATGAAACACAAATAAATGTACAGGGAGTTCTTGACTTACGACCAGAATTGAAGCCAACATTTCTGTTGCTAAACGAGACTTAAACTATGTTAGTAATTTGTCTTACATCTCCAACCAATTTTATTTATTTATTTTTATTTATTTATTTATTTTGTCAAGTATGGATTGGTAATATACATAGATGTAACATTGTTTATATACATAAGATTGGTACTGAAAGAGGGAACATTAGGACAGGGACGGTAGGCACGCTGGTGCACTTATGCACGCCCCTTACTGACCAATTGTCCTATAGCACGGGGCGGGGTCCTAATTTTTTTACTACCACTCTGTGGGCGTGGTTTATTTTGTGGGTGTGGCTTGCCAGCCATGTGACCGGGTGGGCGTGGCTTGCCAGCCATGTGACCGGGTGGGCGTGGCTTCTCAGACTGCTGAAGGGAGGGGAACTGAGATAGGTCCTGCCACCCATTCCCCCTCCCCTCAGCAGCTCGAGAAGCCTCAAACGTGCGAAAATGCTTAGGATCGTCACCGCGCGTTCGTGGCTTCTTGGACTGCTGAAGGGAGGGGAATGGGGATAGCTCCTGCCGCCCATTCTTTCAGCGTCTCATGCGCTCCCTCAGCCATCCTCCCCTGCTTGGACTCACTGTGGGGTAGGAAGGCAGTGCATGCGCAGTGCCGGAAGCTTGGCTTCTGGGCATGCGCAGAAGAAATTTTTTTTAAAAAAAAGTAAAAAAAAATTTTTTTTAATGGCGGCACCCAGGCACCGGCAACCGACCGCACCGGTACTGTGAAATCACCAGCGGGCCGCTACCGGTGCTATAGAGTGGACCACACTGGTAGGAACCCACCACTGCTATAGCATCTTCAATGTTCTTGACTTCTAGTGCTTTGGTGAATTTTGACCCATTTTACAATGGTTGGCCCCCTTCTTCTTTGGGGCAGCCCCTCAAATATTGGAGGACTGCTATCGTGTCACCCCCTGGTCCTTCTTTTCATTAGACTAGGCATAACTGATTCTTGCAACCGTTCTACATCCGGTGATTAACTTGAACTGGTGATAGTGAGATTAAAGCTGATCCATCTGCCTTTACTTCTGGTTTGTTTCTAAGCCCAATTCTGGTTACAATTTTCAAGATATGACCTTCTTTAATCTAGAATGTTCTTGTCAAACCTTTTGGCTTGCCTGGGCTGCATTGAGCGATGAGGAATTGTCTCGGGACGCATATATATATATATATATATATATATATATATATATATATATATATATATATATATATATATATATATATATATATATATATATATATATATATATATATATATATATATATATATATATATATATATATAGTTGATGTTTGTAAATCATCTAATAATGTCAAATGTTTACGCTGTTGTGGGGCCGCATTACTAGCTGTCTAGGGCCGTATGCGATCTGTCAACCTATTCTCCAAAGCACCGGAGAGCAGGACAAGAAACAATGGTTGGAAACTAATCGTAGAAAGAAGCAACCTGGAATTAAGGAGAAACTTCCTAACAGTTAGGACAATTAACCAGTGGAACAGCTTGTCACCAGAAATTGTGGAAGCTCCATCATTGGAGGTTTTTAAGAAGAGACTAGACAGTTACTTATCTGAAATAGTATAGGTTCTCCTGCTTGAGCAGGGGGCTCGACTAGAAGACCTCCAAGGTCCCTTTCAGCTCATTCATTCTATTCTGTGGGCAGTGGGTTGGGCACTCCTGATCTAAAATATCAGACAAGTAGTCCTCTCTCAGGTGAGCCTGCTTGCCACCTCCCTAAGAGCTGAAGTGGTGCAGTGGTAAAATGCTGCGACTGCAGGCTGACTGCTAGTTCAGCAGTTCAGCTGTTCAAATCTCACCAGGCTCAAGGTTGACTCAGCCTTCCATCCTTCCGAGGTGGGTAAAATGAGGACCCAGATTGTTGGGGGCAATATGCTGAACTCTGTAAACCGCTTAGAGAGGGCTGTAAAGCACTATGAAGCGATATATAAGTAAAGTGCTATTGCTATTGTCACCTACAGCCCTACATTTGCTTGAAGAACAAAATATTGCTCCTTATTTGTTTCACCCAATCTTCAAATAACAGAATCACAGAGTTGGAAGGGGCCTTGGGAGGTCTTCTAGCCCAACCCCTTGCTCAAGCTATACCATTTCAGACAAATAGTTGCGCAATCTCTTCTTACAGTATTGGAGCACCCACCACTTCTGGTGGCAAGTCGTTCCACTGATTAACTGTCCTCACTGTCAGGAAATTTCTCCTTAATTCTAGGTTGTTTGTTTCTCTCCTTGATTAGTTTCCATCCATTGCTTCTTGTTCTGCCTTCTCTTTGGAGAATAGGAATTGACCCTCTTCTTTGTGGAAGTCCCTTAGGAGCAGCCCCTCAAAATGCAATCGTTAGGAAGGACCATGGGTCAGTCTTCTGTTCCAACAAAGTTTCTTTTTTTAGGAAGATCTGAAGAATGTCAATTTTGGTTGCTGCTTTGGATTGTAGACATTGTCCCAGAGTTACACATCACAGTGGTTGGATCTGTACTAAGCCATGGTTGTAAAGAGTAAGGTAGATGTTCTTGACAGAGATTTCCCTGTAGATACGTTCTCCACAGTGGTTCATGTAACAAGTCAGAAGGGTTTGCACAACACGATGGATGGTGAAAGATAATATCCAGATCCTAATGACCTGCTTATCCTTGCTTTGTGGAATCAGCTCAGGTTAGGTTGACCACACATGAAGCCATAAACCATGGATTCCAGATCCCACTAACTGGGTTCACCCAAGATATTACGGCAAAAGCAAGCAGACAGATTGTTTAGCATCATGGGTAAATGATGTCAGTATTTCTGCTGCTGTTCTCCTTAATCATTAAGCAACCTGGAATTAAGGAGAAACTCCCTAACAGGGAGGACAATGAACCAGTGGAACGGCTTGCCTCCAGAAGTTGTGGGTGCTCCATCACTGGAGGTTTTTAAGAAGAGACTGGACAGCCATTTGTCTGGAATGGTAGAGGGCAGGGGTGTCGAACTCAAGGCCCATGGGCTGGATCCGGCTGCAGGGTGCTTAGATCTGGCCCACCCTGGAAACAGCAAAGGACCGGCCCACGGTGCCTCTGCCAGCGAAAACGGAGCTTGGAAGGGCCACGCATGACCCACCCAGGCTCCATTTTCAGCCACGGCGGCCTTCTGCAGCCCTCTGCCAACAAAAATGGAGCTGAGGGAGGACATACACGGCCCGCCCGGGCTCTGTTTTTGTCACGGTGTGATTTATTGCCTGTTACATGTATATGCAGGGAGAAGCATCCCTATCTAATATATATCCCTATCTAATAGATATCCCTATCTAATAAGTTCATTCCTGAGCACCTGATTGATATGTTCTTGTACGCATGTGTGCATTCCAAACTCCATTCTTTCCTTCTTCTTCTGACTTCCAATGAGAGGAGTCGCATTTTTATATCAGACATGTAATTAATTAGAATTTATTGTTTTTGTACCGAAATAAATATTTTAATCAGAACTTTAAACTGCGGTTTCTTTTCTAATGTCTGAATTCTGGGAAAAGATCAAACATCACCTCTGTGAGATTTATTCTCACGTCATCAGTTTTTGGCCACAACAGCCCTCTGCCAGCGAAAATGGAGCCTGGGTGGGCTGTGTGCAGCTCCCTGGCCCCAGGCCCCCAGAGGTCAAGCACAACCCTGATGCGGCCCTCAATCAAATCGAGTTTGACACCTCTGGTATAGGGTCTCCTGTTTGAGCAGAGGACTGGACTAGAAGACCTTCAAGATCCCTTCCAGCTTTATTGATTTGTTTTCTATATCCAAGTTCTCCAATTCAGTCCCGGTGTCTGCTCGGTCAATCTGAAAATTTAAAAAAAAGAAAAACCCAAACTCAAAAGGAACTGATCAGCTCCAGTTTCAAAATCAGTAAAATAGAACACAGAATGCATGACATCCTCAAATTACGACCACAATTGAGCCCAACATTCCTGATGCTAAGCGAGACAGATGTTAAAAATGAATTTTGCCCCATTTTACGACCTTTCTTGCCCCAGCTGTTAAGTGAATCGCTGCCGTTGTTAAGTGAGTAATACAGTTGTTAAGTGAATCTGGCTTCCCCGTTGATTTTTGCTGATCAGAAGGTCCCTAAGGGGTTCACATGACTCCGGGACACTGCAACCGTCATAAGTGCATGCCAGTTGCCAAGTGTCTGAATTTTGATCACGTGATCATAGGGATGCTACAAAGATCATGTTAAAAACAATGACCGCTGGCTTTTTTCACACCGTTGTAAGTCGAGGACTACCTATAAATATAAATACCATAAAATAAATGAAATAAGTGCCCGTGCCATAACTCACGTGGAGATAGAAGGAAAGGTGTGCTTAATTTCCTTTCTCTTAGCATCAACGGCTGTCCCTGGTCCGGCTTGATTTTCCGCTTCACGGCTAATAATTATTTTGATTGGCGAAGGTCCCACGTTTTGTGCTGCTCCGAGGCTTAGTCACGGCATTCCTCTGTCATTCACAAAAATCAAAGAAAGGAAGGGGGGGTGGGTTTTGCAGAGAAGCCATGGGAGGGATCAAAAGAAGGAGATAATTGAGGACTTCCACAGGTGCCTTGAAGTCCACAGATGAGGAAGACGCAGGCTGAGCTTCACTGATGCGCAGGGAGGTTGCACCAACCAAGCCCACATGTCCACTAAAGGAGAAGAGCATGATCCGGTGGAAGCAAACAGAAAGGTAGGCACCTTTGCAGCCTTTGACCCGTGGTGGCCACAAGCATTGCATTTTAGCCTTCCCCGAGACCCACGCAGGAGGGCTTGGCGGGAGGAGGCGAGGGTACCCTTCACCCATCTCTTTCCATCTTTTGTGGTCTTCCACAATATGCAGACCCTTCCCTGGCTCCCCACATGCCCAGCACTTTCGGGACCCGGTGTGAAATTGAAACAAGATAGTTGGGAAGTTTCCTTGTTTTCAGCTGCAGGTATTTAGCCCGTCACCATTGCACAGGTGAACATTTCTGGTTCCGCAGAGGAGGGAACCTGGTTTGGCCATCGAGTCCACGGCAAAAAAAATGGGATTGCTAACTCCTTGGGAAGAGGGAGCCCACGTTAATCCTGGAAACTGCTTCTCTGTGGTCCCAGCAGTATTTTTTTCCGGCAGGGAGATCATCCCTTTTACCACTTTTTCTATTTATGGACTAAGCTTGGACAGGTATAGGAATTAGCCTTCCGAAAGGGAGTTGGCAAGTCTGCAGGTAAAAGCATTCCCCGGCCAGCATGCATGTAAGATGGGTGGACTTCGACTCCCAGAATTCCCCAGCTACCATGCTAGTGAACTTAAGACAGGTGGACTTCAACTCCCAGAATTCCAAGGTTGGACTCAGCCTTCCGTCCTTCCGAGGTCAGTAAAATGAGGACCCAGATTGTTGGGGGGCAAGATGCTGACTCAGTAAACCACTTAGAGAGGGCTGCAAAGCACTGTGAAGCGATATAGAAGTCTAAGGGCTATTGCTATTTCGGGGGAACAATAGTTTATCCCAAAGCAACAATTTATAGAGATCACCAAGAGATCATCAAGACCAGTAGGTGGCAGAAACCTACCTGAGAAGTATGGCCGATTGCAAATTCTCCAGGAGGATCTATCTTCCTTGTAAGAAGACCTCAGGTTGAAGCTGGCTGGGAGACTCCGAGCCTTCCTTGAACGCGTGCCCATTTTCTCAGGAAACAATGCAACCTTTCTTTACCAGACTCCAACGCTGATTCATAAAGGAATTCCCACGGCTTTCAACAGGATCTACGCGACACGTTTGAGGAGGGGAAAGCCACGTTGGGCTTTGGCCCAGCCTGTGAGAAGCTACAGTCCCAAAAAGAAGGTGGCATCAGAGTGGGCAGAGAAAGGACGAAGAGTTCATTTGATGTCATGTTAAATAGCTAAATAAAGGCCATTCATGCCATCGGGCACTTTATCGTTGGCTGGGTTCAAAACTGCAATTCCCGGAGAGGGTTTGGAAGTTGCGGTTCTGGTGTCTTTAAGGCAATATTTCTCAACCTTGGCAACTTGAAGATGGATGGACTTCAACTCCCAGAATTCTCCAACCAGCCAGCCTAGCTGGCTGGGGAATTCTGGGAGTTGAAGTCCACCCATCTCCAAGCTGCCAAGGTTGAGAAACATTACTTTAGGATCTTGGTATCAAAAGGCAAGGCTGAATTTTAAAAGTGCGGGTTAAGACTGATATAGGTAGTCCTTGAGTTTCAACAGTTCATTTAGTGTCCAAAATTACAACGGCACTGAAAAAAGTGACTTAGCACCATTTTTTCACACTTATGACCATTGCAGAATCCCCGTGGTCACGTGATCAATTTTCGGGCGCTTGGCAACTGGCTCATATTTATGACGGTATTTATGACGGTTGCAGTGTCATGTGATCCTTTTTTGCGACCTCCTGGCAAGCAGAGTCATTGTGGGAAGCCAGATTCACTTAACGACCGTGTTACTAACTTAACAACTGCAGTGATTTGCTTAAGAACCGTGGCAAAAAGGGTTGTAAAATGGGGCAAAATTCATTTCACAACCTGTCTCGCTTAGCAACAGAAATTTGGGGTTTCAATTGTGGTCGTATGTCGAGGACTACCTGTGGTGCAAGATCGGAAGATCCAGAAAGACCTGGTCCCATAGAATCACCAAAAGTCAGACATGACTGAACGGATAACGTCATTATCATCGTCAATTCTTGAATGATTAATGAAGGCATGCTCACCTACAAGGTGTTTCTATACCTTGTTCGATCTTTTTGGGATGTCCTGGACCATCCGTAGCTGAATTTGAGGAAAGGAACCTGAACATCAAGGAAAGAGAACAAAAAAAAGGGACACCCACATTCAAAATAATTCCAGGGTTTGGTTAGGTTTGCTTCCCGCAGTCTGGCTGGTGTGCTTCTCCGCCAGCAAGGTGGAGGTGTGAATGGCAAAAGCTACTCCTTGCTACCTTTCACAATCTGGGCCCAGAAACAGGTTGAGGGAGATTGAAGGAGCTGCCGCAATCCGCAGCCTGCAAGGACCGAGGTTCTTTGGAGGAGGAACGCGTCAGAACGTTCTACATGCGAGGAGAGGAATCTTGAGGACCGGTGCCTTGCCAAGACCTGTAAGATCCTGCCAGCTCAACCAAGTGGATGCTTTGGGTACCCGTGAGATAGAGACGAGAGGAGATCTTTAGCTGTCTTCTCCAAGCAACTCATGTGATCTGGGGTGAGTCTTTTTCACGGGGAAGGAGGAGGAGTGGGTCGGACCTCAGATAGGGCAAGGGGCTTGTGCTGGCTGAATGAATGAATGGGAAAAAAAGAGATTGCTAAAATGACACGGTCTCCTCCCCCCAATTCTGCACCCAAAAGGATATTGAAGTGGGGGTGGACGTTTGGGGTGACTAAGCTTCCAATGTTCTTATTTCTTCCTCCTCCTCACCTGTTAAAAAGGAGGTACTAAGACATTGCGGGACCCAAAGAACTTTCTCCAACCTGTTGGCGTGCCGGATTTCAAACCCCATAATTCCCAGCCAAGGGGCTTTTGACCATCCTGGCACAAGCAGTGTTTAGATCTTCTCTTTTATCTCTCTGGGATGTTGATTGATGAGACAGGAAAAAAAATGCTGTATAATTTTTTTTGCTAACAATAGCCCTATCAGGTTGATTCAATGACTTGCCCAAGGCTTACAACAGTTTCTTTGGTGACCAGTTGAAGTTACAATGGCACTGAAGGAAATGTGACCTTTTATGACTGTTTTTCACACTTATGACAATTGCAGCATCCCCATGATCAAAATTCAGACGATTGGCAACTGACTCACTTTTTTTTTTTTTAGAATAGAATAGAATTCTTTATTGGCCAAGTGTGATTGGACACACAAGGAATTTGTCTTTGGTGCATATACTCTCAGGCTCATATTTATGGCGGTATTTATGATGGTTGCAGTGTCCTGGGGTCATGCGATCCCCTTTTGCGACCTTCTGACAAGCAAATTCAATGGAGAAGCCAGATTCACTTAACAATCGTGTCCCTAACTTAACAACCGCAGGGACAATCGTGTCCCTAACTTAACAACCGCAGGGATTCACTTAACAATGGTGGTGAGAAAGGTCGTAAAATGGGACAAAATTCACTTAACAACTGTCCCGCTTTGTAACAGATAATAGTGGTCATAAGTCAATACTATCTGTGGATGTAAAATGTAAAGTAGAACCTCTCTGGTCTGTGGTTTGTGGTCTGTTTGCTTCATTCTTGGAAACTTAATGGTACATAAAAACCTGCGCTGAAGATGGCCGATATTTAGCCATTATCTAACAATGGGAATCTCACGAAAATGATCACAAACGTTCAAACTTTTGAAACTGTCCACAGATTTCTTCTTCTTCAAAGCAGCCGAGCTTTGTATGGACATGAATGATCAGCTTAAGAAATACTTAATATTAAAAGGAAAGAAGTGGGTGTCATTTGTTTGCTATTACTCTCTCTTATAAGGAATTTAGAAATATCGGAAAGAATAAGCTGATACAAGGTTGATTCACAGAGTTTGCTAGAAGGTCACATTCCTAGATTTCACTTTGGAGGCTTATATGACCAATAAAGGAGAATATTTGTAGCTCCGGGTTGAATTGAGGGGTCCTTGGTGCTCTCTGAGCTTGCTTCTTTTCTTGCAGATATTCCATCACCCAAACTAGGTGACGTTAACCTTAAGTAACAAACTAGGGTTATATAAACACAGCTCTTGTGAGAGAGAAAAGCGTCATGAACAATGCAAAGCTATGTAGTAATGGTTTATTCCTTAAACTATGAGTAAGAGATCTGAAGGTTTAGTCAACAGGGTTGGGAGCATCAAAGAAGGAAGCCAAAATGAAATTTCCAAGATGTATACTACAAAGCCACATTGTTCTGGCTGAAAGAAAAAAGAAAGATGTGAGGCAGAGAATAATAAAAATAGCCAAGGCCTTGAACCAACTCCCTGCTTAGGAAATATTTACATATTTGGGGCTATTTATAACGAGCTTCCTTACTTCTTTTAGAACAGGTGAAGAGACAGAACAGGGCTGAAAAAACAAATTCTTATCTCACCTCCTAATCAGTTTGCAAAAAATATCAAAATGTCAAAGGTGACATTTCCTCAGGCTAAAAGTGGAAGGATGGAGAAGCTTCACCTGTTGGGTGTCTGCCTTTTCTGCATCTGCCAGGGATGTCCGCAGGGTTGGTTAAAAAAATAATAATTCAGATTCAGCAGCCAAGATGGTGGTGAGATCAAAACTCTGCCAGTGGTTGGCAACATCTGGCAAAGGTTGAAATGCTTTGTGGGATCCCCGACAGTCAAGCATTGACACATACCCATGTTGCTATGCTTTTACAGGCAGTCCTTGACTTACAACAGATCATTTAGTGACCATTCATAGTTACAACGGCACTGAAAAAAGTGACTTTTGACCTTTTTTCACACTTACAACCATTGATCAAAATTCAGATGCTTGGCAACTGGTTCATATGTATGACAGTTGCAGCATCCCGGGGGAGGGGAATCCTGCGATCCGCTTTTGGCGCCTCCTGACAAGTGACGTCAACGAAGAAGCCAGATTCACTTAACCACGGTGTGATTAACAACAACCGCAGGGGTTCGCTTAACGACCGTGGCGAGAAAGGTCGTAAAATGGGGCAAAACTCACTTAACGAATGTCTCGCTGAGCAACCTAAATGTTGGGCTCAGTGGTGGTCGTAACTCGAGGACTACCTGTATTTGTAAACCCAGCTGCTTTTTTCAGGCTGGGTTTTACAGGAAGAGGTAATACAGGAAATGTCTTCTTAATCAATACCTGGAAGATTTGATCATGGTTAGGTTGGGATCACCGGGTGAGCTTTCTTCCAACGCCACCTCTGCAGGCTTAGTCACTGAGCTTGGTTCGAGGTCATCCCTTGAAGATCTTGTTTACCTGACACTTTAAACTGGCAATTATATCTTCACCCATTGACATCACAAGGAGCTGCAGAGGCCTGCTTATAGCCCTCAATTACAACAGAGGCTCTCCTCCTCTGAGTAGCACATGAGAATTTGTAGAGAACTCCTGGATCAGACTGATGCGACTTCAAACTAACCCCAACGTTCTCGATTTGATCTCCTTAACTAATTGGAAGGAATGTTCTATGGCAGTGTTTCTCAACCGTGGCCAAGTTAACCTGGGTGGACTTCAACTCCCAGAATTCCCCAGCCAGCATGCTTCCACCCACCCCCCACCCTGGCACCGCAGACGCATTTGGAGCAAAAGTAAAGCTCAAGAAAGCAAACCCAACTGAGCAAAATTCCAACGGAGATCTTGCACGGTTTTATCCAATGCATTTCTTGAAAGAAAAGGGAAATGTTTAATACTGGTGTTCTGCAGACATTCAGCGAAGGACCCTTGACGTTCATGGATGCCCTGCATTTGCTAAATGGGTGAGCCACCCACTGGGATTTGTAAAGTCAAGGATTAAAGATCTTAATCTGCTTGCATAATAATCTTAAACTAGATCACTGTTTCTCAACCTTGGCCACTTTAAGATGTGCGGACTTGAACTTCCATAATTCCCCAGCCATGTGCTTTAAGATGTGTAGACTTCAGCTCCCAGAATTCCCCAGCCAGCATGCTTTAAGATGTGTGGACTTCAACTCCCAGAATTCCCCAGCTACTCCTAGGAGTTGAAGTCCACACATCTTAAAACAACCATGGTTGAGAAAGACTGTTGCACAACCTCCAAAATTGGAAGTTACTTTCTTACTTTCAGTCCCCGAAATATGGTGGAAGTCTTTTCTGTATAAATATCCATAGATTGTTCACTATTTGGCCATTTATTCAGATATGGACAGACCGACAGAGAGAGAATAATTATATTTTCACAAAGATTGATTTAAATATCAGTGAATGAATGCCTGGGACTTAAATGAGCCCCAAGCATCGCAGTGAAGTTTCTGCAGCTATTCTACGCCAATGTCCAACCCACTCATAACCATCTTCATCTTAAAGAGAGGTTATTTGAAGAAGAATTTAAGCTACTGAGAGATAATTAGCTGTTTTGGGCATAGAGTTAACAACCCAGGTAAAAAGGTCATAAAATTGAGCACATCTCATTTAGAAATGGAAATTCTGGCCCCAATTTTTGTCCTAAAGCAAGCAAAGTATAAGTAAACGTTTTCTGTCACTGGAAGAGAATGCCACTAAAGAACAGAAAAGGGGGGGGGGAAATCAAATTTGTTTTTTGATAAAACATCATCAGAATTAACCCCATTTCCCACTGTTCAATATCCAGGCCACACAGCCTGCATCCGATCCCATCTAAAGTCACCTTCTTTCGCAATACAGTGGCTGAAATATTTTGTCATCTCAATTAGCATCCTTGATATGCCAAACCTGGTTTAAAAGGACTTTCTGGTTAGCCACACCTTCGGGTTTTTATTTTTGTTGGTCTTTTTTTCCAACTTAAAGAGAACTTGGAGCCAGCTGTGAAGGTCAGTGGAATCTGGAGCTTCAAGAACCAAAATTACACCTCTCCTTCCTTCCTTCCTTCCTTCCTTCCTTCCTTCCTTCCTTCCTTCCTTCCTTCCTTCCTTCCTTCCTCCCTCCCTCCCTCCCTCCCTCCCTCCCTTCCTTCTTACCTTCCTTCCTTCTTACCTTCCTTCCTTCCTTCCTTCCTTCCTCTCTTTTTTTCACTCAATGGACCCGGTTTTTGTAACCTGAAGCCTGGAAACAAGAAAAAGTCAGAGAGAAAAACCCTGTTGCTGCAAATGCATATATCCCAGATGTGGCTCGATATACATATGTTGTTCATCCATTCTTATTAGAAGCTTACCTGTCCCAGGTAACCAGGTTGAATCACCTGTCTGCTTTATCTACTTCTGGCAGGTTCCAATCTGCCTGGGAAATCCGGTTGATAGTCCACCAACTCCAGAGCTGATGAATTACTATGATGAGGAAGTCGCCAGACTGCACCATGCGGAGGATTGCCACGAAACGGGGTGCCTGTCCTCGAGCCGGGAAACCCATTTTAGCCATGCCGAATGCCACGATACAGGTAGGCCCAGCATCTAATTCACACTAGCTGGATTTAGGCAAATGGAAGGTAGCGAGGATTTAAATCCACTTCTTCCAAAAATCAAATTTAGTACAGGTAATCCTCAAGTTACAACCGTTCGAAGCAATGGCACTGTAACAAGTCCTCGCACTTACAACTGTTACAGAAATTGTGACCTGATCAAAATTGGGGCACTTGGCATGTATATCCAACGGTTGCAATGTCTTGATGACACGTGATGGCTATTTATTATTATTTATTTATTTATTTATTTATTTATTTATTTATTTATTTATTTATTTATTTATTTATTTATTTATTTAGTTTGTCAAACATGTACAAGATAACAGGTCTAACATGGCTAGCTTAAATTTGAGAATATACCATCAGTCTGTCAAACGTGAGACAGTATAAAGAGAGTTAGTATAAAGAGTACTCAGGGAAAGGTAAAGAGGGTGAAAGAGGAAGGAGGAGGAGGAGGAAGAGAAAGAGTAGAGAAAGGTAGAGGGGGAGTGAAGGAGTAAGAAAGTAGGAGGAGGAGATGGAGATAGAGAGAGAGGAGTGCAATGGGAAAAAGTAGTAGAGACTGATGATTGATGATGTAAGTGCAGAATAAGATACTGACTTTAGAATGATTGATTAAAATGTATAACTATGTATTTTATTGTAATATTTTAAGCTATATGTGTATTGAGTTGTATATGAAGTTGTGGAGAAAAATAAAAAAGTTTTTGCAAAAAAAAGATAACAGGTCTAAGTATAAACATGAATATGAACACAGGAAATGGGTACAAATAAATGGAGATAGTAGGACAGGGAAGGTAGGCACGCTGGTGCGCTTATGCACGCCCCCTTACAGACCTCTCAGGAATGGGGTGAGGTCCACAGTAGACAGTTTGAGGTTGAAGCTGTGAGGGTTTGAGGAAGTAACAACAGAGTTGGGTAGAGCAATCCAGGTGTTAACCACTCTGTTGCTGAAGCCGCATTTTCTGCAATCAAGTTTAGAGTTTGGTTTACCTTGAGTTTGTATTGATTGTTTGCCCGAGTATTATTGAGGTTGAAGCTGAAGTAGTTGTTGACAGGTAGGACGTTGTAGCAGACGATTTTGTGTTCTATATTTGTGACCCTCCCAGGTAGTTTCCGACAGGCAAAATAAATGGAGGGAAGTCAGATTCACTTAACAACCGTGTGATTCATTTAACAACTGTAGCGATTTGTTAACACCAGTGGCCAAAAAAATGTCATAAAATCAGGTGCGACTCACTAAACAACTGCCTTGCTTAGCAACAATAATTCGGGTCCCAGTATAGGTCATAAGTCCAAGACTACCTGTGCACTAAAATTTGATTTAGGAGGCTGTCAAAAAAGCACGCCTAGAGGCCCAGGCTGCAAATGACCATCCCATAACCTCGGGATGCTGCAACCGTCATAAATCCATGCCAGTTGCCAAGCACCTGAATCTGGTCACGTGACCGTGCAACAGTCATAAATGCGAGGACCGGTTGTAAGTCAGTTTTTTTCAGCGCTGTTTAACTCTGAATGAGAGGTCTTCAAACTTGGTAACTTTAAGACTTGTGGACTTCAACTCCCAGCATATCTGGCTGGAGAATTCTGGGAGTTGAAGTCCACAAGTCTTAAAGTTGCCAAGTTTGGGGACCCCTGCGTCTGAATACTTGCTAAATAGATTGTTGTAAGTCAAGGACTTTGAAACGAACTTATGTTTGTTTGTTGTAAATGTTAGAACTGTTCCCTAAACTTCCCTTCAGAATGCTTTTAATCTTCAGCAAAGTTCAGTAACCGTTCTAACATTCGCAACAGTTCCTGTACGTGGGGAGGTAATTAACGTATGCTTTTAAAACTGGATTACATACACAGTAGTTATTTTCTTTATTAGCATAATATGTTAAATGTTTTCTCTTCCGTTCTTCATTATGTCTTCCCTTGCTGGCTTTGCAAGCAACCAGTTGAGTGACTCTCAAATTGCTAGGTTTTGTTCCCTGACATAGTTCTTCCAGAATGAACGAACTTGGGGGCCGATTAATCAGCCCTGTGTTATTGTCTCTCTAATAGTTAAATAACGCTTTGCAGATCTCTTTATTCTTTATTATTGCGATATGTAAACTAGGTATGTGCAACCTGTGGCTTGCAGCCTGCATGTGGCCCTGAACACCAAGTAATGTGGCCCCACATGATAATAAAAAAAAAAATTTAAAAATAAAGTTTGTTATTTGTATAAAGATAAAGGTTCCCCTCGCACATATGTTGCGACCCCTGTTCTAGATTATAACCAATTTGACTTGCTCAACAATTCCCTTAAACCTTTTTGGACTCACTTTTTTTAAGATCACAGGCATTTAATTTTCTGGGGAGGGGGGAAAAACCCCTATTCCAGGAGAACATTTTTGAAAAGCAAAGATAATGGTATGGTTATACCATATGGTTATACCAATGGTATGGTTATACGAAGAGCCGAGATGGTGCAGTGGTTAAATACAGCACTGCAGGATACTGCTAGTTCAGCAGTTCATATCTCACCGGCTCAAGGTTGACTCAGCCTTCCATCCTTCTGAGGTCAGTAAAATGAGGACCCAGATTGTTGGGGGCAATATGCTGAACTCTGTAACCGCTTAGAGAGGGCTGTAAAGCACTATGAAGCGGTATAATAAGTCTAAGTGCTATTGCTATTGCTATTGCTATGGTTTGCATGTGGGTCTTTAGAATAGAATAGAAATAGAATAAATAACTTTATTGTCACTTTGAATGTACACTGATCAGTATACATTAAAATGAAATTTCGTTGCACACAGCTCTCAAAGGGTCACCATCTCCAATATACACTACATGAACATGACAAAATAAATAAATACAAAATTATGTATATGCCCACATATATTCATATAAATCTATTGCATTTTAAAAAAAAACATTTATTTCCAGTATGAAGGGAATTTCAAGTCACGAGCTTTCTAGATTTCGAGTCATCACAAACTTGGTTCCTTAACTCAGAATCTAATGAAATGAAAATGCTGGCACAAGAGATGACATTTATAGGTTTTGCTTAATGAGCACCATAAAAAGGTTGTAAAATCAGACTTTATGATTGTCATCACTTACAAACTCTATTACAGTTGTAAATTGTGGTATTTATTTTGGTGCAGAATCAGATCCTCTCTATTCCCGCGAGCTCACATGTTTATTTGCAATGGAATTGTGAATGTCGTCCTGAATTAACCCTGAGTCAATCTCACCTTAATGAGACACATTTTTTAAGTGGGTGAAAACAAAAAAATCTTCATTGAGTCAAGTGTTTAATGATTTAGGGACTTTCCCTTCCTTTTATGTTTCCATTACTGATGATTTCAAAACATAAATGAAGTTTAAAGTTGCCCTACCATCGTTACTATAATCCCTAAATAGGTTTATAAGTTGGACAGGGTGAATTTATCCGTGTTTGAGATAAAATTTCAGGCTGCGGGTTGAGGGTGGGGTTTCCACCTCCACACAAATATTCCTTGCAGATGGAAAACTAGCTGCTAAGGAAATGGCGTTCCTCACGGAGCTACATTTCTGCATGCAAGGAGGGGAAACTTGGAAAGGATCAAATTTGGGGAGTCCACACGATGAGGAGACACCGTTCAAAAAAGCACAGCTTGCAAAGATGGTTCAAAACATTGCTCCCCCATGTGAGAATGTCACCTAGGCTATAAATCCAAATTATTTCATATTCTGAAGAAATTCAAAATACAAGGAGGAGCTAACCAAAACTTTTATATATATCCAATTCATCTACTGCTGTTTATGAGTACGTAACAGGCCGAGGTTTGCTCATCCCAGCCGCCATCTTGACTTTTTTGACCTTACATCACCCTGTCATGATAAAACAAGAGCAAGACTAGACCCCCTTCGACCTCAAAACCATGTTTTCTCCAGCCCAGAAACCCCCTCCAAGGACACTTATAAAATTTCCTTTTTCATACAAAAAATGCACCAGAAATAATCCCGGCATTTTAAAGCCTAAAATAGGATGGTAAATAAACACTCAGCTCCTTCCACAAAGGGGAGGAAAAAAAACCACCTGAGGGGAAAAAACACTGAAGAAATCTCAGCCCTGCTCTGAGGCATTTACAATAGGATGAGTTACACAAGCTAATTACCCTAATTACTCTCAAATGATTTTTTTTTTTTGGCACATCTTTGGGGAACAAAAGGCCTGTCAGGGATGGTTTTTCCATAGTGATGTTAGGCTAATAGTGTTTCTCAGTCTTGGCAACTTGTGGACTTCAACTCCCAGAATTCCCCAGCCAGCCATGTTGGGAATGGAAGTCCATCCATCTTAAAGAATTCTGGCTGGGGAATTCTGGGAGTTGAAGTCCACGCTTCATAAATTTGCTGAGGTTGAGAAACATTGCTTGAGGAAAGGAGAGATTACAGACAAGGGACTAGAATTCCTGTGGCTAAGCAAGGTGGCTGTTAAGGCATATGGGACCCTATTTTACAAGTATTTTTGTTGTTAAGTGAAACATGCGGTCGTTAAGTGAACCTGGCTTCCCCCATTGACTTTGTCAGAAGCCGACTAGCAAGATCACATGACCCTGTGACGCTTCATCCTTCATAAAGACACGCCTTTTGACAAGTGCCTGAATTTTGATCACATGACCATGGGGATGTTATGACGGTCATAAGTGCAAGAACCGGTCATAAGTCACTTTTCTCAGTGTTGTGCTGAGTGACTCTGACTCTCTGGTTATTTTCCATTCCTTTTTTTTTTCTCTTTTCCACTCCTCAGATCTGATGACGGAGGATGACATTTATTGCTGCTCTTTATCGAAGACGTTGTGTCATACCTCCACTCCGGTCACCGTGGGTTTCTATTCGCCCTGCGGAACACGCATTCACTCCCTGCTGGATCAGATTGCAGGTCAGTCCCACAATGAGAGAATCAGTGGGGAATCCATCTAGGTAGACCCCTTAGTAGAAGGTCCACTTTCCATCCATGGGTCTCTGGGAAGAGAGAAGTGACCTTACAGGAGTCATCGTGCCGTCACACAACTTGTATCATTGGTGTCACTAAGTAACATCATCAGTGCTAGGAAGGAGGGGAGTTTATGGAGGAAAAGAAGGGGAAGGGGAAGGGGAAAAGGAGGAGGGGAAAGGAGGAGAAGGAGAAGACGGAGGAAAAAGAAATGATGATGATGGAGGAGGAGGAGGAGGAAGAGGAAGAGGAAGAGGAAGAGGAGGAGGAAAAAGAGAAGGAGATGGAGATTGAGATTGAGACGGAGAAGAAGGAGGAGGAGGAGAAAGGAGGAGAAGGAGGAGATGGAGGAAAAAGAAATGATGATGGGAGGAGGAGGAGGAGAAGGAGGAGGAGGAAAAAGAAATGATGATGGGAGGAGGAGGAGGAGGAGGAGGAGGAGGAGGAGGAGGAGGAGGAGGAGGAGGAGGAGGAGGGAGGAGGAGGAGGAGGAGGGCTGTGGAGTCTTTGGTGATCTCTGAGCTTGGTGGTTTTCCTGCAGATGTTTCATGACCCAACTAGGAACATCATCTGATGATGTCACTTCATTGGGTTATGAAACATTTGCAAGAAAACCACCAACCTCAGAGAGCACCAGGGACCCCACATTTCAACCTTGAGCTACAAATATTCTCTTCTCTAGATAGGAGGTCTTTGAGAACTTGGCAGAGCTTCCGTTGACCATTTCTGAATGAACTCTTGCAGGGTGCATGCTCAAAGAATCCATCCGAAGGGAAGAAGCCGAATTCAATAGGACTCACCAGAGGTCCCGAGTCCCCGAAGGAATGAACTATCTGACCCTCCTCTGGTACATCGTCTTCTACCAACCGGTCATCACTGAGACGCACCTCCGAAGAAAAACCATCGAGTTCCTCTTCATCAGATTCAGCGCCTGGGAATATGCAGGCAGCGACAAATTGTGGGCTGGGTTGGTCACCACCCTGTGTGACCATATCCGCCACCACTTCGGTCCTCTTCCCCTCAGTTTCTACCACGTGGTGGGAAGCCGTCCGCAATTCGCCTCAGGGTTCACCCAAGAAGAGTGGAGGCTTAAAAGGAAAACGTGCTGCACCGCAGGAGGTCTTATTGTGATTTTACTAGCTGGTGCAGGCCTGGCTACTACCGCCCTCCTTGTGCCAGGGATAAGGGATGGCACAGTCTTGACGTACCTTGGTAGCACCTTTGCTGCCATTTCGGGCTCGGGATTGGTCATCGCCATCAGTCCTGTGATTAAGCACTTGCTCATCAGCCAGAAGAAGAAGATTGAGAGCATGACCAGCGATGAGAAGTTCACCAGCCACCTGGGTTTCATGAGTGCGGTGAAGAGCGAGATTGAGGTCCTCACCAGCTTTATCTACTACATGGAAATCTTCGAACGTCGGCGACTGAGGATTGTCTTTGAGATCACATGTTTGGATATGTGCTACCCCGAACGGGTGGTTGGGGTGTTGAACGCCATCAACACGCTCCTTTCCGACAGGAATGCCCCCTTCATCTTCATCCTGGTGGTTGACCCCTGCGTCATCGTTTCTTGCTTGGAGCAGGCTAGCACCATGAAGGGAATGGCGGACAACGGCTACCTGTACCTCAACCGCACCGTGACGCTTCCGTTCTCCATCCCGGAAATTGGCATCAAGTCCAAGATGCGTTGTTTGCACGAGGCCTTTCAGACTCGGGAAGATCTGATGTACGGCATCATCACAAGGAACATGGGGTTGGGAGTGACCAAGTCCAAAGGGAACAGTGAAGCCCTGGTGAACTTAGAAGCAGTGGTTCAAGAAGACCAACCCCAGATCGATGCTATGGCCGTGCAATACATCCATGAAGCTTTTCACTGCTTGCATAATGAACAAGATTGCCTCTACCATTATGTCCCAGATAGCATTATCCAGATGAGGAGGATTGTGAACACCATTCCCATTACGATCAGGTTGATGACACAACAGCACCTGTTGAGGCACAACATCTGTCCCCGTGCAGTGGCCAGTTGGGTAGTGTTGGCCAACCAGTGGCCGTGTCGTTTGAGTTGGATCCTCCAATGCATGGAAGATAAGCTGCAGTGCCAACCACCCAACAACTATGAGAAGGAATCAATGTGGGACGTCTTTGTGGAGACTTGTCCTGAGCTCTTCTGCAAGCACAAGGAGCTCCAGAACATCATGGCCTTGGATGGCGACCCTGAACTTTTTGAGAGATTCCTATCCCATGATTTTCCCTTCACTGTACAAGAAGGGAAGAAACTCCTGAAGTATACTGTGAACTTAGACCATTCCATAAGATATCACATGGGACAGCTGCAGGCTCTGGCGACTCTGGAGAACTACAGAAAAGGTGGAACAGATTCAGAGAAGAGGGCTTAGACAACATGCCTACTGGGGTGAAAACAACTTAGCTGGGAAGATGGGAGCAGGAAAGACACAGAAAGCTGTATAGATCAGGAGTGGCAAATATGGACCTTGTACCACCTGTGGACTTCAACTCCCAGAATTCCTGAGCCACCTGACCCAGGAATTCTGGGAATTGAAGTCCATAGGTTGTAAATATCTATGGAGATTTTTCAATCATCCAGATCATGGTTGTCCCAAAGGTGACTTTTCCAAAAGGGAAACTGGACTTACTTGTTTTTTTTTCTTTGAAAAGGTTTTGCTTCTCATCCAAGAAGCTTCTTCAGTTCTACCTTAAGAACTGAAGGAGTGTTAAGGTGAGAATAAATCTCACAGAGGCGATGTGGATCTTTTCTTGGAATCCAGATAGTTAGAAATGAAACCGAGATTAAAAGTGTAATAGAAAATATTTATTTCGGTACAAAAACAATAAATTCTGAAGAGTTACATTCTTGCTAATTAAATGCGACCGTTCCGGTCAAGAGCCAAACCACAAGTGAGTATTGGAGAATCAGGAATGCACACATGCGCAGAAGATCACATCATGTGTTCTGCTTATAATGGAATGTACCATAACATTAGAATAGGGATGCATCGCCCTGCATATACATACAACTGGCAATATTCACCACGTGACAAGGAGTTTCTTGGATGATGAGAAACGAAAAGTTTTCAAAGGAAAACCCCCCCCACAAAAACCCAGTTGCCTTTTGGAAAAGCACCTTCGGGGCATAAAAGGGGCCATAGTTGCCCACCTATAGAACTATTGATCGTCCTTGACTTACAACCATTCATTTAAACACCATTTTGAAGTTACAACAACACTGAAAAAGTGATTCACCCTGTCCTCACTTTTATGACTGTAGCATCCCCATGGTTTATGTGATCAAAATTCAGGCAGGTGGCGATTGGCACGTATTTATGACGATTGCATCATTCTGGTGTCACGTGATGGCCGTTTGCGATCTTTCCAGCTTTTGACAAGTCAATGGAGAACGCTGGATTCGCTTAATCTCCACTGGATTCACTTAATACTTAAGTGATTCGCTTAATAATCGTGGCAGGAAAAAAATACAAAATTGAGCGTGATTCACTTAAAAAATTGCTGTGCTTAATAATGGAAATCCTAGTCCCAACTAATGAGCCGAGGTGGCGCAGCGGTTAGAGTGCAGTACTGCAGGCCACTTTAGCTGACTGAGATCCGCAGGTCAGCGGTTCAAATCTCACCGGCTCAAGGTTGACTCAGCCTTCCATCCTTCCAAGGTAGGTAAAATGAGGACCCAGATTGTTGGGGGCAATATAAAAATATACATTGCTTACTGGTGTAAACCGCTTAGAGAGTGCTTGCACTGTGAGGCAGTATATAAATCTCACTAATAAATAAATAAATAAATAAATAAATAAATAAATAAATAAATAAATAAATAAATAAATAAATAAATAAATAACTCAAGGATTACCTGTGCATGCTGCTCTCAGATTAAGTATTATATTTATGAAACGACAGGATTGTCCCAAGGTTTAAAAAAAATGTATTTTGATTATATTTTTGATATTTTACGAGCCAGAAAAATACGCATCGCAATATTGCAAAACGACAAAAGCTGCTGAACAGAAATATTAATTCACAATTGATCGAGAGTTGTGGATCGGGACTGGGGAAGGACTCAACTCAAACCTACCTCACAAGGTTGTTGTTGTGGGGGCCGAAATGGGGAGACATCCCCCTCCATCTTGACACAGAGGTCTTCAAACTTGGCAACTTTAAGACTTGTGGACTTCAACTCCCAGAATTCTCCAGCCAGAATTCTCCATAGCTGGCTGGAGAATTCTGGGAGTTGAAGTCCACAAGTCTTAAAGTTGCCAAGTTTGAAGACCTCTGAATTCTTGAGCATTGAGAGAACCTGGGCTATCCATCAGCTACATAATAAATAATAATTCACATAAGCTGCAGAAGTTGTGTTTTCTTGGGGAATTCCCAGTTTTGGGAGGTGATCGTGTGTATGTATCTAATTAAGATATATTATCATTACTTTTGATAGATTTAATTTAATTTAATTTAATGGATTTCTATGCCGCCCACTCCCTGGGGAAGACACTCTGTTGTTGAAGTCGAATTTTTTGCAATGAAGTTTGGAGTGGTTTACATTAAGTTTGCATCTGTTGTGAGCTCGTGTATTATTGCGGTTAAAGCTTGTATTCTTACTTGGAGCAAGCTAGCAGCATGAAGGGAATGGTGGACAACGGCTACCTGTACCTCAACTGCACCGTGACGCTTCCCTTCTCCATCCCGGAAATCGGCATCAAGTCTAAGATGGATTCTTTGAAAGAGATCTTGAAGAATCATGAAGCTCTAACAAATGTAAACAGCAGAAGGAACATGTACTCGGGGATGAATGACGAAGTACTGAGGGCTAGAAAAGCTGGCTAGAGATTTCTGGGAGTTGAAGTCCACAAGTCTTAAAGTTGCCAAGTTTGAAGACCTCTGACTTAAGAATTGCAGCGATTTGCCTAAAAACCCTGACGGAAAAGTTACAAAATTGGACGTGACTCACTTAACCTGCTTAAAAATAGAAATTCTGGCCCCAATTGTGATTGTAAAATGAGGACTACGGTACCTGTACACACTGCTCTTAGATAGTATTATATTTATGACCAGACAGGATGTCCAAGGGTTAACAATGCATTTTGATTATATTTTATGGTATTTTATGAGCCAACAATGTGTATTGCGATATTACAAAAATAAAAAACCCTTCTGAACAATAATACCAATTCACAATTGATCAGAATCAGAATAGAGCTGGCAGGGACCTTAGAGGCCTTCTAGTCCAGCCCCCTGTTCAAGCACTATAAAACCGTTTTAGACAAGTGGCTGTCCGATCTCTTCTTAAAAACCTCCAGTGATAGGAACGAAGAGCATTGACTTGGTTGGTGGTTAAAGTGCAGCACTGCAGGCTACTTCAGCTGACTGCTAGTTCAGCAGTTCAGCTGTTCAAATCTCACCAGGCTCAAGGTTGACTCAGCCTTCCATCCTTCTGAGGTCGGTAAAATGAGGACCCAGATTGTTGGGGGCAATATGTTGAACTCTAAACCGCTTAGAGAGGGCTGTAAAGCACTATGAAGCGGTATATAAGTCTAAGTGCTATTGCTATTATCTCTAAAAGATGCCAGCTTTTTTATCTACTCATACAAAAGAAATAAATTCTTTCTTGTATAGTAAGGAAATTGCACCACCCAGTGGTCCATCAAACAATTTTTCCGTTTTCATTCATGTAGGCTGGCTCCAGCCATTGTACTAAGAGATTTTGTAATAGGTTTAGTTTCTCGTTGGGTGAACCAACAATTGTGGTTTCTTACAGTAAACCGCAGCTGAACAAATCACAGCTTTGCACTGCGTGAATCAGGTTTATCGCTCGTTCAACAAACCAGCTTTGTATACCTGAAGCCTCTCATCGAAGCAACACGAGGAGGTGCAAGCAACTTATTTTTAGGAGGAGAAACGGTTTTTTAAATGTTTGGTGTGAATCCAGACATCTGTTTCTTTTCTAGGGGAGTATGCCAACACAACTTGATGAAACCCAATTTTAAGGTGATATATGTGAATCCAGACATGTGTTTTCACACATATTACCTGAGATCACCTATTTTTCTCTTCCTACAGCACAGGACTTTTGTTTTTTCAAATCAACTGAGTGTTGACCGATTGGTTACAACAGGAATTGACCAACTGGCTTGTCACCTGAGTTGTGAGCATGACTGGTCTGAAGTCACCTACCTGGCTTTCATGCCTAAAGTGGGACTAGAACTCCCAGTCTCCTGGTGATTGGCCCAAAGTGAGACTAGAACTCCCAGTCTCCTAGTGATTGGCCCAAGTCTCCCAGCTAGCTTTCATGCCTAAGGCGGGACTAGAACTCCCAGTCTCCTGGTGATTGGCCCAAAGTGAGCCTTCCATCCTTCCGAGGTAGGTAAAATGAGGACCCAGATTGTTGGGGGCAATACAAATATACATTGCTTACTGGTGTAAACCGCTTAGAGCAGTGATGGCGAACCTATGGCACAGGTGCCACAGGTGGCACGCGGAGCCATATCTGCCGGCACGCGAGCCATTGCCTAGCTCAGCTCCAGTGCGCATGTGCGTGCCGGCCAGCTGATTTTTGGCTTGCACGGAGGCTCTGGGAGGGCGTTTTCGGCTTCTGGAGGGCCTCCGGGGGAACGGGGGAGGGCGTTTTTGCCGTCCCCATGCTCCAGGGAAGCCTCTGGAGCCTAGGGAGGGCGAAAAATGGGCCTACCGGGCCCACCAGAAGTTGGGAAATGGGCCATTTCCGGCCTCCAGAGGGCCTCTGGGGGGGCAGGGGAGGCTGTTTTTGCCCTTCCCAGGTAGTGAATTATGGGTGTTGGCACTCGCGCATGTGCGATAGCATGCGCGCATGCATTTTCGGCACCTGAGGAAAAAAAGGTTCGCCATCACTGGCTTAGAGAGTGCTTGCACTGTGAGGCGGTATATAAATCTCACTAATAAATACATAAAATAAATAAATAAATAAATAATAGAACACCCAGTCTCCTGGTGATTGGCCCAAAGTCTCCCAGCTAGCTTTCATGCCTGAGGCAGGACTAGAACTCATCATCTCCTGGTTTCTGGTCTGGAACCTTCAACACTAGAGCACTGTTTCTCAACTTTGGCAACTTTAAGATGTGTGGACTTCGACTCCCAGAATTCCCCAGCCACAAGTCTTAAAAAGTTGCCAAGGTTGGGAGAATAGAATAGAATATAGAACAGAACAGATATGCCAAATTGGCTTTCCAGTTTAATACTGTAGGCCAGTGATGGCGAACCTATGGCACGCGTGCCACAGGTGGCACGCGGAGCCATATCTGCCGGCACGCGAGCCGTTGCCTAGCTCAGCTCCAGAGCGCATGTGCGTGCCGGCCAGCTGATTTTTGGCTTGCACGGAGGCTCTGGGAGGGCGTTTTCGGCTTCTGGAGGGCCTCCGGGGGGACAGGGGAGAGCGTTTTTGCCCTCCCCGGGCTCCAGGGAAGCCTCTGGAACCTGAGGAGGGTGAAAAATGGGCCTACCGGGCCCACCAGAAGTTGGGAAACGGGCCATTTCCGGCCTCCAGTGGGTCTCCAGGGGGGCGGGGGAGGCCGTTTTTGCCTTCCCCAGGCATTGAATTATGGGTGTGGGCACTCGCACATGCGCGATAGCATGCGCGCATGCACTTTCGGCACCCGAGGGAAAAAAGGTTCGCCATCACTGCTATAGGACAATTGGTCAGTAAGGGGCGTGCATAAGTGCACCAGTGTGCCTACCGTCCCTGTCCTAATGTTCCCTCTTTCAGTACCAAACTTCAAATTTTAAATTGCAAACCCTGGGCAATAAACAGTTTGGAAATGCAGAGTTTTTCCTCGAGAAAGTTTATTTCAACCAGGCATGAGAGCAATAAATCCATTAAGTGCATGAACACAAAATTACTTATAGTCTCCTTTAATTATAAAAAGTACAAGATCAAGAAGGATTTCTTTTCCTTCTCTACATCTTCAGAAAGAAAAGAATTAACTTATTTTATCTATTTGCCACCTCTTCTCAAGGGCTGAAGAGCCAAAAAAAATAAAATAAAATTCCAGTCCATTTTGGAATATGTGTGAAAGACAGCAGCATAGAAACACTTTGGTCTCTGCAAACCTCTATCCCTGTTAAGAACCACAAACCAAGATAAAAATATGTCCAGGAAGTCCTCGGATTACGACCACAACTGAGCCCAAAATTTCTGTTGCTAAGCAAGGCAGCTTTTAAGTGAGTTTTGCCACATTTTACAACCTTTCTTGCCTCAGTCGTTAAGTGAATCACTGCAGTTGTTAAGTTAGAAACATGGTTGTTAAGTGAATCTGGCTTCCCCATTGACTTTGCTTGTCAGGACACAAAAGGGATCACATGTCTCCGGGACCAGAGGTGGGTTCCTGCCGATTCGGACCGGTTCTATAGAACCGTTAGTAACTTGGCGGCCTGGGTTGCTCGAACCATCAGCGACTCAGGCCTGGCCACGCCCCCGAGCCGGTTCTCTCAGTGGCCCCATAGGTGGCGCCATCTTGTTTTTTGCTTCTGCGCATTCGCAGAAGCTTTGTTTAAGTGTTGTGCATGCGCAGAGGGTAATTTCTGGGAAGGGATGCGCGCGCGCGCAAAACGTGCACTTTCATCACGATGCGAACCGGTGGGGAAGGTAAGTAGAATCCACCCCTGTCCGGGACACTGCAACTGTCATAAATACAAGTCAGTTGCCAAGCATCTGAAATTTGATCACGTGACCATGGGAATGCTGCAAGTGTGAAAAAGGATTGAAAGTCACCATTTTTAGTGTCAAACAGTCACTAAATAAATGGTTGTAAGTCGAGGACTACCTGTACTCTGTCTTTCCACCAGGTAGGAACTCAAGACTGCCTAAAGAAATGCTGGATTAGAGTTACTTCGGATTCCCAAGGCCAGGACAAGCTTCAAGTGACGAGATGCTCTTCCCAAGGCACCCCAACTTTCTCATTACCTCAAAGGCCTTGGGGGAAACAGGCACCCCCTTTTGCATCCAAGTTTTTTTGGGGGGTGTCAGATCAAACTGAATTGCTAATGCAGTTTCTGCAACTGAATTTGAGGCCACCTCTTTGAGGCCTCCCCTTTGTTCCCTTCAAACAATGCAGAACAGGTGGTCCTTGACTATCATTTGCTTAACAACTGAGGCCCACCCCCCCAAATTCCAGTCATGTGGGCATCTCAATTTAGGATGGGATTTCTGGTTCCAATTACAGTCATAAGACGAGGAGTACTTTAAGCGAACTCCAGCCAAGTCCTCTTCCCTTCCTCCTTTGCTCCCTTCCCCCTTGCTAAGATGGCTGCTGCGCAATTTGAGGGGGCAGAGAATTGCATTTTTATTGAACTCTAGATCAGGGGGTGAGAAACGATGGCCCTTTGGTGACTTCTGGACTTCAACTCCCAGAATTCCTGAGCCAGCCATGTTTCATGACTGGTGGACTTCAGCTCCCAGAATTCCCGAGCCAGAATTTCTGAACATAGGAATTCTGGGAGTTGAAGTCCACCCAGTCATGAAGGTTGCCATCATTCCCCACCTCTGCTCTAAGATGGTGGCCAGAAATCCCAGCCCACAATCAAAAATAAGAACAAAAACAAGGACCAAGCTAGTCCTAGTGTCCCCTTTTACTTTTTAAAAATAGAAAGCCGGGCTATCTGGTCTACTGGGGCCATACATGAGGCAGAAAACCGGTGGCCGTACCATCGGAACGATTCCTCCTTGCGCCCGATCGGAAGAGACGGAAAGGAGGCACGTGATGAATGCAGCTTTTTCATTTAATAGAAGACAGCTTCCATAAAAATAAAACGATACACGCGCGCGCACATCCCAGATGGGAATGACAAAACAATAGCCAAAAGGGAAAAGGGGGGGGGGGAGAGAAATCCCACAAAAATCAAACTTGGTGCCATGGAAGGGAAAGGTAAACAGAGGGTTAATGCAGCCAGAACTTCATCAATAGGGATTATTTATCGATTTTATTGGGGTGGGGGGATGCATTAACCCTCCCTTTACACAGAGATGCGTGGTGTGATTGTGCCTGTGCGTGTGTGTGTGTACGAGAGTGTGAGAGAGGATGTCGTGGTCAAGAGGAAGATGGGGCAGACGGAAAAGTTGTCTCTCCCACCCACCCACCGTCCCGAAATTCAATGCAGCAAAAAAAAAAAGTGCCATTTTTTTCATGCTCCCTGATCAAAATTTCATTGCACTTAAGAAAAACAAACAAACACACACGGATTTTTAAAAAGGAAGTCGAAAGTTGGGGGGTTTTTTTTCTTTTTAAAGTCCTGCACTGACTCCCTCTCTTCACCTCCTCCGGTCAGTTTTGTAAGGGGGGGGGGCGGAAAGGATAAACAGGTATTTTGAGGAGAGTAAACAGAGGAACACATTCCTTTTCTGTCTCATCTAACGAGTACCGTAAATAAATAATTTTAAAAAACCATAACCTTGCCCATTTTGCTTTGATGGCTGACGCGGGCCAAGTTATCCCATGGTTTTTTTTGGGGGGGGGGAGGAGAGAAGAGAGACGGTGATGAAAAATTTTACTTTTTCTACTCTTTCCTTTTGCGGGAGCTTTGTGGATGGTGACTTAAAAGTCAGTTTGGGGAAGTTTTTTTCCACAGATTTTTGGTCTCCGAAAGAGGGCATTTAAGAGGGCATTGAGCACGGTCTCCAAAGGAACGCCTCTGCTTCAAGGGCTGGGATGTCCAACCACCTAGACCTTGGCCTCTTGGGTCCCCCCTCAAATCCACCACATTAAGATGGCTGCTCATCCCAGGTGAGCACCTGTCAGTCTTTGTGACTCCGTGAATGGGCAGAGCTCCGATTGAGGGGGGAAGGGGGATGACCCGTTGAGGCCACATCCACCCCAAGGTCTGCAGCTTCTCCCCACCTCTGGATATCTCTTCTCTTGCTCGGTTCCAACCGAGGGACGGTTGGAGAGAAGGAGAGCACGTGTGAGCGTCCACCAGCCTTGAGGTTCTGGCTCTGCTCAAAGGGGAACATATTGGGGGGGAGGGGGGTTCTTCGAAAAGGCCTTCCCTGAGAAATTGTCCAACCTCCCCCACAACGCCGTCGGCAGCAGAGGTGCGTCCAAGCTTGGTTACTTTGAAGACTTGTGGACTTCAACTCCCAGAATTCTGGGAGTTGAAGTCCAGGGGTCTTCAAATGGCCACAGTTGGATACTCCTGGTCTACAGTCATCCACGTCTTCACCTCCTTTCCTGCTGAGATTGTCAGAGCACCCCAAAACCAGGATATCCAGCAAACCTCGTCCCAGCACAGGTGGGAGTGAGAGAGACCCACTTCACCTAGTTTCCCCAAGTCTTTAGCGTCCACACGTTTTTTTGGCCAAACCTTAAGAAAACTCCGGCTTGGCAAGGAGGGGATGCCCTGTTGCTCTGGGAGAGAAAGACAGGAGCAATTCTGGGAGACCCAGGTGAGGTGCAGCTAACTTTTCAACCCCCTCCCACACCTCCACCTGGTTTAGAAGAATGTGGAAAGGCTGAGTCAATGGGGGTATATTGTGGGGAGGGGGGCAAAAAGAATGGGGAGGGGTGTGAAACTACCCTGAAGCCAGCAGCGTCCATACAACGGCTCTCACGTCAGTTTTGTCACGTGGGATGAGCCCCCTCCTTGCTCTTACGCAATACAGGCCTCTCTGCAACTCTTTTGACAGTCCATTGGAGAGCTTCCTAAGCCATTGTCCCCCCATGGATGGAAAAGGAACGCCCAAGAGATGCAACCACCTGATTCTTTTCACAATAAATCGAAGAAGCCAGCCTGGGTGGAGTTCACATTTGCGGGCAAACGGAGGGAGAGGAACTGCTCGCCCCCCTCAAATGCACCACGTGTCCTGGGCTGGTGGCAAACGTCCCACGTGGAAAACCCTCCCAAAAATGGGAAGCCTTCTCCTCCTCCTTTTCACGAACGGAAAGAGTCAGGAAGCCGCTGGGCCTCTCCGATTGGGATGCCAACTTCGAGGCAAGAGTCTTCCCGTGCCACTATAAATAGACACCAAAAAAAAAAAAGAACAAACATGGAGATACGACGAAGGAAGCAAAGAAGATATGAATGCACGCGTGTGTAGATAAAGAGATAAGAGAGGAATAAAAATAAATAGTAGTCTGGGCTGAGAAATAACAGCCCGAATCGTCCTGCTTAAGGTGAGAAAAGTTTTTTTGTGTGTGTGTGTGTGTTTTTCCGGCATGGGGGCATGACAACATGACAAATTTGCCACCTTGACTCAGCACTGTCACAACTCTCTCCTCGGTCTGCAACCGACCACCGAGCCTGGTCATATCTGCACTGCGGGAGAAGCCAAAAATTGCAGGACTTCTTTTTCTTTTCTTTTTCCCTCCTTGGTTTCTTTAAAAGTTTAAAACAGACAGCAAGTGGTCCGGGACATCCAGAGCCGACAAAATCCAATCTGACTTGCGGGGAATCTTTTAAGAAAGGAAGGAACGCGAGGGGAGAAAAAACATTGCAAGTGCCCTTGGCTAGTATTCCAGAAGGAGAAACCGAGGCTGTTCGTTATCGAGAATTCGTCCTGGGTCTCAAGTACAAAAGCTCTTCTTTCCGGATCGAGGTCTCCCTTTGCCGGTTTCCTGGATCGGTCCTGCGAGACGGCGGGTCTTTTCTCAGAGGAAGACGTCAAGAATGCCAAAAAAGGGGGGGGGAGGGGGTCAGGGGGGAGGGAGAAAGAGAGAGGGGGGTTGCATCTGGAAACAAAGCTCTTTGGGATGGGACAAGGCATTCGGTTGTCCCGGTATTTCAATGTCCACTTTGGGATCGCTCGGTGAAGGCAGGGAGTAAAGCTAGTGTTTCCCCAAAGCAACCGGCTGCTCAGCGACTGCCCAGAACTGAAAAGAAGAGGAAGAGGAGGAGGAAGAAGAAAGTTTAGAGCATCAGTATTGTTAAGATCTTTGGTGCTGTCCGAGCTGGATGGCTTTCTCACAGACATTTCATTACCAAACAAGGTAACATCATCAATGCTAGACGATAGTGGGGTTTGGGGGGGAGGAGGAATAAAAATAGGTTTCTATTCATCACACAAAACACGTGTTCACCCCCTAATGGACCAGATTGCAGGTCAGCCCCACACTGAGAGAATCAATAGGGAATCCATCTATGTAGACCCCTTAGTTAGTAGAAGGGTCCACTTTCCATCCATGGGTCTCTGGGGAGAGAAGAAGTGACCTTACAGGAGTCATCATGCCATCACAAAACTTGTATCATTGGCATCACTAAGTAATATTATCAATGCTAGAAGGGAATGGGGTTTATAGAGGGGAGGGAGGAGGAGGAGGAGGAGGAGGAGAAGGGGGAGAAGGAGGAGGACGACTATGGGCTCCTTGGTGTTTTCTGAGCTTGATTGTTTTCTTGCAGAATTTACATTACCCAACTAGGTAATATCATCAGTGCTAGAAGGGAGTGGGGTTTGTGGAAAGGAGAAGGAGAAAAGAGGGAGAAAAGGAGGAGGACAATAACTCTGGGGTTCTTGGTGCTCTGAGCTGGGTGGTTTTCTCATTTCACTCTCCAAAATGGTAACATTTTGGCAGTTCGATTCTCACTGGCTCAAGATTGACTCAGCCTTCCCTCCTTCCGAGGTCGGTAAAAAGAGGACCCAAATTGTTTGGGGACAATAGGTTGACTCTGTAAAGCACTGTGAAGCAGTATGTAAGTCTAAGTGCTATGGCTATGTATAAAAAAAGATTAAACCCCACCTCCTTCTAGCACTGATGATGTTACCTAGTTGGGTCATGAAACATCTGCAACCAACCAACCAACCAACCAACCACACAAATCTAAGAAGACCAATCCACCTGTGGCCAAACAGCTCTGCCTTTAAAGCACACCTTAATTATCCTTTCTGGGAACTTGATTTTAGTTGAAAACACTCTCCTGTGCACAAAAGGGGAGGGGGCTGTCCCTTACCTGAAGTGTCACATTGGTTCTTGTCCCATCTCTAGGCTTGCTTCCAAGAGTAACTCCTCCAGCTCCTTCTCGTTTTTGGAACAGTTCAACTCTGAAAAACAGAAATGGACGGCTGGAACCTCATGCAGCCATCTTCAGGCTGACCATGAGATCTCAGGGCTTCACCAGCAACACGTCCTGCAGCCCTCTGAAGCCCAGGAGGAACCTGTCCAGAGTGGCTACCAAACCATCCCCTTTGACATGACGGAAGGAGAAAAATGATCCTATCCATGGGAGAGAATCATATTTGCTGAGGTTAGACTTTTTTCCCCCTTTTAGCCACCCTTGCATTGGGGTGGAATTGGAGCGACTGAACAGAGCTTGAGCATTTACTAGCCGGATGCCCTTCCTGACACCCACGCAGAGTTCACAGCAGACAATAACTCATTGCCCCACCCCCACCCCCGAGAGAGAAATATCTGCTGCTACCTAGCATCAAACTCACAGCCTCCTGAATGAGGGGCGAAGAGCTCCATCTCTAGGCCACCACGCTACTCTAAAATTCTGGAACTTTTAATGCCACTTAAATAAGGGGTGTCCAACCTTGGTGACTTTAAGACCCGTGGACTTCAACTCCCAGAATTCCCTAGCCAGCCATGCTGGTTGGAGAATTCTGGGAGTTGAAGTCCACAGATCTTAAAGTCGCCAAAGGTGGACATCCTGATTTAAATGTTTTGACCTAGCTTTTTAATCCTTCCTCCTCCTCCTGGTTTTTCGGGAGCGTATCTCCAGCACCCCACCTGAACATCAAGGCTTGCCTTCTCCCCAAAGGAGCTTGAGAGCCCCCCCTCCCCCCTTGCTCAACCTCAGGACAATAAATCAAATGCAGACTGTGGGCCCTCTTTGGCCCGGCCATTTCATTCTGCTGTCATACCAAGCTTTTCTGCTTTCTTACCATGCTCCGCAGCACAGCTGGCTCTTTTCCCGTCGTATCCTAAAGGGGTGTCTGGCAGCACACGAAGAAACTCCGTCTTTACCCCATTAGGAAGCAGAGTAAGGTGGGCAGCGTCCTCACAGGACCCAGAGTTCATTTTGTCGGGGCCCGAATGGGAACTCGGTGTGGGGGGCGGGCTTTCCAAGTCGGCTGTGGGTCCAGCCACAGTTTCACTGCTCTCTGCTTTCGAGCCTTCAGTCTTTACGGGCTGATTGGGGGGCAGAGAGTCCGCCTGCCTCGATGGAGGTGCAAACAGAGCTGCGGGGCCCGCCTTCTGCTGGGCTGACCTCGCCTCCACCTTCTCCGGCAAGCTCTCCACCCGCGTCACCACGAAGATTTTGTGGCCTCGGCCGGGACTGGAAACCGATATCCGTTTCTCGTTTCCAGGAGAACTGACCTGCAGTGGTGCGCTGCTTTCGGTTCCTATCCGAAATTCACATTTGATTTCTTCTGCAGCCTTCGAGGGAGAGGCCTTGTCTTGGGCGCCAAGGGTGTCCCGGCCCTTCTCGAAAGAGCCCACCCTGAGGGGTCCTTCAGTGTGGTTGGGCCTGCTGTGTTGTCCTGATGGAGAGAAAGTCTTTGTTTGCGATATCTCCTCTTCCTCCTCTTCGGTGTCTGAATCAGAATCGCAGAGGTTGTCGTGGCCGCCGCTGCCAGCCGCTCTCTGCTCCGCTGCTCCGTTCTGACGGGGTATCAAGGCTTCGGCAACTTCTTCCACTTCCTCTAGGCTGGACACCACGTCCCCGTTCTGCCCGTCCTCTTCCGCCTGCTCCTCCTCCTCCTCCAGAGGTTCCGTGATTGTGATCTCGGGCATGGAGGCCGACTGCTGGAGTTTCTGCTCCTTCTCTTCCTTCTCCTTGGCCAGGACAAAGTTGCGCTTGCAGCCGTTCTGGATCTCGGTCAGGAGGGCTTTCTGCGTCTCGAGGAAACTCTTCACCTGTTGAAAAAGGAGGGAGGCGGAACAAATGGAATCAGCAGAGTTACAGATGATGTTCAAACTGAGGAGCATCTTTCCTTCGGGACCTGCATTTCGGTCGAATCTGCCTGAGTCCAGATGTGATGCAGGTTGCAAACTCCATCCAAAGTCATCCAGCCAGCTTTCGTGCCCAAGGCGGGACTAGAACTCACCGCCTCCCAGTGATTGGCCCAAAGTCACCCAGCAGCTTTCATGGACTACAATTACTGACTCCTGGTGATTGGTCCATAGTCACCCACCCAGTCATGTCTAAGGTAGGACTAAAATTCCCTGTCTCCTGGTGATTGGCCCAAAGTCACCCACCTGAGGCGGGACTAGAACTCACCGCCTCCCAGTGATTGGCCCAAAGTCACCCAGCAGCTTTCATGGACTACAATTACTGACTCCTGGTGATTGGTCCATAGTCACCCACCCAGTCATGCCTAAGGTAGGACTAAAATTCCCTGTCTCCTGGTGTTTGGTCCATGGTCACCCAGCCAGCTTTCATGCCTAAGACAGGACTAGAACTCCCTGTCTCCTGGTGATTGGTCCAAAATCACCCAGCAGCTTTCATGCCGAAGGCGGGTCTTGAACTCACGGTCTCCTGCTTTCTAACCTGGTGCCTTAACAACTAGATCAAACTTTAGGGAATTTGGGGAGCTGCTCCCTTAGAGAGGGCCCATATTGGGAGCTGGCTTCCAACCCAGACTTACCGATTCCTTTTTGGGCTCCCGGTCAAGGTCCAGCCTGAGCAAAGAATGATTGACCTTCAGAGCCAAGGACAAGGCCATAAGTCCCCCTGTCTTGATCTCATTTTCCCGCAGGTCCAGCCGAAGCAGGCGAGGACTCTCCGCAATGAATTCCGCCACAGCCACAGCACCTGGGCACCAAAAGAGATCATGCAGACCACACCCCCTCCTAATTTGGGAGGGCTTCCGCCCCCATCACAGAGATGGATGCAAGTTCGGCTTACCTTCGCAGGTCAGTTTTGTCGAAGCCAAGCCCAACCGTAGCACTGAGCGGTTGCTGATGAGCCCATTCTTCAAGTTGCGGACACCTTCGTTGCCAATCGGGTTGTGTCCCAAATTCAGGGTCTCAAGACTCTGGGTGTGAGGCTGAAGGGGTAAGCAGGGCGGAAGGTGGGTTATCATGTTTCAGGTTCAAACGATATGTACACCAAAATCCTTGATTTGTAGATCTGTCAGGGAAGGTCTTTCAAGTCATCTGAATCACTGCTCCTTCCTTCCTTCCTTCCTTCCTTCCTTCCTTCCTTCCTTCCTTCCTTCCTTTATCTCTATCTACTTATCATCTATCCACATTATCTATCTATATCTATCCATCATCTATCTCTATCATCTACCTATCTATCATCTACAGTATCTATCATCTTATCCTTCCATTCACATTATCTCTGTGTCTGTCTGTCTGATCATAAGCTATCTCTATCTCAGTGGTGGCGAACCTTTTTCGGCTCGCGTGCCAAAAAAAGGGGGGGCGCGCTCGCACGCACTCGCGCTCGCATGCCCACACCCATTCCCTCCCCCCCCACGCATGCGCACAACATCCCCCCATGCTGCCCCCTGCGCATGCGCACACCCACCCACCCCCGCGCAAAGGTTTACCGGAGCCTGGGATGACGAAACCGGCAAACCGGAAGTGCGAAAAAACACACTTCCGGTTTGCCGGTGTGCTGTTTTTTGCACTCCGGAGGGTTCAGGGAAGCTCCCTGAAGCTCCGGAATGCAAAAAACTACAAAACGGACAAACCGGAAGTGCGTAAAAGTGCACTTCCGGTTTGTCCGTTTTGTAGTTTTTTGCATTCTGGAGCTTCAGGGAGCTTCCCTGAACCCTCCGGAGTGCAAAAAACAGCACACCGGTAAACCGGAAGTGCGTTTTTTCGCACTTCCGGTTTGCCGGTGGGCCACCCTCGCGTGCCGGCTTCTATGGCTCCGCGTGCCACCTCTGGCACGCGTGCCATAGGTTCGCCACCACGGATCTACAGTATCTATCACCTTATCCTTCCATCCACATTATCTGTGTCTGTCTGTCTGTCTGTCTGATCATAAGCTATCTCTATCTTCTATCTTATCCACCCACCCATCCTTCCTTCCCTTCTTCTCCCTCTCTCCTGTCTTCCTTTCCCCTCCCTCCCTCCCTCCCTCCCTCCCCTTGATTAAAAAACAGCTCTTTGTTGGGTTCTCCGTAGCCTCCAACTTTCTGATCAAAGACTTTGTCCCAAGATACGGCAAGAGGTTTGGACTCACCAATGTCATCCCCATATAGGCCATGCCGGTGTGAGTCAGCTGGTTATTCCACAGCACGAGGGTGACCAGGCCTTTCCGCTGCTCTTTCAGCCCTTCACAGATATAAGCCAATCCTGGGAAACGCAAAACAAACAGTTAAAAAAAAGGGAAGTTTTCTTCTTTTTTCTTTTTTTAAATAACACATGGTAACACAGAAGTTCGGCATGTTCTGTATTTAGCTTAAGGGAATAAATACATCCGTTTGTTCTTTCTGGAAACTTTGGATTAACTTCCTCTTGTGGGGTTACAGCTGTCTGAGATGTCTGCATCTGCTTTCAATAATTTTATTGTAGGATTGTTTGAAAAGAGGAAAAGCTGAAAAACGAGCTTCTTTAGAGGTAGATTAGAAGTATCTTATGCTTTTTATTAGTTCCACGAAGAAATTACACACTTTTAAGATCCAGCAAAAAAAAAAATCTTACGGTATTTAAAAATCAATTATCAATTGACAGCCTATTCTCCCAAATCTGAAGAATTTGTCTCCTTGGAAGCTGGACCGATTCAAAAGAAGAATGTTTTATGAGTTGATTGCAATAAAATGCATTTTATTCCTTCCTTCCTTCCTTCCTTCCTTCCTTCCTTCCTTCCTTCCTTCCTTCCTTCCTTCCTTCCTTCCTTCCCCTCCCTCCCTGAGGATGCTTGAGGCAGGACCTCCCCTACCTGAGTCCAGGACGTGGTTGTTCCTGAGGTCCAGGATCTGTATGTAACAGTTGAACTTCAAGAGATTGCCCAGCTGAGCCGAGTCTTGGAGGCTGTTGAGTTTATTATCAGCCAGGTAAAGTTCCCGCAGGTTCATGTTCATTTTCAGAGCCGTCGCTAAGGACAGAGAAATAAACCAGTGAGCAAGCAAGAACCTGGGCACAAGAACGAAACTTCCAGTCCCCTGTGGCTGACAGTACTGGCAGCAAGCCACAACGATGCAAAAATGAGAGTTGGCTACAGTGACGCCAGGGTGGAAGTCCCATCCCAACATTCAAGTGAAGAGTTGGGATTTTTATCATGGCACAAGCTGTGTCATTCTACCCCCAGGGTGACCCTGCATCCATGCTGCGTTGAGAGACCTTTTTACTCCATCTTCTTTTACCTAACACTCTTTTAAGCAGAGAAAAAAGCCCTGTGGGTTAAGCTTGCGGCCTATTTAAGATTTTGTTTTGCACAGTGATCAAAGGATGCTTCATGTAAAGCAGGGGTCCCCAAACTTGGCAACTCTAAGACTTGTGGACTTCAACTCTATTAAAGTTTGTTGCAAAATCAAAACCAGAAGCGCACACAGATGACTGATTCAGCTGGATTCATAAACTTCTTTATAAACATAATAATATATAATATATTTATTTACAATACCATTAGCAGAGTTCTTCAATCAGTTACAGGTAAACACAAGCAGGAGAGTTAGTTTCATTTCAGCAGAGTTCAGAGTGGAAGAGTACAGAGTGGACAGAGAGCAGAGTAGGAGACTGGAGCCACACCCAGCCTTAAGCTTAAATTCCAGTTTCGATTTTCTGCACAGACTCAGAAGTGGTTAGCTCCCATTGGCTGACTTAGTTGCTATGCTTATTCATTGGCTGACCTTGTTACCATTAGCTCTCCCAGTCATGAATATTCTAACAAACTCCCAGAATTCTCCAGCCAGCTGGGAGTTGAAGTCCACAAGTCTTAAAAGTTGCCAAGTTTGAAGACCTCTGATGTAAAGTGTTAATACCATTTTATACGGCCTTGAAAAGACCACACCTGGAATACTGCATCCAGTTTTGGTCGCCACGATGTAAAAAAAGATGTTGAGGCTCTAGAAAGGGTACAGAGAAGAGCAACAAAGATAATTAGGGGACTGGAGGCTGAAACATATGAAGAACAGTTGCTGGAATTGTCTAGTTTAGTGAAAAGGAGGACTAGGGGTGACAAGGTAGCAATGTCCCAATATCTAAGGGGTTGCCACAAAGAAGAGGGGGGTCAAGCTATTCATCAACGCTCCAGAAGGCAAGACAAGAAATGGATGGATGGAAACGAAGCAAGGAGAGAAGCAACCTGGAACTAAGGAGAAATTCCCTGATAGTTAGAATCAGTGAAATGGCTTGCCTTCAGAGGTTGTGGGTGCTCCATCGCTGGAGGCTTTAAAGAAGAGATTGGACAGCCATTTGTCTGGAATGATAGAGGGTTTCGGTTCTCTCCTTGATTAGTTTCCAACCACTGCTTCTTGTCCTGCCTTTGGGTGCTTTTGAAAATAGGTTGACCCCCCTCTTCTTTGTGGCAACCCCTCGAGTATTGGAACACTGCTATCATGTCACTCATAGTCCTTCTTTTCACTAGACTAGCCATACCCAATTCCTGCAACCGTTGCCTACCCAATTTAATAATAGAATAGAATAGTATTTTTATTGGCCAAGTGTGATTGGACACACAAGGAATTTGTCTTTGGTGCATATGCTCTCAGTGTACATAAAAGAAAAGATACGTTCATCAAGAATCATAAGGTACAACACTTAATGATAGTCCAGGTACAAATAAGCAATCAAATCAGATTAGGAACCAGTCAATATAAATTGTAAGGATACAAGGAACAAAGTTACAGTCATACAGTCATTAGCGGCAGGAGATGGGAACGATGAGAAGATTAATAGTAATGCAGACTTAGTAAATAGTTTGACAGTGTTGAGGGAATTATTTCTTTAGCAGAGTGATGGCGTTCAGGGAAAAACTGTTCTTCTGTCTAATTGTCTTGGTGTGCAGTGCTCTAGTCATTTTGAGGGTAGGAGTTGAAGCAGTTTGTGTCCAGGATGTGAGGGGTCTCTAAATATTTTCACGGCCCTCTTTTTGACTCGTGCAGTATACAAGTCCTCAATGGAAGGCATTGAGTGGGATAAGATAAGATAATAAGATAATAAGAGTGGGAACTCACAAACTGCTCATTAAAGGAGTCGTAGAGAAGGAAAAAAGTACATTATTCCTAGCTGGGCCAGAGCTCTTGCCTCACAATCAGGAGGTTGTGAGTTCGATCCTAGGTAGAGGCAGATTTCGGTCTCCTGCTTGGGCAAGGGGTTGGACTAGATGATCTGCAAGGTCCCTTCCAACTCTGTTAATCTGTTAATCTGTTATATAGTTTTCTTTCTCCTCCTCCCTTAAGAGGAGCTTTGGAATGGAAAAACAACCAAGTCAACTAATGCTGGCTATCGCTGCCACCAGCAAAGAGGATCGTCTTTCAAACTTCATTTATTATTGCTACAGGTTTGCATGTTAAAGTCCTCCAGGCTGGTTCCCATACATTATTAAAGCGGCAGGATCATCTTTATTTGCAAGAATGTCCATTGTCTTTCCTAAACCCTAGAGGCAGCCTTAGAAGATAAAAATATCAGGTGGAATCGGGCGAGGGAGGCCCACTTACCCAGGGGAGGAAAATTCAAGATAACAATGAAGTGCTGGAGAATGTGGGGAAGAGGTGAGGGGGAAACCACTTCACTTGGCTTGTCTGCTCTTTTGCAATACTGCCTGACATTTAAAGGAAAATATTTGTAGCTCAGGGTGCTACAGGAGAGTGGAGTTTGTGGAATGGAAGAGAACGGAGGAAGAGGACGACTGTTGGGTCTTTGGTGCTCTCTGAGCTTGGTGGTTTTCTTGCAGACGTTTCATGACCCAACTAGGGAACATCATCAGTGCTATAAGAGGAGGAGGAGGAGGAGGGCGACCACGACGACGACTGTTGGGTCCTCAGTGCTTTCTGAGCTTGGTGGTTTTCTTGCAGACGTTTCATGACCCAACTAGGGAACATCATCAACACTATATTTACAGAGTTTACAGAGAGCAAACCCTACATCCTTCTAGCACTGATGATGTTACCAAGTTTGGGTCATGAAATGTTTGCAAGAAAACCACCAAGCTCAGAGAGCACCAAGGAACGCTCATGCCTGACATTTGGTTTTCACACGACAAAAAATGCCCTCCGTGCCTAAAATGTTAATTTACTCGCAAAGAAGCATGGTGATCTCATAGCAGGGGATTGGGAAGGACTGCAACGCCGGGTGGGGGCTGGGGGCAAAGGGGGGCAAAATGTTAACAAAAGAACAGCTCAAGCTATTATTCACCTAGTAACATGAGGGGACGACCGGACAGGCTAGCATTCTCCAGGTGCAAGACAACCAGGCTGTTGCTGATGCGCAAGGCGCGGGCCACAAATGGGGCTGAATGATCCAGGAGAGGCGTGTTGCGGGCATCCACGTACTGGAGGCAGTTTGTCTGGGGGAGAAAGAAAACAGCAAAGTGTCAAAAAACCTAGGTCCATGTCAAGGTCCAAATAAACTGATTTATTGTTATTCATGCCTGTGCACAGGAATCTTCTCAACTAAAGGTTAGCACCTGCTTTGAGTTAGATATGGGTCAATGGAAATCAAGGATGTAAGTTTGTTTGTGACTACATTGGGATTCTAGGCTGGTCCCTCTTTTAATTCCGCCCCCTGCTCTGCCACTCCTCCTCCTCCTACACAAAATCAAATACAGGTGGACGTAGATACATCTTGAGGATTTGCCTCCCGTTCAGGAGAAAAGATATTAGTGGCATTTCCATTACAGGTAGTCCTTGACTTACAACAGTTCACTTAGTGACCGTGCGAAGTTACAACAGAACGGAAAAAAGTGACTTGTGACCATTTTTCACAGTTGCAACCGTTGCAACATCCCCAAGGTCACATGATCAAAATTCAGTCGCTTGGCAACGGACTCACATTTATGACGGTTACAGCGTCCCGCGGTCACGTGATCCCTTTTGTGACCTTCTGACAAGCAAAGTTAATAGGGGAAGCCAGATTCACTTAACGACAGTGTTACTAACTTTAACAGCTGCAGCGATCCAATTTAACAACTGCGGCAAGGTAGGTCGTAAAATGGGGCAAAACTCCCTTAACAAATGTTTCACTTAGCAACAGAAATCTGGGGCTGAATTGTTGTAAGTCAAGGACGATCTGTCTTACAACAGGTAGCTTTGATGGTTAGTTCAACCTCTACTGTCCTTCCTCAAGGCTGCCCACAACTGCAAGGTTTTCAAAAATCTAACTTAGTAGAATTATATTTGCACAAAATTGGAAAAGTGAGGAGAGCCTGACGGATGGGAATGTGATTAGGAAAATATTAGAATGTGCAGAAATGAACAGATTAATGCAGTGTTTCTCAACCTTGGCAGTTTGAAGATGTGTGGACTTCAAATCCCAGAATTCCCCAGCCAGCAACGCTGGCTGGGGAATTCTGGGAGTTGAAGTCCACACATCTTCAAACTGCCAAGGTTGAGAAACACTGGATTAATGCTTGCTATAAAGGAGAAAGAACAAACTGAATATTATATGACATGGGAGCTATTTTATGGATGGTTGGAGAATAAAAATAGAAGTGAGAAATAAATGGAGATCTGTGAAATAAAGAATATATGTTAAGAGAGAGATGTAAACAATATGATGATGATTATCAATATGATTGTTAAGATTATTATATCTAATATAATATTATATTTTCAGTAGAAGATATGTTAAGAGGGAGAAATGACTAGTTATAATGTTGATTATTATTATTATTATTGTAAGATTAGAGAACTATTATCAATGTAACGAATACTGTAAATTTTGACTGTAATAGCACAGACACATTTGTACCCAGACGACACACTGTTTAATGGAAGATGATACGTTCAAGTTAAAAAATAAAAAACCGTATTATTTTTAAAAAAACATCCAACTTAGGAGGAGGTCAGTACAAACCTTCCTCATCATGTGTGCAGCTGCCTGCCAACCCCGGGTGCCGATGTGTTTGTTAAAGGAGATGTTGAGATGCGTGGCGGACTCATAATATTCAATCATGTCGAACAGTGCTGAGGCACCCTAGCAAACGAGAAAGAGAAGGGAAACAGTGACAGCATGAGCAAAATGTAGCATCCCAAAGAACCATCTTGCCTGCAACTCAGCCACGGCGGCGGCAGAATTGGCAACGTTCGTTTAATTCATTTCCGTTTACGAAGACCTTACCTCCTGTGAAAGCTTTCCCTGCAGTTTAAAAGCAAGATGCACATCTTTCTGGACATTCTTTTGTTTTTTGTTTTCCCTTGAAGACGTTTCGTTTCTCATGCAAGAACCGAAGAAGCAAATGAGAAGCGAAACGTCTTCAAAGGAAAAAAAAACCACCAAGAAAGTCCATTGGCCTCTTGAAAAAAAGCACCTTTGGGACAACCACGGCCTGGAGGACTGAGACTCTCCGCAGACATCTTTCCAGACAAGTCAATTGAAATTGAACAAGAATTTGTAATGGCCGAAAGCAATGGGCACTTTCTTGACAGCTAGCCCAGCTTGGTTTAATAAGGCTTCTTTGGAGTCTACGCAAGGCTGCGGTCCTCAAGACAAAAAGCGCACTTTTCGATTCTTGAGAGGGTCAGTTTGGATCAGGGAAGGGAAAAAAGATACAGAATTCAGCTCTCCAAGGAGAGAAGAGAGGAATACTAAATAAAAAAAAAATCTTTGTAGGTTACATACATCTTCATCGAGGCTGGTTTGCTCCAAATCCACAATTTTAAATTGGAGGCGCTTAAAAATCTCTTCCAGAGCTTCACAAGCTTTGTAGTCTAATTTTTCACCTGTACAAGAAGAGAAACAAAAGAGTGTGTAAGGCAGGAGTGGCCAAACTATGGTTCTTTGAGGACCTGTGGACTTCAACTCCCAGAATTCCTGAGCCAGCCATGCATGCTGTACACTGATTGCAACAATTAGCAATCACAATGATTTCCAATCAACAAAAGAAGCAACCAGCTGCTCAGAATTTAAATAAACCTCCAAACGAACCACCAATCAAATGACCGACAACTCAAGTCAAGCTATTCTGCAAATCACCTGAGGATAGGACAAGAAGCTGACTAATCAACAAGAGAAGCAACCTAGAACTAAGGAGAAATTTCCTGAGAAATTTCCTTAACCTGTGGAACAACTTGCCTCCAGAAGTTGTAAATGCTCCAACACTGGGAGTTTTTAAGACGATGTTGGATAACCATTTGTCTGAAGTGGTATAGGGTTTCCTGCCTGAGCAGGGGGTTGGACTAGAAGACCTCCAAGGTCCCTTCCAACTCTGCTATTCTATTCTATTCTATTCTATTCTATTCTATTCTATTCTATTCTATTCTATTCTATTCTATTCTATTCTATTCTATTCTATTTCTATTCTATTCTATTCCATTCCATTCTTCCGTTCCGTTCTTCTATTCTATTCTATTCTATTCTATTCTATTCTATTCTATTCTATTCTATTCTATTCTATTCTATTCTATTCTATTCTATTCTATTCTATTCTATTTCCATTCCATTCCAATTCCATTAACTGACCACACTGGCACACAAGACATTTATAAGCTAAAGAGGAATAGAACGAGAAAATCCTTCTGATGCCGTTACCTAGCCTGGTAACGAAACGTTCAGAAACTAAATTGAAACAGGCTTGGAGAGCAAACCAGTGCCAAAAACAATGATTCAGTGCCCATTCACAATGCACCTTTAATTAGAAATTTTTTTGGCACCAACGATGCGGATTTAGCCCTGTGCAGAGGTCAGAAAGCATGCTCAGAGAGGGGGCTGTTATTTCTGCTACGCAGCCAGATAACCAACACGTCTGACTCTTTCTTCTCGGCTGCGGAGTGTGACCCATTCATTTTCCATTCGGATGACGTCAGCACCCTCGCACACCTGGAGCCCTGACAATTTATGGCTCTGCCATCAGCCTCTCTCTCTCTCTCTGGGAACAGGCCTTTCATTTTGAAAATGAAGCTTCTATTTAGCCCCTCTGCACTTGTTCCGGTTAAACAACCTGTCATGGCAGTGTAAACACAACGTTTGCTGATTGCTTTATAAAAGGGGCTGCTTAGTTATGAAATGGAAAACCAGGTGAGGGAACGGGGGAGGAGGGGGAGGAAGGAAGGTTCATTGCAGGTAAATCCAAACAGAACCGTGTGTGATTCTTGTGGGAAAGTGGATGCAGATTTTTTCATCAGCAACCTGTCTATTTGGTTACACTATTTGGTGGAGTTAGCAATTTATTCCCCCTCCTCCCCAACTTGATTTAACTTTGTAAATCTACAAGTGGAGAAGAAAGATGAATGCGAAAGAGAAGAAGTTGGTGGCAAACTGATGAAAACCTGAGCCGGTTTTAGAACATCAAATGTCACACGCCTGCCGGCAAAAGATAATGACTAATTTACACTTGGCACTTGGCAAAATGGCCCCAGGGTCTGTGACATCCATTCTACCACCTCTGAAAAACAGGGGCCCGTTTTTCAAATGCAAATAAATCAGTGTTTCCCAACCTTGGCAACTTGAAGATATCTGGACGTCAACTCCCAGAATTCCCCAGCCAGCATTCGCTGGCTTGGGAATTCTGGGAGTTGAAGTCCAGATATCTTCAAGTTGCCAAGGTTGGGAAACACTGATATAAATGGAACCAATTCTCAAAGAAGAAGAGAGATGGGCACCTTTTAAGGCACGCTGGTGTTGGCAAATCAACAAAAGGCTTGGAGACATACCTTTTAGATCCAGGCAATCTATCCTAGGGGTTAGATCTTTAAATTCCTGCAACAGAATAGCGGCGAATTATTATTTATGCCAAGAAACCACATCAAGGATCAGAGCTGGAGAGAAGCATGGGGGAGAACAGAAATGCATGCCAGGGCTCTTGGCGGCGTCTTCTAATTTTGGATAGCAAGATGGGCAGCATATAAATGTCATAAAAATAATAATGAAGTAAATAATAAAAGACGCCAAATCTGACTCAAGACTCTCTTCGGAAGCCAAGTCAAGTTTGTTTCGGCTCTAGGAGTAAACACAGAACTAATATTTTCTTCCTGGTCATGGTTCTCAAGATGGAGCCAAAATCCAAAGGGAAACTTTAGCGTTTAAAGAGAATTTTGCAAGTTTCTTCGGGACGGAAGGTTCTCCCTTCCCTTGTGGGTGATAGATGTTATGAGAAACCGAGAAGAGACGTAGCATCTGTGCGAAGATGATTTGGCTTCAACCCTCAATCTCTCCAAGGAAGGAGTGGGAAAAAAAGATCTTGCTCGAAAAAACTGGACAGGCTGTGGAGGTAGTCCTTGCCTTACAACCGTTCATTTAGTGACCGTTCAAACTTACAAGGCCACTGCAGCATCCGCCATGGTCACGTGGCCAAAATTGGCAACGGACTCACAGTTGTGACAGTTAGCAGTGTCCTCGGGGGTCCTGTGATGGCCTTTTGGTGACCTTCTGACAAGCCAAGTCAATGGGAAAGCCAGATTCACTTAACAACCCGTTACTAACTTAATAATGGCGGTGTTTCCCTTAACAGCGGTCTCGCTTAGCAACGGAAATGTTGAGCTCGATTGTGGTTTTAAGTCAAAGACTACCTGTATGAACAGCACCTGGGTAGGCAGCCTCAATATAAAATGGTTTACTGTGTCTGCCAAAAATAGAATCCAAGAATAGATAACAACCTCCGCTTCTCCTCCTCCTCCTGACAGCCAAATCTAATCAATCATGGCAGGGATACCTTTAAGAACCACCACGTACCTGGATCTGCTTCAGTAGTTTGGGTATCTGTTTGCAATTTAACTTTTGACAGGCTTGCTTGTAGGCGGTGAGAA
Organism: Diadophis punctatus similis; assembly: GCA_023053685.1. Lineage (NCBI taxonomy): Eukaryota > Metazoa > Chordata > Lepidosauria > Squamata > Dipsadidae > Diadophis > Diadophis punctatus. The sequence goes on along the minus strand of JALIGW010000022.1, from coordinate 3,932,656 downwards.
CTTCTTCCACAGACACATTCTGGGCTGGAAAGAAAGTGAGAAAGAGAGGGATGGATCTCAAAAGCTCTGAAGTAGACACAATCTGGAGATAAGAAGCCAAAAGGGTGCTGGGAGGAACAGAGTTTTTTGGGGAAAGTAGCAGATCCTTGCTTACATATTTATTTACATTTTTATCCAGCAAGTCAAGTTGGTGAACCTACATAAACTCCTTCCTTCCTCCTATTTCCCCCACAATTAACCACACTGTGAAGTGGGTTAGGCTGAGAAAAAGTGACTGGTCCAAGATCACCCAGTCAGCTTTCATGCCTAAGGCGGGACTAGAACTCACTGTCTCCTGGTGATTGGCCCAACGTCACCCAGCCGGCTTTCGTTCCTAAGGCGGGACTAGAACTCACTGCCTCCTGGTGATTGGCCCAACGTCACCCAGGTGGCTTTCGTGCCTAAAGTGGAACTAGAACTCACTGTCTCCTGGTGATTGGCCCAACATCACCCAGGTGGCTTTCGTGCCTAAAGTGGAACTAGAACTCACTGCCTCCTGGTGATTGGCCCAACGTCACCCAGGTGGCTTTCGTGCCTAAAGTGGAACTAGAACTCACTGCCTCCTGGTGATTGGCCCAACGTCACCCAGGTGGCTTTCGTGCCTAAAGTGGAACTAGAACTCACTGTCTCCTGGTGATTGGCCCAACATCACCCAGGTGGCTTTCGTGCCTAAAGTGGAACTAGAACTCACTGCCTCCTGGTGATTGGCCCAACGTCACCCAGGTGTCTTTCATGCCTAAAATGGAACTAGAACTCACTGTCTCCTGGTGATTGGCCCAACGTCACCCAGCTGGCTTTTGTGCCTAAAATGGAACTAGAACTCCCAGTCTCCTGGTGATTGGCCCAACGTCACCCAGCCAGCTTTCAGGCCTAAGTCGGAACTAGAACTCACCATTTCCTGGTTCCTAGGTCAGCACTTTTAACCACCAGACCAAACTTGTCTTGTTGTGAATATGGTGCTCACAATAACTTCAAGAGATTCCCTCCCCCACCCTTCCCTCTCTCTCTCTCTCTCCCTTCCTTCCCTCCCTCATTATCTCTAATGTCTTCCTCCCCCCCCCCAAGAGGAAGCCCTCTTTGGGCTGTTACTTATTAAGGAGAAAGAGCCTGGCATTCCTCCAGCCTGTTTTCTGCAAGATTATGCAGCACTGTGGTTTGTGATTAACCGGGAGGCCTAGCACCAGCATGTAAACCGATAAGAGCCATTAAGCACAAATATTTACCCAAAGAAAATAGACAAGCCAACCTGAACAGCTCCAGGAACTGCCAAAGAGACTGCCCTGACTCATAAAATGATGGGGTCAGGCCTGGGTAGGTAGGGATCTAATTACAAGGTTAGAATCTAACCTTGATTACTGGAGCAGAGAGATCACCATCGCCCCCCATGCTTGCTCGGTTCAGGAAAGAATAACTCCACCATTAACATCGTCATTGGCCAGACAACTTTCTGAAGACGTGGCTGCTGCACGTTTTGGTTTTAATGCTGTTGATTTGCAAGCCAAGAATTCAAGTACAGGAGGAGTGAAGTTACTTTCGTGTATTGTTGTTGTTGTTTTAAACCAGAATCCTGTGTTTGGGGGCAAGCATCTGCAAACTGCTAGCTTTGCAGCTCATTATTCGCTTCAATGAATTTGAAGCTTCTCCTATATGGAGGATACTGTTTCTAAGGTCAGTTCCCCCAGCTGTTAAATTAAAGGTGGGAAAGGATTACCAGGGTTAAGAAGTGGGCCATCTACTTGGCCTGAGTGCCTCCTAGAACAGCTCTCTCCAAGCTTGGCCACTTTAAGACTTGTGGACTTCAACTCCCAGAATTCCTCAGCCAGGGTTGTTCCTCAACCTTGGCCACGTTAAGATGTGTGGACTTCGACTCCCAGAATTCTGGGAGTCAAAGTCCACAAGTCTTCAAAGTTGCCAAGTTTGGAGATGTCTATGGAGGTTCTCAGTCATCCAGGTCACAGTTGTCCCAAAGGTGATTTTCAAGAGTTCACTCTCTTATCCAGAAAGTCCAGTTGCCTCTTGAAAAAGCAACTTTGGGACAAGTTTGGAGAGACCCCTGTTCTAGAAGGAAGAAATTGTGTTTCCGAACATGCAGTGGCGTGTCTGACAGCTGGCCCTTCCTCCAAGGTACAGCCTAGGGGTCTCCAACCTTGGCCACTTTAAGACTTGTGGACTTCAATTCCCAGAATTCCTCAGCCAGCTTTGCTGGCTGAGGAATTCTGGGAGTTGAAGTCCACAAGTCTTAAAGTGGCCAAGGTTGGAGACCCCTGGAAATGTTAGTTCAAGCCAGAGGGGCCCTTCTGCTGCAACTCCCCCCCCCCCAAAAAAAAAACACCGATTGGGAACTTTTGCAGCATACTGCTGAATTCGTTAGCAAAAGCAAATGACAACTTTTCCAAATTAACAATGCAGGAAGAGCAAATGAATGCAGATTCAGACACCGAATGGAAAAGCCACTGGGGTAAGACAGATTGGGGGGGGGCAGCAAAATGGGGAGGGGGGGGAGAATCAGGGCTTAAAGCATTTGTGCCTGGGGGGAAAAACCTTGGGTTAAGTGCAGCTATCCACTGAAGCAGGAAGATATACTGTATTTTCAGCTGTTTCACCTTGGATACTACAGTCCAGTCGCTTAATGTTTATAGGTTCGTTTAGCCACCGTTCCAAGTTACAATGGCACGGGGGGGGGAGAGTGACTTACGACCAGTCCTCACACTTACAACCGTCACAGAATCTCCAGTCACGTGATCACAATTCAGGTGCTTGATAAACCAACAATTGCAGTGTGTGTGTGTGTGTGTGTGTGTGTGTGTGTGTGTGTGTGTGTGTGTGTGTGTGTGTGTGTGAGACGTGATCGCCATCATTTGTGACCTTCCCAGCCGGCTCCCGACAAGAGAAGTCAATGGGGAGGGGGGAAACGGGGTTTGCTTAATGACCGTGTGATTTCCTTAACAACCATGGCCAAAAAAGAGGCTGTAAAATCGGGCACGCCTCACTTAACAACCGTCTTGGTTTAGCAACGGATCTCTACTGTTGTAAGCCGAGGACTGTCAGTCTTTCGGCTCTCCCTGTGGCTTTGTATTTTTAGGCTCCTGAGAATTACATACTAAAGCAAGGTTTTAATCACCCTCATTAAGTTCTGAAAATACTGCAGTCTTTAAACATACCTTTCTTACAACCTTACTGACATGAAACGCACCTACAATTAAACAAAGAACACAGCACACTTTTAAAAACCAGTGGCTTAAATGTAGGCAAATAATAATAATAATAATAATAATAATAATAATAATAATAATAATAATAATAATAATAATAATAATAATAATAATAATAATAATAATAATAATAATAATAATAATGCACAGATGTTGATTTCTCTAAAACTTTCTTAGCGGAAAAGAGAATTTTCTCCTGTTTACAATTCCCTTTCAATGTACCAGGAAGTATTTTTTTTATTACTGTTATGTACTTTGGTTTACTTGTGTATAATCTAACCTTTCTCCTGGACCAAGAGAAATAATATATATAATATGTAGATGGTTGTCACTGCCACTTGCTCCAACCCCAGTTGTGGGAATCCAGACACAGTAATTGGATAAATCGTGGCTTATGATCTTGCCTTGTTTCAAACAAGCCACAATGGTTTGCAAATTATGGTTTCTTACAAAGTATACAAAAACTGTCGGTCTGAGTGACACGCCTGGCTTTACATGGCACCTCTAGAAGTGATGGGGCCAAGGATAATTTGAGGAACCTTTGGAAGAGCTATACTGACCCTTCAAGTGGCCAAAATATCCCTGCAAAATGAAAACAAGGCCAACATTTTAAACAGCAGAATTCTGCAGGCCCCGATGGCCAAAGAACAGATGATGGCTTGTATCCTTCCCACTGCAATTCTTAGCTTATGGTATGGGTCCGGCAAATAAGACAGACAATAATTACTATAAATATATATAGGTAGTCCTCAAGTTACAACAGCTCAGTAACCGTTCAAAGTCCCAAAGGCAGTACAAAAAATTGACTTCTCATTTTTCACACGGCCACTGCAGCATTCCCGTGGTCATGTGATCAAAATTCAGTCGCTTGGCAACGGATTCATATTTACGACGGCTGCAGTGTCCCTGGGGTCACTTGATCCCTTTTTGGGACCTTCCGACAAGCAAAGTCAAAAGGGAAGCCAGATTCACTTAACAACCGGGTTATTAACTTATCAACCGCACTGATTCACTTAACAACTGCGGCGAGAAAGGTCGTAAAAAGGGACAAAAATTCACTTAACAAGCCTCTCGCCTACCAATATAAATTTTGGTCATAAAATTTGGTCTGTATATATCAGGCGCCTTTATTTTTATTTCCATTGTCTCTGCAGCACTCAGCCATTTGGAAAATCTTTTTGAGCCTGGGGAAAACTATATAATTGATTTTGTGTTTATTCACTGGGAAAAGGTACCATATATTTCAGAGGTCTTCAAACTTGACAACTTTAAGACTTGTGGACTTCAATTCCCAGAATTCTCCAGCCAGAAATCCACAAGTCTTAAATGTGCCAAGATTGGGGACCCCTGATATATTTGATGGCTCTTATTTCCTGTTGTTCGGATGAAAGGCTGGGAGGGGCCAAAAAGGCAGGTCCCTTTACTGTAGCTACCTGTACCTGGCACGCAGCCCAGATCAGGTTAGCCACACAAAGCTCGTACTCAGTTCAGGTGTATAAAATAGGATACAGTTTTTTTTTCCTCCTCCCACACTGCATGAGGATTTCAAACCTTGCCATATTTCCTTTTTTTATGTCCGAAGATAACGAATTCGCAAAGCTTCCAGGAAAAGGCTGTGGGCCTTGGGAGCAGGAATGCTGAGGAGGAGAATAAAACGGGAGAGGTGGAAAAAAAAATTGAAAAAGGTTATGCATGATGGGAGGGTGCCAGACAAGGCAAAAAGGTGTGTCATGTCTTGGGGAAAGAAACAAAACAAAGAACAAGAAAAACTGCCTTGGAGGCTTTCCTGGTTAAAAAGAGAATGTGGAAAAAAAACCTTACAAAAATCCAATTTCAATATGCAGGTAGTCTTCGTGTTACGACCACAATTGAGTCCAAAATTTGTTGTTAAGCGAGACATTTGTTAAGTGGATTTTGCCCCATTTTACGACCTTTCTTGCCACTGTTGTTAAGCGAATCACTGCGGTTGATAAGTCAGTAACCCCGTTGTTAAGTGAATCTGGCTTCCCCATTGACTTGGCTTGTTGGAAGGTCGGGAAAGGGGATCACGTGACCCTGGGACATTGCAACCGTCGTAAGTATGAACCAGTTGCCAAGTGTCTGAATTTTGATCACGCATCCACAAGGATGCCGCAATAGTCATAAGTGTGAAAAGCGGTAGTAAGTTGGACTACCTGTACCATTAGCCTCAACCGTCTACGAGAAAAATGTTCCCATTAAATTCACTTAACAAATTTTCACTTAGCAACAGAAATGCTGGGCTCAATTGTGATCGTAGGCTGAGGACTACCTGCGGCATCATTTTTAGGGAGCTCTTCCAAGAGAGGCAAGAAACTCATAAAACTGCAATTTAAAAAAAAAGACCAGCAAGAAAGAAAAAAAATGCAAACAGGGTCGCATACCACTTTACCTGCAGTCCTTCTTAAGTCAGGGAACCTAGTTTATTGTGGCCCTTGGGGTATTTACCCACAGACTTGGCTCTCAAGATTTCCACTTGGGCAAAAAAAAAAAAAAAAAACAAGCCCCCCCCTCCCCTTCTTCCTGCCCAAAGCCAACAGGTTTTCCATCTGGGATTTCAGCCAAGAGTCACGACTCAGAGTTAACCCCTTCTCAGCCTTTGAGAAAATAAACTACCCGTATTTTCCGGAGTATAAGACGTACCCTTTCCCCCCCCCCACCCAAAAGAGGCTGAAAATTTGGGTGCGTCTTATACTCCGAATGCAGCTTTTTCGGAGCTTTTTTTTTCCAGCCCTAACAAGGTGCTAACGATCTTCCCGGCTCTTCCCAGCTTGTTTTCATTGCTATTCCCTCCGGAAAAGGTTTTTTTCAGCCCTAACCAGGGGATAAAATAATGTGCTGAAGCTGACCAGACTAAGGACGCTAACCAGATGAATACCTGGTAGGTAGATTTCCCCCCCTATTTTTCTCCCCCAAAACTAAGGTGCGTCTTATACTCGCTAGTGGATTAAAAGTGGGATTGGTCAATTCATCTAACCCAGTGTTTCCCAACCTTGGCAACTTGAAGATATCTGGACTTCAACTCCCAGAATTCCCCAGCCTTTCTGGGAGTTGAAGTCCAGATATCTTCAAGTTGCCAAGGTTGGGAAACACTGATCTAACCAATCAAATATTGCAATCCTAAGATTCCCAGGCCCTTGAGCCAGTTTGGTTTAGTGGTTAAGGAGGTTGTGAATTTTAGTCCCACCTTAGTCATAAAAGCTGGCTGGGTGATTTTGGGCCAATCACGCTTTCCCAGTTCAACCAACCTCACATGGCGGCTGTTGTGCGAAAACAGGAGGAGGAAGGAGAATTAAGCATGTCTGCCGCCTTGAGTTATTTATATAAATAATAAAGACAGGATAAAACAAATTTAAATTAAAAAAAACCCACACTTTTTAAAAATCTCATTTCCTCAATTTTGGGAACCTCAACTTGTCGCTCCATAATGCAATTTGCAATTTATGGAAGCAATGGACAAGCTGCAGTTTATTGGATCCCAAAAGGGTTGCAGTGATCTTTTAAACTACACCCTCCTACACAACGCATGCATGCAAAGACAGACACCTGCCGAAAACCTCAAAAGTGTTGCTGGGCCAAGCCCACAGGCTCCACAGGTTCTCTGAGTTGAGCAAGTTGGGAACAGCTTGCTTACATAAGGCTTCCCAGGGAAAACATGAACTGTCATGAGCAGACATGACTCAGCTGCGGTTTTTTTGCAAAGGTCCCACTGGAGGAAGGGGGGGGGAAGCAACCCTTCAGCCCCAGCCAAGGGTAAACCAAGCCACAACATGATACGCAGACAGTGCACAATTACCCTGGCAGAAGCAGCCTTAAATAACGGAGTGTGGAAGAGCAAAGCTGTGGCTTCCAAAATAACCCTGCTCTTTCTTCTCCAGAAATGAGTTGGCAACAGAAGGAGAAAAGTTCTTGCCCAACTTTGGATTCCCGAAGTCAAGGGCTGAGCTCCTGCTTGCCTGCTTTGTAAAACCTACATCGGCCTCCGGTTCCTGGAGATTTGTCAATATTGCAGGGAAGGAGGACAAAGACCAGGAGAATCCGCATAGGAAGTGGCTATTTTCCCCCTCACCATTCTGGCCTTGTTCTGCAGGTGAGAAGAACTTCAGGAGCTGAGCTTCTGTCCACTCGGCCACTCTCCAAGACCCTGCCTTGCTCAAAGACCAGAGGGGCTTCTAGGGTTCTGCTAAAATGTTCCCGTTCTCTCCTGGGACGATAACACTCACCTATCCCAGCTCCTAGTTTACGGTAGTGTTTCTCAACCATGGCAACTTTAAGACCCGTGGACTTCTGGGTAAATACCCAGAATTCCCTAGCCCACATTCCTAGCTGGCTGAGGAATTCTGGGAATTGAACTCCACAGGTCTTAAATAGCAATAGCAATAGCATTTAGACTTATATACCGCTTCATAGTGCTTTACAGCCCTCTCTAAGCAGTTTACAGAGTTCAGCATATTGCCCCCAACAATCTGGGTCCTCATTTTACCGACCTCAGAAGGATGGAAGGCTGAGTCAACCTTGAGCCTGGTGAGATTTGAACAGCTGAACTACTGAACTAGCAGTCACTGATGTAGGTTGCAGTGCTGCTTTTAACCACTGCGCCACCTCGGCTCCTTAAAGGTCTATTAAACACTGGTCTATTGTGATCTGGTTGAAGGTGGGCTAAATCCTTTCTCTTTCTTTCTTTCTTTCTTTCTTTTTCTTTCTTTCTCCCTCCCTCCCTCTTCTCATCTTTCTTCCCCCCTCCCTTTCTCTCTTTCTTTCCCCCCCTCCTCTCTCTCTCTCTTTCTCCTTCTTTTCTTCCTTTTCTCTCTCTCAGCAGTATGAGACTCCTACACAGGAACTAATTAAAAAGAAAAAAGCCACGTTTGCTGACAATAGCTGCTTAGACACTTATTATCAGTCAAAAGTGGTTTCCATTTCAGAGTCCATAAAATGCTCTTTGTAGCTATACCCAAAAATCCAATTTCACGGCTATTCTCAAATGATGGACCTCCCAACGGAGCCACAATCTCCATTTTTTAAATTAAATCAATTCCTTGACACTCAGCCCGCGTGCTGGAGAAAAACAGATTATCATAGCCACGGGAGGACCAAAGCTGGGCTGGAACATCATAGCTAGTCCTCTGTGCCTAACCATTGCTTGTCAAATAAGCCACTTAATTTTGTATATTCACATATTGTGCTAAACCATAAACCAAGGTTTGCAAGTCACAATAATCCTGCATGCCTGATTTCAAAGAAACCGTGGTAAGTTAAATGCCTTGTGTAAACCTGGCCATTGACTTTCCCTCTGCTTGCTGTTTTCTTTGGGTTGCAAAGGCAATAACCAGAGAGCGCCAAATCCATTTCAGTTGCCACTGTTGAACCAGTGGTTTGAAAGCTGAAGTCTGCTTTGTTACCACGGCTAACATTAGACGGAGGAGCGGCGTGTGGGCGCTGTTTAGGCTTTGCAACCACAGTAGCAAAGTCCAGATTTAATACAGCCGCCTCCTCTATCAACTCACCAAGTACGCCCAATATCAATTTAGTCAAACGTGGCAGAAAAAAAACCCCACAACACTGATATAGGAGCTGAGCCTTCAGGATGGGGAACTATTTTTGCTAGCAGCTCTTGACAGGTGTGGAGAAAAAGAGGCACCTGGACATTATAATCCTCGATTTACAACAGATCATTTAGTGACCGTTTGAAGTCACAACAGGACTAAGGACGTTTTTTTCACCCTTAGGACCGTTGCCAGCATTCCCCCATGGTCACCCCATTTACACTGGGGATGCTTAACAACTGACTCACCTTTTGCAATGTCCCGGGGTCATGTTATCCCCTTTTGCGACCTTTCTGACAAGCAATGGGGAAGCCAGATTCACTTAACAACAGTGTCACGAATTTAAGAACTGCAGGAAAGGTGGTAAAATGGAGCAAAATTAACTTAACCAATGTCTCACTTAGCAATGAAAATTTGGGACTCTTCTGTGGTCGTAACGGGAGCTCACCCTGTCGCACAGCGCTCAGGACTCGAACCCTGGAAAGCTGACAAGCTCAGTGTCTTTAACCACTGAGCCATCGCACCACCCCCTGACCGAACCACACTGGGAGAGAAACCCCTGTGCCTTGTCTGCCTGTTGCCAATGCAGCCGGTCCAGGGCCCAGGCCGCCTGGCAGGAGAGTGAATGACTCTGACTCATTGAGTTTCTGGACAGGCCAGCAAAAGACCTAAGAAGGAAAGCGTTTGACTCCCTCTTGTCATCCACCATTTGCATCGTGTGCCAGGAACGTTCAGCGTTCAACCCCTCCCTCTGCACTGAAACAACAAAGGGTGTGGCAGGGAGAGCAGGAAAAAAAAAATTCCCCTCCCCTTATCACAGGCAGCAAAAGCAATTTTGCTTTATTCCCAGGCTGCTTGGCAAGATGGTGGCAGCTCTACTTCTGTAAGGTAGTTTGCAAAACACAAACACACACACACACACACACACACACAACCCCAGCCTCTGGGTCCAGCTTTCTACCTGGCATCTATCTGCTCCTTTCTTTCGTAATTCCTCAGGGGAAAGAGAGGCAGGATCTGAGAGCCTGCTATTTTTTTTTCCTCCAACATCACAAGAACATTGTGAAGACAAACACTTGCTGTTCCCTGTATCGTATGTAAGGCAGGGTTTTCTCAACTTCGGGCGACTTTAAGGCAGGGTGGACTGCAACCCCCAGAATTCCTGGCTGCAGAATTCTGGGAGTTGGAAGTCCACCCATCTTAAAGTCGCTGAGGTTGAGAAACACTGGTGTATATATCATTCTGAGAGCTTTAGAGCTTTCTTGGGATGTAAATCAGGGGTGAATGTGGGATCCCCCGTTGGATTGCCACTTTAAGAGCTGTGGACTTCAACTCCCAGGATTCCCCAGCCTTTACGGCTGGCTGGGGAAATGCTGGCAGTTGGAAGTCAAACACCAAGTGGTCAAAGTTGAGGAGCGTTGATGTTCAAAGCATCTCAGGGCAATCCCATTATCCTATTATAGGTGAGGAGCGGGAGAAGCTCAAGAAGGCTTGTTGTGAATCCGTGGCACCCACGGCACAACCGCAACGTGCATTTTCGGAGGACTGCAGCTTGATTCCTAGGCCGAGGCTGCAAATGGGAAGAACCCTTTTGCAAAAGGAATCGCAACCAGACAGATGTACATTCTCAGCTTACCCAGATGGCTTAAAGTCTGTCTTTGGTAAAAAAAAAAAAAAGAAAATAAAACCAACCAGCAGCATTGGAGCTAAGGAAATTGGGGGGGGGGGTTTCCCGCCCCTCATGTGAGTCATCCTCAAAGGGTCTCTCTAGTCGCCACAGCCATCTGGTCTCTAGGATTATTCTTCGAGTGTGTCTCAAAACCTCTTCCAGGTTCTTTTTTAAGTCTGGCTCTCCTTATTACCGCTAAACTTTTTAAAACAGTCCTGGCCAGAGAATCCCAGGGTTATCTTCTGCCTCCAGGAGAAAAGGCGGTTTCAACATGTTCCTCACTCGGTTATTTTAGGCTTATCAACAGCCCTGGAGCTGGTCTCCTGTGTTAAATAAGAATCCCTTGGGGGAGAACAGATAACCTTCTATAAATAGCAAGGTAGATAGTGCTTTGTCCCTGTTCCCATTCTCTATTTTCGGACAGTTGTTGTTGATTTGTTATATAATTCATTTCACGGGAGGGTTGTGCGTTTTGTGGGATCTGGGTTTTGGTTTTTCCAAAACACAGGCGTTCATTATTTTTATTATTATTATTATTATTTGCACATCTGCCGTTTCTCAAATATGGAATATTGAAAGGCAGGTTGTCTTAAATGGAGACAACTAAAGATTTCAGCTCGTCTGGTTTAAAATTGGTTATAAATTTGGTTAGAGCCAGTTTGGTCTAATGCAGTGTTTCCCAACCTTGGCAACTTGAAGATGTCTGGACTTCAACTCCCAGAATTCCCCAGCCAGCGAATGCTGGCTGGGGAATTCTGGGAGTTGAAGTCCAGACATCTTCAAGTTGCCAAGGTTGGGAAACACTGGTCTACTGGTAAAGGAATCAGGCTAGAAAGCTAGGAGACAGTGAGTTCTAGTCCCGCCTTAGGCATGAAAGCTGGTTGGATGACTTTGGGCCAACCACTAGGAGAGAGTGAGTTCTAGTCCCACCTTAGGTGACTTTGGTCCAGTCACTCTCTCAGCCCAGTCCACCTCACAGGGTTGTTGTTGTGAGGAAAAGAGGAGGAGGAAAGTGTGGATATATTTGCCACTTTATTTGTAAAAACAATAAAGACCATACAAATACATAAAATGAGTAGCAGCAACTCTTATCAGATGCCATTTCCCAAGCTCTACCTTCTCTTTTAAACACTGATACTCATTTTCACAGAGTGTCCCAACAATATATACACATTTCTATAGTTCACCTCTGGAAAACTTGCAATACTCATAACCTCCTTTCAGAAGATAGTCTGAAAGGCCACAAAAAGGCTAAAGATATGCATGCTACAGTGCAAAATCGATATTAAGAAGGTACTTGGATCTTAAAGAGGGTGACCACAGGATAGCGTTAATTCTTTCTGAACCAACTATTACTTTCACATAACAAAATGTTACAATCAGGAGCATGTTTATCCATAATAAACAATGTATACCTCCAAAGTATGGATACTGCGGCATTCATATTACACATTATTTGAACACTTGGAAAGTATCAGCTATTGTGTAAAGCAGGGGTCTCCAATTTTGGCAGCTTTAAGACTTGTGGACTTCAACTCCCAGAATTCCCCAGCCAGCCATGCATGGCCAGCTGGGGAATTCTGGGAGTTGAAGTCCACAAGTCTTAAAGCTGCCAAAATTGGAGACCTTGGTATACAGTCCTCCTGCCACTTCAAGAAAGTTAGTTTAAGGCATGCTAATGAAATCAGGACAGCTGTGGAAACTCCAAACAGTGAAGAATTTCTATGTGCATATAAAAAGAACTACAACAGGGTCCGATCGGATGCCATCTGCTGACTTCAATAAACCTAGACGTTAACCTATCGCGTGGTTCTTCAAATGCAATGTGCCACTGTACAAAAACCGTACTGTTACGTGGTTTCATCTAAAGCCATGACAGTAGCTTCATCTACCGCGTCTGGTTCAGAAATCTCTGGATTTGCAGTGCAAACAATCTGTACCAGCATTAGATATTCTTGGTGATAGAGCTGAAAAGATGGGTGGGTAGGACTGAGGAGGAGGAGGAGAGAAGCAAAGGGAAAAAGAGGGAAGGGGAAGAGAAAGGAAAAGAGGGGGGAGGAGGAGGAACATCATCAGTGCTAGAAAGGAGGGGAGTTTATGATGATGGAGGAGGAGGAGGAAGAGGAGGAGGAGGAAGAACATTATCAGCGCTAGAAAGGAGGGGAATTGGAGGAGGACGAAGAGGTCATCGGTGCTAGAAAGGAGGGGAGTTTATGGTGGTGGTGGTGGTGGAGGAGGAGGAGGAGGAGAGGAGAATATTCTGAACCTGCTTCCCCAACCCAAATTTCCTAGATCCTAGCTATCTATAGGTTAAAGAAGGCAACACTAAGGTGCTTATAGGATTACTAGTCAGATGATAGGAAAAAAAAATCTGCATTTTCAGAAATCTGTAGTGGATGTGCATTCCTGGTGCTGACAAACGTCAGTGCGTTCAAGCTAACTTTCCACATGTTTGGTTTATCTCAAGACAAAGAATTCAGTGAACCTGACCAGCAATATTTCCATACTGTGCTCCAAATTGCCTCAGGACATGCTAATGCTGCAGCTATAAAGAATGAGCCTAAGCCCCAGCCCAGAAAATCCTCAAAATATCGCAGAGAAAGAGAGAAAAGGCAACATTACCCTTACACACACATAATGACAGAGCTACAAGAACTTCAGAGGTTTCCAAAGGAGAAAAACATCTTGTGATTTTTGAGAGTCAAGTGCTTCCAATGCAAAGAAAAAGTACATTACTGTTCTACACACACACACACACACACACACACACACACACACACACAGTTCTGTAAAATTTGCATTCAAGGATCTGGACCAAAACAACAACAAAATGCGATCCTTTTATAAAATTATATAGGCAGCCTGAAATAAATCTCGTTTTGCAACATTACACTTCCAAAATAGTTAATAATGCACTGTCTCAACTATCTGCGTTATGTTCAGAACCCAATGAAAATGCGAAAAATAGAAATTATTACTAATTCTAATAGAGTATGCGTCATCATTAGGACTGGAACAATTTTTTTTTACCCCGGGGACATTTGTATCAACCCAGCACTCTACAGCTTTTCCACTTCCATTCACCATATTGGTAAGAACAGGGTTCACTCCTGGGACATTTCAGGCAAAAAAAAAAATATCCAGATGACAATGTCAAACGGCTTCTGTAGGGCTTCTAGAAAAACTATATGGTTATACCCAAGAGGTTACCAAGAATTAAGCAGCTCTCAAAGGATGTTCTACCTTTTAAGAAAAGATATATACGTATTGTAATTATCTCAATAAAAATATCATAAACTGTTTAATGGAGCTTTCTAGAGTTACAGGTAGTCCTCAACTTACAACCACAATTTAGCCCAAAATTTCTGTTGCTAAGCGAGATAGTTGAGTTTTGCGTTATTTTACTTTTCTTGCCACCGTTGTTAAATGAATCACTGCAGTTGTTAGGTTAGTAACACGGTTGTTAAGTGAATCTGGCTTCCCCCATTGACTCTGCTTGTCAGAAGTTCGCAAGAAGTGATCACATGACCCTATGACACTGCAACCGTCATAAATATGAATCAGTTGTCAAACGTCTGAATTTTGATCACATGACCACAGGGATGTTGTAGTGGTCGTAAGTGTGAAAAATGATCATAGGTCACTTTTTTTCAGTGCCTTTGCAACTTTGAATGGTCACTAAAGAAACTGTTGTAAGTCAAGGACTACCTGTATAATCTATATAACAGGGGTCGGGAACCTATGGCTCGCGAGCCAGATGTGGCTCTTTTGATGACTGCATATGGCTCGCAGCAGGGGTGAAATCCTCCCGGTTCGCCGGGGCCAGTCCTTCGGTGTATAGCCGATGGAACTGGCGGCGGTTGCGGCGCGGAGCTTCTCCTGCCCGCTTTCCCGTCCCGGCTGAACACAATCACCGCTTTCCCGTCCCGGCTGACCACAATCATTTGGGTTATTTTTCCCTCTGTGCATGCGCGCGCATGCACAGAGGGAAAAATAACCCAAATGGCGGCGTTCAGCCGGGACGGGGGGAGCTAAAAAACGGCCATGGCCACATCCCCGCCGTTCTCCAGCCAAGCGGCTGAAGAAGCCCCGGAGCCCCGCCGCCAACCTGCGTCTCCTGCTGGGAAGGAGCCTCTGTCGCTGTCTCTCGCGGGGTTCCAGCCACCCGACTGAGTCCCTGACCGCGGCACCGGCAGGGTTAATGCGTATGGGAGAGGAGAGAGAGCGCTACCGCCGCCGCTGCTGCTTTCACCGCTCCGATATTTCTTTGGTGGGCGCGCGCGGGAGGGACCGCTGAGCAGAGGTACCCGGCGAGCGGGGTGAGAGGCGTGGGGATGCCAGAAGTGGCGGCGGCGGCGACAGGCTCCTGCCCGCGTCTCCCACCCGCCTCTTGCCTTAAGCTGCCGGGCGCCTCTGCTCCATGGTCCCTCCCGCGCGCGCCCACCAAAGAAATATCGGAGCGGTGAAAGTAGCAGCGGCGGCGGGTAGCGCTCTCTCTCCTCTCCCATACGCATTAACCCTGCCGGTGCCGCGGTCAGGGACTCAGTCGGGTGGCTGGAACCCCGCGAGAGACAGCGACAGAGGCTCCTTCCCAGCAGGAGACGCAGGTTGGCGGCGGGGCTCCGGGGCTTCTTCAGCAACCCACCCACCTACCTCGCTTGGTGCGGTTCCCCGCACTTGACGTCTTGGAAGAGGGCTGGGCGAGGGAGAAAGGAGCCACGGTGGGGATTGGTTTGCAGAGAGAAAGAAAGAAAGAAAGAAAGAAAGAAAGAAAGAAGAAGAAGAAGAAGAAGAAGAAGAAGAAGAAGAAGAAGAAGAAGAAGAAGAAGAAGAAGAAGAAGAAGAAGAAGAAGGGAAGGAAGGAAGGAAGGAAGGAAGGAAGGAAGAAGAAGAAGAAGAAGAAGAAGAAGAAGAAGAAGAAGAAGAAGAAGAAGAAGAAGAAGAAGAAGAAGAAGAAGAAGAAGAAGAAGAAGAGAAAGAAAGAAAGAAAGAAAGAAAGAAAGAAAGAAAGAAAGAAAGAAAGAAAGAAAGAAAGAAAGAAAGAATCATTACCAATGCTATGATGGAAATCACCAACTCAAAGACAAATATCACTTTGGAGCAAGGAAGCTGCTACAGCAGCAACAAATTAAACAGCACAAAGACAGGGATTCTCTCAATATCCCATTGTCCCTATTGACATTTAGTTGAATTCACTTTTAAAATATATTATATGGCTCTCACTGAAATAAATTTCCAAATTTTTTGCTTTCATGGCTCTCTTAGTCAAAAAGGTTCCCGACCCCTGCTATATAAGGTAAAGCTTCCCCTCGCGCATATGTGCTAGTCATTCCCGACTCTAGGGGGCGGTGCTCACCTCCGTTTCAAAGCCGAAGAGCCAGCGCTGTCCGAAGACGTCTCCGTGGTCATGTGGTTGGCATGACTAAATGCCAAAGGCGCACGGAACGCTGTTACCTTCCCACCAAAGGTGGTCCCTATTTTTCTACTTGCATTTTTTACGTGCTTTCGAACTGCTAGGTTGGCAGAAGCTGGGAGAAGTAACGGGAGCTCACTCCGTTACGCAGCGCTAGGGATTCGAACCGCCAACCTTTCTGATCGACAAGCTCAGCGTCTTAGCCACTGAGCCACCACGTCCCTTATAATCTATATAGAAATTATTAAAAAGATAGGCAGGAAGAACAATGGCAATTGAAACAACACAAGATCATGTGACTATATTGTCCAACCGCACCATATTTCCCTAAGCCATGGATTCACCGTTCCCACTCTTAAGAGAAATCGTTCATAGGCAATTCTTTTGCTAAATAGGGACATTAGTAGCCATAGACAAAGTTATTGAAACATTACACACACACAGACCGACCAAACTGGGTCTTATTAAAACATTAATGCAGTACTATTTTTATTATTATTATCTCAAAAATCTGAGTGCATGACAACCAAGACGTTCTGCGGTTAAATTTGCCTTAACCATTCATGTTATAGATTTTTAAGATACACCCACAAATTCAGGCTTGTTGTTCACATAAAGGGAAAGTAATCTCCAAAGCCTGGAAGAGAAAACAAACTTTCTTCAGTCCTTTTGTCGGCAAGCCTTTCTCAAAAAGAATAATTTAATGGCTAAAATGCGCCATATTTATTGATATTTTAGAAAACCAGATAATTAGGATATTTAAAAACAAGAAACCTCTTTTTCCTTGTCATGTATTTTACATGAAACAACGTAAGCATTTCTTTATTGGCTGTGAAGTAATGAAAGTTCAGTCTCCCTAGTTAAAATTAAATTACCAACATTTGGAGTTTTTAATTTAAACAAAACTATGTCCACTTTTAACTGTGTCCTGATTCAGGTAAGTTAAATGTGCTAAAAACAGATGTCAGCAACTTTATTACATCTCTGAAAACCTGAACAATCCTGAACTGACACTTTTTGGGGAAACTCATGATACGGTCACTATAGAAAAGCTACAATTTTTAGTGTATGGAGACATGCCAGTTTGCCTCCTTTTATGCTTTACTCAATAAAAGTCTGTTTTCAAGAGCCTTCCCGGCTTAGCCATTGGCTGTTTTTTTTTTTAATTAACTGTTGTACAGTTAAGTCAGCTTTATTATTTTGTCATGTATCCTCTTAAATAGGATTTTTCTGTTCTGCAACAGTAGCCCTGATTAGACCATGTGGTTCGAAGCCCTTTCAGCAGAAAAGTGCCCAGTAAAATCAAATGCAAATAAATCATAATTTACTGTTAGTGGAGTACAAAAAGTCTCTCTCTCTCTCCCCTCTCCCTCTCTCCCTCTCTCTCCCTCCCTCTCTCCTGCCTCCAATTCAGGATACTTAATAAGAATCCTTTGAATGAGAACTAAAACATTCAGCAAAATCCTAAAGACTGCAAGACAAAGGAAGCATCAAATTTAACAAAACTGTCTTAGATTCGAACTCGTTTCCTCCTACTTGGACAGCAAAGGTTGGACTCGGCTCCTACTTGGACAGCAAAGGTGACTAACAAGCAAGGCACTGGAAGGGAGGGGGAAATCACAAAACTGCGTCTCACTAACTTTGGCCATATCGTGTGGGGAAATTCACTGGAGAAAGCAATTATGTTTGGAAGAGTTAGTGGGAAAAGGAAACCAGGCCGCCAAAGAACACGGTGGCTGCACACCATCAAAAGCTGACACCAGCCAAAAGAGCATAGAACAACTCAAAGAAGTAGTGCAAGATCAGAAGACATGAAGAGACCCGGCCCTTAGCACCACCAAGAGTCAGACTGACTGGGCAGATTGTATCATCATCATCGTCATCACAGGATGAGTGTAAGCCCCAAGAAGAGAGTATTGAGAACGGGGGATCTCTGCTTACCATGCCGCCAAGGATCCTTGGGCTCCACAGCACCAGACACGATGTCTTCATCAGAAGGGAAAGTCACGTGCTTTGCCCCGGGCTTAAGCTTCCCCTCATCCACAGATGGAGAACCCTGACTTAACAGGTCATCTGCCGGTGTGTCCCCACTTGCTGCTTCCAAGCTTAAACAGCAGTTCTGAGAGGAGGACTCAGCCTTGTCATGCAAATGCTTATTTTGCTCAGCAGCAGACCGTTCCATGTCCCTAAGGCATTCTTGAGCGGTCGTCCCAAGAGGTTCTGCGACCAAAGAGGTGTTGCCGCCGTCAACCACTTCGTTGACCGATGACCGTTCCTGCGGATGGTTCAAAGCGTCCAACGATTTCAAGTCCTCCTCTGTCCCATCGCAACTCTCGGTCCCTTTCGGGTCCTCCTTTAAAGAACACGAGGTACAACGCTCTACAGTATCTTTGACATAAGGATGGTCCTGGAGGGAGGGAAGGGCCTCTGTACTTTTGGAACAAAACTCCTTAGTGTCTTGAAACGTCTTCATGCCATCTTGGCTATCGTTCAGTTGGGAAGCAGCAGGCCAGGGGTCAGAGCGCCCCAAAAGGGTCTCCTCTTCCTTCCGCACAGCAGGGGCGGGCAGGAGCAGCAGCACACGATCGCCCCCCTCAGCAGCTTTGCCTTGTGGCTGCACAGGTGAAACCTGCACACACTCCATAGCCAGGCAGGTGAGATGGGTGTCTGTCAAAGGGGGAGCTCCTTCTTCCCTTCTCATGAGTCCTTCGGAGTCATTACTTAAGGAACAGAACTCACCTTCTCTTCCTATCTTTTGCTGCCCACTCCTTCAGGAAAGGGGAGGGGAAAGCTCTCACGTTTTCCAGGCCTTCTCCGTATAAGCAGTGGTGTAAAGAAACCCACCTCTTGTTGGACCAAAGGAAGCTGCTACATGAAGCATGGGTGAAGATTAAAAGAAATTGGGGAGGGGAGGAGGAGAAGAGATAGAATGCAAGGGCCTCTCTCTCTTTCTCTATGTAAAATCCTTGTTTGAGATTAGAAGAAAGCAACTGCTAGGAGAGACACAGCATCAAGGGAACAGCATGGAGAGGGTTGAATTTATGGGGGAGCGAAGGATAATTAAATGGTTCCCAGCAATGCCTTCCTAGCCTGCAAAACAGAGAAAACGATTCGGTTTCATTATCCTTCCCAGTAAAAAGGGATCAGGCAAGGCATGCATAAGCCGGAAATGCATCGGGCTTAAATAACCGGACGATAAAAAAAAATATCCGTCTGGCAGCAGGGAGAGGAAAGGAAAAGTTTACACAAGCATGACCTCGCGAGGCCCACAAAACAAATAAGCCGCAGCTGTCAGAAGCCAAACCAAAAGCATCAGGAGGGGGGGGTCGACTTTCCTGGTGCAGAAAGGATTTTTTTTTAAAAAAAGAAAAATATGGGGAGGGGGAGGCGTTGCTTTCTGCAGAAGGATGCACGCGCCAAGGAAAAGTTGGGGGAAATGATCGCCTCCGAGGTATGCAGTCAGTCTTGGGGGGGGGGAGGAGAGGAAAAGAGAAATATATATTTAAAAAGCGGGGGTCACCGTCCACGGGGGGAAGGAGGAAGGGGGTCTTCTGGAGATGAGGTAAGCTGGGGGTGCAGAGAAGGAACCCCTCCAGATAAAAAAAAACAAGCAAGCGGCCAGGCGAAGGAGAGAGAGGGGGGATCCCGTCCAGGCGAAGGGGCCTCGAGATCCCCTTCCCCCACTTTCTTCGGGGAGGGGGCGGCAGGAGAGGCCGCCCGGGAGGAATACGCACCCGGAGGAGCGCCGGGAGTCGGGGCAGGAGAGGAGAGCGGGCAGGCGGGAGGCCCAAAGCCGCTCGCGAGGCAGGGGACGGCGGAGGAGCAGCCACACCGGGATTCGCCGCCGCCTCAGGCAGGTGCGGACGCAAAAGAAGACGCCTCTCCCCCTTCGCCGCCGCCAGGGCTAAGTGCGCTTGCGGCCTGCGCATCGGCCGACGCACTTTCGACAAAGCGCTGCCCGAGCGGCTCGGCTTTCGTTCCCGCTCTTCTCTCCCAATCCAGAGGCGGTCCTCGGATTCCCCATACCCGCCTTTCCCCTAAGAAGGGTTCCGCGATTTTGTCTTTTTTTTTTCCTAGTCTTCACCCGGCCGGTGGGAGTTTGGCGAATCAGCGAGTGGATTTTGCGAGCCAGCGCGCGGAGCGAAGCGGCCCCTCCTCCTCCTCCTCCTGGCTGGCCTCCCCGCTCGCCCCCCCCTCCCCCGCCCACTCCCGACTCCAGGGAGTGAAAGCGCCTGGTTTGGGTTTCCGTTCCGCACTTTCGGTTTTCCATATACGGTGTCTCGAGGAAAGAGAAGCGCCGCTCAAATCCCACCCCGGGTGGTTTCAGAGCGGAGAGTGAAACCGAATTTTAAAATTCAAAAAGAAAGCACGGGGGCGACCGAAAGTGGATCTCGAATGTGCCGATAGGGGAAGCGGACTGAACCAAAAAAAAAACCACCTCCAACCGCCTGACTCTGACGAAAAGCTCACGCTTTCTTAGCTCACTTTCCCAAGGCTACGTAGGGAGAGGGGGGGGGGGGAGGAAGGAATAAAAAAAAATGACTGACGCATGCGCCTTGCTCGTCTCCCAGCTTATTAGTCTAAAGTCATAGATTTGGCAGTCCTCCTCTGGCTAGAGAGGACGCAGTTCAAGCGATTGGCCTAAGGAAGAGCTTATAGTGTTTCCGGGCAAAGAGGTCACGTTGCTCTCTCCGCCATTATCCCGTCGGTTTCTCCTCGCTTCAGGAGGAGCGAATCTCAGGCTGTCATGAGGAGCTAATTCCAGCCAGGCCCGTGCAAGTTAGTTCACGTTAATTAAGGAATTTTTATGGGAATTGTTACTTTTCTGGGCCAAGGGGAGGTGGTTAGGGTTAGGTACCCCAACCAGGCGCCCTCCATAATTATTACATTAGGCTGCCTTGCCCTGCTGGGCTCTTAATCTCATCCAGCTCTTGATCTCCGTGATGGATTTTCGGCTCAAAGTCTGCTATAACCCCAAGAAAGAAACCGAGCCAGGATTTTAAAAAAAAACCATTGTCTGTTAGCCCAGAAAACGGTCTTTTTTAAAAAAAAAACCAGGGATTAGATTAGATTAGATTAGATTATTATTAGAGTTGGAAGGGACCTTGTAGGTCATCTAGTCCAACCCCCTCCCCCCCTCAGGCAGAAGCCCCTACCCAGTGTTTCCCAACCTTGGCAACTTGAAGATGTCTGGACTTCAACTCCCAGAATTCCCCAGCCAGCATTCGCTGGCTGGGGAATTCTGGGAGTTGAAGTCTAGACATCTTCAAGTTGTCAAGGTTGGGAAACACTGCCCTACACCATTTCGGATAAGTGGCAGTCCAATCTCCTTTCGAAAGTCTCGGGTTGGAGCTCTCACTTCTTTCTTAGTTTCTTAGATAGGAAATCGGAGTCTTCTGGGGGGGTGGCACAACCCCCCCCAAACAAACCAGGAATTGCTTTTATGGGTTATTAACTTTTTGTTAACATGGAAGGCTTGACTTCCACAAATCATGGTTAACAAGCCTTGGTTTATTGCCACGTGAGAAGTAGCCTCCCATCTGGATATCATCACCCCATAAATCCTTGCAGGTTGGAGTCTGGGCAACTGAATGGAGCTGAGTGATTACTGGCCCGATGCCCTTCCTGTCACCAGTGCGGAGTTTTATTCAGCAGAAATATTCTCATTGTGCCCAGAGAGAGAAATATCTGCCTCTCCCTAGGATCGAACTCACAGCCTCCTGATTGTGAGGAGAGAGCTCCACCTCTAGGCCACCGCACCACTCTAGCCTGTAGCGTTGTATATTATTGAATAAGCCACATGTGGCTGGGTTTACCCAACTTGCTCAATTGTGAACTAGAATGTGGTTTGTTTGATTTAACAGGATGTCTAAGGGTGTTTTTGGTTGGCTAGGTTTGATGCCAGATTGTTTTGTGTTAAAATGTTGATGTTTCTCAACTATCAAATTTGAGGAAACCCACCATTCCTGGGCAGTGGTCCTACTATGGCAGTACATAGGTTTGTAACACCTTGCCAGAAATGGTGGATTTCCTCAAATTTCCTACACCAGTAAGAGGCCCTGAGGTTAGGATGAGGTTAGGATGAGTTCAAGAAGACTCTTCGTGTTAGATTCCATTCCCTTTCTGACCAGAGAGCTATAATCTGGGGAAACCCATCACTCTGTGCCACCTTCTAAGGCTCCATGAGATTGCAGTCAAAATAATGGGTAAAAAATTGCATGCAATTGGAAGACTGTTCTGCCTCTTAAGAAACTTATATGCCAAATATTTGCTTTCATAATTCTGATGAAAACATTTTGACTGGAGAAACTCTCGAAAGCTACGAAACAGATGTAAATACAGAAAACAAAGTATTATTGAATGATCGTTCCATGGATACCTTTCTCTTGAGTTATGTATGGTACATTTGCTCTTAGTTTCAGCATGTCTTAATTTTGGCCTGGGCTCTATTACTGTGATAGGCTTGATAAATATTTCATTTATTGTTCATTTGATGGCTGTCATGTCTGTAAGAATATCTAGATACTCGTTAATAAGGGGTAGATAGCAATAGCACTTAGACATATATACCGCTTTACAGTGGTTTACAGCCCTCTCTAAGCGGTTTACAGAGTCAGCATATTGCCCCCAACAATTTGGGTCTTCATTTTACCCACCTCGGAAAGATGGAAGGCTGAGTCAACCCTGAGCCTGATGAGATTCGAACTGCCAAATTGCAGGCAGCCGGCAGTCAGCAGAAGTAGCCTGCAGTACCGCACTCTAACCACTGCGCCACCGTGGCTCTTATAGGTAATTTCATGCGTCCCAGTTGTTTCAAGCTACAGCTCCCGTAGTCCCTGCTAGCTGAAAGTGATAAGAGTTATATATTCAGAGTGGTTGTTGACCGATTGTTGCATTAAAAGGTGGCAGGCAAAACTGATTAATTGCTCACTCATGAGATTAATCACAACGACCTTGCTGTTTTCAACAGTGGTCTGCAGAATGTGGCCCCTGTAAAAGGGGCCACATTGTAAAAGCCCAGAGCTGTTGCTGATGTTTGGAAATAAATTAATTCTGTAGGGGAAGATCCTATTTAGCTCCTTGTCTGCGGTGATCTTGTATTGACTCTCCCATCCTTTTGCAATAATACATGAAATGCCTTTGGCAGGCCCGGCTTTATTGTCCGTCGCTTTTATTGAGAGACTGCCCCTTAGTCTTCATACTGAGAAAAGACCACCCTGTGCATTTTGGCTTCTAGCGGCACCCGCATCCCTCCACCACCATGTCTTGGTAGGTCTTGAGGACCACCATATCGTTCTGGTCTAGGTAAAGCATAGCAATGGGGCTGAGCTCTGTGGGCACGCAGCACGCCTTGGGCACTTTGGAGTTCACCGAGTTCAGGATGGTTTGCACCACAGCATGGCTGGAAGAGTTCATGTGGTCGGCCAGCGGAAAGCGACAGTCCCCCGAGCAATAGAAAGCATGGTAGCCGCTGGGAGCAATGATCCAGTCGTTCCACCCCACCGCTTTGAAATCCACAAACAGGCGGTGCCTTCTGCACCTGGTGCTGCTTTTCGTCTTCGGCCTCAGGCCCTTGTGCTTCCTGGCGGAGGCCGGGACTTTAGCCGCTCCTCTGCCTCTAACGGGGCGGCTTCTGCTTTGCCTTTTTCTGTGGGTCAGAGGTTGCCCTCTTTGGTCCTGGCTGTAGGTGACCAGTAAAGGTCTTTCGAGAGCCCACTGAGCCTCCTCTTGGCCGGGAGAGCGTCTTGCACGGAGGGGAGTCTGTTGGCGCGGAAGATCTTGGCTGCGGTTCGAAGGCTGCACCTCGACCAGAAGGCCCAGGTTACGCTTCCGTTCTCTTGCTTCCTGGAAAGCAGCCGTCACATCAAAACTCACCCATTTGGGCTGGCTGGGCGTCACAAATTTGCACGTGAGGAGCCGGCTCTTGTTTGGGGCCACAGGTGGGGGATCCACGGCGTGGTAAACGTGGATGTATGCGCTCTGGCTTTCCTTAGGGGAGTGATAGAGACGCAACTCAAGGGCGGCCAGCTCCTCCTCCAAAGGCAGCCCAGTGAGGTTGAACAGGAAGTAGAACGAATTTCCTGCGCCTTCAGAGACATGCGCCGAATCCTCTAAATGTGGAAAAAATGAGCAGAAGTAAAGAAAAATTGGGACGGACAATTCGAATCAAATAACTGCTTTGCTGGAGTTAGCAGGAAGTCTTTTGCCCTGTTGCTTATTTCCTTCTCCAGCCAAGCAGTTGCTGTCTCGGAAGCTCACAAGTGTGACCTGGGGACAACAGCATCCCTTGTCATTTCTATCTAGAATATAGCACATACTGGTAGTCCTTGACTTATGACCACAATGGAGCTCAAAATTTCCTCTGCTTAGCAAGATAGTTAAGTAGATTGTGCCTCATTTTATAACCTTTTATAAGCAGATCACTGCAGTTGTTAAGTGAATCATGAGGCTGTTAAGTGACTCAGGCTCTCCCCCCCCCCCCCGCCCCTCCATTGACTTTGCTTGTCGGAAGCCAGCTGGGAAGGTTACAAAAGTGGTCAGGTGAGACCCCAGGACGCTGAAATGACCGTCATAAATATGAGCCAATTGCTAAATGCCTGACTTTTGATCACATGACCATAGAGGTTGTTGCGGCAGACAAAAATGTGAAAACTGGTCATGTCACTTTCCCCCCGGCTATTGTAACTTCGAACGGTCACTAAATAAATGGTTGTAAGTCGAGAACTGCTGAATTGCCTTTGAAATAGAAGTTTAGTCTTTGGTTCTGTAAGGCAGATTTTCCCAAGTTTTCCGGCTTTGTGGAAGGAATGGTTTGCGCAAGCGGCCGGCAAGCACTCGCACAGCTGTATTTGCACCAGCGGTGTGCAAGGGAGCGCACATGCATTTACCTGCTGCTCGTGCAAGGGAGCATATGCACACACTCAGCAGCCATTTCCACAGGCCAGTTGCAAACCCCTCACGGCCCACAGGTTGGGGAAATTCCCCTGTCATAAGAGGAACGTTGACTTGGGTAGTTACGATGGGATCCAAAGCCGATTATATTTAAGCCTCAGTGCTTTTGCCTTAAGAAGAAATGAAAGTTTTGGAGCAAGCTCAGAACACGTCATTTACTTTTATGGCTATCGTGTTAGACCGGCAACTTCCTCCTGTGGTTTTAAAACAACAGCCACACAAGGAAGTTGCCAGTGCAACACGCTCTCTCTTCTCTGAACATTTTAGCCGCTGAAATTGGCAGTCAACCAATCTTTGGGGAGACCATTGCTTTCCTTGCTCCATAGATGGCACCAGAATCCAAATTAATGACTTTTAGTCCAGTTCTCACCTCGGCAGTGAAAGCACAAGGCCCCTGTTTTCGAGAATAAACAACAACAACAACATACAGTGACTTCCATAGATAACTGTTGGGGAAGCTAAAATGTCTGTGGAGATTCTCAGTCATCCAGGTCCTGGTTGCCCCAAAGGTGCTTTTTCAAAAGACAACTGGACTTTGTTTAGGCCAGAGGTCTTCAAACTTGGCAACTTTAAGACTTGTGGACTTCAACTCCTAAAATTCTCCAGCCAGCTAGCTCCAGCTATGCTGGCTGGAGAATTCTAAGAGTTGTAGTCCACAAGTCTTAAAATTGCCAAGTTTGGGGACTCCTGGTTTAGGCATTTGGCTGATTGATATCACGTGAAGTATTACTACCGCTACTGGTAAGACCACACCTGGAATACTGCAACCAATTTTGGTCACCATACTACAAAAAAGATGTTGAGACTTTGGAAAAAGTTCAGGGAAGAGCAACTAAGATGATCAAAGACCTGAAGACTAAAACATATGAAGAACAGCTGCAGGATTTGGGTTTGGCTACTCTAAATAAAAGAAGAATTAGGGGGGACATGATAGCAGTATTCCAGGATTTGAGGGGCTGCCACAAAGAAGGGGGGGTCAAATTATTCTCCAAAGCACCAAAAGGCAGGACAAGAAAGAATGGATGGAAACTAATCAAAGAGAGAAACAACCTGGAATTAAGGAGAAACTTCCTGACAGTGAGGACAATGAACCAGTGGAACAGCTTGCCACCAGAAATCTTGGGCGTTCCATCACTGGAGGCTTTTAAGAAGAGACTGGACAGTCACTTGTCTGAGGTGGTATAGGTTCTCCTGCTTGAGCAGGGGGCTGGACTAGAAGACCTTCAAGGTCCCTTCCAGCTCATTCATTCTATTAAATCTTTCTAATTTTGGATCGTGGCGTTTGGTGGGTCTGCCACGGAATACTTAAAAGAGTTAGAAGAAGTCAGGCTGAAGGTCTGCCTAGCTTGGCACTCTCTGCTTTACTGGCTGCAGATTCTTAAGAAGAAAGAGGAGGTTTCACCCTGTCTCCTAAAGCTTTTGGCCTGGAGATAGCTGGTGATTCGCCCCTGGGATCTTTCGCATGCCAACTTGGGCTCTATCCATTGAGCTAAGTCCATCCCACTTAAGCAGCCCCATCGGCTTGTGATGTTTGTGGCTTTCTGCCCCTCGGCTCTTTTTCCCCAGAGAGTTTTATACGTGCTGAGTCCTGCCACCCCGTTAATCTTTGATCCGCGGTCCCCAAAGAGATCCCGACTTTCTCTCCCCTCTCCTCCCTCGGCCCCATTGAGGTGGGGAATTGAGCAGGGGTCTCACCAACGTGATGGAAGATGCGCACGGTGTTGGCTGTGGCTGCTCGGCCTTCCAGGAAAGCTTGCTCGGTGTCCTTTGGAGAGGCTGGAAGCTGCCTGGAGGAAAATCGGTATAAATCCAGCAGGTACTGGGGGACCAGCAGTTTGGGTTTGGGGTCTGGGCGCCTTTGCAAGCCCAGCCGTTTCAATAGAACGGTTTGGAAGGTTTGGATGGGAAGCTGCTCCGGCACGTGTTTGCTCGTGGGCTTAGCAGTGCCTGCTGATGCCATCTGGAGACACTCGGATGCCCAGAAGGCGAGAGGTATGAATAAAATCACCCAAACAGGCAAGTTACCAGAAACCATTGTGGAACTGGAGACGTTGGGGCAGGTGAGGGAGGAGAGAGAGAGAGAGGGAGGGAGGGAGAGAGAGAGAGAGAGAGAAAATTATGGATAAATATAGCATATAAGATAACCTTTATTGTTGCTTTTTTCTGTGAACTCACTGGCACACGTTAAAAAATGAAATAAAATGATATAAAAAATAATGAGTTTAGAAGTGACACCGATAATTTAAAGATGCATGGGAGTATGTTATCAGTCTGTTAAATATAAGATGTATTAGGATTAGAATCACTCAGGGAAAGGGTTTAGAGCAGTGTTTCCCAACCTTGGCAGTTTGAAGATGTGTGGACTTCAACTCCCAGAATTCCCCAGCCAGCGAATGCTGGCTGGGGAATTCTGGGAGTTGAGGTCCAGACATCTTCAAGTTGCCAAGGTTGGGAAACACTGGTTTAGAGGGAGAAAGAGGAAGTTGAAGGGAGGGGAGAAAAGAAGGAGTGGAGGGAAGTAGGAAGAGGGAGAGAAGGAGTAAGAAAGTAGATGGAGGAGATGGAGATAGAGTGGAGTGTAAAGAAAAGAATAAAAACAGACTGATAAATAACAGCATAAATATGTGCAAAAATAGGATATTGAATCATAATTGATTGGATAAAAATGTATAATTATGTATGTTGTAGAATGTTTTAAGGTATATACATTGACGTATATATGGAAATTGTGGAGAAAAAATAAAAAATATTTAAAAAATGAAATTCTCTGTGCCCACTTTCAAAAGAAAATATATAGAATAGAATTCTTTGTTGGCCAGGTGTGATTGGACACAAGGAATTTGTCTCCGGTGCATAAGCTCACAGTGTACATACAAACAGTAATAGGTCATAAGTCAATAGGTATATAACACCACCAACAAAGATACCTGTCACCTGTACAGGGAGTCCTCAACTTACGAGAGTTTGTTTAGTGGCTGTTCCTAATTATAACAGCACGGGGGGGGGGGGGAGAACCATTTTTTCACACTTATGACCATTGCAGCCTCCCCCAGAGTGACGTGATCAAAATTTAGACACCTGGCAACTGGCTTATGTTTCTGATGGCTGCAGTGTCCCGGGATCACGGGATCCCCTTTTTGTGACCTTCTGACCGACAAAGTCAACGGGGAAGCCAGATCCACTTAACAACCAGTGTTACTAATTGAACCAATTGCAGGGATTTGCTTAACCACTGTGGCAAGGAAGGTCGTAAAATGGAATCAAACTCAACCTGACAACTGTCTCGCTCAGCAACAGAAATGTTGGGCTCAATCGCCGTAAATTGAGGACCCAAACGCCAGCTAACTAAAAAAGGAGCATTGTTTTTGTAGTCCTACTTTCTTTCTACCTACCTACCTACCACCCACCTATCCTGAAGGAGGACTTACTTGCAAAAGTTGAAGTTCTCGGCAAGAATCCATGTTCCTTTCCCCACTTAATGGCCTCTCCTTGTCCGCTTGCTCTTCAAGCTTTTCCCAGCCCTTCTGGGTCGCCCATAGCAGGAAACCCCCTTGGAGACCTGACGGGCAGAGCGAGTCTCCTTGGCATTCCCTCTCCGCCTTCCTGCCTCGTTCTCTTCAAATGAGAGAAACCAGGTCCCGGCACTCATTCAGATTGTCTGGGCTGGGCCCACCCCTGCCGGTGGAGTTGCCCGTCTCCCTGCTCTCAGGATGTGATGTCAGCCAGGCGAGTGGCCGGAGCCAGAACAAACAAGTGGTTGAAAGTTGTCGCTTCTGTGCACTCTGCAGTAACACCACAGTGGCTCTTCGGCCACCGCTGGAGAAGCCCCGTGTGGCATCTGCTGAGCCGAGATATGGAAGAAGGGGCATTCGGAATTCCATCTGGGTAGTTGCCAAGATCTGTCTCCCAGATAACATCGAGCACAGAAGGGAGCTGCCCCTTTTCCCACAATCCCCCTTAACCAAATATTCGGAAGGCGTTGCTACACTGGGCCGTATTCAGATGTCACCGTGTGAAATTGTGTTGGGGCTCATTCCGCAAAGCCCTTGTACTTTAGCTGCCAAGGCCTAGATTGTGACCAAAAAATGAGGATTCTGGTAGTGAAATCTTTCTTAGAGCAGTGCCTAGACCCGTGATGGTGAACCTATGCCACGCGTGCCACAGGTGGCACGCAGAGCCCTCTCTGCAGGCACGGCAGCCATCGCCCCAGCCCAGCTCCACTGCGCTGGCCAGCTGGTCTTTGGGTCTCTGCCGCGCATGCGCGGGGCATTTCCACGCGCTGCGCTGGGGAAAGAAATAGGGATAGATCGGAGAAGGCACGGGAGGAAGGAATCCAGGAGGAAACTAGCGCGTGCTGGGAAAAGAAATTGGGGAGATCAGGGATCGCACACACACACACACCCCGTTTTGGTGCTAGCAGGCCTCCCTGAAACCTCCTGGGACTAAAAACGGGGTATGGGGGAGTGCAGCAGCACCCCTGCCCTTTTTTTGGTCCCAGGAGGCTTCAGGGAGGCCTGCTAGCACCAAAATGGGCTGCCTGGTTTGGGGGGGTGGGGGGAGCACGGGGGTTGCCCGCGCATGCATGGGGGGGGCCTGCGGGGCAGCATTGCATTAGGGGGGTGGCACGCTGTCACACGCATGCGCGCTTTTTTGGCACCCGAGGAAAAAAAGGTTAGCCATCATTGGCCTAGAGTAGACCAATTTCTCTCAACCTTGGCAACTTTAAGATGGGTGGACTTCAATTCCCAGAATTCCCAAACTTCCAAGAGGAAGAAGAGGTCCTTGAGGTCCTTGGTGCTCTCTGAGCTTGGTGGTTTTCTAGCAGAAGTTTCATTGCCGAACTGGGTTCCATCACCAGTGCTATGTTTGCAGGATTTACAGAGCGCAAACCCCACATCCTTCAAGCACTGATGATGTCACCTAGTTTGGTAATGAAACGTCTGCAAGAAAACAAGCTTAGAGCGCACTGAGGATCCCACAGTCGTCCACTACACAAATCCCACTCTCTTCTTGCACTGATGACGTTACCAAGCTTGGTAATGAGATGTCTGCAAGAAAACCACCAAGCTCCGAGAGCACCAAGGACCTCACTATATGGGCTTTTTAAGTCTAGCAGCCCTTTCCTAGTCTTCTGTCCCTGAATGGGTCTCGCCATTAGCCCTGCGGAGCGTCCCCAAATCAACGCTGCCTTTTATGTCAAACCCCCCCGGCTGTTTCTTTTAACGTTGGCCCATCGCAGGCCACATTCCATCAGAAGCCCCCAGCGCAACCCAAGCCAGCCTTGCCAAAAAAATAATAACCTTCCCCTACAAACAGCCTGGCCCCATGCCCAGGAGTGCAGCAGGTCTGAGTCGGGTTCTTATCAGGCCGATTGGAGAGGGCTTCCAGCGGCCAGGAACTTCCTCTCCTGCCAGACAACACACTCGGAGAATGAGCCGTTTGTGGAAAGAGCGCATAAACAGAAGAGGAGGCCTTCAGCCAGCGCAGGCCGTTTGGAACAAACACACCACGCAGGAATGTTGTCTGACCAGGGACTGGGGAGGGGAGGGTGTCTCTCCCGAGACTTAAACCTGGAGCTTTTCGTCCCAGAAACCCGGCTGTGTCTCAAAAGCTGGAAAATATTTTGCTTGCATAGCGGGCATACGTGCTATTCCCGGTGCCAGGCCTGCTGTTGCTCAGCTACATCTCCAGAGGGTCATCGGAGCGGAGGGAGGTCACTCTAGCTCAACTGCCCCTCAGGGCTGAATTATGCGCCAGGAGAGCGTAACCCCTTTTGTGCTAACTTTCTGTACATGAAAAACCAATTAATTATCCGTTAGCCAACATTTCCTGGGGGCCTTTTGATTCCTCTTCAAGACATCAGGCCACGTTGTGGAGCTGCCCACGATACGTTACAGCAGGGGTCCCCAAACTTGGCAACTTTAAGACTTGTGGACTTCAACTCCCAGAATTCCCCAGCCAGCCATGCTGGGAGTTGGAAGTCCGTAGGGCTTAAAAGTGGCCGGGTTTGGACGCCCCCTTCATGACAGTAACAAGAATTAAGCTGCTGCTCATTGTCTTAATTGTGAAGTGAAGTTACGGAATGAAAGCTAAGAGTGGTTCCTTAAGCCAGCCTCCCCCCCAATCATTGGGACTGCCACGCTGAATCAGAAGCAGCCTAGGATTGGCTATCCTGGTTTATTCAGAGAACAGCTTGCTTGGGCGTCTTTTCTTGTGCCCAAATTGTTTTAAGCCAGTTCTTTGACCCAAGTGATCATTTTCAGAACTGAATCTCTACAGATGTTTTCGGTGGCCAGCCAGGTCCAATTTGAAATGAGAGAATTCCCAAGTTGGCTAGAGCACAGTGGGCCGTTTTCTATGTACGGGACCATCCTGGTTGAAAAGAGGCAAGATTGGTGCGGTGAATTGTACCAGTGTACACAGGTAGTCCTCAATTTACAACCCTTTCGTTTAGTAACCATTCAACGTTACAGTGGCGCTGAAAAAAGTGACTTATGACCATTTTTCACACTTTACAACTATGGGTGCGGAGTCTTCATGGACACATGGTTAAAATTCGGACACTTGGCAACTGGCTCAAATTTATGACGGTTGCAGTGTCCTGGGGTCACTGGCGACCTTCCAGCCCTTTGGCGACCTTCTGATGAGCGAAGTCAGATGGGGAAGAGAGATTCACTTAACAGCCGTGTTAGTAACCTTGCAGTGATTCACTTAATGGCTGTGCCAAGAAAGGTCGTAAAATGAGGCAAAACTCAAGAACTGTCTCGCTTAGCAACAGAAATTTTGGGCTCAATTGTGGTCATAAGTCAAGCTGTATCAAGCCTTCTGCTCCTAAAATAGAGATTTAGTCCTTTGATGGGCCAAATCGTCGTCATTTTGTGTCTCGGTGACAACTAAGGCCTTGCAATGCCAAATTCTGTGGAAGATGGGAGGAAGTTGGAGAAGACACAGCTCTGGTCAAACATTAAAGGCCAGGCTGGGGAAAGGCTTATATAAAAGATCAAAGCCACATGTGATCCGTGGTGGCACAGTGGTTAGAATGCAGCATCGCAGGCTAACTCTGCCGACTGCCAGCAGTTCGATCCTGACTGGCTCAATGGTTGACTCAGCCTTCCGTCCTCCCGAGCTCAGTAAAATGAGGACCCAGAGTGTTGGGGGCAATTATGCTGGCTCTGTAAACAGCTTAGAGAGGGCTGTGAAGCACTGTGAAGCGGTATATAAGTCTTGAGTGCTCTTGCTACTGCCCTTGTCGGTTTTTCCCACCCGATTGCCATCTTTGCTTTGGAGACTGGCGTTGTCCTTGGCCGCCGCTGCTCGCTTTCTCCCGTTTACTGTGGAAAACATCCCCTCTGCCGATGACCTGGGCTTGGCTGCCTGCCGGAGGGGATGTTGGCACAGCAAGGAAGCGTCAACTTGGTGCCGCCACCATCCAGAGTTGGAAAATAGGCTGTCCTTGTGCAGCTGCACTTCCTGTTTACAAGGCTGTAAGCCTAAGTTAACTCTGTGGTGTCCAGCAGATTGAGCTGAACGGGCAGGCAGGATTGCCAGCTAGATCAATTTAAAAAAAAAATTAGATAGACAGATAGACTCTACATTTCTAAACTACCCAACTCCTTATCTATGGAGATTCTCAGTCATCCGGCTGCCCCAAAGGTTCAAAAGGCAACTGGACTTTGTTTTTCCTTGAAGACGTTTCGCTTCTCATCCAAGAAGCTTCCTCAGTTCTGGTAGGAGAGTGGAAGGATTTATATTCCTTGCAGTCATCTGGTCATCTCCTTCGAATGGGGCACGAGTATGAAAAGGATTTCCAGAAAAAGAAAATAATATTTGTTTTTTGCAGACTACAGGATTTAGGTGACCCCGAGGGCACAGATAAACCTCCAGGTGGCCTCAAGGACTCTCAGAAAGAGAGCTAACAACCAGATGATATGCAAGGAGTATAAATCCTTCCATCCTCCACCATTCAGTCTGAACTGAAGAAGCTTCTGGAAAGAAGAGCGAAATGTCTTCTGGCAAAACAAGGAAGTCCAGTTGCCTTTTGAAAGGAAGCTCCTTTGGGATGCCCATCTCCTTCAAGGAGGGACAAGTTACCATTCCCAGATTCCTTAACCAAAGAACAAGGATTGAGAAGAAATGCAAATTTTGACATATTTGGATTTTGACCCCAAATCTATACTAATATGTCGAGGGTCTATTTTTACGGTCTGTTAATTTAATGCAGAGGTGTCCAACCTTGGCAACTTTAAATCTTGTGGACTTCAAGGCATGGCCGGCTGGGGAATTCTGGGAGTTGAAGTCCACAAGTTGTCAGGGTTCCAAGTAACATAGCAATCAAAACTCCAAGGCAGGTATATTCCTCAAAGAATAGTTTTGTTGGATATGCCATATTGGCACAAGTAGGTGAAAACAGCAGGAACCTTTAGAGTTGGTTTTCACCCAATTAAAAGTTTTCCCTCAATCCCAGTCAGTCACATGGTCCAATCAAGGCGCTGTCTGGTTGCCTGGTAACATCACTCCTCCCTCCTCGGGCCAGGTGTGAGGATGTCCTTGGTTCCCAAGAGAAAGTATTTTGTTTTGACTACAAAACCCCAGCTATCTCTAATCCACCCCCCTCCCTATCCCTCAGCTCCAGTGTGGCAACACTGGAGCTCCAAGATGGCTCCGGTCAGGTCAACTTGAGGGTTGACACAAGTCTTAAAAGCTGCCAAGGTTGGAGACCTCCAATCGGAAACCATCCTGAGGGCATCAACTCCCGAGGTTTATTATCTTTAGTTCCGAATGGAGTTGCATTATCTTTTTTTTCTTCCCTTTTTAAGCAGGGATCGACAATGACGGTGCCCGTGGCTGTCCTGCGCCTACCCCGTGGACCCGATGGGTCAAGCCGTGGTTTTGATCCCAATTCCCCTCGCTTCCAGGCTCTGGGGCCCAGCAGCCTGCCTTCCAGAGCATACAAGGACCTGGAGCAGGAGCAAGCAGCACGGGTCGTTCTGCGGAAACGCTACTTACGCAGCCTCTTGGCCATGGCTGGCCGGCCGGTGAACTTCGCCATGTACGAGAAGGTGGACGTCACGGCCTTATTTGGAGCCTCAGACATCGACATCCTGAATTTCCAGGTTTCTCAGCTTCAGACTCCTCTGGGGATTCAGAGGGAAGCCCTCCTGCGTTGCTCGGACATTATCGCGTATTCCTTTGAAGTCTGAAGGGCGACCTTTTTGCGTAGGAGAGCTTCGGATTATGACAGAGACTCAGACTTGCGTCCAGTCACATTTTTGTTTGAGTCACAGCTCTTAAAAATAAATTTCAACATCCACAGCAAATGAAGCCACCTGGATTTCTCTGTAAGATCACAGCAGCTGCCCCAGAAAGGGGAGGCTGATAGATCTCGGATTCATCTACAGCAAGGCTGTCAAATTCGATTTCATTGAGGGCCATATCAGTGTTGTGTTTGACC
The DNA here is from genome assembly GCA_023053685.1 of Diadophis punctatus similis. Lineage (NCBI taxonomy): Eukaryota > Metazoa > Chordata > Lepidosauria > Squamata > Dipsadidae > Diadophis > Diadophis punctatus. The sequence goes on along the minus strand of JALIGW010000022.1, from coordinate 3,898,359 downwards.
TTGGAGAGCCAGGGTGGGCATGGCCAAGGTGGGCGTGGCCAGCTCAATGTCACTCGTGTCGGGGGCACCTGTGGTGGCCCGAGCACTCTGCCAGTGAAAATGGGCTCCCGAGCTCCATTTTCGCTGCGATGGCTTCCTGCAACCCTCTGCCATGAAAAACGGAACTCGAGTGGGCCTCACGCAGTCCTCCCAAGCTCCGTTTTTGCTGTCAGACAGCGGCACCGCTGGCCAGATCTGAGCACCCCATGGGACAGATCCAGGCCTTGAGTTTGACACCCCTGAACTAGAGAGAGAGAGAGGGAGAGGGAGGGCAGCAACACAGAGCTAACATCTTGAACCTCTTTACCTTTTTTTTTTCCCAAACTTTATTTTTCTGACAAAAACAAAAACAGCAATGTACAGCATTGTTACACGGCAGGGTTAACATGAGCCTCCCCCCCCCCCCCCCGGGGAGGGGAGCCAGCAGGGCGAGAAGTCAGCAGCATGGCTTTGCGCCAAGAATTCGTCCTAGTGGCGGTAGTGAGGGCTCCGGGATCTCGACCGCGAGTGCCTGCAAGAAACCGAAGAACAAAAGACATGAAAGGGAAGTGGAAACTTGGCGGGAACAACAATAGGACTTCAGTGACACGTTCCCTTTTCACTATTCAGACACAAAATAGCCCATCGACGGGTTCGGTGGGGAAACATGTCTCTGGCTCTTAAGTGAGCTTCCCCCCAACCAGGTGCTTTTTAAGTAGAGCAGGTGTGGGGACCTATGGCCCCCTTTAGGACCCGTGGACTTCAACTCCCAGAATTCCTGAGCCAGCATGGCTGGCTCAGGAATTCTGGGAGTTGAAATCCACGGGTCCTAAAGGGGGCCATAGTTCCCCCACCCCTGAAATAGAGCAAATGTGAGAGAAAAAAACTGGCCGCATGTATTTTACAGGCTACCCCCCCCCCCCATTCAGTTTGGGGTGCCTCTTGGATGCATCAAACTGGCCACTATGCAACAATGCTGGACCAGATGGGGCCTTTGAAGGTTTTAATTTGTTTTTTTTTCCCCTAAGTAAAGTATTAAATCCCTTTTGGATGGTAGAGGTATACAAATGCGTTTAAAAAATAAATTTAGCTTGATTTCAGCAGAGCTCTTGCGTTCAAAACAAAGCCTCAGCTACTTCGTGTCAATTACTCCTCCGATGGCTAATAAGCATTCATTTCTAAAGTTGCCAGTTTCAACATGGCGTCTATACTCCTTCACTCTGCCCCATGTTTGCCCCTTCAGCACCCCTTAAGTAGGTAAAAAGCAGGCCTTACCTTCTAGATGAGCTGTGTTCTCGACCTGAAAAACAAATACAAATAATATAACCTCTGCCTGGGTGACTTTGGGCCAATCACCAGGAGACGGCGAGTTCTAGTCCCACCTTCGCCATAAAAGCCAGCTGGGTGACTTTGGGCCAATCACCAGGAGACTGGGAGTTCTAGTCCCGCCTTAGGCATGAAAGCCGGCTGAGCAACTTTGGGCCAATCACCAGGAGACGGCGAGTTCTAGTCCCGCCTTAGCCATGAATGATAGCTGAATGACTTTGCGCCAGTCAGCTCAACCCACATCACAGATTTGTTGTTGGGGACAAAGAAACAAACTTCCTTAGAAAACTATGGCAAAATATCCTAAGTCATAACAAATCAGAGCACCCTTGTGACTGACCTGATTTTACCACTTTTTTTTGTGGCGGCCCTTTGTTGAATGCTGCAATAGTTAAAGCCCTGGCCTGTTTCTTGGGAGGGGGGGAATAAAAATGTTGCTTTTCAGCAAAACAAAAGAGAGTTGTAAAATGAGGCCAGGATGCTGTAAACAGCTGTTAATGTACATCACTTAAGCCCCCCTACATCTGGTCATGTGAGAAAGTGGCTGTAGGAACATTGGAACTGGACGGTACCTCTAGTCTAGGGCTCCCCAACCCCCGGTCTGTGAACCGGCAGCGGTCCACGGCATGCCAAAAACTGGTCCATGCAAACAAGCAAAACCCCATCCACGGGATGCAGGCAGCAGAGGCAACCACACTCCTTCCAGGCCGCGGAAAAACCTCTCTCCACGGAACTGGTCTTTGGTACCCCCAAAGGTTGGGGGCCACTGGTCTAATCCATCGTAACTTGGAACGGTCACTAAGCAACCAACTGTAAGTGGAAGACTACCGTATTTTTCGGAGTATAAGACGCACCCCCGTTTTTGGGGAGGAAAATGGGGGTTGGGGGGGAATTCTGCCTACCAGGTATTCATCTGACTAGTCCTTAGCCTGGTCAGCTTCAGCACATTCGTTCGCTCGCTGGTTTTGAGGTTGGGGATGGTTGGGGCTGTGCTTCTAAAGCACAGCTTATCGTCGGAGGGAGCAGCAATTAGACAAGCAGGCAAAGTGTTTGGGCTGAAAAACAGCTTCAAAAGCACAGCTGATCCTTGGAGGGAGCTCAAGTGACTAAAGCAGGCAAAGCGTGGAAGGGGTAAGAGAAGGCAGCAGTTGTTCCGGGTAGCCATTTTGGGCACCGCACGAGCGTTTGGAGGCTGAAAATTCAACGTGCAGAGCCCAAAAACACAAGCCATTGTCAGTGGCAATCTCTGCAGCCAGGAAAAGGATGCGCGGAGGCCGAAGGGTTCATTTTCAGCCTCTTTTAGGAGGGGAAAAAGTGCGTCTTATACTCTGAAAAATACGGTACTTGTGAAAACTCAGCCTGGCACCCTTGGGGTAACGCTCTCTTCCGCATTTATACGCCACCATGCTTGGCTCCAGCCTCATCGTACTGCCGACGCTTGTGGAATGTACCACTTGGCTGGAGCGTACTACCTGAGCCTGGCACAACCTCTTCCCAATTTCAAACGTTTTGCACTTGGCAGCACTTACTGTGGCGCGGAGAAGGAGAGCGGCTGTGGCGGCTGTACTGTCGCTCCCACTCTTCCCGCTCCTTCTCCCGCCGTTCCCGCTCCCTGCAGAGAAGAAAAACGGGAGATCAGCAGGGACGAAGCATCGCGCCACCCTACCACAAGGACGGGAAAATCCCAAGAGATTACTTCATCCGGATCTTCCGAGCCATGGCACGCAACTCATCCTCTCGTTCCTGGAAGGGAAGATGGAAGCCCAGTCAGCCCAAAGCATGAAAGCATGAAAACTAACGGTGCTGCTTTCTACAGGCAGTCCTCGACTTATGGCCACTTGCTTAGCATTACAATGGGCCCACTCAGCTACTGCCTTGGGCCAATCGGTCGGCTTCCTGCTCACCTGTCTTTCGTGTTCCTGTTGCATCATCTTCTCCTGGGCTGCTTTCTTGTCTGCTTTAACTGAAGAGGCAGAGCAGAAAAGTGAGTGGAGGGGGCAGGAGGGGTAGGGCAGACGAGGGAAGGGGAAAGAGAGAGGGGTCCCCTGGGTCAGATCAGTCCCAGCCGCTGCCCTGCCCTAAACCCTCGAAGATGCTTACACTGCCGGTTAAGCGCCCTTTGCATACGCAGTTTGAGTTTCTCCTGTGGAGTCAGCTTTGGCTATAAGCAGAAGCAAACAGAAAGGTGTTAAAACGCTTGCCCCGGGCCTGAGCTCCTCCGTCCATTTGGGGAAGGCGTAGGTGGAGAAAGCCAAGGGTCCCCTATAAATAAAGTATTATTGTAATTGAGTGGGTGGGAAAAAGAGGTGAACAACGAGACAGCCATTCACTGGAATATACGAGAATGAAAAGCCTGTATTCTGAGTTCCCAGGGACTGGCTCTCCCTCAAAGGTTACTGTGCCCCAGCAGGAGGGAAGATCCTATCTTCCCCACTCAGGATCCGCCAAGAACCAACTGAAGACTTATGTGAAAAGAAGGACCAGGGGAGACATGATAGCAGTCTTCCACTACTTGAGGGGCTGCCACAAAGAAGAGGGGGTCAATTTATTTTCCAAAGCAGCTGAAGGGAGGAGAAGAAGCAACGGATGGAAACTAACCAAGGAGAGAAGCAACTTGGAACTAAGGAGAAATTTCCTGACAGTGAGAACAATTAAGCAGTGGAATAAATTGCCTTTGGAAGTCGTGGTTGCCCCATCACCTGAGGCTTTAAAGAAGAGACTGGACAGCCATTTATCAGAAATAGTATAGTAGGGGGTTTGACTAGATGACCGCCAAGATCCCTTCCAACACTGTTACTGTTACTAGCAAAAATCAGAGTTTGAAGGAATTTTTAAAAAAGCTTATTTCAGGGATGTAAATAAATAACAGCACGGGGCGAGCAACTCCAGAATTCAAAATGCAAAAAACTCACTGACTAGACAAAAGGCTCCCCGGACACGCAAACACAATAACTATATATACACAACAGTACTGACTCAAGCGTTCATTTTCAAGCCATAACTGGGTTGCAAAAGATTTGTTTTAAAAAAAAATCATCATGGTTACAATACGCTAATAGCAAACACTGCAGGAGTTACTACCATGTTTCCCCAAAAATAAGACCCTGTCTTAAATATTTTTTGAACCCTGAAATAAGCGCTTGGCCTTATTGCCATGCACTCAAACGCTCAATTGGGCTTATTATCAGGGGATGTCTTATTTTGGGGGAAACAGGGTAGTTTTATTTTAAAAAATCGGATTTTCTACTATTTTTTTCTTGGGAATGGATTGACCCTCGTGAGGTGTCACATGAATCTTCTCAAATGTAAAAACAGATTGTATCCAAGGCCATTTAAATATATAAATTGTTGGGGTCAGTCATCCCAGCCATTTTGTAAAAACAAGCTAAAAACCAGATTGATCTTAGCGGTTGAGAGCTAATCTGGTCTAGTGGTTAAGGCACCTGGTTAGAAAGCAGGAAACAGTGAAACAGCCTTAGGCATGAAAGCCAATTGGGTGACTTTGGGCCAATCACCAGGAGACAGGGAGTTCTAGTCCCGCCTTAGCCATGAAAGCCAATTGGGTGAGAGTGAGTTCTAGTCCCGTTTTAGGCATGAAATCCGGCTAGGTGACTTTGAGCCAATCACCAGGAGACAGGGAGTTCTAGTCCCGCCTTAGCCATGAAAGCCAATTGGGTGAGAGTGAGTTCTAGTCCCGTTTTAGGCATGAAATCCGGCTAGGTGACTTTGAGCCAATCACCAGGAGACAGGGAGTTCTAGTTCCGCCTTAGCCATGAAAGCCAATTGGGTGACTTTGGGCCAATCACCAGGAGACAGGGAGTTCTAGTCCCGCCTTAGCCATGAAAGCCAATTGGGTGACTTTGGGCCAATCACCAGGAGACAGGGAGTTCTAGTCCCGCCTTAGCCATGAAAGCCAATTGGGTGACTTTGGGCCAATCACCAGGAGACAGGGAGTTCTAGTCCCGCCTTAGCCATGAAAGCCAATTGGGTGACTTTGGGCCAATCACCAGGAGACAGGGAGTTCTAGTCCCGCCTTAGCCATGAAAGCCAATTGGGTGACTTTGGGCCAATCACCAGGAGACAAGGAGTTCAAATCCCACTTTAGGCATGAAAGCTGTCTACGTGCCTTTCAGCCAGTCACTCACTCTCAGCCCAGCCCAACCTTGCAGGGTTGTCTTTGTGTGGAAAACAGGAGGTAGGAAGGTGTCTTGGATATGTTTGCCATATTTGTAAAAATTAATAAAGGAATATATATTTTTTAATTATACACATGCTGGCCACGTGAGAAACCAAGACAACCAAGCCATGAAGCTTCATGTCAAAATTGTTTTTAGGAAGGCCAATTCCCCTTCTGGAGATCTAATAAGAATCACAATTATTAGCCTTTTTTTTTTTTTTGAAAAATCAAAGCCCCTTGGCCTTCCTGATTTCCATATATCTGCAACTCTTCCAGGAATCAGAGAGGCTTTCAATCTTGTTTGTACAGGGCAGGATTCCAAAACTGCCACGTTTTTCTTTTCAGACATTTTTTCCTGTCCTGTCTGCAGCCCTCTGACTCACATAACATTTCCGTCTTCCGCAGGGATCAAAGCAACATCCCCTCCCGACCAGGAATTTGGCACCGAATCGAGCCCAATTTTTTAATTCCATCTTCTGAAGCTGCCTCAAACCATTAGCTGGACCGATCCTGGCCGTTTGGGAGCTGCGACTCAACATACCTGGAATATCCTCAACTAGGAAATTCCAGAGGATATTACGCTCTTTCTCACCTAATCTGGGGAAAACACAATGGGGGGTCTGGAGGGGGGGGGTCTATCATGCCAAATCAACAGGGCGATGCAGGTAGCCCTTCACTTAAGACCAAAATTGACCCCAAAATTCCTGTGACCAAGTCAGACATTTGTGACGTGAATTTTGCCCCATTTTACGGCCACGTTTGTTAAGTGAATCACTGCAGTTGCTAAGTTAGTAACACGGTTGTTAAGTGAACCTGGTTTCCCCATTGGTTTTGCAGACTTTGTGGGGGTGGAAGAGGGGATGGTTCTGCATGAGTGGCAGGCGATTGCGCGCAGGTGGCTCCCTTCGTGCGAGCGGCGGGCATGTGCACCCTTCGCAGAAATGGAGCTGCGCGCACACACACTCGCCTGCGCACCCTCAGCACCCCACCACTTCCGCAGCCCGGTTCTGAACAGGCCGTGATCCAGTAGTGAGCTGCACCCCGAAGGTTGGGGACCCCTGCTGTAGAACCGTATGGAGATTAAGATCGACCACCACCCCCACTTTCAACGTCCTTCGCAAAGGCTCTGAAGACGTGGTTGTGCCAGTGGGCCCGTGGGGGCGGGGGACCCTTAAGTGGGAAGAAAACTGACAAGTGGGTCATTTAACTGTTGTCACCGAAGGGGGGGAGGGGCAAGGGGGGAGTTACTGCTTTTTTATTGTTTTTGTATTGGGCTTTTATCCTTGCAAGACACCCTGAGTCATTAAGTAGGGTGGCCATACAAATTTTTCATAAGAATGAATGAATGAATGAATGAATGAATGAATGAATGAATGAATGAATGAATGAATGAATGAATCATACATGCATACATACATACATACATACATACATACATACATACATACATACATACATACTGCCACCTGGTGCCAAGTGATCTTGGAAAAAAGTAAAAATAAAATAAATAATAAAATAAAATAAAATAATAAACTTAAAATAAATTTTAATAAATTAAAAACTTCCAGTGTTGGAGCATTCACAACTTCTGGAGGCAAGTTTTAAATAAGTGGAACAACTTCCCACCAGAAGTTGTGAATGCTCCAACACTGGAAGTTTTTAAGAATTGGACAACCAAGAATTGGACAACCATTTGTCTGAAGTGGTGTAGGGTTTCCTGCCTAAGCAGCGGGTTGGACTAGAAGACCTCCAAGGTCCTTTCCAATTCTGTTATTCTATTCTATAATAAAATAAAATAAAATAATAAAATAATAAAATAAAATAATAAAGTAAAGTAAAGCAAAATAAAATAATAAAATAAAATAAAATAAATGCTACCACCTGGTGCCAATGATCTTGGAAACAAAGTTAAAAAAAAAGGAAAGAAATAAAAACAAAACAAACAATTGCAAAATGACCTTGGTTTTTTTTATTTGTGGGCCTTCAGCTCGGCATTCAAGACCATCATTCCAGAAAATTCTTCATTCTAATCTAAACTGATTCACAAGTGGATAATCTGAGAAACTTCCTGACAGTGAGAACAATGAATCAGTGGAACTATCTGCCACCAGAACTTGTGGGTGCTCCAACACTGGAGGTTTTTCAGAAGAGATTGGACAGCCGTTTGTCTGGAATGGTAGAGAGAATCCTGCCTGAGGGGGTTGGACTACAACAGGGGTCCACAACTCCCGGTTCGTGGACTAGCACCAGTCCACGGCATGCCAAAAACCGGGCCACGGAAACAAGCGAAGCCCTCATCTGCGGAATGCAGGCAGCATGCGAAGCCATGGCCCTTCCGGTCCGCAGAAAAACCTCTCCCCACGGAACCGGGTCTCTGGTGCCCAAAAGGTTGAGGGCCGGCTGGACTAGAAGACCTCCAAGGTCCCTTCCGACTCTGTTATTCGAAGATTGGATGAAGTAACCAAGTAACCTATTTTGTTCTTTAAGCAAATGTAGGATTGTGCGTGACAAGGAAGGCTGCGTAATGGGTCTGTTTTGATAGCAAGCAGGCTTGTATTTTATGGTCCCTTCCAACACTGGTATTCTGTGAAGTTCTATCTGCACCAGAGGTGGGTTCCTGCCGGTACGCTCTTACCTGTTGGTCGCCGCAGAGCCGAAGAAGCCAGTGGCGTTCGCAGCGTGGGGCTTCCCCCGCCCGCCTGGACGCCGCCATTTGCGTTCTTTTGCCCTCTGCGCAAGCAGAACGCTTTGCGCATGCGCAGAGGGCAAAAGAACGCAAATGGCGGCGTCTAGGCAGGCGGGGGAAAGCGGGTGGGGGAAGCCCCGTACTGCGAATGCCACTGGCTTCTTCGGTTCTGCGGCGACCAGCAGGTAAGAGCGTACCGGCAGGAACCCACCTCTGATCTGCACCCTTAATTAAACACAAAACGCTCAAGCACAACCATGCACAGACCCCACACAGCACATTTTTCCTGCATGTCTATGGTTCCCTGAGTCTTTTGCTTTTCTGTAGTGGTGGGAATTAAAGAGGTGAGGTTTAAATTCTTACTGACTTTGGCAGCTCCTGTCTCTTTACCACCAGCCGTTTCAGCCCTAAAAAAGAGAGAGAGAGAGAGAGAGAGAGAGACGGATGTCAATCAAAAGATAGATGCCAGACGGGGATTCATCTGAGTCAGCAAAGCGCATGCCTTCCAGTAAAGCTCCAAGGCCAGGGGCGGGTTCCTAATTTTTTTACTGCCACTCTGTGGGCGTGGCTTATTTTGTGGGTGTGGCTTGCCAGCCATGTGACCAGGTAAGCGTGGTTTGCCGGTAATGTGACCAGGTGGGTGTGGCTTCTCGGACTGCTGAAGGGAGGGGAACTGAGATAGGTCCTGCCGCCCATTCCCCCTCCCCTCAGCAGCTCAAGAAGCCTCAAACGTGCGAAAATGCCTGGGATCATCACCGCACGTTCGTGGCTTCTCAGACTGCTGAAGGGAGGGGAATGAAGATAGCTCCTGCCGCCCGTTCTTTCAGCGTCTTACGCGCTCCCTCAGCCATCCTCCCCTGCTTGGACTCACTGTGGGGTAGGAAGGCAGCGCATGAGCAGTGCCAGAAACTCGGCTTCTGGGCATGCGCAGAAGAAAATTTAAAAAAAAATTAAAAACTTTAAAAAAAAATGGCGGCACCCAGGCACCGGCAACTGACCGCATCGGTACTGTGACGTCACCAGCGGGCCGCTACCGGTGCTATAGAGTGGACCGCACCGGTAGGAACCCACCACTGTCCAAGGCTAACTCAACGAGCACTACTGGGGCTAACCCTTTATTTTAGTAATACTTCTAATTAAGTTTCCCAAGATATAAAATACAAAGGAAAGTGAAAAAACAGTGGGGAAATGGGAAGAGAAAGAGGTGTAAGGTAAAGGGGGGAAAAAAAGAAGAGAAAAACATTGACCTCTGATTTTCTTTAGTGCAGTAGAATAAGACAGTAACATTACAGCCTCAACCTGTTGCAGATTAATATGGACTAGCCACTTCTATAACGAACTTATCTAATCGGCAAAACCCAGTGTCAACTTTTTTTGTTTTCTTCCCTCTCAAGCGCAGAATCCAGAAGCAGCTTCCGAGGAGAAACAAGTGGAATGTTTTGATTTGCTTTGATTAAAGCGGACAATTTAGCCCTCTTTGCGGCTTTCCTCACTTTTTCCAGCCCTGCATCCATGGTGGGAATTAAGGCTACCTTTTAAAGAGCACATGGAAGCTTTAACGTAGGCAAAATGCAGCAGCCATCAGAAAACTACACTGATTGCCAGCTGTCTTTTAAAAGGCACTGATGGAAGAGAATATGTGTAGCTCAGGGCTGAATTGTGGGGTCCTTGGTGCCCTCTGAACTTGGTTTTCTTGCAGACATCTCATGACCCATCTAGGTAACATCATCAAGTGCTAGAAAGGAGCGGGGTTTGCAGAGTAGAGGAAACCCTACTCTGGGGGTCCTTGGTTCCCTCTGAGCTTGGTGGTTTTCTTGCAGACGTCTCATGACCCAACTAAGTAACATCATCAGTGCTAGAAAAGAGGGTGGGTGTTAGAGAAGGGGAGGACGACGAAAACTATATGGTCCTTGGTGCTCTCTGAGCTTAAGTATGCTTTGCTCCCTTGAGCTATCTATAAAAACAATCAAGGTGGAGTATAAATAAATACATGAAATAAAAATAAATAACACAGCACACTCACTTTTTCAGTTTCTCCCCTACAGCAGGCGAAACCGCAGGCCTCAGCATTTTCTCTCTGACTGGAGACACTGACCGGCTGCGGCTCCGCGATTCACTCTCACTTTGGCTGCTGCGGCTGCTGCTCCAGTGCCTCCCTCCTCTGCCGCTGCTCCACCGATAATGTTCCCCAGATCGGGAATGGCTCCTGGGAATGAGGGAAGAGCCTTGCATTAGGGCAGGGATGTCCAACCTTTGACAATTTACGACTTGTGGACTTCAACTCCCAGAATTCCCCAGCCAGCTAACAGGGGAGTCCACTCTTGGCAACTTTACGACTTGTGGACTTCAAGTCCCAGAATTCCCCATCCAGCATGGCTGGCTGAGGAACTCTGGGAGTTGAAGTCCGCTTAAAAGTTGCCAAAGTTGGCCATCCCTGCATTGGGGCACGTCTACCCTTGCCCCTCCCCGAAAGAGGCGCACAAGGGCACCCTTCTCCTGCAGCTTGGCTCACTGACCTGGATCTGCGTCGAGAGCCGTAACGCCAGCCCCGCTCTGTCGACCGTGACCTGGAGTGTCGGCGCCCATCTCGAGAGCCTCCGGCTGAGTACCGCCTGGTCCTGCTGTGGGACCGGGAATACCTGTGGCTGCGGGAACGGCTATAGCTGCCGGTCCTGTGGTAGCTACTTGTCCGATGGGACCGTGAGCTGGACTGCGAGCTGGAGGAGGAGGAAGTGGACGTGGAAGAGGAGGAGGAGGTGGTGGAGGAGGAGGAGGTGGAGCGTCGCCTGGAAGGAGGAGAGGCAGGATGCTGGCTGGTCACGCAGGAGACTGGCAGTGGAGGAGAAAGGCCGAAGGACGTCCCCAACTGCCAAGGTCTAATCCTGCCGGACATTCCCCAAAAGGAGGAGGGAAAAAAATGCTTCCAAATTAACAGCCATGGCTCAGTCATCTGCAATGGGTCGGGCTGCCCTTCGCTTCCCAGCCTTCTCTCGTCTTCTTCGGGGCACCCACTTCCTGGAGACAGGAAGGGTTGGAAAAACCCCACTGGCTTCCACACCACGTTCGCTTTGGCCTAAGTGCAACAGGCACGGGGAGGTTGGTGGGCTGCAAGATCTCACTGCTCAAGGGATTTTGAGCCTCCAGCTCAGGATCCCTGGGGCGCCTGTCCCGTTCTTGAGAATTCCCAATTTTATTTTAAAGGGAGAAAACACTCCCTTTAAACTCTCCAAACTTCCAAGGAAAGGCTCATTTAAAAAAAAATTAAATTGTGCATAGGAACCTATCCTAATAGAGTGGGACCCCTGCAGAGTTTATTATTGTTTGCCAGAAGACCTCAAACAGGACAAGGGGGGTGGGGGAAGTTTCCAACAATGTAAATGTCAACCCAGAAGTGAACCTGGCTGAGGCCATCTTGGAGGCTCCAGGGTTGCCACACAACAGAGGGAAGGGGGAAAATAGCTAGATGGAGTTTTGTGGCCAAAACGACAAAGCTTTTCCTCTGGGAACCAAGGACGTTCTCGCAGGTGGCTGGCCAGAGGAGGAGCGAAGTAACCAAGCAACCGGCCAGCACCTGGATTGGACAGCGTGACCAGTGACTTGGGGGAAAGGGGGTAACTTTTACTTTTTAATTAGGTGGAAGCCGCGGGAAATCTCAGAGTCGGCTTTCACCAGTTGGGCCAATATGATGTATCCAACAAAACTGTTCTTTGAGATTGCCTGCTTCGGAGTTCTACATTCTCTGGGTGCATTACTTGGAACGCTGACATCATGCTGACTCCGAAAGTTCCCGCGGCTTCCACCTATTTTTCGGAGTATAAGACGCACCTTTTTCCTCCCTAAAAGTGGCTGAAAATTTGGGTGCGTCTTATACTTCGAATGTAGCTTTTTTTTCCAGCCCTAACTAGGTGCTAACAGATCTTCCCAGCTCTTACCTTGCAGGCTTTTTCATTGTTACTCTCTCAGAAGAATGTTTTTCCAGCCCTAAGTCTTTGCAGAATTTTTTTTCATTGCTCTACTTGCTCCGGATAAGTTTTTTTCTAGCCCTAACCAGGTGCTAACGATCTTCCCAGCTCTTACCGGCTTGCAGGCTCTTTCATTGTTACTCTCTCAGAAGAAGGTTTTTTTAAGTCCTAACTAGGGGATAAAATAATGTGCTGAAGCTGACCAGACTAAGGATGCTAGCCAGATGAATACCTGGTAGGCAGATTGTTTTCCCCTATTTTCCTCCCCAAAAACTAAGGTGCGTCTTATACTCCGAAAAATATGGTAATTAAAAAGTAAAAGTTTCCCCTTTCCCCCCAAGTCACTGGTCACGCTGTCCAAGACTGGGGTTCATGAAGAGTCCCCTCGAGAGCTAATTTTCCCAAGGCTTGGTTTCGCTGACAGAAGGCTCAGAAAGCATGCAACTACCTATTTGCTGCTCTGCCACAATTTTGCTGCTACTGAAGATTTTTGTGACAACATCATATAGAAATTAAATACAGGTAATCCTCGACAGTTGGTTTAACGACCGTTCAAAGTTACAACCACACTGAAAAAAGGGATTTATGACCCTTGTCCGCACTTATGACCGTTGCATGAGCAACCGCCCCTGGACATGTGATCAAAACCCGGACGCCTGGCAACGGGTTCACATTTATGACGGTTGCAGTGTCCCGGGGTCGCGTGATCATCTTTTAGTGACCGGCAAAGTCGACGGGGAAGAGAGATTCTCTTAACAACTGCGTTACTAATTTAAAAACGGCAGTGATTCGGTTTAAGAAATGTAGCAAGAAAAGCTGTACAACGGGGCAAATTAACCCATTTCTCACTTAGTAATATAAATTCTCGGCTCGTCTGTGGTCGTAAGTCGAGGACTAGCTGTAAGTCAAATCAGAAAGCTTAGCCTTTTAAAAGGTGGATCAAAGTACTATCGGTAGAGTATTCCTGATAGTGGAGAGAGCGAGCAGCGATCATTGCATAATTGGCTTGGTTGGAAAATGCTAGGGCTTAATTTGCAATAAACCAACTTCCCAGGCCAAAGGAATCTCCCAACCGTAATTCGAAAGGATCCCTACAAAATTAAGGCAGCCATACAGGATCCCGGACCCGGTCTCTCCTTCAAGGAAGCTACAGCTGGATGCAAGAAACCTCCCAGATCTCTCGTGGGACAAGAGGGCCCCCTCCCCCCAGCCTCTTTCCTGATCCCTGACCAGATTCCATCATGAAAGGATCATTCGGGCAAGGATCGGCCTGCCGGAGTGAGCGATGGCAATGCAGCTCCCCTAACACAGTCGGGACCAGACCAAGCATTCGGGGCGGATTGACGTCAAAAAGCAATCTCTCGACCTTTGACCCCAGAAGGGTCTCTGCTTTAAGGTTTGGGAAAGGCCAGGCGGGTGCAAAAGTTACCGACCGGGAGGAGGCGCTATGACCTGCCGGAACGTTGCCCTGCTGCGCTTGGCCGGAGCGTGGCTTGCTGAGGGGGGGCGTTTTCCGAGGGGTTCCCCCGGCTTGGGAAGCAGCGGCGGCGGCTTCTTCATCGCTACCCCCGAAGCTGGTGATGAAAGTGATCTTCTCTTCGTGACCGGGGGAAGGCGAGCGAGAGCGGGAACGAGACTCGGAGCTGGATTCCGAGGGGGATCTGTGGGATGAAGGCAAGGCGATCACTGGAGAGAGGAGAAGAACCGGGGTGGCGGGGGGGGGGGGTAATCCCAGCCTGGAGCAGTTCTTCGGTAGATGCCAGGTTGAACTGAGGGAACTTTGGGACTCTCTTGAGCCGAGGGGTTTTCTTCAGACATTTCATGACCCAACTAGCTAACATCATCAGTGCTAGGAGGGAGTGGGGCTTGTGTGGTCGTGGTGGTGTTGCTGGAGGGGGAGGAGGAAGAGGACAGGGTGGAGGAGGAGGCAGAGGAGGGGGAAGCTGAGGGGGAGGGGGAGTCATTGGTGCTCTCTGAATTTGGTGGTTTTCTTGCAGACATTTCATTACCAAATTAAGTAACACCATCAGTGCTAGAAAGGAGTGGTGTTTACTCTTATTTTTATATACTAGTGGCTTGCCCAGTCAGCGTTGGTGGGAGTGTTCCCGTAGCTCGATCAAAATACTACCTCGCCAGCCATCAATAGCCATATGAGCAGAGAGTAACACTAGACCAACAATCAAGTAAACAATACCCCAATCAAGGAACTACCAACTCAGATAAACAAGCTAACAGTAAATAATAGTCTAATCAAAGAACCACTAAGAATGCTCCCACCCTGACAGGGCAAGCCGCTAGTATACAAATATATAAAACTAATATATAAAAATTAGGCAAAATCCCACTCCCTTCTAGCACTGATGGCATTGCCTAGTTCGGTAATGAAATGTCTGCAAGAAAACTAGCTCAGAGAGCACTAAGGCTCCCACACAAATGGTATTCGAGTAAGCACCAATATTCAACAGACTAAAATAGCATTTTTCCCCTTAAAAATATAATGAAGATAAATACAAAGTCATAAACAACACTCGCTCCCTTCAAAGCCCAGCTGTTTCTGCACATACACAGCCCTTTCTGACTGTCCTTCAAATTAAATGCAAATTAAAGTCTAGGAAGCCACGAAAGGCTTCCCCTTCACTGATCCACGGGAGATCCAAGGGATTCCCACCCCACCCCACCAGCAGAGCGGTTGTCTTCACTCACCGTTTGTAGGGATCGTAGGTGGGACTGTCTCTCCGAGCGTAACTGTAATGAGAGAAGACTGTGAGAACGAAAAGTCTGCCTTGCATCACGGAAGGTTTGCAAAACTGAACTCTCGCTTCCTGCCTTTCTTTTCAGCAGTAACTGAAAAGTTCCTGCCATCTGTCTCAAATGGTGTAGGAACTCCTGCTTGAGCAGGGGGTTCGACTAGATGACCTGCAAGGTCCCTTCCAACTCTAATAATAAATCTAAATCTAAACTTCGCCCCAAGTGCAGAAAATGTCTTTTTTTAAAAAAAAAAAATCTATCCACTATCACGCGAGTTTCTTTAACTAGCTCTCCTACAGATATCTATGGAGATTCTGAGTTATCCAGGTCAATAATTGATCCAAAGGTGCTTTTTGAAGAGGTAACTGGACTTTCTGGTTTTTCTTTGAAGACATTTCGCTTCTCATCCCAAGAAGCTTCTTCAGCTCTGGGTGGATGGTGGGGAACGGATTTATACTCCTTCAGGATTTATAATGGAAGGATATTTAATGGAAGGATTTATTCTCCAACCGAGGGGGAGGGATATGACCTTATCTACCTCCAATCTACAACACAGTCCTTTCAGCAGTTCCAAGAAGGCTCCACACCCATTTGCACCACTCAGGTGACCCTGAGGACACAGGTAAACCTCCAAGTGGCCTCAATGAACTCTCTCAAAGGATGCAAATGACCAGCTGTCTGCAAGGAGTAGAAATCCTTCCGTTCCCCACCATCCAGTCAGAGCTGAAGAAGCTTCTTGGGATGAGAAGCGAAACGTCTTCAAAGAAAAAAAAACCCCAGAAAGTCCAGTTGCCTCTTGAAAAAAGCACCTTTGGGGTCTCCTACAGATAATCCTCCACTTATGAACGGCAGCTTAGCGTTTGTCTTCCACCAGAGAAAGATCCAGGAAATTCCACCCGCCCCCAGAGATTCAAGGGCAACCCACAATGGAACGGGTCCAAACTTCCGAAAGGCCTACCTCGGAGGGCTGATCTTCCTTCCTTTCAAACGTTTCTCTCGGAATTCCCTCCTTTGCCGCCTGGAGCGACGGCCCTGGAAGAGAAGGCAGATCTGAGAGATCAAAGAAAGGCCCTAGGCTCTGATGGGGCATATCATCACTACTCCCCGGTTTACCAGCCGTGCACAAGGGGAGTGTCCCCCACTTTTTGGCCTGCACTGAGGAGGATTTTAGATGAGTCATCAGACATGACCTCCCCTCTGTCAAATGAAGAGCACAGCCAGGCCCAGCCCAGCCTAAGGAGAAATTTCCTGACAGTGAGGATAATTAACCAGTGGAACGACTTGCCTCCAGAAGTTGTGGGTGCTCCAACACTGAAGGTTTTTAAGAAGAGATTGGACAAAGATTTGTCTGAAACGGTCTAGGGTTTCCTGCCTGAGCAAGGGGGGTTGGACTAGAAGACCTCCAAGGTCCTTTCCAACTCTGTTTTCTCTTCTTTTCTCTTCTCCTCTGTTCTCTTCTCTATTCCGTTCCATTCCTATTCCTATTCTAGATTCCTATTTCCTTACCGAATACATGGCTTTTTCCTCCTCCAGAGCTTTGGCGTGTTTGATAGCTTCCGCCTCCTCTTTGTCCTTCCGCAACATCCTTCCACAAAAAGAAAAGAGGGTGTTGAAGAAAAAGGGGGGTGCTTACACACAGAGGGTACCCCTAGAGATTTGTGCCCAGGACAGTGGTTTGTGTAGGCGATGACCAGGCTGAACCTGAGAGGGAGGGGGTGAGGGTGTCAAACATGTCTCGTGCCCACAAGAGATCGGAGTCCAGCCCCACCTTGAATTCCGTTGACTTTTATCTACTACCAATTTGCTTTGGCCATTAGTACAGGTCGTCCTCAACTTACAACAGTTCGTTGAGTGGCCAAAGTTACATCATCCCTGGAAGAAGTGACTTAGGACCGTTTTTCACAATTACAACAGTTTACAGCAGTGTTTCCCAACCTTGACAACTTGAAGATGTCTGGACTTCAACTCCCAGAATTCCCCAGCCAGCATTCGCTGGCTGGGGAATTCTGGGAGTTGAAGTCCAGACATCTTCAAGTTGCCAAGGTTGGGAAACACTGTTTTACAGCGTCCCCCACGTGGTCACCTGATCAAAATTTGGACACTTGGCAACTGACTCAGTAGAGGGTTCGACTTATCTTTGCTGCCGGTTCGGGAATGGGAGCGCGCGGGCAATGCTTCTGCACATGCGCAGAGCATTTTTTGATGACGTCCGTGCGGGTGGGCGGAGCCTCCCGCCGCCCCCACCGGTTCACCGTACCAGGTCAAACCGGCAGCAACCCATCACTGAACTGACTCATCTTTATGACCGTTCCCGTGTCTCATGGTTTCTTACAGACACAGTCAATGGGGGAAGACAGACTCACTTAATAACCGTGTTACTAACTTCACCACCACAGTGGTTTCACTTAACAATGGCGGCCAGAAAGGCCGTAAAACGGAGCAAACTTCCCTTAACAAATGTTTCGCTTAGCAACAGAAATGTTGGGCTCAATCGTGGTCCTACGAGGAGAGGAGAGGAGAGAAATCTTACCGGACAAAATCCCCTTCGGCCATCCCGTACGTTGTCGCCTGTTTATTCAGATCGGCCACTTGGTCTTGGTTCAGCTCGTCTACGTCAACTTCAACATCTGAAAGCAACATAAGGCAGCTGAAGTTTGGTGCCCTCATCCATCCAACCACGTCTGCCAGATCTCTCGGCCGCTCCATGCCGTGTTCCTGCTTCTGTAACACGCCTGGCACCTAAAAAGGTGATCTGGAGGTGTACCAATATCGGGGATCACTTCATCCTCGTCAGTGTTGCTGTCTTCCTCAGAATCCTCCTCCTCTGCTCGCTTCTCGGACGGGTTCTCAAGTTCTGCCACTGTGCTGTCCTCGTAGGTGTAGCCGATGGAAGCTTTCTTCTCCGCCAACCTGCAGAGAGGAATGTTTCTCATCAGGCTCCTGGGAGTCCCAGAGCAGACATCTGTGCTGGGTATTCTACCCCTCGCCCGATTTATTTCAGGGATTTTTATACTGCTTTTCGACCAGATTTAATCCGTAGATTGGTAAGAATACAACCGTCCCTGCCTCCCACAGCTGTCAGCATTCAAACCAGACGTGGAAATAAATATATTCTCTTCAGGAACTCAACCCAACATTCAGTATCTGAGATCAGGGGGAAGAGTCACAAAAGGTACTGATAGAAGAGAATATTTGCAGCTCAGGGTTGAACGGTGGGGTCCTTGATGCTCTCTGAGATTGGTGGTTTTCTTGCAGACATTTCCTTACCCAACTAGGGAACATCATCAGTGCTAAAAGGGAGGAGGAGGAGGAAGAGGAGGAGCAGGAGCAGGAGGAGGAGGAGGAGGAGGAAGACGACTGTGTGGGGGTCCTTGGTGCTCTCAGAGCTTGGTTGTTTTCTTGCAAACATTTCATTACCCAACTAGGTAACTTCACCAGTGTTAGAGGGGAGTGAGATTGGGGGGGGGGCAGAGGAGGAGAACTGTGGGGGTCCTTTTGTGATTGTGGGTCCTTAGTGCTCTCTGAGCTTGATTGATTTCTTGCAGACATTTCATGACCCAACCAGGGAACCTCATCAGTGCTAGACGTGAGAGGGGGTTTGCTCTTTGTTTATAAAACCTATTCAGCACTGATGATGTTTAGTTGGGTAATGAAACGTCCGCGAGAAAGCAAGAAAGCTCAGAGAGCCCCGAGGACAATTCCACAATTCACAAAAGGGTCGGAATCGCACCCAAGGCGTCCCCACCTCATTGTTACTCACTTCTTTTTCTCATCCTCATTGGGCTTCTGGAGTCCTCCGTACAGCTCGTCGATGTAGATCTGATACAGGCATTGTTCTTCTGAGACTGCAAAACAGGGATGGAGAGGAAGCACATGAGATCCCCAATGCAGCAAAACCAGGCTGACTTCAGATGTCGTGTTTCCCCGAAAAATAAGCCTGGGTCTTATGAATTATTGTAAGTTGAGGACTACCTGTAATCCCTCCCTTAACCTTGCTGCCTCTAAGGCTGATTCAAGAATGAACCCTGCGAATTAAATTCATTAAAAACCTAGGTGTTGGCTTGAGGAGCGAGTTTGAGAGAAGCACCCTCCATCCCTTAAAACCTCTGTGCTCTACAGTAGGGCAAGAAAAATTGAGGAGGACTTACTGCCAGCAAAATCGTTCTGCACAAGTCCTCTGTATCTTTCATAGTTGCATTTCCTTTCGTCAGATTCCTGCTCAGGTGAGCTGGAGGCGTAAGAGGAAAAAGACCGGCATTAAAATTCTAAGCATGCAAAAAGTCAGGCGAGAAAGACTTTGAAAAGTACACAAAGACTGGCCGAACGGATCTGCCTTGTGCTGTTCCCACCTGACCCCCTGCACCCCAGTTCCGAAAATCACAGGGTGAAGAAACTCCCCGTGTTAATCTGAGCCTTTCCCCCCAAAAAACAAAAAGGCCATGTTATTTTATACCAATTGGTTTCCCACATCACATTAACATCTAGAACACATTAATAACCTAGAACTAAGGATAAATTTCCTGACAGTGAAAACAATTAATCAGTGGAATAACTTGCCTCCAGAAGTTGTAAATGCTCCAACACTGGAAGTTTTTAAGAAGAGATTTTGTCTGAAATTCTATATATTTCCTTCCTAAACAGGGGGTTGGACTAGAAGACCTCCAAGGTCCCTTCCAACTCTGTTTATTCTATTCTATTCTATTCTATTCTATTCTATTCTATTCTATTCTATTCTATTCTATTCTATTCTATTCTTTTCTATTTTCTATATTCTATATTCTATTTTTATTTCTATTCTTTTTCTCTATTCTAATTCTATTCTAATTCTTTTCCATTCCATTCCACCTCTGATATGTCAGCCAAACCACTGCAATTTTTCTGCTTGGGCCTGTGGCAAGAAGGCAGCCCACCGCGATTTAATTGCCCATCCACAATTTCAAGGAATCCATCAGTCAGCTTACAAAGGAGCTTATTCCTTCCCAATCAAAGTATTTCAGAAGCCAAACCAAGCTCTCTTATCTCAACCTCCGATTCACGCAAGGAGCTGTAAATACCAGCATCAGAGAGGTGGTGGGGGGGAGGAAAAAATGAACAAATGCCTTACATTGGATTCAGCAAGGGAGGAGTATACATGGGGATGTAATCCAGGTGCGCCCGTACATCGAACCGGTCAATCATGTTGTTGGTATCCCCCTGCCAAGGCATCCTGTAAGGACACAACACCAATTAAAAGAAAACAAAAACCACTCAATGCTTATTATTATGAGCCGCTGGCTGGGGAATTCTGGGAGTTGAAGTCCACACAGCTCCAAATTGCCTAGGTTAGAAACACTGCTCTGCTGTTGTTCAGCCAGAAAATGCAAACTACTCACATATTCACAGGACTTTCAGCCGCAAGAGCCACAGCGGAATCTAAGTGCACCTTGCAAGCGCGTCCATGGACCTGCAGGAATTGGGCTGGATCCTTTTTCTGGAAAAAAGGAAAGAAACCCACTGGTGACTGCCCCAAACCAACACTTAATCCAACTCCAATTTACAGCCGATGTGTAGGATCTTTCCAGGATTTTGTCCTATGGATATTTCATTTTTCTTGATTCCAATTCGTTTGCTGCCCATCTCGCTGCAAGGCAGCTCCGTTCTCCTTCTGGTATTGGAAGGATTGCATTTAAGCCCTTTCCCCACCCCCCTACCCCCCATACATATCACATCTCTGGTTTAAGTTTTCCCTTGGTTCTTAGTTTGTTTGATGTTTGAGGATTTTAAATGTGTGCCAAATGTTGGTCAAAGAGCGTAATAACTTGAATAGAACTAATTTGAGCTTCCAGGATTTTGTATATTGTATGTCTTTCCTCAGCTCTCTTTCAAGATGGCAAGGAGTGAACCTAAACCGCCAAGGGCATCACACCTACTTACAGGTTTAATCAAAAAGGCCTGGCATATTCCAAATATTTGTTCCACTAGCCCTTATTTTCCATATAACTATGAGCTGCTCCCCAATAACCCACCCTAAAACCTGAGAATTGGCCGGTATAAAGCACCCCCAAAGCTTAACTGAAAGGCAACAAACGGAAGCTAGAGAGTGCTTTAATGATGAACAAATGCACTTTTACAGATTAAGAATCCACAAAAGCGATAAAAATGCAGTGACAATTTCTTTAAAAGGTGCAGCCTTGGGAGAAATAAACCTAACAATCGCCTCCATCAAAATTGGGAGGGGGAAAAAATAACTTCATAAGGGCTAGGAAGCTAAGTGCTCCCGTTAGGGTCTTATGAACGGTTCAAAGGTTTTGATATGGGTGGCTCCTTTTGGCATATTCCCCTCCCACAGGTTAGGGTTAAGGCAACGCGACATTGTGAATGCAAAAATGCTGACATCATCAGTTCTGCAACAAAATTCAGTACCAGAAAATTCTGCAGGATCCAATCTGGGTCCATCACCGGGACCGGAGGTTTAGTCTTCCGAGCTTTCGGACCTGCTGGAGCCCATCTTCAGGGAACTTCTCTCTAGCAGTGTGTGTACTTTGGGCTCTTCTGTGTGGGGTATTTATATGGTGCCTGTTGTGTGTAGTTTTTTAGTGGTTGATTGGGATGTTGATGGCTGTTGTATTAAGTCGTTGGCTGTTGTTTCCTTGTGCGGCCCAAAGCACACACTCTGTTAGAGAGAAATTCCCCGAAGATGGGCTCCGGCACGAGTCCAAGAGCTCCGAAAACTAAATCTCTGATCCTGGTGACCGACCCAGATTGGAACCTGCAAACATTATCCTGGGCCACGTAGCTTCGCTTTCATTTGTCCGAAAATTCTGTTCGCAAGAAAAATGTAACCTCTCGCGCTCATTTCCTGAAGGGTATGAATTCTGAAAGAGGGAGGCGGCAGACATAAGGCATTCTCCCAAAACGAACCAAAGGAGAAAGACACTCACTATCTTTTCGTAATACTCTCTCCGACGTTCTGCTCTTTTCTTGTAATCCACCATCATCCCCCGCAGCTTTCGCTCATGTTTCCGAGCTTCGTGCCACATCCTGCTTTTCTCCCAGCTGTTCCACAGGGTGAGGAAAAGAGGCACGTTGATGCATTGGGGGTGGGAGGAAAGGGAAATATAACAAAATCTAACACAGCAATTTTTTCACACTGCACCCCAGCCTCCAACAGACTCTACCAAAATATTCATTGATTATTAATCATATCAGATACCACATTGGACCCTGAATGACTGGCAAAAATGACAAAGCGAAAGAATCTAGAGCAGGGATGTCAAACTCAAGGCCCATGGGCTGCATCCGGCCCGCAGGGTGCTTAAATCTGGCCCACGGAACCGGCCTGGAAATAGCCCCTGCGTGGCCCATTTTTAGCCTGGATGACCTCCTGCAGCACTTTGCTGGCCAAAATGAGGTGTGGGGGGCTGCCCCAGAGAGAACTACAATGCTGATCCGGCCCTTAAAGAAATCCAGTTTGACACCTCTGATCTAGTGTTTCACCAGAATTTAAACTTTTATTTTTTACAAGAAATCAAACATCTACACTTCTACTTCATCACGGTGAAGATGAAATCCACCGTGTGAGTTTCTATGCTGGCCTCGCTTCTTTCCAGTTTCCACCGCCCCTTGAAGACAAATCAGTTACAGAGTCTCTGGATACCTGATTTTACTGAACCATTTGGTAATGTCAAGACAGGGTAAAATGAATTGCCTTGAGCAGATTCCACCTACTGAAAGTCATATATGGCAATTCTTTCACTTTCCTTTTCCTAGAATTAGGTAGATCAATTACTCCATGTTAAAAAAAAAAACCACCAACAATTTGAAGGTAGGTCAGATACTGCAAACTATAAAAATGAACTGAGAAATTAGGAAGTACTGCAGTCAAAGTACTTTGGATGATAAATAAAACAAGAGATAGGGATCTGGCATACACAGCCGATACTCACTGAGAGCAGGACCTTGAGAGAAGTCAAAATGGATGCTCTCCTTTTCCCCAAGCACAGTGAATTAAGGGGGATTTTTTCCCTCTATGAAAGGAGCACCCTAAATAAATAGGAAATCAGAAAATGTAAAAGCTATATATATATATATTTTAAAAAAATCTAAATGTTAAATAGCTCAAAATGTAGCTGAGGGACAGGCAGTTTTTCTCCCGAGGATTTTAGGCAATCATACAAAGAGCACCACCAAATGTTATTGCAGTTATGGGAAATCTTTTTTTTTAATAGAAATTTTATTCCAAATTACAATTGCAAAAATCAAAATTAATGCAACTTTTAAAAATTATAGGGGGATCGCAGAAAGAACTCTTAGGTTTTGTAATTTACATTGACTGATATTTACCAAATTATACATTAAAATTGACACTTACAATTGACTCTTACAATTGTCTGATGTGATTTTAATACTGTATTGTTTTTTTAACATAGGCTGGCAAATAATTTTGAGGATACCTAAATACTAAGAGACTTTCACGGGTACTCAGATCACACTTTAAGAAACAATGCTTTAAAAGCTAAAAGTAATACAACAGATTCTCATCATTCAGCAAAATATTTTTATGCACTTATAAATACAACAGCACTGACAATTAATAGCAATAGCATTTAAACTTATGCAGTAGTCTTTGAGTTACAGCAGTTTGTTTAGTAACCGTTCAGTTAAAATGGCAATGAAAAAAGTGACTTATGGCCATTTTTCAGACGACCACTGTAGAATCCCCATAGTCACATGATCAAAATTCAGGCTCTTGGAACCGACACATATTTATGACGGTTGCAGTGTCCTGGAGTCATGTGATCCCCTTTTGCGACCTTCTGACAAGCAAAATCAATGGGAAAGCCAGCTCCACTTAACAATTGTATTAAATTAACTGCAGTGATTCACTTAACAGCTGTGGCAAGCAAGGTGATAAAAATGGGTCTAGCTTAGAAACAGAAATTTGGGGCTCAATTGTAGTCGTAGGTCAAGGACTACCTGTATACCGCTTCACAGTGCTTTACAGCCCTCTCTAAGCAGAGAGTCAGCATCTGGCCCCCAACAATCTGGGTCCTCATTTTACTGACCCCAGAAGGAATTAAGGTGGCAAAGGTAATATACAATCCTTGGTTGTCTAAACAGAGGCATAGAATCAAAATCACGTGAAGTATCAGTATTGCTTTATAAAGCTTTAGGAAGGCCACACCTGGAATACTGCATCCAGTTTTGGTCACATTACAAGAAAGATGTTGAGACTCTGGAAAAAGTGCAAAGAAGGGCAACTAAGATGATTAAAGGCCTGGAAGACAAAAACATATGAAGAATGGCTGCAGGATTTGGGTTTGGCTAATCTAGAGGGAAGAAGGACTAGGGGGGACATGATAGCAGGATTCCAGTATTTGAGGGGCTGCCACAAAGAAGAGGGGGGTGTCAACCTATTCTCCAAAGCCCCTGAAGGCAGGACAAAACACAATGGATGGAAACTATTGATGGAATTAAGGAGGAATTCACTGACAGTGAGGAAAATTAACCAGTGGAAGGACTTGCCACCAGAAGTTGTAGGTGCTCCATCACTGGGTTTTTAAGAAAAGATTGGACAGCCCACCTGTCTGAAATGGCATATACAAGGTCTTCTGCTTGAGCAGGGGGCTGGACTAGAAGACCTCCAAGGTCCCTTCCAGCTCGATTCTGATTGATTGATTGATTGATTGATTGATTGATTGATTGGGGGGGAATGAGATCCGAATAGGATAGGAAAACGGGAAGGACGGTTCCACACCTAACAGAAAACACTTCAATAATCCGTTAAGGATCTCTACCGCTTCTCTAGTTCAGCCGTCAGAGACAACATTGCCTCTTTTTTTAAAAAAAAAAGCGATGCTAGTCCTCAAGATTCTTGCAGCTCCCCCTCCTCCTTTTCAATGCCAGAAGATAAATTTGGCTCTTTGTTAACCGATCAGAACGGGGGCTTGAGACATTTTTTAGGGGAAGGGGACACCTCTGATTTATAAAAGCGGGCAATTCTACGAAACCCTCACTCGCCCATAGCTGAAAGAGAGACTCACGGAGGCGACGGCCTCTCAGGCCGAGAGGAACCTCACCAGGCGAGCTCCCGCACCCTCCAGGCAGCTTCTCCGCCCCCCAACCCCGTCCTCCGGTTCCGAAGCGGCCTCTTCTCGGCCGTCGGTTGCCCACGCCCGGTTAAACGACAGGAGAGACCCCCTCCTCACCCTGCGCCAAAGTCGCAGCTTCTTCCCCCGGAAGCGGAAATGACTCTTTTCTATAGAGTAGCAGCCGGGGAGGGGAAAGAAGGCGCAACAGTCGGACCTCCCTGCGGCGCTCGGATTGGTCAAAGCAGGGTCGCGTGACGGCGAGGGTGTCAGCCAATCACAGCTCGAGTTAAGCTCCCTTCGCAATTGATGGCGCAGGTCAGGCGCCAACGATCGGCGGCGGGACTTCTACTGGTTCAGAGACGCGCAGGCGCAGAAAGCGTCCTCCGGATGGCAGGTTCGAATCCCGAGCGCCGCCTGTGAAGATGCGTGGCTGCGGCTGAATTGTGATCTGAATTATTCGTTTGTCTGAAGCCATGTCAGGTATCCCCACCTGGTGCTTTCCTGGTGTGTTAAGTCAAGCATGGCAACTTTTAAGATGTGTGGACTTCAACTCCCAGAATTCCCCAGCCTGGGGAATGTCCCAGAATTCCCCCAATTCCCCATCAGAGGTTTTGTGACCTCCAAAATGTAAAATCCAACCTTGGACCTACAGATACAAGTAGTCCTCGACTTACCATAGTTCGTTTAGTGACTGAAGTTACAATGGCACTAAAAAAAGTGACTTATGACTATTTTTCACATTTGCGACCGTTGAGGCCTCCCCATGGTCACGCAATTAAAATTCGGATGCTTGGCAACTGACTCATAGTTATGACGCCCGTCATGTCCCGGGGTCACATGATCCCCTTTTGCGACCTTCTGACCAGCAAAGTCAATTGGGAAGCCGGGTTCACTTAATAACCGTGTTACTAACTTAACAAGCGCAGTGATTCACTTAACAACTGTAGCAAGAAATCTCACTTGATAGTTGTCTCCTTTAGCAACATAAATTTTGGGCTCAGTTGTGGTCATAAGTCAAGGACGACTACCTGGTATTCCCTTTCTTTTGTTGCAACCACAGATGGGCGTCACATGCTTCAGAAAGCATGTGGGAGAAAGATGCATGTAAGCAAATTATATTTTTTT
Organism: Diadophis punctatus similis; assembly: GCA_023053685.1. NCBI lineage: Eukaryota > Metazoa > Chordata > Lepidosauria > Squamata > Dipsadidae > Diadophis > Diadophis punctatus. The sequence goes on along the minus strand of JALIGW010000022.1, from coordinate 3,872,247 downwards.
CTGCATGAATGCCTGTAAACGGGTAGCAATCTCCCACCCTCCCTCACACTGATGTTGTTACCTAGTTTGGTAATGAAATGTCTGCAACCAAACCAGCAAGCTCAGCGATCACCGAGGATCCCACAAATAGGAATGCTCCCAGCATTGCTGTGCTGTGAGTTTCAGGTAGGAGCAACCCAGAAACCTTAAAAGAGAAATGCTTATTCAGACATTAATCTTTCCATCCATTGTCCACCCTTTCAGTCAAGATTACAGAAAGCATGCAAAGCAGAGCTCCTCTAGAATCTTACCTGGCCTATGTTATGCAGGCTTGTTCTTTGCCTTCATTTTAGTTTTTTTTTTTAAATTTTTTATTATTATTTAATTATTATGTTGTTGTTTGTAGAAATCCATCGAGAATCTTTTCAGAGTCTGGCAATCCACCAGTATGTTTATAAATAAATAATTCTTTCCCACGCCTTAATAAGGATACTCCTCATTTAGCAACTGCAATTGGGACTGTCAACTTGGTCATTTAAGTGAAGTGGTTATTAAATGAATTTACAATTGTGCTTACCATTTTTCTTCATCTTTCCTTTGCTTTACAGGCCCGAGAAGGTTGTAAGAGTGATGGAAATTTCTGGAATTCAGAGACATTTATCCAGCTTTAAAAAAAAAAAGATGGGGGAAAATTTTTTTCCACTATGCATCGCTTACAAATATGTAATCCTTAGGCCTTTTGATGGATCCAAATATATGCAGAACATGCTGGCTGGAACTGAAACAAATCCAGACGGATATGGATGATTATTATGGGGTATGAGATAGCGCACTTTAAACAGTGGAAAAATAAAACCCTCTACCATCCAGGATTTCTGGGTGGCAAAACTGTTTTTCATGGCTACCTAAAAGCACCGATCCAGTTACATTGACCATTTTAAAGCAAACATCTAAAAAAAGATCGCTTCCATGCAAAAAATAAAACACCCTGTTTTGAAAAGAGGGAAGAAAGATAGTTAATACAAAAAAAAAATTGGTCGCACACAGAAATTGTCAGATAAATCTTTGTAATTTTTCCAAGTAGAAAGAATCTCAAAAACACAAATTTAAACCTTTTTGGAAAAACTACTCTTTAGCAAGATTAGATTGGTGGCTCATCCCCATATGAAAACAGATTAATGGATACAAGTTAATCCTCGACTTACGACACAATTGGGACCAGAATTTTCAGTGCTAAGCAAGGTGTTTGTTAAGTGAGTCGCAGCCGATTTTACGATGTTATTTTTGCCATGGTTGTTAAGTGAAACAGTGCCGTCTTTAAGTGAATCTGGCTTCCACCATTGAGTTTGTTTGTCAGAATCCGGCTGGGAAGGTTGCAAATAGCGATTCCATAACTTTGGGACAGTGCAACTCTTGTGAATGCATGCCGGGTGCCAAACACTGAAATTTTGATCATGTGACCTGGGGATACCTTATAAGTCAGGGGTCCCCAACCACGGTCAATGGACCACACCGGGCCACAGCATGCCAGAAACCGGGCTGCGCAAACAAGCGAAGCCCCATCTGTGGGATTCAGGCAGCACACAAACCCACAATTCCGCTGGTCCAGGGGTCTCCAATCTTGGCCACTTTAAGACTTGTGGACTTCAACTCCCAGAGTTCCTCAGCCAGCAAAGCTGGCTGAGGAATTCTGGGAGTTGAAGTCCACAAGTCTTAAAGTGGCCAAGGCTGGCTGAGGAATTCTGGGAGTTGAAGTCCACAAGTCTTAAAGTGGCCAAGGCTGGCTGAGGAATTCTGGGAGTTGAAGTCCACAAGTCTTAAAGTGGCCAAGGCTGGCTGAGGAATTCTGGGAGTTGAAGTCCACAAGTCTTAAAGTGGCCAAGGCTGGCTGAGGAATTCTGGGAGTTGAAGTCCACAAGTCTTAAAGTGGCCAAGGCTGGCTAAGGAATTCTGGGAGTTGAAGTCCACAAGTCTTAAAGTGGCCAAGGCTGGCTAAGGAAGTCTGGGAGTTGAAGTCCACAAGTCTTAAAGTGACCAACGTTGGAGACCCCTAAGTCTGGTCCATGGAAAAACTTCTCTCCACGGAACCAGTCCCCGTTGCCCAGAAAGTTGGGGCCCACTGTTATAAGTTGCTTATTTCAGTGCCGTCGTAACTTTGAATGGTTACTAAATGAATGGTGGCAACTCGAGACTGCTTCTACTTTGGCAGCACTCAACTGACAATCATTCATTAGTGATTGTTCAAAATTTAAAATATTGAGTCCTGGCAATGGGCATTTATTTATGACGGTGCATTGTTGCTGAAACCTTGAGTAAGGGACTTTGTAAGTCAAAACAGATAGTCCTCAACTTGCAACCATTCATTTAGTGACCATTCAAAGTTACAATGGCACTGGAAACTGACTTATGTCCATTTTTCACATTTATGACCATTGCAGCCTCCCCACGGCCACGTGTTCAAAATTCAGACGCTCGGCAACTGGTTCATACTTACGACGGTTGCAGTGTCCCGAGGTCACGTGATTCCCCTTTTGCGGCCTTCCGACCAGCCAAGTCAATGGGGAAACCAGATTCCCTTACAACGTCCAACAACTGCAGGGATTCACTTAACAGCCGTGGCAAGCAAGGTCATAAAATGGGGCAAAAAACCTCATTTGTCTTCCTTAGCGACGGAAACTTTGGGCTCAATTGTGTGGTCGTTAAGCCGAGGACTACCTGTACTCACAGACTTCTTGGAAGTAAGTTAAGGCACAATGGAATATTGTCTCCTGCATTTTGATGATGATATTCAGCCCCAATTTATTGTGAACTGAAGTCCTCCATGTGAAAACCAGGAACCACCCCTTATAACGAAGGATGTTGTGATGGCAAGCTCTGACAGGCCCCCATATACATATCCTAGTGACGCACCAGCTACATCTGGCCATATGTTTAGGCAAAGGCATCCAGAAAAGTCACAATAAGTCACCTACATCATGGCCTTATCAGTGCGATTACATCTTGACATATAATACCACTTCCCTCCAAGAGCCGTGGTGGCGCGGTGGTTAGGATGCAGTATTGCAGGCTAAATTCGGCTGACTGCCGGCTGACTGCAGTTTGGCAGTTCGATCCTGACTGGCTCAAGGTTGACTCAGCCTTCCGTCCTTTCAAGGTCGGTAAAATGAGGACCTGGATTGTTAGGGGCAATGTGCTGACTCTGTAAACCGCTTAGAGAGGGCTGTAAAGGACTGAAGCGGTATATAAGTCTAAGTGCTATTGCTATACTGGCTGTGATGGTTAGAATGCAGTATTGTAGGCAAACTCTGCCCACTGCCAGACATTCGATTCTGACCGGCTCAAGGTCAACTCAGCCTTCCATCCTTCCGAGGTGGGTTAAATAAAGGACCCAGATTGTTGGGGGCAATGTGCTGACTTTGTAAACCGCTTTGAGAGGGATGTAAAGCACTGAGAAGTGGTATATAAGTCTAGGTGCTATTGTTATACCGGCCGTGATGGCACAGTGGTTAGAATGCAGTATTGTAGGCAAACTCTGTCCACTGCCAGGAGTTCGATCCTGACCGACTCAAGGTTGGACTCAGCCTTCCATCCTTCCGAGGTCGGTAAAATGAGGACCCGGATTGTTGGGGGCAAGAGGCTGACTCTGTAAACCGCTTAGAGAGGGCTGTAAAAGCACTGTGAAGCGGTATATAAGTCTAAGTGCTATTGCTATTATGCCATGTGTGCAGAGGACAAAATCCAATAATTCAACAACTGATCTGGATTAACTGTCCTGGGGGGTGTCTGGGGTGGGAACCCCATCATTTGTGCATGGCTCAAAGGCACTTATATAGGTTTTTTTTTTACACGTGGGTGCACACACATTTTAAGAAATAGTTCAGTGACTGATAAACACATTGCATGAAAACAGTGACATGCATAACTGATTTCTTCGACCAACCATCCTCAGTTGTGTTTCGACATCATGCTAAGCCCTAAAATACAGGTAGTCTCCAACTTATGACCGCATTTCACTTACGGCTGTTGCAACATCCCCTTAGTCACGTGATCAAAATCCAGACACTTGGCAACTGACTCATATTTATGACGGTCACAGTGTCCTGGGGTTACGTGATCCCCTTTTGCGACCTTCTGACAAGCCAAGTCAATGGGGAAGCCAGATTCACTTAACAACCGCAGGGATTCACTTAACGATGGTGGCAAAGAAAGATCATAAAATGGGGCAAAGCTCGCTTAACAAACGTCTCCCTTAGCCACAGAAATTTGGGGCTCAAATTTGTGGTCGTAAGTCGAGGACTACCTGTATTATTTTTTCAACTTGGGTTCGCGCATCACACTAAGCCTAACGCAAGGGAACCATTCCTGCAGCTTCGCGGGAATTCGAAAATCCATCCAGTTCTCGCTGCTCGGAGTTTACGCTCTGTGTGAATCAAGACAGAGAAAACAGGAAGTGCGTGCAGAGTCTTTCCCGCCTAAGGATGCAATTTCTCTTTCATTATTCCACGATGGGTGCAATCTTTTTCCCTTCCATGTTTGTTCACGTCTTCTTCTCACACAGAAGGCTGTCCTGCAGAGATCATTACCAACTTTTTCCTGCTTCGGTTGTCAGCAAGAAATAAATCTTTGGTTGGTTTCTCCCAATCTGGAGAGACTGCGGCCCCTTCGGTCACACGTCTGCGGGGTTCTCCGTGTCTAGATCTTCTTCGTCCTCTTTGTACTGACTGGGGAACATGCTGCTTCCCACCAAGGTCGCCACACCTTCAGGCTCAGAGTCCCCGGGCAGCGCCAGAGGGACGGTGATGCCCGAATGGACCGAATAAGCATCAAGTAAGAACTCCTGTTCTGCTCTCTCTGCATAGTTCGTAGCGGAAGGCAGGACCACGTCGCTCAAGCTGGGGCCGCCGTAAGGTGAAAATCCGGAAAACCGACCAAACTCCTCAAAGAGATCCGGCAGAGTGATACGTTCCATGCTGGCCAGGAAACCCCGGTCTTCCGGAGAGTGCAGGGAGAAGTCTGGAAAACGAAACAAAATTTGTGAGGAGGATTCAGGGTTTAGCGAACCAAGGGGCGCTTAGCAATTCCGGTGTGGTGTGCCTCCCTTTGAAATCAGCGCTGCAACGGTACAGGTAGTCCTCGATTTACGACCGCAATTGAGCCCCCCACTTTCCGTTGCTAAGGGAGACCATTCTTAAGTGAGTTTTGCCCTGTTTTACGAGCTTTCTTGCCGTAGTTGTTAAGTGAATCACTGCAGTTGTTAAGTGAATCTGGCTTCCCCCATTGACTTTTCTGGTCAGAGGGTCGCAAAAGGGGTCACACGGGACACTGCAACAGGCATAAGTACATGCCAGTTGCCAGGCCTCTGAATTTGGATCATATGATCGCAAGAATGCTGCAACGGTCATAAGTCTGTGTAAATCACATTTCTCAGTGCCATTGTAACTTCGAACGGTCACTGAATGAAGCGGTTGTAAGTTGATGACCACCTGTATTACTAAAACTCTTACGTTGGTCTGTTTTTAACCTTCAATTGGGCAAAAGGGTGGGTCGTAGGGCAACAATTTTTGAATCAACATACAACAGATGGGTTAAGAATGCAACCACACAATAAAAACCCAACCCCCTTTGACATGCAACATATGGGTGAGGCTTTGGTGACATTACCATGGCCACCAATTCCCTTTATCTTCTGCTGCGTGGAGAAGATCCACTCGTGAAAGATCTAAGCTGACAACTTTATTGCGTTCTACCTATATTACAAGAATCTCCCTTGCCTTCCCTTGGCAACCACCAGATAAGATTCTATAGAACGTAGTGGGAGTCAGGCTTATGCCTCTTGCGGCTGCACGAAGATTCGAGGCTAGTTCCCTGCTTGACCCCTCTTTCCAGTCTGGATGGGAGTTTCCCAATATCTCTCCAGCCCATTGAGACTGTTCCTAGGGATCACAGAGCACTTCAACTCAACACTGGAGAAAGGTCTTCAGATGTTTCTAAGGCAGTGTTTCCCAACCTTGACCACTTCCAGATGTGGAGACTTCAACTCCCAGAGTTCTCATCCATGGCTGTGTTGACTAGGGAATTCTGGGATCTGAAGTCCATGGAAATGCTCAGGGTTAGGAGACAGCGTTCTAGTGTGGGGCTGAGCAAGGGACAGGGGGTTATCACATTCTGACCTGCTGAAGGAGTCAAGTTGAAGTGATCCAGATAGTCAGGCTTCTTCTTCCTTTTTGCTTCAATTCCATGAGGATCTGGAGAAGCAAACAGGGCATTAACATCTGGCCAGCAAGGTCAGGTTTTCCCAGGTATGCCCCAAGCCCCGCTGACTCAGATCCAGGAACACCTTTATGGCAAGAACAAACATTTCCGAGGGTACCCAAGAACAAAACCGAATTAAAAGATGGAGGAAGGAGACCATCAAGCTAGGAATAACACTAAACGAGGACCTGGCTGAAGGATCCAACCTCCCTTATACTACTTGGAAGACCCTGAATAGGATGAGGGTTGGAGTGTCTAAGCATGAGACCAATATGCTCAAGTGCAGGTTTTTAGAGGATAACAACAGGCTGTGTGAATGCAGAGAGACTCAGAGCCCAGCCTATCTGCTGGTATGTCGGCTACTTCCAGAAATGACTTATTTTTGGCCAACGACGAAGCCAAGAAGGTGGCTTCATTTTGGCAGTCTAAAATTGGATCTGGATAAAGAAGAAGGAGGAGGAGGAAGAGGAAGAAGAAGAACAACAACAACAACCACAACAACAACAACAGATTATTCCTGTCCAACACCGGGGAAATCAGGAAATTCAGGAGTTCAAGTGAATATAAAGATTTATTGCAAGCTTAAAATCTCTACTACAAGAATCTGGCCAACTGACCGTTAAAGGAAATGAGCGGGAGATAAGAGAGGCATTCAAGGTGGGCTGAATTTAGATCTCTTGCGGTCTCGCAGGGACTCATGACTGATGACATGTTTGACTCTTCCCTCGGGCTCAGCCTGATCATCTCCTACAATCCCGTTTCTACCAGCACAATGTTGCACTGCTTTTACCCCCCCAAAGGATACATACCTGGACCAGAAAATTCTTCCAGGACATCAGGCATACCTTGCTTCCGTTTTTTGTTGACCCGGTATGTATCTGTGTAAAGAAAGAGCTATTCATTTATTCTGAGATAATCCTACTCAGAGTTCAAGCACAGGAAGAAAGGAAAAGTAGCTAAGGCTCTTAAGATACAGGGAGTCCTCTATTTATGGCCACAATTGGGAATGGAATTTCCATTGCAGTTGTTAAATGACTCATGCCGAATTTTGCGACTTTTGCCACGGTTGTTAAGAGAATCATACGGTCGTTAAGTATAATCTGGCTTCCCTCACTGTCTTTGCTTATCGGAGGCAGCTGGGAAGGTTGCAAACTAGAATCACATGACCCTGGGACACTGCCACCATCATAAATACAGGCTGGTTACCAGGCACTGAAATTTTGATCACATGACCATGGGGAATGCTATGACATTTATAACAGCGTTGACTAGGTCGTAAATCGCTTTTTTCAGTGATATTATAACTTCGAACGGTCGCTAAACGAATGGTTGTAAGTCAAGGCGTACTTGTACAGATAATCCTTGACTTAGGACCACAAACGAGCCCAAAATTTCCATCGCTAAGCAGGACAATTGTCAAGTGAGTTGTGCCCCCTTTTACAACCTTTCTTGCCACAGTTGTTAAGTGAATCACCGCCGTTGCTAAGCTAGTCGCATGGTGGTTAAGTGAATCCGGCTTCCCCCATTGACTTGGCTTGTCAGAAGTTCGCAAAAGGGGATCACGTGACCCCGGCAACCGTCATAAATACGAGCCAGTTGCCAAAGCATTCGAATTTTGATCACGTGACAGCATGGATGCTGCAAAGCACGCAAGTGTGAAAAACAGTCATAAGTCAGCTTTTTTTCAGAGCTGTTGTATCTTCAGTCACTAAGCGACTGGCTGCAATAGACAGCTTCTCCGATTCCTGTCTCACCTGTGTCTTTGGGCAGGTAGGTGAACGTGAACGGTTCGCTGGAAACACTGTCCGTCAAGCGACGTAGGTACACCTCCACTTCCACGGGCTCCAGGATGTCCAGGTGTTGGTAAGGGGGGCTCTTGAAGACAATGGCAATCTGCCGATGGACGTCCGCTTGGGAGAAATCAGCTCTGCCCTCCCAAGTCTCTTTCCGGAAAATGACGGAGATGTCTTCTGCCAAGTAAAGATGGAGAAGCAACGATTAGGATGGCTGGGGACCAAGTTCAAGGAATCTAAATTCTCCGGCTTTCTTTGGCTGCTCTGTAAACCACGTTTCTCACAATTAGCAGCTTGAAGACAGGTCTATGACAATTCGCCGCGGCCGACACGCCACGGCCTTTTCACTACAGGACAACTCGATGCGGGACAAGAGTTACACCAGGGGTCTCCAAACTCGGTCACTTTAAGACTTGTGGACTCCAACTCCCAGAATTCCCCAGCCAGCTTTGGAGTCCACAAGTCTTAAAGTGACCGAGTTTGGAGACCCCTGAGTTACACTAATATCAAGGCAATAGTGGAATAGATTCGTTAAAGGATGCAAAAGGAGGGACAGAATGGAATATGAATTGCAAACATGAAAAATATTTTTTATTTATTTTAAAATAATTAAATAGAATCGTTAAATTGTCCCACACTAAGTTGTCCCACGGCGAGTCGGCCCACGGCGAGTTGGCCCATTCTGCTTGAAGACTTGTGGACTTCAACTCCCAGAATTCCTCAGCCAGCAAAACCATGAGGGGAAAGAGCCCTCAATAAAGCTTTCCCTCTGAAGGGGCTTTTGTGGTTTTCAAGCTCAGGAACTTGAAGACTTGTGGACTTCAACTCCCAGAATTCCTCAGTACATGCTGGCTGGAGAATGCTGGGAGTTGAAGTCCACCCATCTTCAAGTTGCTGAGTTTGACTAACACTGCTCTAAACAAACAAACCATGAATCATTGCCTTTAACTATTATTTGAACAGGCTCGTTTTGATGTTTTAGATTACCATCCTGTCTGGGATAGAATAAGAATCTGTTACTACAGGTAGTTCTCAACTTACAACTATTTGTTTAGTGATCGTCTGAAGTTACAATGGTACTGAAAAAGTGACTTAGGACCGTTTTTCACACTTATGACCATTGCACAATCTCCATGATCATATGATTAAAATTCAGACAGATAGCAACTATATTTAGTTGCATAAATATGCCACTCATATTTATGATGGTTGTACTATCCCGGAGTCACGTGATTCCCCTTTTGCAACCTTCTGACAAACAAAATCAATGGGGAAGCCAGATTCACTTAACAGCCGTATTACTAACTTAACACCTGCGCTGATTCACTTAACAACTGTCACAAGAAAGATCATGAAACTTATTTATTTTAGAAAAATTATATTGCCGCCTACTAGCACAAGGCGACTCAAGGCAGCTTACACGGGTATAAAAAAACATCATATAAAAGAAATAAAAAGAATGAAAATAAAATAACAAAATAATCACACGCACCCCCATCTCGGCAACAACACACATTCATACAAGCCATTTAATGGGCTCCATCCCGCTCTGGGGCAATATTCACTTAACAACTATCTCGCTTTTGGGGGCAAATGTGGTCGTAAGTTGAGGACTATCTGTACTTATCGTTCTGGGCCTAGAACTATAGAGGGGACCTAATTTGATCAAATTAGTAGAATGGGGGGGTATTTAAGACCCCTGGTGTCCCCCCCCCCTCCCAAGTACCTTTCTGGACTTTGTCACACAGCAGATAAAATTCGTCACCGCCAATGCAGCTTCCATGTTCTTTGTTCATCCGGTAGATTTTGAGCTCGGACGTGTTTGTGGATTCTGTGCAGACAGAACGCGAAGGAATTTTTTAAAAATCGCACTTTGCATAAGAGGATGCCTTGCAAATAAACCTATCCCAGGATAATGTTGCAGGATCCAATCTGAGTTGGTCACAGGAACTAGAGATTTAGTCTTCCGATTTTTCGGACTCGTGCTGGACCCCATCCTCAGGGAATATCTATGGCAGTGATGGCGAACCTTTTTGGCATTGAGTGCCCAAACCAGAACGTGCATGCATAAAGACCAGCTGGCCGGTGCGCCGGCACGCGCATGCGTGCTGGGCAGCTGATCTTCGCGCATGCCGGAGCACCGGAAACTCTGTCACGATGTGAATATTGCCAGTTTGTGCATCTCTATGTTTTCTGTTTCTTGTATTTATGGTCAAGCAGACGTATGATATATTCTACTACGCATGTCTGCATTCCAGAGGTTTCCTCCTTCCTTTCTCTTCGCCATTTCTACCAAGGTAGAAGTGATTTATTCCTTAGCTGATAAAAATGTAGCTTAATAAGCTTAATAAGGATTCTTTTTATTACTTTTCTACTGAAATAAATATTTTGTTAATTAGATTTTGAATCTCGGGTTTTATTTTCTAAGTAAGTATGTTTTCAAAGGGAAGCAACGATCCATCGACCTCCGGGGGATCTCCCCCCCGCCAACAAACTCAAAGACCAGTTTGCCGGCATGTGCATGCCTGTTTTTTGGGGGCGTTTTTGGCCATTTTGGGGGTTGTCTTCAGGCCATTTTCCGGCGCTCCGGCACCTGCGAAGACCAACTGGCCGGAGCGCATGTGCACGCTGGAAATCAGAGGAGCAGCTGGCGACAGCGCATGTACCCACAGAGTGCCACCTCTGCCCCGCGTGCCACAGGTTCGCCATCACGGATCTATGGAGATTCTCAGTCATCCAGATGTTTCAAAGGTGATTTTTGAAAGGGCAACTGGACTACGTTTCTTTTTCCTTTGAGGGAGAAGAAGACATTTCGCTTCTCATCCAAGAAGCTTCCTCAGTTCTGGCTGGATGATGTCAGAACTAATCCTTCCGTCCCCACCGCTTCCACCCAGCCAGAACTGAGGATGCTTCTTGGATGAGAAGCGAAATGTCTTCTTTTTCCTCAAAGGAAAAAAAAATACAGTCCAGTTGTCTTTTGAAAAAGCACCTTTGGAATATCCTCAGGGAAGCCTCTCTCTCTCTGATAGCTGTATGCAACGAAATTTCCTTTTAATGCATGCCGATTCGTGTACATTCAAAGGGACAATAAAGTTAAAGTTATTCTAGTTAGTTATTAGTTATTCTACATCAGTGTTTCCCAACCTTGGCAACTTGAAGATATCTGGACCAACTCCCAAAATTCCCCAGCCAGCAAATGCTGGCTGGGGAATTCTGGGAGTTGAAGTCCAGATATCTTCAAGTTGCCAAGGTTGGGAAACACTGTTCTACATGCTCCATTTTGGAAAGAGAGAAGTTCCTTGATATTGGTTCCAGCATGTGCCCTAAAAGTTTGGGGCCGATGAGCAACTCAGATTGGATCTTGCAGGTGTCTTGTTGCTTGTCAACTCCCCCCACCCACTTCCTCCATCTTTCTACACACACACACACACACACACACACACACACACACACACACACACACACCTCAACACACACCTCCATGTCAAGGAAATGCTGGTTTGCAGAAAGCGCTGCACAGATTTCAGTACGTACTCCAAACACATCTAGGGGCAGCAAAACCTATTCTAATGTCTAGGGTCATTTCATGGAGGGACATGGGAGGACAACAGCCAAATAAAAATGCAAAAATAAAATCCCACCACAATTGTGTGACTGACGATGCACAGAGTTTCTTTTTTATTGACCACCGGATAACAAATGCCATACCAACCTTGGCAGTTTTTTTCCCCTCATAACATGTTTTTCACTAGAAAGAAAAAGGCTATTTTCACGGTCTGCAGTTCTGTTTTCTATTTTCCGTTTCAAAACCAAATCACTAAAAACAGCCCTTTCTTAGACCACATTTCCTGATGGGGTTTTTTTTTTTAGGGTACATATAACTCTGCAGAAAATATCAGAACTCCCCCAAAACAATAAATAATAGCACCGTAAACAGCATTGCCTTCCTAACTTCTGGCATCTTCAAAATTTATTTCTAACTTGCCCTTATTTTTTTCCTTCCTTCCTTCCTTCCTTCCTTCCTTCCCTCTCTCCATCCTTTCTTTCTTTGCTTCCTTTCTCCCTCTCTCCCTGCCTCCCTTTCTTTACTCCCTCTATCCCTTCCTTCTTTCCTTCCTTTCTCCCTCTCTTTCCTCCCTCCCTTTTTTCCTCCTACCCTCCCTCCCTTTCCTCCCTCCCTCTTTTTCCCTTCCTCCCTTCCTCTTTTCCTTCCTCCCTTCTTCCCTCCCTCCCTCCCTTTCTTCTTCTTCCTCCCTCTCTCCCCCCTTCTCCACTTCTTCCTTCCTTCCTTCCTTCTTTCCTTCCTTCATTCTTCCTCCTCCTCCTCCTTCCTCCCATCCTTCTTTCCTCCCTCCCTCCCCCTCTCACCCTTCCTTTCTTCTTCTTCCTCCTCCTCCTCCCTCCCTTCTTTCCTTCCTTCCCTTCTTCTTCCCTCCCTTCTTTCCTTCCTTCCCTTCTTCTTCCCTCCCTTCCTCCCTCCCTTTCCCCAGCCTGAAATAACTCTTGGCCTCTCCCTTCTCTTTAAACTCTACCTACTTTTGTCAAAGATGGGTTCCGAGAGGACGGGATTTAGATGCCACGTTTTCCCCATAGAATCCTGATAAGAGGCCTGGAAACAGATCCGCACCACATTCATGTCAACCTCTTGGTGATTCTTCAGGGAACCAGCTACACCGAAAGAGCAAGAGACGACAGGTGAACCAAGCAGAGTATACAGCAGAATAGTAGTACACACCGATACTATACATACAGGAAGAAAAAGAAAAAAACAGTCCCCAGGACAGTGGTTCTTCTTAACCTGGCATTCATTCAGCCCACCCCGGGGGAAATCGAGAAATTTGTGATTGTTTGGGAGTTAAGGATCCAGCTTGGAACTGCTTGTTAAACTGTCACTAAAGGAGATTACATCAGGTCATAACTTAGAACAGAGGCTAAGCGATCGGTCATAAATTGAGGATTCCCTGTATTAGAAACCAACTTCATTGCTTTCTCCAACTTGGCTTCACAAGACTTATTTTATTTATTTTATTTATTTTATTTAGTGTTCTTATATGCCGCCCTACTCCCTGAGGACTCAGGGCGGCGTACAACATTTAGAGAACAACTAAACAATATAAAATTTAAAAACAGTATTAAAAAGAGTTTTTAAAAAACATTTAAAAACCATACATACATGCGGCAGAAAATGGAATGCAATGCAGTGCAATGGAATAGGAGAAGGGGAGGGGAAGGGAAGAGGAGAAGAGAAGAGAAGAGAAGAGAAGAGAAGAGAAGAGAAGAGAAGAGAAGAGAAGAGAAGAGAAGAGAAGAGAAGAGAATGCGAGATGGGATGGAATGGAATAGAACAGTGGTTTTCAACCTTCCTAACGTCGCGACTCTTTAATACAGTTTCTCATGTTGTGGTGACCCCCAACCATAAAATAATAAAATTATTAGGAAACTCGGGGGTGGGTTCTAACTTACCTCACTGCCGGTTCGCTTCCTCCTGTGCTGCGTGGCTGTGCCTTGTGGGCGTGTGTGCGCTTTGCCGAAAATGTTTTTTAAAAATTGCAAAAAAAAAACACCAAAAACAAGATGGCGACACATGCGCAGTGCCGGAAATTCGGTTTCTGTGCATGCTCAGAAGTTCTCATGGTACAGATTTTTTTTTCCAGTAGTCTATTTGCATGTGGGTGGACCCGCCTGGAGACTGATAGAGGAGCGGTGTCTTGGTTCCTAAGACCATTGGAAATATGTGTTTTCCGATGGTCTTAGGCGACCCCTGTGAAAGGGTCATTTGACCCCCAAAGGGGTCGCGACCCACAGGTTCAGAACTGCTGGAATAGAATAACAAAATAGACTAGACTAGACTAGACTAGACTAGACTAGACTAGAATAGACTAGAATAGAATAGAATAACAGAACAGAACAGAACAGAACAGAACAGAACAGAATAGAATAGAATAACAGAACAGAACAGAATAGAATAGAACAGAATAGAATAATAGAATAACAGAACAGAACAGAACAGAATAGAATAACAGAACAACAGAATAGAACAGAACACAATAGAATAGAATAACAGAACAGAATAGAATAGAATAAAATTCCTATTGTCACCTTAAATGTACACTAATCAGCATACATTAAAATGAAATTTCGCTGCATTCAGCCCTCAAAAGAAACCATGGTGCATCTGCCCAAACTCACGCAAGAGAGTTCTTCTCACCTTTGAAAGGGTCAATTCCAAGTTGTAGCTTCTTCTCTATGGATTCTTCTATGTCCCTCTTCTTCACACACTGGATCCCGAGGTTGTTAAAGCTATCAAACAGAGAACAGTTTGGGGTTCAAGCAACAGAAAGTCCACAACAAAAGAAAGCAACTTACAAAATGGACCCAGCTGTTCCTCCTCTTCCTCATCAGCCACCTCCAGACCTGGGGGCTGTTGACTCTCCATCTGAGGGCTGACGGACAGCCCAGGCTCCGCTTCTGTCTGTCTGTCTGTCTGTCTGTCTGTCTCTCTCTCTCTCTGCCACCTCCATTCCCTCTTCCCCCTCGGAGCTCTCAGGTTGCCTTGATGCTGACCCTGACTCCCACGCTGCCACCTCCTCTGATTCGGTTGCTGGAGGGGCCTGCGGCCGACAGATCACAACATCAACCTTGATGGTGTGCAGGCCCCCAAATCAAGGGTAATCACCATTTCAACACCCTAAATCCTCCGCCCCAGAGACTGAGCGATATACCTATGCATGGCATTGATTCGAGGCTTCAGGGTAACTTCACAGAGCCCGTTGCTGCAGTCCTTCCCGACCAGGCTGTGAGGATGGATCCGATAAGGCCAGTCCTTCCAGACCAAGCAAGCCCTCACTTTCACTTCCGGAATCCCCTCAAAGTTCTTCAGCTGGAGAAACAACCAGGTTTCAGATGCCACAAACCCCACCGAAAAATGCTCAAGACTATCCCCGAACTACTCTCTCTGCAAAATCTATTACACTTGGAATACGGCATTCCGTCGCCACGATGTAAAAAAGAGGTTGAGACTCTGGAAAGAGCGCAGAGAAGAGCAACAAAGAGGATTAGGGGACTGGAGGCTAAAACATATGAAGAACAGTTGCAGGAACTGGGTATGTCTAGTTTAATGAAAAGAAGGGCTAGGGGTGACTTGATAGCAGTGTTCCGATATTTGAGGGGCTGCAACAAAGAAGAGGGGATCAGCTTATTCTCCAAAGCACCAGAAGGCAGGAGAAGGAACAATGGGTGGAAACTAATCAAGGAGAGAAGCAACCTGAAATTAAGGAGGAATTTCCTGATAGTTGGGACAATTCATCAGTGGAACTACATGCCTCCAGAAGGCGTGGGTGCGCCAACATTTTTAAGAAGAGATTGGACAACCATTTTCCTGAAATGGTCTAGGGCAGGGGTAGGCAAAGCTGGCTCTTCTATGACTCATGGACTTCAACTCCCAGAATTCCTGAGCTAGCATGACTGGCTCAGAAAGTCTGGGAGTTGAAGTCCATGAGTCATAGAAGAGCCAACTTTGCCTACCCCTGGTCTAGGGCCATGATGGCAAACCTATGGCACGCGTGCCAGAGGTGGCACCCAGAGCCCTCTCTGTGGGCACGCATGCCGTCGCCAGCTGGTCTTCAGGTTTCCGGCGCTTCAGCGCACGTGATTTTGGGTCGATTTTGCTTCTGCGCATGCGCAAAAGCAAAACCATGCGAGAGGGCGCGCGTAGCGAGCACGCGCCTTCCTGAAGCGTGGAGATGCACGCGCATGGCTCCGGCAGCGAGGTAAGAGAGCAACCCACCCCTGGAGAGTACCATAATCTCACGGCGGTTATAGTTTATAAAATTGGCATTTTATGGTTCTTTTCTCTTTTATCTACCAGTACCAGGAGAAAAAGTCAACTTGTGATCCACCTTATCCCAACACCTGGAAGGCACACCTGGATTGAAGCCCCCTCCTGGCTTCTCTGTTCTAAGCCCCTCCCCCTATGGGCAGGGCTTCCTCTTTAACTCCACCCCCCTGCCCACGCCTCTCACCTCAATGGTGGGCAGCGTTTTGTTGGTCTCGCTGCTCCCTTCTCCCAAAATGCTCCCAGCTGAGCGTCCTTCGCACTGATACCGGAAGCGCATCCCTCGTTGTTTAGGCTGTTCGATGATCACCAGCTCGGGGGGTTCCCGCATGGTGTCGTCCAGAGGCTCTGGGGCCGCCGTGGAACACCCCGAAGGGCCAGGAGCTGGCCAAGGAGCATCCAAATCACCGCTGGGGGGCAGCGGAGGAAGGGGCGGCAGCCCTCTCGGGACCAGCTGGGGCCGCAAGGACAAGTTATTGAGGGTCTGAGACAGCTGTTGGGGGAAGGAATCCTGGAGTGAACCCGGGGCATGGGCGCCCGAGACCCCGTAACACTCCAGCCCATTCTGCAAAAGGCTCATCCTTCCAGCATTCTGCGTCTCCCCCGGCGGGGTGAAGTCGGTGCTTCTGGGAATCAACTTGGGGGGCCCGTTCAACGAGGCCCGTGGGGATCCCGGGTCCTCACCAAAACCGTCTTCTTTAATCAGTTCATCAATGATTGCTAGAAAACAGGCATACAAATCTATTAAATTAAATTAAATTAAATTTAAACAAAGGAGAGAAAGGCTGGGCCAGTGGTTGGTTGCGACCAACTCGTTCGTCCCAGCTCTGCTTTGTTGGCTAAGCTGCAATTAGACGACTCCCCGCTAAATCGCGGCTTGGACGCCACGAGAATCGAGATCAGACAACTTGCTAAGCAAACAAAAAAAAAAGTCCATATAACAGTTTAGTGGAGGCTACATCCAGCCTCCTTAGCTTGTTTAACCAACTTTTCCTGAATTGTGGGGTCGTTTGGTGCTCTCGGAGCTGGGTGGTTTTCTTGCAAACGTTTCGCGACCCAACTAGGTAACCTCATCAGGGCTACTAGCATCATCACCTAGCATTGTTGATGGGTCATGAAACGTCTACAAGGAACCCACCAAACTGGAGAAATGAACAAACACCTACAGAAGAAGCTGCGATTAAAAAAATACTAGACTCTGCAGAAACGGACAGATTGACATTAAAGCTAAAAGAAAAAGAAGGTTAAAGATTAAAGATAAAAGAAAAAGAAGGTACAGAATACATTCAAACATGGGATTCATTTTATCAATGGTTGGATAATAGAGGTAGAAATTAGGAACTGGAAAAGTACTATTATGTAAGCAAATTGAGCCAGACAATACGCTGTTCACAAAACACTGATGTATGAAAAGAGAAAATGTATAAATAAACTGTTTAAAAAATTGTTTTTTTAAAAAAAAAAGACTGATCATCATCAGCTGAGGATGATTCTGGGTTTTTTTTTTCTTATTTAGATAGATGATTTCAGCCAGCATTTTGATGGAGATGCAGAATTAAAGCAGAGAGACAAATTAGAGCCTCAAACCTCAAAATAATGACTCAGTTAGGTGACGAATATTTCCTTACCTGTCACTGGAAGCACCCCACTACAACCCCCAGTTACCTTACCTAGTTCATCTGCAAAAGAAAAAGGAGAAATATTATTCTATGCGGTACTATATATTCCTTTTATTTTCAAACATCCACATCAGCTTCTCGTTTCGCTCAGTCTTTTGACCAGATTTGAATACAGGTAGTCCTCAACTTACAACGGTTATTTAGTGACCGTTTGAAGTGACAACGGCCTTGAAAAAAGTGATTTATGATTATTTTTCACAGTTATGACCTTTACAGTATCCCTATGATCAGGTGATCAAAATTCATATACTTGGCAACTGACTCACATTTGTGACGGTTGCAGTGTCCTGGGGTCGTGTGATCCCCTTTTGCGACCTTCCGACAAGGAAAGTCAATGGATTCGCTTAACAACCGTGTTACTAATTTAGCAACTGCAGTGATTCACTTAACAACTGTGGCAAGAAAACTTGTAAGATGGGGCAAGACAGACTTAACAAATGTCGCCCTTAATAACAGAAATTTGAGGGCTCAATTGTGGTCGTAAGACGAGGACTACCTGTCCAGGAAGTTCTCCACTTACAAGAGTTTGTTTAGTGACCGTTCAAAGTTACAACGGCACTGAAAAAAAGTGACTTACGACCATTGCAACATCCCCAGGGACACGTGATCAAATTCTGGATGCTTGGCAACTGACTCATATTTAGGACGGACTTACGTGATCCCCTTTTGCGACCGTCTGACGAGCAAAGTCAACGGGGAAGCCAGATTCACTTAACAACCGGGTGACTCACTTAAAAACCGCAGTGATTGGACTTAATAATAATGGTGGCAAGCAAGGTTGTAAAATGGGCCAAAATTCACTTAACGAACGTTTGCACGAAGCAAGAGAAGTGTTAGGCTCAATTGGGGTCGTAAGTCGAGGACTACTGTAAAGCAGGATGCTGAAAATCCTCACCTGAAGTCTCTCTGGTCGGCTGCATCGTGGGCAAGCTAGAAGCGGCAAGCAGGGGGCCTGTAAAAAAAAAACCATGAAAAAATTAAGAATAAAACAGAGCGAGATGCTATCCTCCAGACCAAGGGTGTCAAACTCAAGGCAGTGAAAACGGAGCCCGGGGGGTCCCACGGCTGAAAACAGGGCCAGGGATAGCCACGCGTGGCCCCCACAGGCTCCGTTTTTGCTGGCAGAGGGCTATCAAAACAAACTAAAAACAAAAGAAAAGGAGAAATGTTTCCCCTTTTGCATTTGAGCATGCAAGAAGGGTCAGGAGAGGAGAGAGGGAGAGAGGAAAGACAAAGAGAGAGATGGGAAGATGGGAAGTGAGCCAGGAAGGAAAAAGTAGGAAAGAAGGGAAGGAAAAAGGAGAAGGAAGAGGGAAGGAAGGAAGGAAGAAGGAAGGACAACGTGGGAGGGAGGGAAGAAGGAAGTCAGGTATGTAGGTAGATAGGTAGGTGAAGGAAGGAAGGAAGGAAGGAAGGAAGGAAGGAAGGAAGGAAGGAAGGAAGGAAGGAAGGAAGGAAGGAAGGAAGGAAGGAAGATTATAATGAGAGGGAGGGAGGGTCTCAGGTAAGTTGTACCTTAGCACTTGGCTACCAGAGGTGCACCCCCACCGACACGAGTGACGTTGAGCTGGCCACGCCCACCTCACACACACACACACACACACACACACACACACACACACACACGGTCAAACACAACCCTGATGCGGCCCTCAATGAAATCGAGTTTGGGATTCCCCCAAATAAATCAGGCATAAATTACATGTGAATCTCACCTTTGGCAAGCTTTCTCCGATGGCTAGCCAGAGTTTATTGGAAACCAACTTTCTGTGTTTGCATGACCCGCTGGAGATTCATCCGACAGTCTGCGCCGAAATGAGAACCTTTGTCATGTATTTATTCATTTATATCACACCTCTTATTACGTCTATAAATAATTCAGGGCATCGAAGATATCTAATGCTCCTCAATTTTGCTCGTCCGACGCAAATGGTAATCACCTGACCTTGAGACCCTGCAACCATCGTAAATAAAAGCCGGTTGCCAAGTGCCCAAATTTTAATCACGTGACCACGGGGATGCTGCAACGGTCGTAAGTGTGAGGACCAGTCATATGTTGCTTTTTTCAGTGCACTTGTAACTTCTAAGAGTCACTAAATGGATGGTTGTAAGCTGTTGTAAGTACAGGGAGTCCTCGACTTACAACAGTTCGTTTAGTGACCGTTCAAAGTTGCAACGGCACTGAAGAAAAGTGACTTGGGACCGTTTTTCACACTTACGACCCCATGGTCACGGGATTTACATTCGGATGTTTGGCGACTGGTTCGTATTTATGACGGTTGCCGTGTCCTGAGGTCACGAGATCCCCTTTTGCGACCTTCTGACGTCAAATGGTGAAGCCAGATTCACTTAAAAACCGGGTGACTAATTTAACAAGCGTGGTGATTCGCTTAGCAACCATGGTCATAAAACGGGGCAAAACTCACTGAGCCAATGTCTCGCTTAGCAGCAGACATTTTGGGCTCAATTGTGGTGGTAAGTCGAGGACTACCTGCACAGTAGTAAAAATGAAAGTTTAATATATATTAATAATTAGTACTGTATACTGCACGAGTCAAAAAGAGGGCCGTGAAAATATTTACTGACCCCTCACATCCTGGACATAAATTGTTTCAACCTCTACCCTCATAACGACGCTATAGAGCACTGCACACCAGAACAATTAGACACAAGGACAGTTTTTTCCCCGAACGCCATCACTCTGCTAAACAAATAATTCCCTCAACATTGTCAAACTATTTACTAAGTCTGCACTACTATTAATCTTCTCATCGTTCCCATCACCCATCTCCTCCCACTAATGACTGTATGACTGTAACTGGTTGCTTGTATCCTTACGATTTATATCGATTGTTTCCTAATATGATTTGATTGCTTATTTGTACCTGGACTATCATTAAGTGTTGTACCTTATGATTCTTGACGAACGTATCTTTTCTTTTATGTACACTGAGAGCATACGCACCAAGTCAAATTCCTTGTATGTCCAATCACACTTGGCCAATAAAGAATTCTATTCTATTCTATTCTATTCAGGACACTTGCAGGCATCAGATGAGGATGGAATTGCAGGAAATAAAATTTAAGAAAAAAAGGCAAGAGTGCCAAGGCTTTTTATGTGCAACGCACATAAAAAAACCCAGAGCTTTGTTCGCACCGCTGTGTCTTCCCTCCTTCCTCCTTTCGCTCATACTGTGCAGTCCACCTGCAATGCAGCAAGTCCTCAACTTACAACAATTCATTTACTGACCGTTCAAAGTTACAACGGCACGGGAAAATGTGGCCTGACCGTTTTTCACACTTTTGACCAGAGGTCTTCAAAGTTGGCCACTTTAAGACTTGTGGACTTCAACTCATAGAATTCTCCAGCCAGCTATGCTGGCTGGAGAATTCTGGGAGTTGAAGTAGCCAAGTTTGGGGACCCCTGCTTTGACCACTGCAGCTTTCCCATGGTCATTTCATCCAAATTTGGACACTTGTCCACATAGTTAAGACAGTTGCAGTATCCCGGGCTCATGCGATCCCCTTTTGCGACCTTCCGACAAGCAAAGTCAACGCGCAAGCCAGTTTCACTCAAACAACCGTGCTTCTCATTTAACAACTGCATTAATTCACTTAGCAACTTGTGGGCAAGAAAGGTTGTAGAATGCGGCGAAACTCTACTTAAGAAACGTCTCACTTAGCGACCTAAATTCTGGCCTCAATTTTGCCCATAAGTCGAGGCACTAAAAAACATTTTAGCCTTCTGTATGTTGTCATCTCCGTATTTGAGGTAGAGGGAATGACTTTGGTGAGGATATAAATTGCTTTTTCATTAAAACTCATTAAAAGCCCATTAACTGGAGTTGGAGCAAACCCACAGCCCAAAATGCATGCATTTTTTATTATTCCTGTATAGATTGTCCACTCCCAACAGCTCTCCCAGGGTTTGCAACCAAGTTAAACATAATATAAATACTCAATATATAAAAAATATATCGAGAAACAGGTCCCTAAAACTACAAACCATTTTCTGGATTGGTGTAATAGGAAAAACAATTCTAGAGCCTTTTTTTGCAACCCGTAAACCATTTGTTACAGGAAGAAAAAGGGGACGGCAGCAGCAAGATGGAAGGATGCCATAAATTATATAATTTTAACCAAGAAAGAAGAATATTTGTAGCTCGGAGTTGAACTGTCTTTGATGCTCTCTGCGAGAAAACAACCAGGCTTTGATAGCTCCGAGGATCCCACGATTTTGCAATTTATATCGGGGAACCCCAAAACCCCAGGAATGCTGCAACCATCCTCAATACGACAGGGGTCAAGCCTGTGAATTTGGATCCCCTGACCCATGGGGCATGCTGCAACGCTGATGGCCGCAAGTGTGAAAAACGGCCCTCAGTCACTTTGATCCCTTCGGGCGGTCACTAAACGAACCGTTGTAAGTCGAGGACTCCCTGCCACTGTTCTGAATCACATACTTTTTTGACGCTTGCATTTTCGGAGGCAGGAGAAGAAAAAGCAGGAGTCGTGGGAGGCGGGGGGGGGGAAGCAGCTGCCTCCAGCCCCCTTCGCGATGGACCCTCGCCCGCTGCCCAGCCCGGAGGAGCCAGCCAGGCCCTAACTAAGGCCAGCTCCGGCCACCCTCTCCGCCCGGTCACTTTCTCTCTCTCTCGCCCCCGCCTACCTAGAGGAGAAGCCAGCATCTCCCGGCTCGGGCTGCTTTCGCTCCAGCCGCCGGCTCGGTCCCAGGCTATTCATCCCCCGGCGGAGCCCACATTCCCCGCAGCCCCAAAAAGTGCTTTTCCCCTCCTTCCCCCCGCCCGCCTTTCTACGTTTCCCTTTTCTTTCTTAAAAAAAAGAAAAGAAAAGAAAGAGAAAAAAAAAGTCTTTTTCGGTCCCGAAAAGGGCCGAGCGCTCTTGGAATTCCCCCTGCTGGGCCGGCTGCTGCTTCCTGATTGGACGAGCCTCCCGATGAGGTCAGACTTCTTGGAACGGGAAAGCCCCAGCCGAGCGGTAAAGGGGCGGGGCCAAGGCGGAGACCTAAAAGGAGGGGGGGGGGAGGAAAAGCAAACTCGGGAAAGGAGGAGGAGGAGGAGGAGGAGGAGGCGGGGGTGGGAATGCGATTTTCCCTTTCAGAAAGTTGGATCGAAGCTCGGGGCTTTTATTTTCGGTTTCTCCTTGGGAAGCGCCTTTTCCCATTAATGGGATTTTTTTTTCCAGGCTTCAGGTTATTCGGCAAGCATCCCGTGGATGGATCAAGCAAGGTTACCTACAGCAGCCAAAAAAGCCATGCAATTCTTAAAAAAGCCAATGCAATCCTCTGCTCGCAATAAAATTCCTTATTCCACCAGACTGGAAATATTGGGATTATATTAGACCAGTGTTTCTCAACCTTGGCAGTTTGAAGATGTGTGGACTTCAACTCCCAGAATTCCCCAGCCAGCAACGCTGGCTGGGGAATTCTGGGAGTTGAAGTCCACACATCTTCAAACTGCCAAGGTTGAGAAACACTGGATTAGACCATTTACAACTACGCGGCCTCCGATTTGATCCAAATGTAGTTCATAAAATCATATATCAAAAAGTCCTTCCTGTCAATGACTACTTCAGCTTCAACCGCAACAATACACGAGCACATAATAGATTCAAACTCAAGGTAGCAATAGCACTTAGACTTATATACCGCTTCATAGTGCTTCACAGCCCTCTCTAAGCGGTTTACAGAGTTCAGCATCTTGGCCCCAACAATCTGGGTCCTCATTTTACCCACTCGGAAGGATGGAAGGCTGAGTCAACCTTGAGCCGGTGAGATTTGAACAGCTGAACTGCTGAACTAGCAGTCAGCTGAAGTAGGTTGCAGTGCTGCTTTTAACCACTGCACCACCTCGGCAGGTAAAGCGCTCCAAACTCGACTGCAGAAAATACGACTTCAGCAACAGAGTGATCAATGCCTGGAATGCACTACCTGACTCTGTGGTTTCTTACCCAAACCCCCAAAACTTTAACCTTAGACTGTCTACAGTCGACCTCTCCCCGTTTCTAAGAGGTCTGTCTGTAAGGGGCGTGCATAAGTGCACCATTGTGCCTACCATCCCTGTCCTACTATCCTATTGTCTTCTTTTATCGGTACTTTTTACTTGTGTTATGTTTATACAAACAACTACTATCCTATTTATTTATTTATTTTTATTTATTTATTTATTTTTGTCAAGTACGTGTTGGTAATATACATAGATGTAACATTGTTTATGTACATAAGATGGGTACTGATAAGAGGGAACATTAGGACAGGGACGGTAGGCATGCTGGTGCACTTATGCACGACCCTTACTGACCTCTTAGGAATCGGGTGAGGTCAACAGTGGACAGTCTGAGGGTAAAGTTTTGGGGGTTTGGTGACGAAACCACAGAGTCAGGTAGTGAGTTCCAGGCATTATCCTGTACATGTTTGACAAATAAATAAATAAAAATAAAAAAATTGAACGGTTGCAGGAACTGGGCATGGCTAGTCTAGTGAAGAGAAGGACCAGGGGAGACAGAATAGCAGTTGTTCTAATATTTGAGGGGCTGCCACAGAGAGGGGGGGAGATCAAGCTATTTTCCAAAGCACCTGAAGGCCAAACAGTGAACAATGGATGGAAACTGATCAACGAGAGATTCAACCTGGAAATAAGGAGGAATTTTCTGACAGGGAGAACAATCAACTGACTTTTGACTGACATGTCGGGGTCACACTTTCAGTGGGTATGTGGATACAAGAGCGAAGGTTCCTAGATCCGGGTTGCAGATGTCTGGATGACCACTAGATAACAACATTGAGCATATAGAAAACTAATAAAGGAGAATATTTGTAGGTCAGGGTTGATATGAGGAGGCCTTGGTGCTCTCTGAGCTTGTTTTCCTGCAAGCAGAGGTCAGGTCCCACAGAGTGGGTCTCCTCCAGGTACCGTCAACCAAACAATGTCGGCTGGCGGGTCCTAGGGGGAGGGCCTTCTCTGTAGGGGCCCCTGCTCTCGGGGAACCAACTCCCCCCAGAGATACGAATTGTCCCCACCTTGCTGGCCTTCCGAAAAGCCGTGAAGACATGGCTCTTCCTGCAGGCGGGGTTCTGAGACAATTTTCATCTTGGTCTCCCCCACTTATGTATGTTTTTGTATGCTTCTTTTAAATGTATTTTCAATTGTTATTCAATTATATTGTTTAGCTGTTCTTTAAATGTTGTACGCCGCCCTGAGTCCCCAGGGAGTAGGGCGGCATATAAGAGCACTATATAAACAAACAAACAAACAAACAAACAAACAAACAAATAAATAAATAAATACCCAAACTAGATAACATCATCAGTACTAGCACTGTTACCTAGTTTGGTAACTAAACATCTGCAGGAAAACAACCAAGCTCAGAGCGTCCTCTTTCCTCCTCCTCCATGCTGCAAACCCCACTCCCTTCTTGCGCTGATGATGTTACCTAGCTAGGCAATGAAACGTCTTCATGAAAACAACCCAGCTCAAGGAGCACCAAGGACCCCTCCCATAGAAAACTCTTGGCTCCTGTCTTGCAGAGATTTGGCTCTGAGTCTCAGATCCCTCGGGAAAGCCCCTCAAGAGGCGATCGCCCGGAGGACCCCCCCCCCCTAAGCGGGGAAGAGGCCACCAACCTTCCTTCGCCCTCCTTCAGCGGCCATCCCAGGCAGGCACTCAGTCAGTCAGTCATCGATCAATACGGTAATTTTCTGCGCCGCTTCTCTCGGCATTACGGTACCAGAGTCCTGCAAACGAGCCCCGCCTCCTAGAGTTGAACGGGAGGGGGGCCCACGTGACGGGCAAAAAAAAGGGAAGAACGGGACTTGGGAAGAGAGGAAATTCTCGCGAGAATTGCACCAGGCAACGGCGCAGCAAGATGGCGGCGCCGGAGACGGAGGTGGTAGCAGCCGCAGGGCCGGGAACCGGCCTTGGACAGGTACCACCGGCGGGGCTCTTCTGCCTTTTTTCCCCCTTTAGGGTATCCATCCCGGGCGGCCTCCTTTCCTCGTGGTGCGATAGTCCCGGGCTTCACCTTCCGCTCGCCCCCCGGGGTACTTTCCTTTCTCTCCCCCCTTTCGCCCCTCCCTTCCCTGGGATCACCTGACGCCCTCCATTAGCCCCCCCCCACGACCCCCATCTCCCCTCATTCAGCAACCCGGCTCTTACAAGTCAGGATTCCTTCCCCCAAAACCTCCTGGCGCCCCTCCTGGGGGGGAGGGAGGCTAGAACTACAACTCCCAGAATCCCCGGCCCAGGCGGCCGTGGCCGTGCGTAGTAGGGGCTTCTGGGAACGGTAGTCCCAACGTCTCCAGAAAGGGAGGGGGGCAGGTTATAGACAAGAATTCCTTGACGTTTTTCAGGCTCAGACGTCTTGATTGGGGTGGGGGAACCAGAGCATCTCGGCCCCCCTCCCCAATTTTAACCTGTTTGGCTAAAAACTCAGCCAGGAAAATGGAGAGGGGGGAGTGAAATAAAACAGACTTTATCAGGGGACAGGTATCTTAACTACCTGGATCGGCGGTCGTCCTTTCCCAGGAATTCGGTGCTGTACAGGTAGTCCTCAACTTTACAATGTTTCAAAGTTAACAATGGCACCTGGGGGGAGTGACTTATGACCGTTTTTCACACTTACGACCATTGCAGCATCCCCACAGTCACGTGATTTGCATTCGGATGCTCGACAACTGATTCACATTTACGACAGGTCCCCGGGGTTATGCGGTCCCCGTTTCTGACCTCCTGACAAGCAAAGTGAATGGGGAAACCAGATTCACTTAACAACCCTGTGACTAATTTACTTACTGCAGTGATTCGCCTAACAACCATGGCAAGAAAAGTCGTCGAATGGGACAAACTCACTTAGCAAATGTTTCACTTAGCAACATAAATTTTTGGGCTCAATTGTGGTCGTAACTCGAGAACTACCTGTATATGGATTTATTTGTTACAGGTAATCACTAACCTAATTTTTGTTTTACCCCCCACTCTACTTTCTGGGCAATTCAACAGAGAGAAACACCCCAGAACAGTAAAATAATTCAACGATAAAATAATCCAACAGTAAAAATACCAAGCAAACCATGGCAGAAACCTGGCAACCACCAAACAAATCCACACAACCTAGAAGGGAGCTTTAGTCCCTCTCCCTGTTTCAATTTCATTCTCGCAATGGCCACGGAGGAATCGGATGATTCACAAACTATTGGGCCAAGGCTATTTATGGAACTGAATGGCCAATTTGGACAACCATGAATCATGAAGGTTTGCCTCCTATTTCATCAGCTATAAAGCCAAGGACTGACTTCCTGATACTCTCCATTCTGGATTGTCAACTTCCTTTTCTCATCCGAGGTTTAGTCGAAGGCTTCTGCTTCCACCCCCCACCCCACCCATTCATTTTTCTATTTGCTCCACTCCTTTCATGGTTACGGACCTGTATCTCGGGAGTTTCCAACCTTGGAAAATTGAAGAGTTGTGGACTTCAACTCCCAGAATTCCCCATCCAGCATCCTTTAAGATGGATGGACTTCAACTCTCATAATCCGCCAGGCATCATCTTTTAAGATGGGTGGACTTCCAACTCCCAGAATTCCCCAGCCAGCATTTTTTAAGATGGGTGGACTTC
Organism: Diadophis punctatus similis; assembly: GCA_023053685.1. Classification (NCBI taxonomy): domain Eukaryota; kingdom Metazoa; phylum Chordata; class Lepidosauria; order Squamata; family Dipsadidae; genus Diadophis; species Diadophis punctatus. The sequence continues at coordinate 3,845,077 of JALIGW010000022.1, read as the reverse complement.
CAACTCCCAGAATTCCCCAGCCAGCATTTTTTAAGATGGGTGGACTTCAACTCCCAGAATTCCCCAGCCAGCATCCTTTAAGATGGATGGACTTCAACTCTCATAATCCGCCAACCATCATCTTTTAAGATGGGTGGACTTCCAACTCCCAGAATTCCCCAGCCAGCATTTTCTAAGATGGGTGGACTTCAACTCCCATAATCCCCCAGCCATCATCTTTTTAGATGGGTGGACTTCCAACTCCCAGAATTCCCCAGCCAGCATTTTTTAAAATGGGTGGACTTCAACTCCCATAATCCCCCAGCCAGCATGTTGGCTGGGGAATTCTGGGAGTTGAAGTCCACATATCTTCAAGCTGCCAAGGTTGGAGACTCCTGCTGTATATCTCTACTCCATCTTTCCTCCCAGGTGAATCCTGAAAGTATCTCTCAGTAGTACCACCATGGCCATCGACATTTAGCCAGGATTAATTGCTACTGCTCTCCTTCCATCAGGAGAAAAAAAAATACTACTGGTGTTGGTTTGCTTTGACATCTCCTTTCGAGCTACAGTTTTTTACTTACGGTATCTTTTTTTCCTCTCTTTTGGGGAATCGACTTTTGGCCTTCCTGCTAGGTACAGTCTCCCCACCCACCCTGCCCCCAAGGCCAATATCATCCTGCTTTCTTCCTTTTCCAACATATTTTGCTTTGCAGTTTCCTCCATGGGGAAATAACACAGAGCCTGAATTGTTTCTTCATCTGCCCGCTGAATGACTCTGACTCGTTCCTTTGTCAAGCTTCCTGCTGTTGCAAAGATTCCTGCCCTGGTGAACTCTCACCTGCAACCTGGTTTAGAGGACAGAAACCCACCTCTTTCCCTCTGTCACATGATTTCTAAAAAGGTGGCAAGCATCCTGCTCCCCAGTGAGACTTATTCTATTTTTTTAAAATATATATAATCCTTTCTGAACTCATGACCAGAAACAAAACGCCCTGTTTTCTCCTTGTAAATGCTCATTGTTGTCAACAGCGGCCATTCTTGAACTGTGTACCAGGGGATACTAGTATGTAGTAAGAAACAAATGGGCTAATAAAAAGCTACTATTAAACAAAAACTCCCATTCAAAGAGGGTATTGTTTGCCTTGAGCGGCCCAGTTCAGTCCTCTTGTCCCCACCCCACCCCACTCGCCCTTTTCTGGAGAGGTTAATTCTATTGTATCTCAACAGTGAGAATTATTGAATCATTTATCAGGGCCTGGTGCAGTGGTAAAAGCCTCTGCCTGAGTGATTTCTCCCCTCTCCAAAATGAAATATTTCAGTAGAACAGTGCTCACACGTTCAGGCAGCCCTCCTCTAACAGTGGAAAATTACCTTTTTTTGTTCTCCAGAAATGCCATCGATTCAGAGGGCAGAGGTATATCCTGGAGGAACGCTGTATATATATATTTTATCAATATTTAGTCAACAGTGCTCGGAATGCTGCTGGTTGCCAACTGCTTCAGACAGGATGAATGCAAGGAATTACCCTTTCCACACCTGTGGTTCTGAACCTTTTGCTGGGAAACTGCTCTTTAAACTCTGATTGCCCATCATCCGTATCTTCAAGAGTGGTGTCTTACAATGTGTCTTGGGATTCCCCTGGAACATTTATTACCTGGATGCTTTCGTCTACTTCTCCTTTCTTCTCCTTATCACTTTGTCTAGGTTTTCATTTAATATTCTCAGGTTACAATCTGGCTCTGGCTCTCTTCCATTTTCAAATGAAGGATAATCATACCTTGAAGTCAGTCCTGTCCTTTGCATAAGATCCAAGTATTTATTTATTTTATTTATTTATTTTGTGAGATTTATATACCGCCTCACAGTGCAAGCACTCTCTTAAGCGGTTTACACCAGTAAGCAATGTATATTTATATTGCCCCCAACAATCTGGGTTCCTCATTTTACCTACCTCGGAAGGATGGAAGGCTGAGTCAACCTTGAGCTGGTGAGATTTGAACCGCTGACCTGAGGATCACAGTCAGCTAAAGTGGCCTGCAGTACTGCCTCTAACCGCTGTGCCACCTCGGCTCTTAATTTTTAATATTTCTAGTATTTCTAATAACTGTTCAGTCTGGATTCGGAGGCTTAATTTCCCCTCTGTAATTGGGGTGAAACCGTGAGATTTGAGAAAGGGTTGGAATCCTCACCTGGTGAATTTTGTCCTTCACCATATTCCAAAGATTAAACTCAAATATTTCTGGTTTTCAGTTAATTTTATTGACAGTGTTCCCTTAGGATTGATTAGGAACATAAACTGAATCTGGAAGATAATCTCTAAAATGGGATTAACATTGGAAGGTTTCCTATAGCTATTAATTAATTAATTAATTGTATGGGGTTTTTAAATTGTTGTTTTTAACGTTTTTAATGTTTTTCCCCCTATATTTATTGTTTGCATGTAGATTTATTGTTATGAGCTGCCCAGAGTCTCTCTGGAGTGGGTGGCATACAAGTGCGAATAATAAATAAATAAATAAATAAATAAACAAATAAACAAATAAATAATAAATAAATAATAAACAAACAAACAAACAAGTAATATAATTTAGGTAGGTGTTGTGCAAATAGTATCATTCAAAATTTGAAAAATTAATGTTTTTTTTAATTCCCAAATGGTAATAAAATTAAGGCTTTTTAGATCCCCCCAAATAAATCCTAATACAATTGTAGCTAGGTAAAAACACACCGTCGAAACCTACTAGATTCCACCCCAATCTAATACTTTTTAGGGGAGGATTTCCAGTCTAGCAAATTAGCTAGTCCAACAGTAAAAAGACAAATTTAAGACCCCAATTACTTAGTTAATTGAAAATCTGATCTCCCTTCCCACTTAGGAGTAAGTTGCTTATAAATGGTTATGTGTGGATAATTGCAGTGAGATATATGGTCACCCTTTACTGAAACTGTTCCCTAAAGTGTGTGTGTGTGTAAAACATCAATGAGAAGTCCTTATGTGTAATTTTATTGCCGTTGTTGCATAACTTCCTGATAAGTTTAGTCACTTATTAAAAGAATACAAGTCAAAGGTGGGATTAATTGGACAACTTTCCCCGTTGGAGGTTAGTATATAGTAGTAGAATCGAGGCTTGTTTAATATTTGCAAATAAGGTCAGAGCCAAGTTTTTAAAAGTCATATTTAGGAGGAGACGAAAGATCTCACCAAACTGGTTAGCTAGGAAGGCAAGGCCCAATGAGATTCCTCGGCAAAAGTGGTGTGAGGTTCACAAAGGGATAACACCCCCAATTTCACACCAAACGTTCAGGAGATCAAATGGGTTGATTAGCCAATTAGAAAACTTCTTGCCATGCCTAATATTGTCTGCCTCTGCTTTGGCGTAAGGTTAGCATGAAAACCAGGCAACGCATTTGAACAACTTAATGGAAGTTTCTTCAGCTGCCTGTGCTTGAAGTGAGAAGCAAATGTGCCATCCTGTGAACATCAAATCTATCGTCAGAGCAGTAATAAAACATTAGCTTAGCATTTCACTCGCTGAATAGATAGAGGTAGTCCTCGGTCCACAGCCGAGCCTCAAATCCCTGTGGCTAAATGAGTCATTTGTTAAACGAGCTTTGTCCCGTTTTATTACCTTTCTTGCCACCGTTGTTAAGTGAATCACCATTGTTAAGTGAACAAACAGTTGTTTGTTACACGGTTGTTAAGTGAGTCTGGCTTCCCCATTAACTTTGCTTGTCAGAAGGTCGCAAAAGGGAGAATCACATGACCCCGGAACATGGCAAACCATCATAAAAATGAGTCAGTTTCCAAGTGTCCTAATTATGACCATGTGACCATGGGAAGCTGCAACCGTCCTAAGTGTGAAAAAACGGTCATAAATCACTTTTTTCAGTGCCGTTGTAACCTCGAATTGAGGACTATCTGTACTACATCTGCTCTTGTATGCCCTCAACCCAAAGGGATAATGTAGAATGGTTGCCTTTTTCACTTCTGTTTGAAAATGGCTATGAGATCATTAGAAGGTCTGTATGGGGGGAGTGGGGTTTATTTTTTGTGTTTTTTTAATCAAATTTCTACACTGTCCACCTCACCCAAGTGACTTTAGAAAGAGAATGGAATGGAATGGAATGGAATGGAAGAGTTGGAAGGGACCTTGGAGGTCTTCTAGTCCAACCCTCTGCTTAGGCAGGTAACCCTATACCATTTCAGACAAATGGTTATCCAATCTCTTCTTAAAAACTTCCAGTGTTTGAGCATTTACAACTTCTGGAGGCAAGTCATTCCACTGCAGGTGGTTGTCGCGGCTCAAAACGGAGCCCAGTCGGCTCGCGTACGGCCTCCCCAAGCTCCATTTTCATTGGTAGAGGGCTGCAGGAAGCCATCGCGGCCAAAAACGGAGCCTGGGCGGGCCACATGTGGCCCTCTCAAGCTCCGTTTTTGCTGGCAGACGCACCGTGGGCCAGTCCTTCGCTGTCCGGATCCGGGCCCCGGGCCCCAGGCCTTGAGTTTAACACCCCTGCTGTAGACTTTAATTCTAAAGTCCAGGGACAAGGTTGGGGAAAGACCTCCCTGAATCTGAAACCAGCACCTACGGCCCAGAATCTCCCCCGACTAAGAAATCCGATTTCTTGCATCCAGTGGCTTTTTGTGATACCCGTCTTCTCTTTTCTTTTCCCCTGCTTCTAAAGCAAGTGACGAGCAATGGCACCGCAGGGGGCGGCGAAGGGGTCGTGGAGACTCAGCAGCCGAACCAGCCCCAGCAACAAGCCCCGAATGCCTGGCAAATCATCAAAGGAGTCTTATTCAGGTAAAAATCCGGCCCTTCTGGATCCCCCGTTCTTGTCACCACGTTGTGCATTATGCAGGATAGAAGGGTGAGCCAGTCCTGCCATAGCTGTCAGGATGGATTTGATTTAAATCAAGTCCATTTAAATCACGATCTAAATCACGATTTAAATCACTAGTAAAAAGCCTTGATTTAAATCATAATTTTTAAAGAGCAACTGTCGTCTCTGACCCGCGGCGGCTCCTCCTCTGACCCGCTGTTGACTCACCGACAGTCCCATTCACTTTAATGGGAGTGCTGGTGATGCGGCAGTGACACAAGGTGAGGAACGTGGCAGGCAGCAGGTGAGTGGATGCCCGCTAACAGGCACTGCCATGATGGATCTGAAATGACAAGTGTTCTTTAAATGTAAGGACTCATCCTTGCTGGTAGTTAGAATCTTTAATATTATTATTTGCAAACAAAACGAAGGTTTCCTATTTAGCTTGCAGAGCTTGGATTCATTGAACGGGTTTACCAAAAATGTAAATATTGCCGAATATACAGCCTCATGCTACATAACTAAGTTCCAGTTCATGCTGAATAAACTAAATTATTAATGTATCTTAAATAGAAAACTCTCTTTAGATCAGTGTTTCCCAACCTTGACAACTTGAAGATGTCTGGACTTCAACTCCCAGAATTCCCCAGCCAGCATTCGCTGGCTGGGGAATTTTGGGAATTGAAGTCCAGACATCTTCAAGTTGCCAAGGTTGGGAAACACTGCTTTAGATAGATTTTTACTCCAAAAGCATTTTATTAAAATAAATTTGATAAACATAAAAAAAAATCTGATTTTTTTTATTTTTTTTTCAAAAAATTATTGATTTTTATCCACCCTGGATAAAAGGTAAGTGCCCGGGTCGTAAGCCGTGTTCCTGGGTGGTACGAAAAGCTTTCGCTTCTCTAGGAAATTCACAGCTGCTTCTTCAAAGGGCTTAAAAACTATGCAAGCTTACCGAAAAACAATCGCCCTGGTTCTTTCAGCGATCGTATCTCCCTCTTATCAGTGGATGAGGAACCAGTGGCTTCTCCAGGGTGACCAAGCAAGACTCGTAGAGATAAAATGTAAGCAAGGGACTTCCCTTTGGCCGCTAGCTTAGTCTTTTAGTTACCAGAGTCACACGGGGGTCAGTGGTCAAGTTGAGGTCTGCTTTTCGTTTCGCATCTCAGCAGCTGTTTGCGAAGCCCAGCATCCTGGTTGCACAGATGATATTACCTAGTTTGGTAATGAAACGTCTGCAAGAAAAAAACCAAGCTCAGCGAAGACCAAGGATTTCCCCACCCTTCCTCTCCGAGCTGCGGTGGCGCAGTGGTTAGAGTGCGGTACTGCATGCTACTTCTGCTGCCTGCCGGCTGCCTGCAATTTGGCAGTTCGAATCTCACCAGGCTCAAGGTTGACTCAGCCTTCCATCCTTCCGAGGTTGCTAAAATGAGGACCCAGATTGTTGGGGGCAAGAGGCTGACTCTGTAAACTGCTTAGGGCAGGCTGTAAAAGCACTGTGAAGCGGTATATAAGTCTAAGTGCTATTGCTATTGTGGCCATTGCACGCGCACACGGACACACACACACACTCCCAAAGCCAGGCCTGGTGTTTTATTTTTACTTAAAACAATGCTATTCTAGATGCAGAGAGGGCTGGAGCCAGAAAAAGCCAGGTTTGGTTTAATGGTTAAGGCACCAGGTTAGAAAACAGGAAAACTAGTCCCATGTCAGCCATGAAAACCCATGGAGTGATTTTGGGCCAATCAGCCAGAGAAAGTGAGTTCTAGTCCCGCCTTAGGCATGAATGGCCCGGTGACCTTGGGCCACTCATTCTTTTTCAGCCCAACCCACCTCACAGGGTTGTTGTTGTTGGGAAAGTAGGAGGAGGAACATGTGGTGGATATGTTTGCTGACTTGAGTGATTTCTACAAATAATGATGGGGTTCAAATAAATAAATAAATAAATTAATATAACCACACAAGAAGCTCTTTTGTGACACTGGCTCTTTAGTAAAGCGTTAAGTGGCCTGGCAACTTTACAATGCATACCATTCGGTGTCAGTTTCCTTTTATTGCTCCTCGGGGTCTTGCCAAGATTCCAGGGCAGAGAGATCACCACACTTTGAATTGTTACACTCCCCTGCCTAAGTGTTCTCCATACAGGTAGTCCTCGATTTACGACCAAAACCGAGCCCCAGATTTCTCTTGCTAAGTGAAACATTTATTGACTGAATTTTGCCCCATGCTACGACCTGCCTTGCCATATTTTTTTCAGGGAGTCACCGCAGTTGTTAAGTGAGTGACCCGGGTTGTTAAGTGAATCTGGCTTCCCCATTGGCTCACGCGATCCCTTTTTGCGACCTGACCTTCTAGGGAAAGCCAGATTCACTTAACGGCCGTGTCACTCACTTAACAACGGCGGGGATTCGCTTAACGGTGGCAAGAGAGGCCGTAAAATGGAGCCAAATTCATTTCACCAATGTTTAGCTTAGCAAACAGAAATTTTGGGCTCAGTTGTGGTCGTAGGTTGAGGACTGCCTGTTTAAGTAGGAGCCAATCCATTCTAGTACAGTGGAATCTTTGCAAATGAAAGTGACCCAGTGGGAAAGGGCAGAAATGTGGTTTCCAAAGCCGTTATTAAAATGATTACTTCAAATTGCATTCTTGAGCTACCTCAGCAATACGCTTTGCCCCCCCCCCCCAGGGTGCCAGCCAAATGATGACACTGTTGAATATTTCAATCTATAAGTGCAATCAAATTGGAACTGCGCCAGCATCGAAGTGTTCTTCCCCCTATTATGGACAAACGCTGCCCTACCGTTTCTTCCCAATTCATGAGTTTGCAAAGGATGCTGCAATTTGGCAAGGGTTCCTTTCTCATCGCTTAAATGGATCCACGGATCGCTTTTAAAGTTCAAATAATAATTCATCTCGCATGAAATGGAAAATTGTCCCAAATGTTATGGCCCCCTTTAAGCAGGGAGGATGAGAGGACATTGTTGAATAGAAGGTACCGTGTTTTTCGGAGTATAAGACGCACTTAGATTTTAGAGGAGGAAAACAAGGAAAAAAGTATTCTGAAACAAATGGTGTAGTAATATATTATTTAATAAAATACTAGTAGAGCAGAATACTTTTTACAACCATGTACACTTTTTACAAACTTCAAACTTGACAGCTTTAAGACTAGTGGACTTCAACTCCCAGAATTCCTCCTCCAGTCATGCTAGCTCAGGAATGGGAGTTGAAATCCACAAGTCTTAAACTTGCCAAGTTTGAAGACCCTTGCACCCCTAACCCCTAACCCAGGGGTCTTCAAACTTGACAGCTTTTAGACTAGTGGACTTCAACTCCCAGAATTCCTCCAGTCATACTAGATGGGGTAATTAGAAGGCAAAAACACCCCAGTTTTTGCAAAAAAACGGCCTGTTTTTCGGCCTGTTTTTGCAAAAACAAGGCATGCAGAGGGTTTGGGAAGCCTGCAGAGCACTCCTAGGGGGTGGGGGAAGGCAAAATAACCCCCACTTTTGCAAAAAAAGGCCCGTTTTTCGCAAAAATGGGGTGCAGGGGCGGGGCTTCGGGAGGCCAAAAATGGCTGTATTCAGTGTATAAGACGCACCGACATTTCCACCCTCTTTTTGGGGGAAAAAAGGTGCGTCTTATACTCCGAAAAATATGATATATACAGGCAGTCCTCAACTTACGACTGCAATTGAACCCACAATTTCTGTTGCTAAGGGAGACATTGGTTCAGTGAGTTTCGCCCCGTTTTACGACCTTTCTTGCCATAGTTGTTAAGTGAAGAAGCCGGTATACCTTTATGGTTCATCAGATGGTCCAAGCCAGCAACACATCCAGGCTCCCCTTGGTTTTCAGGTTTCACTGATGACTCACGAAGCCTCAGAAACTGACACGCAACCTTTGTGGCTTTGTCTTTCCAGTTTGTGGATTATCTTCAACCCTAATTTTAAACATGGGAGGTTATTAATGCAACGAACCACAAAGGATAAAACAGCACTTTCAGTTTTGGAGTGGTATCTCTCCTTCTCTCAACTCAGCGGATATTGCCCCAGATGTCCTCAGAAATGATTGAGCATCACAGAGCAAGATAGATTTTCATATAGATTAGACTCAGGGATGAAGCTTCCACTGAAGTGGGATAGGGAGAAATATTCATTTATCCCACCTTTACTTGTACAAATAACTCAAGGCGGCAAAAAATATCCATCACACCTTCCTCCTCTTATTTTTCCCATAACAACAACCCTGTGAGGTGGGGAGGCTGAGAGGGAGAGACTGGCCCAAAGTCACCCAGCTGACTTTCGTGCCTAAGGCAGGACTAGAACTCACTGTCTCCTGGTGATTGGCCCAAAGTCACCCAACCAGCTTTCATGTCTAAGGTGGGACTAGAACTCACTGTCTCCTGGTGATTGGCCCAAAGTCACCCAACCAGCTATCATGTCTAAGGTGGGACTAGAACTCACTGTCTCCTGGTGATTGGCCCAAAGTCACCCAACCAGCTGTCATGTCTATGGTGGGACTAGAACTCACTGTCTCCTGGTGATTGGCCCAAAGTCACCCAGCTGGCTGTCATGCTTAAGGTGGGACTAGAACTCACTGTCTCCTGGTGATTGGCCCAAAGTCACCCAGCTGGCTGTCATGCTTAAGGTGGGACTAGAACTCGCTGTCTCCTGGTGATTGGCCCAAAGTCACCCAACCAGCTGTCATGTCTAAGGTGGGACTGGAACTCACTGTCTCCTGGTGATTGGCCCAAAGTCACCCAGCTGGCTGTCATGCTTAAGGTGGGACTAGAACTCACTGTCTCCTGGTGATTGGCCCAAAGTCACCCAGCTGGCTGTCATGCTTAAGGTGGGACTAGAACTCACTGTCTCCTGGTGATTGGCCCAAAGTCACCCAGCTGGCTGTCATGCTTAAGGTGGGACTAGAACTCACTGTCTCCTGGTGATTGGCCCAAAGTCACCCAGCTGGCTGTCATGCTTAAGGTGGGACTAGAACTCACTGTCTCCTGGTGATTGGCCCAAAGTCACCCAGCTGGCTGTCATGCTTAAGGTGGGACTAGAACTCACTGTCTCCTGGTGATTGGCCCAAAATCACCCAACCAGCTGTCATGTCTATGGTGGGACTAGAACTCACTGTCTCCTAGTGATTGGTCCAAAGTCACCCAACCAGCTGTCATGTCTAAGGTAGCACTAGAACTCACCATCTCCTAGTGATTGACCCAAAGTCACCCAGCCGGCTTTCATACCTAAGATGGGACTAGAACTCACAGTCTCCCATTTTCTAGCCTGGTACCTTAACCGATAGACCAAACTGGCTGTTTCTTAAATTATTCATTTAATGCTGTTAAGAATATTGACAGATTTTGAAAAAAGAACTAAAATGTGCATATTTTGATCTCTACTTATTTTGTCCAGAATCTCTCTTTTACAGTCCCTCTATTGATCAACTCTGCCCATTAGCAATTCTTGGTAGTGACATGGCAAAATATTTAGCATATTCCTCATAACAGCCATCTGCGGTAAGGTGGACTTAGCCTTGTAGTAGCGGTGAAAGAATAGCACAAGGGATCTGAATTATCGGATTGTTAGCTTGTGCCTTAATCGCGTCCTCTGCCAAGAGTCGCATGGAAATGAGATGGGCAGCTATAAAAAATATTGTAAAATAAATGCATCAGCTTAGCAAATTGTACAAGCAATGCATTCCTGGAAGAGTCCGAATTTGAATCCAGGATCTTTTGGTTCAGAAAACAACTTCTCGGTCGGTATTACACTGCTGCTCAGACTCTGATTTTCAAAATATTTCTTTGCTTCTTGATTTAAATGTTTGGATTAAATTTGGGCCTCGGTGCTGAGGGCCCGATCAAATCACTCTGCGGATCACGTGCTTGTCACTCAAAAGAATTTGAAGCATTTTCTATTCTAATAGAAGGCAGCCGATATCAGATACTAAACACTTCCAGACTGTTGCCGGTCTCCGCAGGTTGCTAGAATCCTTGCAAAGAGCTCTTGTGCCATCTCATAATTAATTTATCTTTTAACTTATTCATAAACAAGCTCAAGGCTTGTGTAATCAAGATCTGTAAAACTGTAACTTAGGAAGTTGTTACAGCGGTCATTATGGGGTGGAGATTTATTTTTATGATTCTGGAAGCTGCAGGACTATATACCACACCAGTGCCGTCATCAGAAACTGGGGTAGAAAAACTTGATTTTTCCAGAGCTGCTTTTCTTTTAGAAAAATGCAGAATATCAGTCCCTGAAGAGATTCCCTACAGGTAGTCCTCGACTTACGACCACAATTGAGCCCAACATTTCTGTTGCTAAGCCAAACCCTTGTTAAGTGAGTTTTGCTCCGTTTTATGAGCTTTCTTGCCACATTTGTTAAGTGAATCACTGCGGTTTTTAAGTTAATCACACGATCGTTAAGTGAATCTGCTTTCCCCCATTGACTTTGCTTGTTAGAAGGTCACAAAAGGTGACCATACAACTCCCGGGACATTGCAACTGTCATAAGTACCAGTCAGTTGCCAAGCATTCCAAATTCTGATCACATGACCACGGGGGCCCTGCAGCGGTTGTAAGTGTGAAAAACGATCATGTCACTTTTTTCAGTGCTGTTGAAACTTTTGAACGGTCACTAAACGAACTGTTGTAAGTTTGGGGACTGCCCATATTAGATCCTCGAGTTGAGAATAATAAAAATGTTGCCCAACCAGGTTGATGATGGTGGATGAAAGGTTTACCTTCTGAGGACCTCTTTGTCCAATCTGAATTTCTCTGGAATTTCCCCGTGCGGCCGATGCCTCTCGATGGAAAGGTTGGTTTCAAAACTCGTGCAAATTCTCAACATTTTATTTTTCCTCTCGTCCTCCAGAATCTTTATTATCTGGGCCATCAGTAGCTGGTTTCGTCGTGGGCCAACAACCCAGGATCCATCCACCCCCGGTGGGGCACCCAGGGCACCAAGCCGCAATCTCTTCCCTAAAGACACTTTAATGGTAAGGATGGCCTGATCCTGATTCTGGGTTTTCCAAGGGTTTAAGTCGGATTTTGACTTTTTGGTGGAGAAAGGAGCTATAGGCTCCTCCTCTGGCTGTAGGACTGAAATTCCCTGATTCGGAATTTGTCCTAAAAAGAAATAGAATTCTGTTACTGGTGTTAGGTTGGTTAGAAGATGGATGGATGGATGGATGGATGGATGGATGGATGGATGGATGGATGGATGGATGGATGGATTGATTAGACAGACAGACAGACAGACAGACAGACAGACAGACAGACAGACAGACAGACAGACAGACAGACAGACAGACAGACAGACAGACAGACAGACAAGACAAGACAAGACAAGACAAGACAAGACAAGATAAGATAAGATAAGATAAGATAAGATAGATAAGATACGGTAGATAGATATGGTAGATAGATAGATAGATAGATAGATAGATAGATAGATAGATAGATAGATAGATAGATAGATGATAGATAGATAGATAGATAGATAGATAGATAGATAGATAGATAGATAGATAGATAGATAGATAGATAGATAGATGATAGAGATAGAAAGAAAGAAAGAAAAAAAGAAAGACAGAAAGAATATCCTGCCTTTATTATTCTAAAATGTAAGGCAAATGGTTCTGCCTAGTTTATCTTATTTTGTATATTATAATGTCTTCTTTCATTTTTACTCTTCTGCATATTTTGTTTGGCTGCTAGATAGTTATTGAAGTACTAGTTGACATTGCACACAATTCCACAACATGTCTACTTATTATTATTTATTTTTATCCCAGCTTTATTGTTTCTTATAAATAACTCAAGGCGGTGAATATACTGAATACTCCTTCCTCCTCCTATTTTACCCACAACAACCCTGTGAGGCTTTCATACCTAAGGCAGGACTAAAACTCACCGTCTCCTGGTGATTGGCCCGAAGTCACCCAGCTGGCTTCCATGCCTAAAGCAGGACTAGAACTCACAGTCTCCTGGTTTCTAAGCCAGCACCTTCATGCTAGCTCTCTTACAACCACCAGTTGTAAGCATTTAAAATGTAGTTGTTTTTCTAAAGAGAAGCCATAGAGGTGATGGATACAGTCTCTACTGAACTGATAATTTTTCCATGCTCCCAAAGACCTTCAGTCAATAACCCATAGCTTTTCCTCCTTCAAAATAAAATATGTGGGTCTATTTGCTCTGAATAGATTTCTTCCAACTGTTCTGACCCAGCCTTAGCAGAAACAAGAAACAGACTCCTTGTCCCAAAAAAACCCCTCTTTGTTTATCTCCTGTGAATTAATGGCATCCACCCACGGAAAATTCCAGGCAAGAGTCCTTCAAGGAGTTAACTGCAGTAACAGACCTTATCAGTTCTTTGAGATAATTGCCAGACCTTGAGCTCCCAGCCGAAAGGCTGCAAATTAAGTTCTGGCAAGCAGTCTTTGTGGCAGAAACATGATGAGCAAAATCTTCAGAAATCCGAACTGTTGTCTCTTACTCCCCTTTCCTTCTATTTATTCCCCAACCAGGGAGGGGCCATTCTGCATCCACGTGTGCCTTGCTTCCGGAGTAGCAATAGCAATAGCACTTAGACTTATATACTGCTTCCTAGTGCTTTACAGCCCTCTCTAAGCGGTTTACAGAGTTCAGCATATTGCCCCCAACAATCTGGGTCCTCATTTTACTGACCTCAGAAGGATGGAAGGCTGAGTCAACCTTGAGCCGGTGGGATTTGAACAGCTGAACTGCTGAACTAGCAGTCGCTGAAATAGGTTGCAGTGCTGCTTTTAACCACTGCGCCACCTCGGCTCCTCAAAGTAGACTCCTCCTCCTCCGTTGTTCTCCTCTCCTAACAGCTGTGCACATACACGCATCTGGAACAGGCCCCAGCTGTTCTTCCTCCCCACTTAGCTCAGCCTCCAAAGGCAGCTGCCTCTCCGGTGGGGACGCAGAGCATCCATCAGAGCCTTCCCCAGACTCCAGAACTGGCCCAAGTTCCTCCCCAACCTCATCTGAGTCTGCCGCCAGCTCCACTGGCAGCTGGCGGGCCACAACACCAACCCAGCGTTTGGGTTCCAACTCAGTGTCATGAATTTTTTATTTTTCTTTCCCTGGCAGGATCTTCACGTCTTCATATCCGAACACGAGCACTTTACCGACTTCAACACAACGTCGGCATTGTTTTGGGAGCAGCGAGATCTAGTCTACGGAGACTGGACTAGTGGAGAGAATTCGGATGGCTGCTACGAGCGTTACACCGAGTTGGAAATCCCTGAGGTGTGTGAACAGATGCCACAATTTACTGACAGCTGGGTTTTTCCCTCTGCTCCAAATGCTCCGTGAAGAGTTTTTCATACCACAGGAAGCGTGTCCCAAAGCTGTTGCCAAATGGCAATTTTTAATGCGGCGGGGGAAATCATTGACTCTACGGGTGGTCCTCAACTTACTACCACAATTGAGTCTAAAATGTAGGTTGCTAAGTGTGAAATTGGTTAAGAGAATTTTGCCCCATTTTATGACTCTTCTCGCCACGTTTGTTAAATGAATCACTGCCGTTGTTAAATTAGTAACACGGTTTCTAAGTGACTCTGGTTTCCCCATTGCCTTTGCTTGTCAGAAGGTTGCAACGGTCATAAGTGCGAAAAATGGTCATAAGTCACTTTCTTCAGTGCCGTTGTCACTTCGAATGGTCACTAAGTGAACTGTTGTAAGTCGAGGACTACCTGTATGTGACTCTACAGGTAGTCCTCGACTTATGACCGGCTGCTTAGCAACCATTCAAAGTTACAACAGAGCTGTTATTATGCTCACAATTGCTTACTTCTAATTTTTCAGAGCGTCCAGCACAACGGTTCCCTTTACATCCACGTGTACTTTACAAAAAGTGGGTTCCACCCTGATCCCAAACAGAAGAACCTCTACCGCCGCCTTGCCACGGTTCACACGTCTCGAAGTAAGCTTTCCTTCCAACCATGGTTTATTTATTTTTTTCAGTTGAGAGCTTAGCGTCGGCAGCGGTTGTGGGAAATGCTTTCCGTGTTTGACAGGTTTCCCCAAAGTAACCTAGTTGTTGGCCTCCGTTAATCCTTTCTATGACTTCCCTCCTCCCCCATCACGTTGGCATTCCTGCCAAGAATGGAGAGCTATCAGCAGGAGATGTGGTGCTACAGGTATTCCTTGACTTACGACCACAAGAGGGACCAGAAAGTTCTTCATTGAATGCTGTGGTCGTTAAATGAGACACCATATGAACACATTCAATTTTACAATACTTTTGGTCATGGTCATTAAATGAATCACGTGACCATAATAAAACCTGCAACCTTTCCCACTGGCTTCCCCATTGACTTTGCGCGTCAGGCGGTCACAAATAGTGATCACATGACCTTGGGACACGGCAGCCGTCATAACCTGCCAGTTGCCAAGTCTTTTGATCACTTGATCCTGGGGGATGCTGCAATGGTGGTAAGTGTGAAAAACAGCCGTAAGTCTTTTTTTTTTTAAGTGCTGTTGTCACTTCGAACGATCACTAAACGAATGTTGCAAGTCGAGGACAGCTGACGTTATTATTTTTCCAAATGAGGCGGCACACGTATCCAACCCAACTCCATCAACAACAACCTTATGAGTTAGATTGGGCTGAGAGACAGGGACTGGCCCAAACCTATCCAGCCGATTTCGTGCTTAAGGCTGGAGTCGTCTGGTGATTGGCCCAAAGTCTCCCAGCCGGCTTTCATGTGAAGGTGGGACTAGAACTCCCACTCTCCTAGTGATTGACCCAAAGTCTCCCAGCCGGCTTTCATGTGAAGGTGGGACTAGAACTCCCACTCTCCTAGTGATTGACCCAAAGTCTCCCAGCCGGCTTTCATGTGAAGGTGGGACTAGAACTCCCACTCTCCTAGTGATTGACCCAAAGTCGCCCAGCCGGCTTTCATGTGAAGGTGGGACTAGAACTCCCACTCTCCTAGTGATTGACCCAAAGTCGCCCAGCCGGCTTTCATGTGAAGGTGGGACTAGAACTCCCACTCTCCTAGTGATTGACCCAAAGTCGCCCAGCCGGCTTTCATACCTAAGACTGGACTAGAACTCACTGACTCCTGGTGATTGGCCCAAAGTCCCCCAACCAGCTTTCATGTGAAGGTGGGACTAGAACTCCCACTCTCCTAGTGATTGACCCAAAGTCTCCCAGCCGGCTTTCATGTGAAGGTGGGACTAGAACTCCCACTCTCCTAGTGATTGACCCAAAGTCACCCAGCCGGCTGTCATACCTAAGACTGGACTAGAACTCACTGACTCCTGGTGATTGGCCCAAAGTCTCCCAGCCAGCTTTCATGTGAAGGTGGGACTAGAACTCCCACTCTCCTAGTGATTGACCCAAAGTCACCCAGCCGGCTGTCATACCTAAGACTGGACTAGAACTCACTGACTCCTGGTGATTGGCCCAAAGTCACCCAGCCAGCTTTCATGTGAAGGTGGGACTAGAACTCCCACTCTCCTAGTGATTGACCCAAAGTTACCCAGCCGGCTTTCATATCTAAGGCTGGACTAGAACTCATCGTCTCCTGGTTTCTAGCCTGGTGCTTTAACCACTATACCAAAGTGATCGAACTCAGATCAAATGTTACCTTTTTTCCTGTTTTGTTTTTATTTGCAGTGATCAATAAGTACAAACGTAGACGCTTTCAGAAAACCAAGAACTTACTAACCGGGGAAACCGAAGCGGATCCCGAAATGATAAAAGTAATGTGACCTCTCTGATACTTCCTCCTCTTCTTGACTTTAAAGTCTCAATTTCCCCCCCATAGCTCTCCGGTCCTCAACTTTACAGTCATCGGCTGCTTGATGGAATTGGGCTTCTGCAGAAACAAAAGGGGTGGAATTTGCAAACGGCTATGATAGTTTGCCGGCTGAAATTGTTTCCTTTGCTCCTTTGAGGAGTTTCCCGCAATAAAAGCCACAACTTTCTCCTGCCTGCCTCTTCCTTTTGAGGAGGCTGGGTAGAATTCCACAAACTCCCCTCATATTTTCCGCACTGGAAGAGAACAGGGGGAAGGAGTGGTGTGATGGCCTAGAGGTGGAGCTCTCGCCTCCCAATCAGAAGGCTGTGAGTTCGATCCTAGGTAGATATTTCTCTCTCTGGGTTCTCTCACTGAGAATATATCCACTGAACAAAACTCTGCATTGGCGACAGGAAGGCATCCGGCCAGTAAACACTCTGCTAGCTCCATTCAGTTGCCCAGACTACACCCCGCATGGAATTATGTGGTCGTTAAAAGAAGATGATGAAAGAAGAGAACGGGAGGCCCGCTTCCCCTTTCGGTGTTTAATGCAATAAGAGTTTCATTTAAACTTTTAGACTGGAAAAAAAAAACCCGGCCCTTTGCAAACTGTGGCTCTGGGCTTAGTGGGAAAAGGCTTAGGGGCCTTTTGGAAAGATAAGTGAGCCCAGTAGCGGCCCCGTGGCAACTAGCCATCATTGGAAACCAGAGATGAGGTTTGATGGTGCTTGTGAGATCTGAAAGACGAAGGGGTGGAAAACCTGAGCCGTTTGAGACTGCTTGGCAGAGCTCTGGATGTGTGAAAGAGAGAGAGAGAGTCTCGTATTCAGGTTACGCTTTGTGCATACAGATGGAGTCACACCTGTGTACTTCACCTGGAAAAAGCACCGGGGCCTTTCCCACCGCAACTGGGAAACACCCTAGGCGGTGGGTGGGGTCTGCGGTCACCCTAGCTGGGCCTCTGGTCAGATCTCTTGGGTTCTCTCTGGCAAGCTGGCATAGAATGCAACACAGTACAGTAAGTACAGTACAGTACAATACAGAATGGAATAGAATATAGAATAGAATATAAAATACAATACAGAATAGAATATAGAACAGTGTTTCCCAACCTTGACAACTTGAAGATGTCTGGACTTCAATTCCCAGAATTCCCCAGCCAGCATTCGCTGGCTGGGGAATTCTGGGAGTTGAAGTCCAGACATCTTCAAGTTGCCAAGGTTGGGAAACACTGATATAGAATAATAGAATAGAGTATATAGAATAGAATACAGAATACAATACAATATAGAATGGAATGGAATGGAATGGAATGGAATATAGAATAGAATATAGAATAGAATACAGAATACAATACAATATAGAATAGAATAGAATAGAATAGAATAGAATAGAATAGAATATAGAATGGAATAGAATAGAATATGGAATGGAATGGAATATAGAATAGAATATAGAATAGAATATAGAATGGAATGGAATATAGAATGGAATATAGAATGGAATATAGAATGGAACAGAACAGAACGAAGTGGAGTAGAGTGGAGAATGGAATGGACAGAAGGAAACAGAACAGAACAGAAAACATGGTACGGAACGGAACTGAAGAATCTTCTTGGATGAAAAGTGAAACGTCTTCAAGGAAAAAACAAAGAAAATCCAGTTGCCCTTTGAAAAAAAGCACCTTTGGGACAACCATGACTTGGATGACTGAGAATCTCCCTAGACGGCCGCTGCCAAAATTTCTTCTTTACTGAACCCATCACATTCCACTCTTGGATGGGTACTGAGGGCTCTAGAATGTCCCCTTCTCTCCTCTCTTTTTCCTAAAACCCCACCCCCCGCCCCTCCCGGGAGAAACGTTACTCAGGTTTTGTGCTTTCCTTGCAGAGAGCTGAAGATTTCGGCCCCGTGGAGGTGATCTCGCACTGGCACCCCAACCTCACCATCAATATTGTGGATGACCACACACCGTGGGTAAAGGGCAGTGTTCCTCCCCCTCTGGATCAGTGTAAGGCTTCAAATAATTCCGAACCTACGGAGTTGCTCTGGCGGCAGGATATGCTGGCGGGTGGGGGCTTCCCTTTCTCTGATGCTCTTGAATAACGGAGTTGGAAGGGACCTGGGAGGTCTTCTAGTCCAACCCTCTGCTCAAGCAGGAAACCCTATTCCATGCCAGACAAGTGGCTGTCCAGCCTCTTCTTAAAGGCCTCCATTGATGGAGCTTCTGAAGGCAAGTCGTTCGGCTGATTTCATTGTTCTCAATGTCCTGAAAATTTCTCCTTAATCCCCTCTGGTCTCCCTTCTGTCCTGGCGGCATCTTGATCCTGACACGATGCTCTCGGCTTCTTTCTTTCCAGATGTGAAGTTCGACGCCGTGAGTGGCGACTACTACCCCATCCTTTACTTCAACGATTACTGGAACTTGCAAAAGGATTACTACCCCATTAATGAGACCGTGGAACGGTTGCCCTTCCGCCTTTCTTACTGTCCGCTTTCGCTTTGGCGGTGGCAGCTCTATGCCGCCCAGAATAGCAAATCTCCTTGGAATTTCCTAGGGGAGGACTTGTACGGACAATCCGACGAGGAGCAGGATTCGGTCAAGGTGAGTGGTGGGGAAGACTAACCCCCCCCCCTTACACCTTATTGAACCCCCAGGCTCTTGACTCCAGAACTGCATCTACGATCCTTGTATTTAAAAAGCTGAATATGAAGGTTTTAGCAATTCTGGAAAAATAGAGAGTAGCTTGGTCTAGACCAGTGTTTCCCAACCATGGCTACTTGAAGATGTCTGGACTTCAACTCCCAGAATTCCCCAGCCAGCGAATGCATTCACTGGCTGGGGAATTCTGGGAGTTGAAGTCCAGACATCTTCAAGTTGCCAAGGTTGGGAAACACTGGTCTAGACTCTAGTGGCTAAGACACCAGGCTAGAAAGTGGGAGACTATGAATTGTAGTCCAGCCTTAACCATGAAAGTAGGCTGGGTGATTTGGGACCAATGACCAGGAGACGGTGAGTTCTAGTCCTGCTTTAGGCATGAAAGCAGGCTGGGTGATTTGAGGCCAATGACCAAGAGATGGTGAGTTCTAATTCTGCCTTCGGCATGAAAGATGGCTTTGTGACTTTGGGCCAGTCACCAGGAGACAGTGAGTTCTAGTTCAACTTTAGGCATGAAAGCTACCTGGGTTACTCTGGACCAATCCCCAGGAGACGGTGAATTCTAGTCTCAGTTTAGGCATGAAAGCCGGCTGGGTGACTCTGGGCAAGTCTTTCTGTCTCAGCCCAACATACGGTACTTCACAGGATTGTGAGGAAAATAGGAAGAGGAAGATGTGTTAGATATATTTATTTATTTATTTATTTAGTTATTTATTTTATTTAGGATTCTTATATGCCGCCCTACTCCCTGGGGACTCAAGGCGGCGTATTCATCAGCTTATTTGTAAAAAATAATAAAGGCAAAATACAAATAAATAAATACATCAAAAATTAAAACTAGGACAGGGTATTGTCTTGAGGCCTGGGGATCTGGATGCGAGTCTTGAGTCCATTCAGTGGTCATGCATTGTTACTGATTTTTTTTTTTTTTTGTATGTCTAGGTTGTTGTTTCTCGTGTTGTCTCACGCCCCTTTGGTTTATTTTTCTTCTAGGTGGCTCTGTTAGAAACGAACCCTTACTTGCTGGCTCTGACGATCGTTGTTTCCATTGTGCATAGCATTTTTGAGTTCCTTGCTTTCAAGAATGGTAAGTTTCGAAGTCTTTCAAAGCCTCGGGAGAATCTCCTGTTTCCCTGCTGCGATTACAACTCGTTCTCAACTCACAATTGAACGTTTGAAGTTACAGCCAGCTCGAAAAAGGGGATTTATGATCCACATTAGAATAGAGTAGAGTAGAGTAGAGTAGAGTAGAGTAGAGTAGAGTAGAGTAGAGTAGAGTAGAGTAGAGTAGAGTAGAGTAGAGTAGAATAGAATAGAATAGAATAGAATAGAATAGAATAGAATAGAATAGAATAGAATAGAATAGAATAGAATTCTTTATTGGCCAAGTGTGATTGGACACACAAGGAATTTGTCTTTGGTGCATATGCTCTCAGTGTACATAAAAGAAAAGATACATTTGTCAAGAATCATAAAGTACAACACTTAATGATTGTCATAGGGTTCAAATAAGCAATCAGGAAACAATATTAATATAAATCGTAAGGATACAAGCAACAAGTTACAGTCATACAATCATAAGTGGGAGGAGATGGGTGATAGGAATTAGAAATTCCATCACTCACACACACATAAACACACACACACACACACACACACACACACACACCGTTGCAGCCACATGACCAAACTTCAGATGCTCGACCACACAGTTCCTTCTGGTTTTCAGCAAAACTGCGGCCATAGCAAACTGTTGGTTCCCTTAATGACGCCCGCGTTCACTTAACGTCCACCGCAAACAAGGTCATAAAATCACATGGCCGACCGGCTTTATGGCCAGCCATAAAGCCGGTACAAAATCTTAACCACAATGGGCAGACTCTATTACGGTCGTATGTCGAGGACTGTCTGTTTAACACTTCAAAGTGGGATATCTCCTGGATCTATTTCCCAACGCTGAGGTTGAATGTGCGCTGCTTGCGTGTCGTCAATTTTTGGCCAAGTTGCCGATTTTAACCTAGTACGACCCCGAGAGACACACGGTGGTTCTTTTAATCCACCGTTTCTCTACCTTGGTGACTTTAAGATGGGTGGACTTCAACTCCCAGAATTCTGGCTGGCTGGGGAATTCTGGGAGTTGAAGTCCACCCATGTTAAAGTCACCAAGATTCTAGTCCAAAGCAACCCTGTGTATAGAACTGTAGGAAGTTAGCACCCACCCCTCTCCTAGAAGAATGAAATATTTTAGGAAATATTAAAAAGGCAGAATATTATACCTCCCTGGATGAGAAAAGGAGAAACATGCTCTTGGAAAGCAGCCCCCACCTTTGTTAATAGCCCAAGAAAGACTGATGCCATCCTATCTACAAGACAAAAGACCTTCACCCTCAGGACATGATAGGATTAGCCCTCTACCCATCTCACCACATGGCACCTGGGAAGATTACATCACCCAGCAGGATTCAACCAAGCCCAGGACTCAAGACAACCTACAAAGACCACCAATCAGAATACATTTCTTTCACAGGAACAGGAAGCAAGTTCAAAGCCCAAGAGAGGATATAAATATATCTCATTCTCCACTCCATGTGATCAGCTACCCAGGGCTTCAAACCATTGTGGTCCTGTCCACCATTAAACCACCTTTCCAATCAGCCTCCATGTTTGCAGTGTCTTCCTCCCCACTTGGAACGGAACCCAGACGGACATTTCTTCCCACAGAACAAAGGATGCGAACGAGGATCCCTTCCTTTCCCAACCTCAATTGTGTTTTCTCATCCTCTCTGTTAGATATTCAGTTCTGGAACAGCAGGCAGTCTCTGGAGGGCCTCTCCGTTCGGTCGGTCTTCTTTGGGGTCTTCCAGTCCCTCGTGGTCCTCCTCTACATCCTGGATAACGAAACAAACTTCGTGGTGCAAGTCAGCGTCTTCTTCGGTCTGCTCATTGATCTCTGGAAGATCACAAAAGTGATGGATGTCCGGGTGAGAAGGGGACACATAACTACTTGGGGAAGAATTGAGTCCAGTTTGGTTTAATAGTTAAGGCACTAGGCTAGAAAGCAGGAGACCGTGAGTTCAAGTCCTGCCTGAAAGCCGGCTGGGTGACTTTGGGTCAATCACCAGGAGACTGGGAATTCTAGTCCCGTCTTGGGCACAAAAGCCAGCTGGGCCAATCACCAAGAGATGGTGAGTTCTAGTCCTGCCTTAAGCATGAAACCCAGCTGGGTGACTTTGGGTCAATCACCAGGAGACTGGGAGTTCTAGTCCCACCTTAGGCATAAAAGCCAGCTGGGTGACTTTGGGCTAGTCCCTCACTGTCATTACAACTCACCTCACAGGGTTGTTGTTGTGGGGAAAATAGGAGTAGGAAGAAGTATTAGATATGTTCACTACCTTGAGTTATTTGTAAGACAGGCTTTCTCAACCCTCTCCTGGTTAGAGTCCATCCTTTTCCACCTTTCCCAGCCCATCACGGGCATAGGATGATGGGAATTGTAGCCTCAGTGCACTCGGGGAGGGGATTCTGGGAAGGAAAAGTGGCTGGACAACCAGTCTGATGTCTCAAAATCTATCCCTTCCCTTCATTCTCTTCCGTCCTGTTTTCTGATGCTGCCGGAACAGCTGGATCGCGAGAACAAAATTGCCGGGATTTTCCCACGCTTAACCTTCAAAGACAAATCGACATACATCGAAACGTCGACCAAAATCTACGACGATGTAAGTTCAAGCCTTCCCGGGTATGAACACCTCCCAGGTATTCAGGACAGCTGGCATTTTCCCCTCCAGTCCGACATCATTTCTCAGCCTCAGCAACTTGGAGATGGGGGTCCCAAAGGCACTTTTCCAAAAGGCATCTGGGCTTACTTTTTTTTTCTTTCTTGAAGACGTTTCGCTTCTCATCCAAGGACTGAAGAAGCTTCTTGGATGAGAAGCAAAAACGTCTTCAAGGGGGAAAAAAGTCCAGCTGCCTTTCGAAAAAGCACCTTTCGGACAACCATGACTGAGAATCTCCATAGACCTTGAAGATGGCTGGACTTCAACTCCCAGAATGCCCCAGCCAGCCATGGGAGTCGAAGTCCACCCACCTTCAAGGTCTGTCAAGATGGAGAAATGCTATGCTAGATATTAGCAATAGCAACAGCACTTAGACTTATATACCGCTTCATAGTGCTTTACAGCCCTCTCTAAGCGGTTTACAGTGTTCAGCATATTGCCCCCAACAATCTGGGTCCTCATTTTACCTCAGACCTCGGAAGGATGGAAGGCTGAGTCAACCTTGAGCCGGTGAGATTTGAACAGCTGAACTGCAGCTAGCAGTCAGCTGAAGTGGCCTCCAGTGCTGCACTCTAACCACTGCACCACCTCAGCTCTCTTTGATATTGCCTGTTGATGACTCCAGCAAACATTGATTCATGCAGCTAGTCCCTCGGTGGCCCTGGGTGGGTTCCCCTCACCCGAAATGCTAGTATGCTTGATTTTTTTTCCCCAGCCTGTCCTCAACCCTTCTTTGCCTTCACAGATGGCCTTTCGGTACCTTTCCTGGATCCTTTTCCCCCTGCTGGGTTGTTACGCAGTATACAGCCTGCTCTACATGGAACACAAGGGCTGGTATTCCTGGATCCTGAGCATGCTCTATGGTTTCCTGCTGACTTTTGGTGAGTTAGTGGTGGGTGGTTGAGCCCTAACAGCTTCCCCCCACCTCCCGGGCCTGGCTTCCCACCTGCCAGTCCTTTGAGGTAGTCCAAATAGCAATAACCCTTAGTACATTTATTGAATAGCCCGAAGGCCTTTTAAAAAAAAAGAAAAACAGAACAAACAGGTACAGAAACAACCGTACATAAATATATATGGTACATGACATCAACATTCAACGATATCAAAATTCAATAACTAAATTTCCAAAACTAGATAACCCAAATAAAATATCTCGTCTCTAACTCAGCTCATCTTTCTTACAATCAATGAAATTCTTTTCAATGTAGCTGGCTCCTATTGCTGTCATCCTATTAAGATAGCGAGTGATAGCCCTTACCAGGGGAGGAGAGTCTGCCTTCAATGGAAATGTTAATTTATGCCTTACATCCCAGTGGGAAAATTCAAACGCTCGGCAACTGGTTCATATTTACGATGGTTGCACTGTCCCGGGTGGGGGTGTCACGTGATCTCCTTTGGCGACCTTCTGATGTGCAAAGCCCATGGGGAAGCCGGATTTGCTGAACAAATCTTGTCACCCACACAACCATAGCAGCGATTCGCTTAATGACTGCGGCAAGAAAGGTCGTAAAACGGAGCCAAATTCAACTAGGGAGTTCACTTAACAAGGTAAATGTTCGGCTCCGTTGTGGTTGTAAATCGAGGACGCTGGTCTCTCTCTCGCCCTCCAGGCTTCATCACCATGACGCCCCAGCTCTTCATCAACTACAAGCTGAAGTCGGTGGCTCACCTGCCTTGGAGGATGCTCACCTACAAAGCCCTCAACACCTTCATCGACGACCTCTTCGCCTTCGTCATCAAAATGCCTATGATGTACAGGATAGGCTGCCTTCGCGACGGTAATGGCTTCTCTCTCGGCCTCTGCCGTCCCTCCCCTGTCCCGCGTAACCGCAGCAATCTGGCAACTTCCCTCTCCCAAGGTTGTTTTCCTTACACCCATCAAACCCGGGTGGACTTCCTTACACCCATAATCCCTAGGGGCCGCCGAACGTTTGGGAAAAGCCGGATTAAGGGCCCGAGGAGCAGAAGCGCTAAATCAGTGTTTCTCAAACTTAGCCGCCTTAAGACGGGTGGACTTCAGCGCCCAGAATCCCACCCCACCCACCCAGCCACGGGGAATTGGCTACGAGCCAGTTGAGAATCAAACGTTTTATTTCAGAACTTTGTTCAGATCTTATTTTGAGATGTAAAAAAAAGATGTTGAGGCTCTAGAAAAGAACAGCAAAGATGGTTAGGGGACTGGCGGCTAAAATGTACGAAGAACGGTTGCAGGAACTGGGTATATGTCTAAGGAAAAGAAGGACGACTAGGGGAGACATGATAGCAGTGTTCCAGTATCTCAGGGGCTGCCCCAAAGAAGAGGGAGTCAAGCTATTCTCCAAAGTGCCTGAGGGTAGGATAAGATGCAGTGGATGGAAACTAACCGAGGAGAGAAGCAACCTAGAACTAAGGAGAAATTTCCTAACAGTGAGAACAATTAACCAGTGGAACAGCCTGCCACCAGAAGTTGTGGGGGCTCCCAACACTGGAGGTTTTTAAGAAGAGATTGGAATTGTCTGAAATGGCACAGGGTCTCCTTCTTGAGGGGGTTGGGCTAGGTCCAAGGTCCCTTCCAACTCTCTAATTCTGGTGCGTAGTGTATCCCCCATTCCAGGCCTTGCAGCCAATTCAGGACCCATATTTTGGGGTGGGGGAGGGAAGGGAGGTTAAGAACACAAGAACACACTAGAACTCTTGAGCATGTGAAGACTCCGTTCCCACAGGAGTTAAAACCATTTATCTAAGACGGGTGTGTGTCCAACCTTGGCCACTTGAACACCTGTGGACTTCGACTCCCAGAATCCCCCAGTCAGCCATGCTGCCTGAGGAACTCTGGGAATTGAAGTCCACGTGTCTTAAAAATTCCTAACATTGAGAAATCATCTTGTTCTGGTTCCAGATTACTATTTGCTCTCTCTCCTTTCTCTCCCCCAGATGTCGTCTTCTTCATTTACCTCTACCAAAGGTGGATCTACCGGGTGGATCCAACCCGCGTCAATGAATTCGGCATCAGTGGGGAGGACCCAGCCGGAAGGACGACGCCCAGTATAGCTCAGCCGGACGCTATCCCTGCAGTGTTGGCCAGCAGCCCACCGGGGGCTAAAGCCGAGGGTCCCGCCAACGGCCCTGCCGACGCGGCGACAGAGAGAGGAGCCGGAGAGACCCCCGTCGCCAATTCAGGGGGCTCTCCCGTCGCCGAAGCCCTCCCGGTGAAAACGGCAGAAGAGAAGAAGAAAGATTAAGCCGTTGTTTTATTTAAAAAAAAAAGATTCCTAACTTGACACTCTTCACTGTTGGATAACGGACAGGAAGCGAACGGGCAAGGGATGGGCCGGGGTGGGGGCAGAGTCGCTTGGGGGCCTTCCCGAGCTCTTTATTTTATATTCCAGGAAAACTTCTGTGGGGGGGGAGCAGGCAGGAGAAGGGGGGGGAGGAGAGAGGGGGTCGGTCAGCAAGTGCCACGAGGTGACCTCTTGAGAAATGTGGAAGTGACGTGTGACATGTTGTGTGTTCGTTGCGAGAGAAACCTCACCTCGGGCCCCCCCCTCCCAAAACCCAACCCCTCTGTAGATTTTTTTCTGTGTTTAAAAGCAAACCCACCCACCCACCCACCCAGTAATCATTGTGCGCGCCATCTTCCATCATGCGAGTCATTTTAAGACGTTCGGTCGTTCAGGAGTTCGTTTCCTGCCAAGTTTGTGTGTCTCCGTGTCATAAATATATATATAAAGATTATATATATATATATATTATAAAAAAAAAGCGAAAGAGAGGAGAGCCGATGCTAAGAACCAAGCCAAGAATACTGTTTTCTCATCATTGCATTCCCAAGGAGGACGATGGATTGAATAAATTCCCTGTGGGTGTTTATGTTTAAACCAACCAACCAACGGACCACCAGTCCTCATTTCGGCCACCTCCCGTGTCTTCTCGGCAGGATTCAGGGTAAGGACTTTGAGGAAGGGGCTCCTGGGGAGGGGGTACAGAAGTCTGGGTCTTTGGAAGAATGGCTGGAAAAAACGGTGGATGAAGAAGGGAAGTTAGCATGGCTTTTAAAATGTTCCGTGTTTGTAGCCGGGCTGGGGGTGGCGGGGGGAAATCCTTTCACACGCACCCAGAATGAAGATGGGGGGGTCGAGCCCTCCCCATTTCAGTCACTAAGCGAGACAGTTGTTAACTAGGGAGTTTTGTCCCATTTTATGACCTTTCTTGCCAGGTGGGTGAAACGAATCGCAGCTGCTGTGAAGTTGGTAACCCGGTTGTTAAGTGAATCCGGCTTTCGCCCGTTGACTTTGCTTGTCAGAAAGTCACAAAAGGAGATCACATGACACACACACCCCGGGCACATTGCAGGTAGTCCTCCACTTAACGACTGTAACGGAACCTGGAATTGATTGTTAACTCGTCCTGGTCATTAAACAGGTCACCATCTGACCGTGTCCAATTTGACAACCTTGTCCTTAAAACGAATGCCTCAGTTGCGTGAAGTGAAATTATTATCCATAGTGGGCGATTTTT
Source organism: Diadophis punctatus similis (assembly GCA_023053685.1). Taxonomy (NCBI): domain Eukaryota; kingdom Metazoa; phylum Chordata; class Lepidosauria; order Squamata; family Dipsadidae; genus Diadophis; species Diadophis punctatus. Next base: position 3,817,560 of record JALIGW010000022.1, on the reverse strand, counting down.
GCTGGAAACAGAAAGTAAACTCCAGTTACCGGGGAAAATAAAGACATTTTAAATTGGAGTCGCATGAACATGGCTGCAAATGCAGGCCCCACTGGCTTGGCACCCAAAATGCGATCTCGGGGTGGCAGGGGGGCTTCAGAACTCCCAATCCAGATCCTTAAGTGGCCCTGGAGAGGTTAGTGGTAACTCTGAATGGTTCCTAAGCAACTGGTCATAAGTCAAGGACTAACTGCATTGAAATTTCTGGGGTTCTTGCAGACGTTTCATGACCCAACTAGGTAACATCATCAGTGTTAGAAGACAGTATAGAGGTGGTGTTTCTGTTTATAAAGGTAATCCTCAATCTACGACCACAATGGAGCCCAAAATGTATGTTGCTAAGTGAGAAATCTGTTAAGTGAGCTTTGCCCCGTTTTACGACTTTTCTTGCCACCGTTGTTAAGTGAATCACTGCGGTTGTTCAATTAGTCACACGGTTGTTAAGTGAATCTGGCTTTCCCCATTGACTTTGCTCATCAGAAAGTTGCAAACAATGATCACAGGATCCCGGGACACTGCAGCTGTCATAAATACGAGTCAGTTGCCAAGCCTCCGAATGCAAGTCACGTGATCATGGAGATGCTGCAACAGCCATAAGTGTGAAAAATGGTCATAAGGCACTTTTTTCAGTGTCGTAACTTTGAACTGTCACAAAGTGAACGGTTGTAAGTCGAGGACTACCTGTATGCAATTAATTTGTAAATGTTGGTGGGGGTGATCTTTTGGTGGTTCTTCGATTAGACCGTTGTTTACTGTTAGCTTGTTTGTCTGCGTTGCTAATTCCTGAAGTGATCAAAGTTAACTCGAGGCCAATAATCAAATAAACAGTTCCCCATTCAAGGAACTACCAATGCAGACAAACAAGCCAGCAGTAAACCACGGTCTAATCGGGAAACCACTAAAAAATCACTCCCACCAACATTGACAGGGCAAACTATTTGTATATAATCAGAAAACACACACACACACCCTCTGTCTTCCGGCACTGATGATGTTACCTAGTTGGGTCATGAAACGTCTGCAAGAAAACCACCAACGTAACCTATTAACAACTGCAGTGATTCACTTAACAATTGTGACAAGGAAGGTCGTACAGTGTGGCAAATGTCTCTCTTAGCAACAGAAATGTCGGGCTCGATTGTGGTCATAACTCAAGGATTATGAACATTTAAACCACCTCTCTGTGAAACCATCTGTTTTAATTGCTGGCTTTTTATTATCATGTTTGTTCACCACCACCACTGCATCTCTCACGCCCCTTGAAAAAAATCCCGAATTTTGGTGGACCCGGCCTCTCTCCCATCCGGCCACGGTTTTTTGCTCAATCATTGCCCCAAAGCATGCCAGGATACGGGGCATCGGACGGTGGGCGTTTGCAGAATGAATCCCGGAGTCTTAAATGCTGGGCCTAATTCCAGATTATTAGCCCCGCCGGGCAGCAAAGGCACAGCCGTTCGTGGAGCGCATGGTTTATGCATACTTTGGAAATGAGAGTGCGGAGATGTCTCATGCTCCCGTGTGCCAGAGTCAGGCCCCAAAATATCCGGGGATTAAAAGAGCTGCCTCAGCCACCGAGGCTCTTTTGTGGAGGGGCAGGAAATTATTTTGGCCTCACTTGGCAGACAGTCACGCCTCTGGAATGCTCTCTGCAAGGATTTCTCCCGATGCCATTTTTTGGTGGTGATGTTCAAAGGTTTTAACGTGGAAATACTCCGTTGGCAATTCCTTTATTTTATTTTATTTTATTGCACACGGAAAAATGCAAAAAAAAAGGAGCAGAGGCCAGAGCTCGTTTCAGTGATTTTAAACGGTTTAAATTTAATGTAATCTTAACAAACCTTGACACATTCTAATAAACTGGTGCTGCGCGTGATAAATATGCCCGGAGTTACTCACTCCAGTTTCCATTCCAGAATTTAGCTTGAATTAGGCATGAAGATTGAAATAGATTTGTGGGGGGCGGGGAGAGATACCATTGTAGGCATTGTGTTGCTGTCTCTGAGCTGACAATATGTCCTTAAGGACTAGAAACTTAGGTTACTAGATCTGCCATACTTGCTTCTTGGTGCAAATTTTGTAGTCAGAACATGGTTTTGTGGCCATTTCTTGCAAAGGACTAGAAACATGGTGTGTTAATTTAGGACTAGAAACGTGGTGTGTTTTCTGCAGTCCTCATTTGCAGGCAATCACGGATCTGATCACAGGGTCCTTAAGGACTAGAAACTTGGAGTTAAAGAGGCCAGATCAGCTGCCATATTTAGCCTGAATGAGGCATGAAGATTGAAATAGATTTGTTGGGGGAAAGGAGGAGACAATTGTAGGCATTGTGTGCCATCTCTGAGCTGATAGTATGTCCTTAGGGACTAGAAACTTAGGTTAAAGAGACTGGATCTGCTGCCATACATACGGTACTTGCTTTGTAGTGCAAATTATATAGTTGCAGCATGGATTCACTGCCACTTCTTGCAGGGCAGGGCAATTTATTTAGGACTAAAAACTTGGTGTGCGTTTTCTCCAGTTCCCATTGCAGAATGATCCAGTCGTGGTGTCCTTAGGGACTAGAAACTTAGGTTAAAGAGACTGGATCTGCTGCCATACATACGGTACTTGCTTTGTAGTGCAAATTATATAGTCGCAGCATGGGTTCACTGCCACTTCTGGCAGGGCAGGGCAGGGCAGTTTATTTAGGACTAGAAACTTGGTGTGCGTTTTCTCCAGTTCCCATTGCAGAATGGGAACGGTGTTCTTAAGGTCATGGTGTCCTTAAGGTCTAGAAACTTGGGGTTAAAGACTGGATGCATCGTCAAGCATGCTCGCTCCTTAGTACAAATCCTGCAGTCTGAGCACGGGTTCATCACAGCAAGGCGAATTCTTTAGTTTAGACACATAATCCATGTTATATTAATTTACCCCACAGTAACCTCCCAAGTACCAAGTCATGTGCGAGTTCAAGCGACAACTAAGGAACTGAAATTAACGCTCAGCTGCCAGGCCCTGGGATGCAGCGGCACAAAGCCCACGGCTGGGTGTTTTCAACGGGGAGAAAAGACAGCACGGCTGCTCATGGTTTAACCTAAAAGACTTGGGGTGGGGGTGGGGAGTAGAGACCCACTGCCAGAGGAGAGTAAATCTCACACTCCACTGCACTCTTTGGCAGAGCCTCCCCCTGCCCCCGGAACGGAAATGGCCACACTTTGGTGAGGGATACGGTACACCGTACACGGTTTGCATTCAAACGAGCTCCATTCTCTGCCGCTCTCTGCAAAAGGCAGTGTGGAACAAGGGATGGGAAAGACACACAACACCACACACACACACACACAGCCTTGGAAGTTCAGAAAGCCTCGGATTTGAGCCAAACAAATTTGCACATGGGAGAAGACGCTTCAAGCTGCTGGCACCAGGCGAGGCGTACATCGCACTAGGTTTGCACAAAACGGCAAACCCGCTAATTGTCACTCTGTGGTAAGATGAATAAATTTTACAAATGAAAAAACTGCAAAAGGAATGGGATGGCAATTTCAACTAATCACCAGGAGACAGGGAGTTCTAGTTCCACCTTAGCCATGAAAGCCAGTTGGGTGACTGGGCCAATCACCAGGGGACTGGGAGTTCTGGTTCCACCTTAGCCATGAAAGCCAGTTGGGTGACTCTGGGCCAATCACCAGGAGACTGGGAGTTCTAGTTCCACCTTAGCCATGAAAGCCAGTTGGGTGACTGGGCCAATCACCAGGGGACTGGGAGTTCTGGTTCCACCTTAGCCATGAAAGCCAGTTGGGTGACTTTGGGCCAATCACCAGGAGACTGGGAGCTCTGGTTCCACCTTAGCCATGAAAGCCAGTTGGGTGACTGGGCCAATCACCAGGGGACTGGGAGTTCTGGTTCCACCTTAGCCATGAAAGCCAGTTGGGTGACTTTGGGCCAATCACCAGGAGACTGGGAGCTCTAGTTCCACCTTAGCCATGAAAGCCAGTTGGGTGACTGGGCCAATCACCAGGGGACTGGGAGTTCTGGTTCCACCTTAGCCATGAAAGCCAGTTGGGTGACTGGGCCAATCGCCAGGAGACCATGAGTTCTAATTCCACCTTAGCCATGGAAGCCAATTGGGTGACTGGGCCAATCGCCAGGAGACCATGAGTTCTAATTCCACCTTAGCCATGGAAGCCAGTTGGGTGACTGGGCCAATCACCAGGGGACTGGGAGTTCTGGTTCCACCTTAGCCATGAAAGCCAGTTGGGTGACTCTGGGCCAATCACCAGGAGACTGGGAGTTCTGGTTCCACCTTAGCCATGAAAGCCAGTTGGGTGACTGGGCCAATCGCCAGGAGACCATGAGTTCTAATTCCACCTTAGCCATGAAAGCCAGTTGGGTGACTGGGCCAATCGCCAGGAGACCATGAGTTCTAATTCCACCTTAGCCATGAAAGCCAGTTGGGTGACTGGGCCAATCACCAGGGGACTGGGAGTTCTGGTTCCACCTTAGCCATGAAAGCCAGTTGGGTGACTGGGCCAATCGCCAGGAGACCATGAGTTCTAATTCCACCTTAGCCATGGAAGCCAATTGGGTGACTGGGCCAATCGCCAGGAGGTCTAGTCTGGCCTTAGGTGTGAAAATGGATTGGGTGACTTGGAGCCAGTCCTCTTTCAGCCCAACCCACCTCAAGATGGTGGTTGGGAAAATAGGAGGAATAAAGGTAGGATACAAATATATAAATAAAAAGCTTGCAGAGTTCTTAAAGTTCCCTCAAGCTGAAGAAGGATGCTAGAAGTTGGGAGATGAAGGGGTGGCTTTTTTCTGGTGGTGGTCTCTCTCTTTTCCCAGTTCCCCCTTCCCTAAATCCACCCAGCAATCTTGGGCAGGACATCTCTGCCACCCCCACCCCCCAGCACAAGTGTTTGCTCCCATCTGAATCCCAGCTTGGGTGCGGCCCTTGGCTGCTCTTGGGACCCGTTCCATGCAATTGCTGCAGAAAAAGAAAACATCTGGACGCAGATGTTGGCCGCTGTCCATCTCCCATCCTGGGTTGGACATGGCTTTTTTTTTTTTTCCATTTTGGGCACGGCCGGCGAGGCCTTTGAAGGCTCCGAAAAAGGAAGGCAGAAGAGAGAGTAAAAGTGGATTTTGGGGAAAGGGGGGGGGATTTCCACATTCTCCATCTTTCTAAGTAGTCTCAGATCACTCATCCTGCTCCTTGGCTTCAGGTTCACATCCTTCAGAGGTCACCTTGACCTTAAATATTTGGTGAGTCAACACATGATGTAGCTCGGCCTTTTGGCTGGCCAAGAGGAAGAAGGGATTGGATTCAGCAGCTAGCAAAATCTGCAAAAGTGATCTCTCCCCTGGAGGGCACCAGAGTGGACTCGGCCATTCACCTGCTGAACGGAGGGCAGATGACCTTTCATGTCTAAGGCGGGACTAGAATTCACCATCTCCTGGTGATTGGCCCAAAGTCACCCAGCCAGCTTTCATGTCCAAGGCGGGACTAGAATTCACCGTCTCCTGGTCATTGGCCCAAAGTCACCCAGCCAGCTTTCATGTCCAAGGCGGGACTAGAATTCACCGTCTCCTGGTCATTGGCCCAAAGTCACCCAGCCAGCTTTCATGTCCAAGGCGGGACTAGAATTCACCGTCTCCTGGTGATTGGCCCAAAGTCACCCAGCCAGCTTTCATGTCCAAGGCGGGACTAGAATTCACCGTCTCCTGGTGATTGGCCCAAAGTCACCCAGCCAGCTTTCATGTCCAGGGCGGGACTAGAATTCACCGTCTCCTGGTGATTGGCCCAAAGTCACCCAGCCAGCTTTCATGTCCAAGGCGGGACTAGAATTCACCGTCTCCTGGTGATTGGCCCAAAGTCACCCAGCCAGCTTTCATGTCCAAGGCGGGACTAGAATTCACCGTCTCCTGGTGATTGGCCCAAAGTCACCCAGCCAGCTTTCATGTCCAAGGCGGGACTAGAATTCACCGTCTCCTGGTCATTGGCCCAAAGTCACCCAGCCAGCTTTCATGTCCAAGGCGGGACTAGAATTCACCATCTCCTGGTGATTGGCCCAAAGTCACCCAGCCAGCTTTCATGTCCAAGGCGGGACTAGAATTCACCGTCTCCTGGTCATTGGCCCAAAGTCACCCAGCCAGCTTTCATGTCCAAGGCGGGACTAGAATTCACCGTCTCCTGGTCATTGGCCCAAAGTCACCCAGCCAGCTTTCATGTCCAAGGCGGGACTAGAATTCACCGTCTCCTGGTGATTGGCCCAAAGTCACCCAGCCAGCTTTCATGTCCAAGGCGGGACTAGAATTCACCGTCTCCTGGTGATTGGCCCAAAGTCACCCAGCCAGCTTTCATGTCCAAGGCGGGACTAGAATTCACCGTCTCCTGGTGATTGGCCCAAAGTCACCCAGCCAGCTTTCATGTCCAAGGCGGGACTAGAATTCACCGTCTCCTGGTGATTGGCCCAAAGTCACCCAGCCAGCTTTCATGTCCAAGGCGGGACTAGAATTCACCGTCTCCTGGTGATTGGCCCAAAGTCACCCAGCCAGCTTTCATGTCCAAGGCGGGACTAGAATTCACCGTCTCCTGGTGATTGGCCCAAAGTCACCCAGCCAGCTTTCATGTCCAAGGCGGGACTAGAATTCACCGTCTCCTGGTCATTGGCCCAAAGTCACCCAGCCAGCTTTCATGTCCAAGGCGGGACTAGAATTCACCGTCTCCTGGTGATTGGCCCAAAGTCACCCAGCCAGCTTTTATGTCCAGGGCGGGACTAGAATTCACCGTCTCCTGGTGATTGGCCCAAAGTCACCCAGCCAGCTTTCATGTCCAAGGCGGGACTAGAATTCACCGTCTCCTGGTGATTGGCCCAAAGTCACCCAGCCAGCTTTCATGTCTAAGGCGGGACTAGAATTCACCATCTCCTGGTCATTGGCCCAAAATCACCCAGCCAACTGTCATATCTAAGGCAGGACTAGAACTTACCTTCTCCTTTTGATTGATCCAAAGTCTACCAGTTGGCTTTCATGCCCAAGGCAGGATTCAACTCTCTCTTAATTTGCAATATATTTGCTAAAAATGCAACACATTCTGCATCTGTTTGGGGGGGGTGTCAGGGGAATCGTTCAGAAATGGGGTGTTTAATGCAATTGCAGTACTGAAATGCCCTCACCAGGGGGCACTCCAGGGACCAAAAAAAACCCCCAAGGCTGGAAATTCATGGGGAAAAGAGGATTTTTTAAAAAATATATCATTTGCTACTGTAGTTATCAGGAAGTGATCTTTCGTCTTCTGAAAGGACAGTGCCATCTGCTAGCCTTGGACTGCCCCATTCCCCCCCCCCCCCCAAGGATGGCCTTCAAAGCGAAGTCCAACTGCATCATCACACTTAAGGAGGCGCCAAAAACAATCCTTGCATTTTCTCCCCTTGTGTTTCTTGGTTCCTCCCCTGGCAGGAGAACGCAGGCTTGTTATCTGGGCTGCCTCAAGGGGAAACTCCGTGTCCCTGGATAGGCCTTCTCAGGGTCACCTTATCAAGCCCTGGGCAAGACGCTGGGGTTGTCTGCAGGAGACGCCAAGAAGCCAAGATCCCTTTCCCATCCTGAGGTCAGCCAGGAAGGATGTTCCAAGAGAAAGGAAGACGCAGGAGAGGGAGAATGTTCTGAGAGGCTTCAGTTGACGGAAATCCAGCAGGCACACGGAGTCCTCGGTTTACGACCATTCGTTCAGCGACCGTTTGAAGTCGCAGCAGCGCTGAACAAGGCGACTGATGACGGTCCTCACACTTACGGCCATCGCAGTGTTCCCCACTGCCATGGGATCAGAATTGGGCACTCGGCAAGCGGCACGCAGGCACAACAGTTGCAGGCTCTCAGGGTCACGTAGTCTCCATTTGCAACAAGCAAAGTCAAAGGGGAAGCTGAATTCATTTTCATGACCACGTGATTCATTTAACAACCTCAGTGATTCACTTCAGCACAGCAAAATATGACAGGTCCTAAAATCAAGTGCGACTCACTTAACAACCGGTTTGTTTAGCAATGGAAAGTCTGGTCCCAATTGAGAGTGTCTGTGGCATACAGGCAGTTCTCGACTTACGACCACCATTGAGCCCAGTGTTTATGTTGCTAAGTGAGAAATTTGTTAAGTGAGTGGTGTCCCATTTTACGACTTTTCATGCCACAGTTGTTAAGTGAATCTCTGCCTGTTCGTTTTCTTCTGCCTCTTGCCTCCTGGTTTAACAGAGGACGAGGAGGCTGCCGCCATTTTGAGCTGATCTGAGTGATCTAAAATGGCCGCTGTAACTGCCGCTGGTATTTTGGCGCCTCTGAACTGTAGCAAGCCCTCCGACGCGCAGCTGAACTTAGTTCAAAGGCAAGCATCTATAAGGGTGTTAAAACCCCCGAAAATGACCAAACTACGCTGTTTTTGAACAGCGTCGGCGCCCGCCCGAGCAAGCTCCAAGGGCATTCAATGGCGCATGAAGAAAATGGTGGTTAAGTGAATCTGGCTTCCCATTGACTTTGCTTGTCAGGAGGTCGCAAAAGGGGATCACGTGACCCATCATAAATGCAACCGTCATAAATGTGAGTCATTTGTCAAACATCTGAATTCTGATCATGTGACCACGGGGATGCTGCAATGGTCATAAGTGTGAAAAATGGTTGTAAGTCACTTTTTTCAGTGCCACTGTAACTTTGAAGGGTCACTAAACGAACTGTTGTAAGTCGAGGACTACCTGTATTTAATATGAGTGCCAGTTTGGTCTAGTGGTGAAGGCATCAGGCTAGAAACCAGGAGACGGTGAGTTCTAATCCTGCCTTAGGCATGGAAGCCAGGGGCATGACTTTGGACCAAACACCAGGAGATGGTGAGTTCTAGTCCTGCCTTAGCCATGAGAGATGGCTGGGTGACTTTGAGCCCATCACCAGGAGATGGTGAGTTCTAGTTCCACCTTAGCCATGAAAGCCAACTGGGTGACTTTGGGCCAGTCGCTCTCTCTCGGACCAACCCACCTAACAAGATTGTTGATGTGAGGAAAATAGGAGGAAGAAAGTGTGTTGGATATGTTTGCCGCCTTGAGTTATTTATTTAAAAATCATAAGGGCAGGATACGAATACATTCCAAAACAATTCGAATTCCACAGCTGGACCAGAGAAATCTAGTTATGGCCATTAAGCAACCTTACACTGTCTACGTCGGTTTGCTGTGCCCAATTCCAGGCAGTGTTTTCAAAGGAGCAACTCCTTTTAACCATGAACTTATCTTTAGGATAATGGCTCTTATCAGGTCATTTTATCTCCTGGCCAAGATTGATCTTCACCTGTCTGACGACTACCTGATCAGTTTTGGCTCCAAGATTCTGCTCTGCTCGGCCCAAGGCACTTGTGTTTCAGTGGCTTAGCTAGAGACACCCTCCCCCAGGGATGCAATTTTGCCTGGTTGAGTTGGATAAAAGAGTCAGCAAATTGGGACATGCACATCTCTTTTGAAGAAAAAAATATCCGCTAAAGGAGGTGAAAGGTTTGACTTCTTTTCTGCCGGTGGTGAAGATCTGTGGAGATTCTCAGTCATCCAGGTCCTGGTTGTTCCAAAAGTACTTTTTCAAGAGGCAACTGGACTTTTTTTTGCTTTTCCTTGAAGACATTTCGTTTCTCATCCAAGAAGCTTCTTCAGCTCCGACTGAATAGCGGAGAATGGATGGATTTATATTCCTTGCAGTCCTTCCATTCTGCACCATCCAGTCAGAGCTGAAGAAGCTTCTTGGGTGAGAAGCGAAACGTCTTCAAAGAAAAAACCAGAAAGTCCAGTTGCCTCTTTAAAAAATTATCCTTTGGGACAACCTTGGTGAAGGGGTACTCAGTGAATACTTGAGGGGCTGCCCCAAAGAAGAAGGGGGTCAACCTATTTTCCAAAGCACCAGAAAGCAAAACAAGAAACAACGGATGGAAACCAATCAAGGAGAGAAGCAACCTAGAACTAAGGAGAAATTTCCTGACAGAATAATTAATCAGCGTAATTATTTGCCTCAAGAAATTGTGGGAGCTCCAACACTGGAGGTTTTTTTTACAAGAGATTGGACAGCCATTTGCCTGAAATTTTATAGGGTTTCCTGCTTGAGTAGGAGGTTGGTCTAGAAGACCTCCAAAGTCCCTTCCAACTCTGTGATTCTGTTATCTCTAGGGTTGGGGCTGTGATTAGATTGTGTTTTTAAGGTGATCCTTCAGAAAAATGTTATCCAGCTCTCCTGTAAAGCAAAATTAAAATTGCTCTCAGTGATGATCTGGGAATAGAGAGCCGAGATGGTGCAGTGGTTAAATGCTGCGACTGCAGGCTGACTGCTAGTTCAGCAGTTCAGCTGTTCAAATCTCACTAGGCTCAAGGTTGACTCAGCCTTCCATCCTTCCGAGGTGGGTAAAATAAGGACTCAGATTGTTGGGGGCAATATGCTGAACTCTGTAAACCGCTTAGAGAGGGCTGTAAAGCACTATGAAGCGGTATATAAGTCTAAGTGCTGTTGCTATTGCTAATTGGCAGTTTTCTGATCCACTGCCAATTTCTCGAGTTTCTCTTTGCGGTGAGTTAAATGGTTAACTAGGCAAACACATTGAGCTTTGGCAAAAACACAGACAATGGGGCATTTTAAGGCCTCTTCATCTCACCTTTCATTTTTTTAAATGGGGGGGGAGGGATGGGGCTTGGTTGCACCCTCCCCAAAGAGAGGATTGTGGAAGAGAACTGGGGAACAAACAGGATGCAAATTGCAGAGAAACCAATGGCAAAGTTTTAAGATTCTGCAGAATTCTTTCGCTGATCCCTTCCAATGGAATAAGATGGCATTCTCTCGAAAAGGCGTTCTCTAAATTTCGGTGTTGTCAGCTTTCCAAGATTTTCTGATTTTATTCCGAATCATTGCTTTGGGGCAAGGGAAGGGCAAACAAATGGGTTGGACTAGATGACCGCTCAGCACCCTTCTGTCCCTTTCATTCTATCTTTAAATCAATTTCACAGCAAAGGCTGCCCAGGTGAATTTGTCAGAGGCGAAAATTTATCTCACAAAGGAGAAATAGATCTTTTCCCGGACATCAGACATTAGAAAAGAAACCGCAGTTTAAAAGTCTAAGTAAAAATATTTATTTCGGTACAAAACAATAAATCCTCATTATTCTACATCTCTGATATAAAAATAGGTGTTGCTTCAATGGAAGCCAGGAACAGAAGGAATGAAAGGAGAAAAGAATGTGCACATGCGTACAAGAACATATCAATCACGTGCTCAGGAATAAACCATTATATTAGATAGGGATGCTTCTCCCCTGCATATACATATAACAGGCAATATAAATCACTGCGTGACAGAATTTCCCAAGACTACAATTCCCAGCATCCTTAGGGACAAAGCCGCAACCGGTAATCCACTTTCAAACAGGTTCTCTCCTCTAATGTGTCTCTCACTGAAGGTACATTAAAGGCCTGGAGGCTAAAATATATGAAGAACGGTTGCCGGATTTGGGTATGGTGAGTCTAGAGAAAAGAAGAACTAGGGGGGACATGATAGCTGTATTCTAGTATTTGAGGGGCTGCCACAAAGAAGAGGGGGTCAACCTGTTCTCCAAAGCACCTGAAGGCAGGACAAGAAACAATGGATGGAAACTAACCAAGGAGAGAAGCAACCTGGAATTAAGGAGAAACTTCCTAACAGTTAGGACAATTAACCAGTGGAAAAACTTGCCTCCAGAAGTTGTGGGTGCTCCAACACTGGAGGTTTTTAAAGAAAAGACTGGACAACCATTTGTCTGAAATGGTATAGGGTCTCCTGCTTGAACAGGGGGTTGGACTAGAAGACCTCCAAGGTCCCTTCCAGCTCTATTCTGAATTTAAAGCCCACCCATTTTAGAGTCGCCAAGGTTGAGATACATTAACCTCAACGATGCCAAATGAACTAATTGACATGTATGTGCTAAGGGAGTCATTCCTGGTCAGCTCAGTTTCTCGTATCTCTTTTTAAAATGTTGGCTTGTCTGAGTCACTCAAGGGAAAACAAGTACCGGCAGATTCAGAAGATCAGAAATTGTCTGAGGGGATTGTGTAAGATGAGCTAATTGTTTAGAGCAGAAACCAGGGGGTGAGACATTCCTTTGGGGCGTTAGGCTAAAGTAGTTTATGGAAAGTCTGTACCCAGGGCTTGATTCCTTCTGCTGAATTACAGCAGAAATATTCCCAAATTCCTTATTGCTGCCCAAGAAGCATCCACCAGTTCTATCTCCTCCACATTATAGATTCCGAGGGATTTTTCTACTCCCCCCAAAAAACCAGGCCAGAAATATTTTCAAGAGCCAGAAAATTGAGAATTGCTGCTTTACTCCAGCACCTAGACTGGTCTTTGACCCTCATAAAAGTTGACTGACAGTGACGTCCGCCGTGTCTTAGTCGGGCGTAAGCAACAACATTATATTCTGAATTTTTTTTCCCCCTGCTTTATTTCACTTGGTGTGTGGGGGCAAGGTTGCCTCTGCTTGGTGGGTCTGGAAAGTTGGGGAAAGTTTTGATTTTCCTTCCTTTTCTCAGGGTGCCCCTATCCAAGCCTGCGCTTTCTGGCCGGGGTGTTCTTGTCAAAGTCTTCTTTGAAGAATCTCTGGGTGAGTGTAACTTTAAGGAAACTACTTTCTTGCTCTCTCCTTTTGTCCTCCTCCCCTTAACCCTTCTGCAGCCGGATGGAATTTGCAACCCCTGCTCTGTACTTTCTGGTTTTTCCAAGGCAGCCACCCACCCACCCCTCCCCTCCCCGCTCGCCCCCAAATCAGCCGGCTATGCTAATCCTTCAGGTCTTTGCTGCTTCTGCTATCACACAAGGTTGCTGCTGTGTGTAGGAGTTGCCTGTGTTGGGGAGTGAGAGCAAAGAAAGGGAAACAGTGCAGTCTCTTCCCCAATCTCCTCTCTCTCTCTCTCTCTCTCTCTCTCTCTCTCTCTCTCTCTCTCTCTCTCTCTCTCTCTCTCTCTCTCTCAATCACCCACTCACTGTCTTTTTGGAGTAAGCAAGAAGTTAACTCTCTTGAGTAAGCAACTTTATTGTAAGGTCTTAGGAGGAACCCAAGATTGAACTGGAGAGAAGACTAAAAAAAAAATCAGTTGTGTTTCAGACACCAGAAAAGCAGAGTTGGTTGGGAAGAAGAAAAAGCAATTTTGCTAAGCCAAAAGCAAATTAACGCAAGGATTTTGAAAGGAGGAGCGGAATTCTCTGGGATAGTCCCTAAAATACCCTCGGATCTTCTTCTTCTTCTTCTTTGTTTAAATGATGCAGACAAATGTTTTGAGTTGAGGAAATATTCCAGACTTTCGGCAAGAGTTTTGGGCACAAGGGGAGAACCGCTTTAGATCCATCGCTCCCCCGGCCTCTTGGGTGCTGACTTCACTGCCGGACTTCGTCACTTGTTTTTTTGTGGGACTGCAGTGATAATTTCTTCGGCCGCTTTTTAATGATTCGGTGAAGGTGGGCTGCTGCTTCTCAGGACGAGATCTGATTTTTCCCAACTGATTTTTTTTAATTTCCCCCCCCTGTTTTTCTTCCACCGATGAGCCACTAAACTGTTTGGGAATCTGGGATGATTTTCGAGGGAGCTTTTCGGTTTGGGAAGATGGACCAAGTGAGCTGGTGCTTCCTCTCCGGTTTGCTGACTTTGTCGATGGGCATCAGCCACACCCAAGAAGGTGAGTGTGTGTGTGTGTGTTTGGGGACACCTATTTTGTGTGACCTGAGTTCTATTGTGTTGGTGAAGCTGGGAGAAACCCAGAGATGCCCACAAAATCAGAGCGAAGCAGGTGGTTAAAATGTTGACTGTGCAGTTTCCAACAGTTTCAAACTCTACTCAATTCACATCGCTTGGAGAGAAACAGGTGGCAGCACAGCAGCCTTGGCCTACTGTGCAGTGTTGTTGTTAAAGTAAAAGACTTCTCCCTCCCCTTTCCTGGTCCTCAATTTATGACCACAATCAGGGGCCAGACTTTCCATTTGCTAAGCCAGGCAGTTGTTAAGTGAATCGTGCCCAATGTTATGACCTTTTTTTTTTGCCAAAGTTCTTAAGTGAACCTCCACAGCCGTTAAGCGAATCACTGCAGTCATTAAGCGAATCCGGGTTCCCCCCCATTAACTTTGCTTGTCGGGAGCCCCTTGGGAAGGTCCCAAATGGCGACCATGGGACCCTGCAATTTTTTTTTGTAAATACAAGCCGTTTACCAAGTGCCCAGATTTGGATCAGGTGACCGTTGGGATGCTGAGATGGTCGTAAGGGTGAGGATCGGTCGTAAGTCCCTTTTACCAGTGCCTCTGACGTCAAACAATCAATTGAACGAACGGTTGTAAGTTAAGGACTACCTGTAGTACTTGGTGGATAATTTGGAGGTCCAGGTTACCGACTTTCAACTCCAAGTCTGCTGGGAAGTTGACACTTGTTTACACATCTCTAAACCATAAGATAAGATAGACTTGATTGTGTCAAATACAGAGCTGCAGCTTGCGGGAACATCAAGCTGGCATCCCTATTATTCTCCGTAAACGGGGAGAGAGAGTAACGAGGGTTCGTAGGTGGCCAAGATCCGATACTTAAGTTTAGTGCTTCATGGAAGCCCAGCTATGGGGAGCTTAATGGGTCACCACGTAAATGATGCTAGAGTGTCTTTTGTGATACGTGACCCCCATCCATTCTGGCTTCATCTAAGGACTAGGGGTGATATGATAGCCTCTCCCAATATTTGAGGGGCTGCTACAAAGAAGTGGTGTAGGGTCTCCTGGTTGGGCGGGGTGGGTGGGGTTGGACTAGATGACCTACAAAGGTTATTAAAGAAGAGAGGGGTCAATCTATACTCCAAAGCCCCCAAAGTCCGGACAAGAAGCAATGGATGGAAACTAACCAAGGAGAGAAGCAACCTAGAAGTAAGGAGAAACTTCCTTACAATTAATCAGTGGAACGACTTGCCTCTAGAACTTGTGGTTGCTCCATCACTGGAGGTTTTTAAGAAGAGATTGGACGACCGTTTGAAGTGGTAAAGGGCTTCCTGCTTGAGTAGGGGGTTGGACTAGAAGACCTCCAAGGTCCCTTCCAGCTCTATTCTGATTGATTGTTTGATTGATTGATTTTATTTATTTGTCAAACATGTACAGGATAGTAGTTGTTTGTATAAACATAAGTAAAAAGTAACGATAAAAGAGGACAGTAGGACAGGGACAGTAGGCACAGTGGTGCGCTTATGCACGCCCCTTACAGACCTCTTAGAAACGAGGAGAGGTCGACTGTAGACAGTCTAAAGTTAAAGTTTTTGGGGTTTGGGGAAGAAACCACAGAGTCAGGTAGTGCATTCCAGGCATTGACCACTCTGTTGCTGAAGTCGTATTTTCTGCAGTTGAGTTTGGAGCGCTTTACATTTAGTTTGAATCTATTACGTGCTCGTGTATTGTTGCGGTTGAAGCTGAAGTAGTTGATTGATTGACTGATTGATTGATTGATGTGGTCTAGGGTCTCCTGCTTGAGCAAGGGGGCTGGACTAGAAGACCTCCAAGGTCCCTTCCAGCTCTATTCTGATTGATTGACCTTGGCCACTGGGAATTGAAGTCCACAGGTGGGCAAGGTTGGACCCGCCCTGCTCTGTCCCATCTTTCCAAGCAAATAGATGCTTTGATGGGGTAAATACATAAAAGAAACTGTACACACACCCCCAATCCAAATTCTCAATTCCGGGAGCCCAGCTCTGATCCAAAGGAGACCCAGCTGGGCTCCGTCACTTTGCTGGAGACACTTAGATTCTTCCTGGTTGCCCCTGGTTTTAACCTCGGAGAGAGGATCGGATTGTTTTGATTTGCAAAGGAAAATCAGAGGGTGGGAGGTGAGAGGCCCTGGAAAGAATTTGGGGCAGCCGTCTCTCTCTCTCTCTCTCTCTCTCTCTCTCTCTCTCTCTCTCTCTCTCTCTCTCTCTCTCTCTCTCTCTCTCTCTCTCTCTCTCTCTCTCTCTCCTCCCTGGAGGAATCTGTCCCCTCTGATCTGGTGAATGGGTGGTCCCTGAGAGCTCTAAACCATAATCTAGCCATATTCCAGCCAGCTTCCAAAGCCCCCTTTCCTATGCTTTGGAATAGAAATTGATAGTAGTTGGAAAAGGGACTAGCAACCTCCTTTAAAATTTTGACTCTTCAGAATAACAGAGTTGGACGGGACCTTGGAGGTCTTCAAGCAGGAGGTCTTATTCCGGTGGTCCTTGTCTTACGGCCTCAATTGGGGGGGGAGAGGGTGTCAGCATTTCCATTGGTAAGCAAAGACATTGGTAAGCAAGTCATGCCTGATTTTACAATCTTTTTGCCGCGGTTGTTAAGCAAATCACTGCAGTTAAGTGGAGCACACGGTCGTTAAGCGAATCCAGCTCTCTTTTCTTGTTGGAAGTCAGCTGAGTAGGTCACAAAGGGTGATCACATGATCCCGGGACCTGCCGGTTGCCAAGCAGCTGTATTTTGATCCCATGACCATGGGGATGGTGCAACGGTCATAAGAGCGAGGACCGGTCCTAAGTCCCTTTTTTCAGTGCCTTTTTTCAGAACGGTCACTATAAAGGAATGGTTGTAAGTCGAGGACTATCTCTAACACGGTCCCCTTCTTGCTACATCCCCAACTGCTCACCCACCGACGTGCAACGGCTTGGATGAACGAACGACTTCTAGAAAAAATTAAAAGTTTAGAGAATGGCAAAGTGTAGAGTGGCATCTTAACAACTTCTAAGGCAGACCTATGGAACTCTGGAGTCCCATGCGCCCATTCAATGCAGCATCTCACCTTATAAGGGAGATGAACGGCATAAAAATTGAATCAAATAAATCAATAAATAGTGGCAATGAAGAAGGAAGGAGGAAAATAGAGGAGGAAAATGAAAGACTAACAAACATTTTTCTTCCTCCCTCCCTCCCTTTTCTCTTTTCCCTTTCTTCTTTCTTTCCTCCTTCCTCCCTCCCTCCCTTTTCTCTTTTCCCTTTCTTCTTCCTTCCTTCCTAGTAGTTCTTGACTTACAACAATTCATTTAGTGACCGTTCAAAGTTACAACAGCACTGAAAAAAGTGCCGTAGGATTGTTTCTCATACTTATGACCGTTGCAACCTCCCCGTGGTCACGTGATCAAAATTCATCCACTCGGCAAACTGATTCATATTTATGACGGTCGCAGTGTCCCGGGGTCACGTGATCCCCTTTTGCGACCTCCTGACAAGCAGAATCAATGCGGAAGCCGGATTCACTTCACAACCTTGTTACTAACTTAACCCCTGCAGCGATTCGCTTAATGACTGTGGCAGGAAAGGTCGTAAAACGGGGCAAAACTCACTTAGCAAACATCTCGCTTAGCCACAACAATTCGGGGGTGGGGGGCTCGGTTGTGGCCCTAAGTCGAGGACCCACTTGTAAATCAAATTTCTTTGCCTCCCATCAAAGCGAGTCCATAAACAATGAATTTTAGCATTTACGTTCGCAAAAGGGTTTTCCTCGAATCGTGGCGTATTCCAAAGGATTTCCTTATAATGGGGGAAAATTAGGAATAAAATCACGGTTGATTATATTCGTTTGAAATAAACGTGGGTGAATTGGCATCCAATTGGGCACAGCGGGATTTTCAACAGCGTCTTCCAAGCCATGCCAAGAGGGGGGGAATTTAATAGACGTTCTATTTTTTTTTTAAACCGGGCAATTTACACTCATAAATCACATCTATCACCGTGGGACACATCCAGAAAGGACAAGGGAAACAATAGAACAATAAAAGCTGTGGCTACGGGTGCCTGGAGCATTTTTTTTTCCACGCATGTACACAATTTTGTCCTTTGAACATCATATCTGCAATCAAAAGGATAGATTGCTATCCTAGGGTTGCACTGGAAACGTGGAAAGAAAACCCAGATTTTTATTTATTTATTTATTTATTTATTTTGGAATTCTTATATGCCGCCCAACTCCCTAAGGACTCAGGGCGGCGTACAACAGTGAGAAAATACAAGAATAACCAAAATCTAAAAAGTTAATTAAAAGCAAATATAAAAATTAAAACACACTATAAAAAGAATCATCACCAACCATTCAACATCATACATACTTGGGGGGTGGGCTCGAATGAATTAAGCTCTACCCCCCGCCTGCAGGAAAAGCCATGTCTTAACAGCTTTCCGGAAGGCCAGCAGAGTGGGGATAGTTCGGGTCTCTGGTGGAAGTTGGTTCCAGAGCACAGGGCCAGCCACAGAGAAGGCTCTCCCCCTTGGGCCCGCCAGCCGGCATTGTTTGGCCGACGGGACCTGGAGGAGGCCCACTCTGTTTTTCCTGCTGTTTTATTGTTGCTGCTTCTCTGCAATTTTTCTCAACTTCGACAACTTGAAGATGGGTGGACTTCAACTCCCAGAATTCCCCAGCCAGCAACGCTAGCTGGGGAATTCTGGGAGTTGAAGTCCACCCATCTTCAAGTTGTCCAGGTTTAGACACAAGTGCTGTAGCTTATAAGAGACACACACATTAAAGAGGGAAATATCTGCTGAGATTTTCAGTCATCCAGGTCACGGTTGTCCCAAAGGTGCTTTTTCCAAAAAGGCAACTAGACTTCCTTTGTTTTTCCTTGAAGACGTTTCGCTTCTCCTCCAAGAAGCTTCTTCAGTTCTGACTTCAGTCTTCCATCAGAACTTGAAGAAGCTTCTTGGAGGAGAAGCGAAACCTCTTCAAGGAAAAAGAAAGGCAGTTCCAGTTGCCTCTTGAAAAAGCACCTTTGGGACGATTAAGAGAGAGAAAGCATTTTTGCCTTGATGACTTTCTGGAACCTGCATGTCAGACACTGAATATGGAATACAGAATCCTAGGGCTGAAAGGGAGGACCTCGGAGATCCTCTAGTCCAGCCCTCTGCTCAAGGCAGATAGGGTATGTCTGAGGGGCAAGTGTTGAGGGCAAGCAAAGAGGAGGGCTACTTCTTGGTTACTCTGTCCATGAACATCACACAACGATCTGGCTGGGGGGGGGGGGGCTGGTAAAACCGGGAATAGGGCATCTTCATGCCACACTGAAGTTAAGGGAAATTCCAGAGCTGTGGTTAATTGCAAGAACCATGTTAAAGAGAAGACAGCTAGCAAACAGGTGATTATGCAAAGTTCACAGCCAGCCGTGGTCCCTAATTCCAGATGCATGCAAGAAAATAATGCAAGAAAATAATCCCAGGTGCATGCAAGAAAATAATGGAAGAAAATAATCCCAGGTGCATGCAAGAAAATAATGGAAGAAAATAATCCCAGGTGCATGCAAGAAAATAATGGAAGAAAATAATCCCAGGTGCATGCAAGAAAATAATGTAATTCTTTGACCAGTTTGATTATTTGGGTGCAATTGGAGGCTTCTTGCTTCTTTAATAGGGTGCTTTCTTGAAATTGCTGGCATATTTAGAGTTTTGACTGCAGGCCTGCTGGTTCTGTTTTCTCCCCCCTTGGCTGAGACAGCAATTCTCAATCTACTAAGGGAAAACCAAGATTTCTGGCTTTCATCCTGGCTAGATTCTGGCCTCCCGGAATTGCGGGTGCTCCATCACTGGAGGTTTTCAAAAAGAAACTGGACAATCATTTGACCTGGATGGTATACGTTCCATTGCCTTGAGCAGGGGGTGGACTAGAAGACCTCTGAGGTCCCTTCCAGCCCTTTCATTCTACGTTCCAGATTCAAAGAAATTTTAGGCCAACAATAATTCTTCCTTTGGTTGTTTGGATTGCAGGCTGGTTATTTTACAACGCTGGGCTGCTTTGGCTTTTGATTTCCTACGACGTAGTTTATTTATCTATTTTACCCAAAGCCACCCAGAATCATATATGTAAAATGTGAAATATAAATCATTTTTTTAAAAAAACTGGACCAATCGTTAAAGCCGAGGGATGGGACTGGGCCAAACGGGTGGGCGACCTTCACTGCAACCCAAAATTCAGGGATGAGCAATTTGGAATGCCACATTCCAAACATTTGATTCGGTTGGGTGAGTCACCCAGAGCTGGAAGAGTAGGGAAACTGGGTGGAGGGTTTGAGAGGGGGGGGGGGAACTGCAGCCAGTGGCGGTGGGGTGGGGGGAGATTGAGCTAACCTTTTGGGTATCCAAATAAAGCTAATTGAGGAGGGAGGGGAAAACTTGTTCCGATTCTTTCCCGCTGGGAGAGGTGGATGCGTTGACATCACTCGGTGCTGTCGTAGTTCCTAACGCAAAAGTCGGTCCAGCCCTGTGCAGGGATAGCCAACGCTGCCGGTTTCTCCCTGTTTACTTTGCAAATGTCCTGAGTATCTGGTCGGGACAACGCTGAGCAAGTGTCTCCAAAAAGATGATGCACTTGGCATTAAAAAAAAAAAACAACCAGAGGAGGGGTTGTTGACTTCAGGGTGCAGGAATTCGAATCTGGAAGGCGTCTGGGTCAAACTAACTGAAGCCAGCCCTAAGTGGCATGGTAGATTTCTGAGTTTGAGGTTCCCTGCCTTGGAGGTCACGCTGGATGATCTTAAAAAGCGCACTGGGAACGGAGCGGATGGGAGACCACGTGAAAATACTAGGGGCTGTAGTCTAGCTAAAAGGAAGCTAAAAGGTGGGCCTCGACTTATGACTGTATTCGGGACCGGAACATGGGTTACTAAATGTCACGATGTGAATAATTGCCAGTTGTGCATCTCTACTGTTTTCTAAGGTTTATTGTATTTCTAATCAAGCAGACATGTGATATGTTTTACTACGCATGCGTGCATTTCAGGAGTTTTGTCAACTCCCACTTCTTTCTTCTTCGATGCCTGCCCGAAGGCAGACGTGAATTCATTAGCTGAGAAGATGTAGTTTATTAAGGGGTTTTTTTTGTTACTTTTGTACAGAAATAAATATTTTGTTAATTAGATTTGAATCTCGGTTTTATTTTCTGAGTACGAATGACTTCAAGGAAGCAAGATCCTAAGATCGCCTCTGGTAGGAAAATTCCTATCTGACACGAAATGATGTGCTTGTTAAAGGAGTCGTCCAGTGACTGTCAATGTTTTTAGAACCTTTTGGCAACAGTCACTAAGTGAATCACACGGTCATTAAGGAAATCCCTAATGCCTTGGCTTGTTGGAAGCTGGCTGAGATGAGGATGCTGCAACCTTCACAAATACAGTGGCCAAGGGTCAGGATCACAATCCCACACCACCGTCACAAGCACGAGGACCTGTCACAAGTCCCTTTTTTAGCAATAGCACTTAGACTTATATACCGCTTCACAGTGCTTTACAGTCCTCTCTAAGCTGTTTACAGTGTCAGCCTCTTGCCCCCAACGATCTGGGTCCTCATTTTACCCACCTCGGAAGGATGGAAGGCTGAGTCAACCTTGAGATGGTCAGGATCGAACTACTGGCAGTGGGCAGAGTTAGTCTGCAGTGCTGCACTAACAGGAAGGAAGGAAGGAAGGAAGGAAGGAAGGAAGGAAGGAAGGAAGGAAGGAAGGAAGGAAGGAAGGAAGGAAGGAAGGAAGGAAGGAAGGAAGGAAGGAAGGAAGATAGCAATAGCCCTTAGACTTATATACCGCTTCACAGTGCTTTCCAGCCCTCTCTAAGTGGTTTACAGAGTCAGCCTCTTGCCCCCAACAATCCGCGTCCTCATTTTATCGACCTCGGATGGACGGAAAGCTGAATCAACCTTGATTTGCTCAGGATCGAACTGCTGTCAGTGGGCAGAGTCTGCCTGCAATACCGCATTCTCACCACTGCGCCACCACGGCTCCTCCTTCCAGCACCACCCTAACTTCGAACATACGCTAAACGAACGGCGGTAAATTGAGGACTCCCTGTACAGCCAATCAGAGCTTCCCTCTTGTCGTTCCACCAAACCGACCTTTGTGCAGTTGCTAGAATTCAGCACTAAAAGACGTCCAGCAATGGAGTTTGGATTCTTTAACTTTGTGTAAAGATAGCAGATTTAGATAATAGATATTTAGTAGATATTTAGATAGAAGATATAGGGGGTTATAACTGGGTTTTGAATAGCAGGCCAGCCAAAGGGGGGGGGGAAGGAAAGAATGCGATATTTCTTGCCGAGGGACTGGGAACCGGTTCAAGCCCTGGGCGCGGGCGCTCCCCCTCTTCCCCAAAAAGAAAAATCTGGCTTGAGAAAGGAAGGAGAGGCCCCTTGGGTGAACTCTGGGCTCCTTCCCACTATGGCACTTCGGTTCTCAGGCCCTGGAATTTGTCCCTCATGCCTCAAGGGTTAACTCCGCTCCCAGGCGGCGATTTCGTTTTATTTGTTTTATTTATTAAAGGGCCCCAGGCATCTCCTTCCCTCCTTCCCTCCATCTGAATTAACTTTATGACCTGTGGACTTCAACTCCCAGAATTCCTGAGCCAGCTATGCTATGCTATTCTTCAGCTATGTTGGCTCAGGAATTCTGGGAGTTGTAGTCCACAAGTCATAAAGTGGCCATAGTTGTCCACTCCTACTTCTAAACCCTAAACCCATCTTTTCCGCCGGCCTGGTCATCCTGGATGGGGACGATGGGCTTATTTTCACAAGTTCCAGCCCTTGAGGGTCAGGGGTTGGGTTGGCCACCCTAGCATTTGGCTGGGAAGAAAGTGCCTGCTTGATTTTCTGGTTTTGCCTGGCACAGGGGGAGCCTCCGAATGAGCTGGGTTGAGAGTGCGGGCAGAGGGCAGGCGGTGGCTCCTTGGCAGGGCATGTTGGGTGCCTGTTGGGGTAGTTGGGAAAGGTAGGAGAACCTTTCTTCCTTCCCTCTCTCGCTTTCTTAAGCTCTTTTATTTCCTTCCTTCCCTTCTTCCCTCTTTCCTTTCTTTTTGCTTCCTTCCTTCCTCCCTCCTTCCTTCCTTCCTCTTCTCTTCTCTGTCTCTATCTCTTCCTCTCTCCCTTCCTTCTTTCCTCTCTCTCCCTTCTTCCTTCCTCCCTTCCTCCCTCCCTCCCATCTTGTTCTTCCATCCATCCATCCATCCCTTCCTTCCTTCCTCCCTCCCTCTTTTTTCCTTCCTTCCTTTCCTTCCTTCCTTCCTTTCCTTCCTTCCTTCCTCCTTCCTTCTTTCCTCCCTTCCTCCCTCTCTTTTCTCTTTTCTCTTTTCTCTTTTCTCTTTTCTCTTTTCTCTTTTCTCTTTTCTCTTTTCTCTTTTCTCTTTCTTCTTTCTTCCTTCTTGACTTCCTTCCTTCCTTCTTTCCTTCCTTCCTTCCTTCCTTCTTTCCTCCCTCCCTCCCTCTTCTTTTTTCCCTTTCTTCGTCTTTCCTTTCTTTTTTCCTTCCTTCCTTTCCTTCCTTCCTTCCTCCTTTCCTTCCTTCTTTCCTCCCTTCCTCCCTCTCTTTTCTCTTTTCTCTTTTCTTCTTTCTTCCTTCTTGACTTCCTTCCTTCCTTCTTTCCTTCCTTCCTTTCTTCTTTCTTTCCTCCCTCCCTCCCTCCCTCCCTCCCTCCCTGCCAACACTCTTGCCCCACTGGAAATAATAGCAGACCCTGACCACCCATTGCTCCTACTGGACTCTGGCCCCATCTTGACCCCAGCCATTTAGTCGCAGATATCTCTGCTTTAGAAGATGTTGACAAACTAGATAATTACATTAAACCTTTGGGGGGGGGGAGATTAATGGAGAAAGACAGGTAAACAGACAGCAGAGGTGACCACAAGAGAGGCCCAGACATTAAGATGGCATTGTGACTGCATAATTGAAACTCCACTTCTTTTTCATTGTGCTGTATATAAAATGCACATCGAAAAGGACTTCAATCACACGGTGGCTGGGCACTTCTGAGAGTTGAAGTCCACAGCTCTTAAAGTTGCCAAGGTTGAGAAACACTGAGCTATAGACAGACAGATTACTGTATTCGAGAAACTGAATTCCATAAATCTAAATTTGCACCATGCTGTAAATATTCCATGTGACCATTAGGTGGCAGCAAAGAGTCAGGGACTCTGCATCTCTATGCCGCCCTCTGATGGTCATCCAAAGCTTTGCAGCCCTGGGATTTCTAGCAAGGCAAAGGGCACATCCAGCGTCTCTGATAGAGGCTGACTATGTTCTGTCCAGGTCCGTCCTGCATCTCTGCGGAGTGCCATGCCACACTTGAACCGTCATTAGGTGGGTAGGGCTGGCATCAGCCAGCTGAGCATTGAGAAGCATGTACAACTGCAGCCAACCAGATTGGAATGCCACTGTTCCCTCCAGCTGCCTCAAATTGGTACATTCCAAAATGAGAACCAGTTTGGTGTAGTGGTGAAGGCGTCAATCTAGAAACCAGTAGACCATACGTTCTAGTCCCTGTTTAGGCACAAAGCCATCAAGGTGACCTTAGGCCAGCCCCTATCTCTCAGCCCTAAGAAGGTGGCAATGGCAAATCACTTCCAAAACAACCTTGCCAAGAACTGCCAGAAGATTATATGTAGTTCAGGGTTAAAATGTGGAGTCTTTACTGCTCTCTGAGTTGGCTGTTTGCAGATATTTCAATACACAACTGGGTAACATCAGCGCTCTCTACTTATATAATAGCTTGTCCTGACTGTGTTGGTGGGGATGTGGTTTTCTTCCTGGTAGTTCCTTGATTAGGGTATTATTTTCTGCTAGATTGTTTGTCTGGTATTAATCCCTGCTTATCTGGGTGCTGGTTGCTGGAAAGGATGCCTTGTTTCCTTCTTAACTTTTTTATTGTCTCTTTGGAACGGTGTGTAAATATGGTTTATCTCTCTCTATCCATCGATGGCTGATTAGTGCTGAGCTTCCAGGAATTTCCTAGTGGAGTTTTTTTTTTTAATTTAGCTTGTTTTAGGATGCTCAAAGGTGAAACCATGGTTGAGTCTATCCATGTGTTGTGAGTTTAAGGAGTTTTCATCCTATCTTCTGACTGGTAGTTGGGGTTCATGGATGACCTCTGCTAGTTTTTTGCCTTTCTGTCCTATGCAGTGACTGTTGCCGTCCTTACATGTATGTTGTAGATGACGCCTGTTTTTTCGACTGGGGCTGCTGGGTCTTTTGGTTTACTTAAATTGTTTTGGACGGCTTTAGTTGGTTTGTGCGTTACGATGATACTGTGTGGTTGTAATAATCTGTTAGCAGTTTGTGAGATGCTTTTGATGTATGACAATGTTGGTTTGTCCTTTAGTGGGTTGAGTGGCTAGGCACTTTTCAATAAACTTGCTGGATCTTTATTTTTTTATAGGTGATCCAATTCCTTATTTGGGGGAGGGGTTTGCTGCAATTTGTGGTTGACCACAACTAGAATCAGCAATTCGGTCATTAAGTGAAGCAAAACCATTACCGTGCTTACAATCTTACTTCAGCTGTCCTTTTCTTTACACATCTGCAAAGGACATAAATGCAAGGACTGGTTGCAAAGTTACTTTTTCCTCACTGTCGCAGCTGTGAACAGTCACTAAATGAGACAGTCGCTAAGTGAGGACGACTTGTATACGCAAATCCTCCGAATCCAGTTGACCTCCAGATTTGAGAGCTAAATTCCTGGTTGCTGTTGTGATGTTGTGCTACCTCTTCTCCAAATTGGAGGGATTTCATCTTTCTCTCTTTCCTCCTAGCTGGTTACTTCCAACAAAGTCCTTCAAATCTGACCTCGTCTTTGGGGAAGGACGTGAAACTCACCTGCTCGGTCATGGCCCTGGGCGAGGCACCGGAGATCAGCTGGCTGAGGGATGGTGAGGCCTTTGAATTTGCCGACAGTAACCAGATCCAGGTGCCCTTGGAAGAAGAAGAATGGATGACCACCAGCGAACTGAGGTGAGCATCCGACAACTTGGCTGGCAGGGTTAATGGGCCAATTTCTTTGTTTGTTTCCCACTTTTATTATTTTTACAAATAACTTAACGTGGTAAAGATAGCTAACACACCTTCCTCCTCCTATTTTCCCACAACAACAACCCTGTGAGGCAGGTTGGGCTGAAAGAGAGAGAGAGAGAGAGGCTCAAAGTCACCCAGTTGCCTTTCATGGCTAAGGCGGGACTAGAACTCACTGTCTCCTGGTGATTGGCCCAAAGTCACCCAGTTGCCTTTCATGTTTAAGGCAGGAATAGAACTGACTGTTTCCTGGTGGTTGGCCCAAAGTTACCCAGTTGGCTTTCATGTAATAATAATAATAATAATAATAATAATAATAATAATAATAATAATAATAATAATAATAATAATAATAATAATAATAATAATAATAATAATAATAATAATAATAACTGGACATCACCTGGAAATGACCAATTACATGGTTTCTGGCTCAAATATCTGACCAGTTTGCATGCAATATTGGCCAAGCAACTGAACGAAATGCTACAAAATGGTCAAATTGATGAATGGTTGACAACTGGAAAAACATACTTGATTCAGAAAGATGCAACTAAAGGAACAACACCTGGAAACTACAGACCAATAACATGCTTGCCAACAACCTTCAAATTACTCACCGGGATAATTGCAGATAACATAATGGATTATTTGGAAACAAATAACATCTTGCCAGTAGAGCAAAAAGGCAACAAAAGAAGGAGCAGGGGCACAAAAGATCAGCTCCTAATTGACAAAATGATACTAGAAAACTGTAAGAACAGAAAAACGAACTTGAATATGGTCTGGATTGATTACAAAAAGGCGTACGACTCACTGCCACACAGCTGGATCATCAAATGCTTAGAAACTATTGGCATCAGCAAAAATATTACATCATTCACTGAAAAAGCGATGAAACAATGGAGAACTGTGTTGGCAGTAGGGAATGAGAACTATGGAATGGTTAATATCAAGAGAGGAATTTTTCAGGGAGATTCACTTTCACCCCTCCTCTTCATCATCGCAATGATCCCACTATCAGTAATCTTAAAAAAAATGAAACTTGGATACCAAATAGCCAAAGACGCTGAAAAAATTTCACATTTATTGTATATGGATGATTTGAAACTGTATGGAAAGTCAGAAATAGAAATCCAATCACTGACCAACACAGTCCTAATATTCAGCACAGATATCTCAATGCAGTTTGGCATGGAAAAATGTGCCACTGTATCTATGAAAAGGGGCAAAATCACTACATGTGACGGAATTGAAATGCCCAATGGCCAATTAATTAAATGCAATCAAAATGAAGCCTATAAATATCTGGGCATTCTGCAGTTGGATAACATCAGACATGGAGAAGTGAAAACTATCATTAGAAGAGAGTACACCAACAGAGTTAGGAAAATTTTGAAATCTAAATTAAATGGTGGAAACACCATCAAGGCCATGAATACCTGGGCAATACCAGTCATAAGATACACGGCTGGTATAATTAACTGGACACAAGCTGATTTGGACATTTTGGACCGAAACACCAGAAAACTAATGACAATGCACTACAGTTTACATCCACGTAGTGACACTGATAGACTTTACCTGCCCAGAAAATCGAAAATCAGGTGGCAGAGGACTACTACAAGTAAAGCAAACAGTTGAAGAAGAAAAGCATGCATTGGCGGATTATTTAAAAGAAAGTCAAGAACATCTATTAATTGAAGTAAAGAACAAAAATCTACTGAAGGTCCAACAGACGAAACAAGAATACAGAAAAAATGTGATAAAATCAAGAATGGAGAGTTGGCAAAATAAAGCATTACATGGCCAATTTCTGGAAAAAATAAAAGACAAAGTGGACAGTGAAAAAACTTGGTTATGGTTAACATCTGGTACTTTAAAGAAAGAAACAGAATCATTGATCCTGGCCGCACAAGAACAGGCAATTCGTACAAATGCCATAAAGGCCAAAATTGATAAATCTTCAAATGATGCTAAATGCAGATTATGCAAGGAAGCTGATGAAACTGTAGCCCATGTGCTCAGCTGCTGCAAGAAAATCGCACAGACTGATTACAAATTACGACACAACTCTGTTGCACAAATGATCCACTGGAATTTATGCAAAAATTATAACATCCATACTGCTACAAACTGGTGGGAACACAAGCCTGAAAAAGTCACTGAAAATCAGATGGTCAAGATCTTGTGGGATTTTCGTATACAAACAGACAAGGTACTGGCGCATAATACACCAGACATCACGTTGGTCGAGAACAACAAGGTGACTATAATTGACATTGCAATACCAGGAGATAGCAAGGTCGATGAAAAGGAACACGAAAAAATTGCAAAATACCAGGACTTAAAAATTGAAATCCAACGATTATGGCACAAACCAGCAGTGGTAATTCCAGTAGTGATTGGAACACTGGGTGCTATCCCAAAAGCACTGGAATTACATTTAAAACAGCTCAAAATTGACAAAATCACCATCAGTCAAATGCAGAAAGCCGCACTGCTCGGTTCCGCACATATACTTCGAAAATACATTACGACTTCCTAGGCCCCTGGGTGGGGCTCGACTAGTAATCAATGCCAAATCCGGCGAAACAACTGGCCGCTGTGATACAATTGTATAATAATAATAATAATAATAATAATAATAATAATAATAATAATAATAATAATAATAATAATAATAACAACAACAACAACAACAACAACAACAACAACAACAACAACAAACAACAACAACAACAACAACAACAACAACAACAACATGGAAAACATTCATAATGATCACATAATAATAGTAGTATTTGCTTATCCATTTTAGTGAACCTTCCTTATATGATTAGTCATTCTTTTATGCTTTTAAATTTCTAACTTCTGTTTCTATTAGTCAGCCATTGATAAAACAAATCCCATGTTAAGAAGTACTCAGTTTCTTCCTTCAACCTTTGTTATTATTATGGTTGGTGCTATAATAAGATGTTTAGTCTGAATTTGGCATTTTTATCCACCTGTGGAGTCCTTTCCAAGGACCCAAGATAAGCTGATGTGGTTAAAGGTTATTGTCCAAGGATGTCAGCTGTTTTGAGTAAAGCAGCCTTTTGCCATTTTCTTTCTCTCTCTCCAAAGTCTTATTTATGTATGTAATAATACTAAAAGATACAAAAATACAAACGAAAACAGTAGGAAAGATAGGGGAGGGAAAAGGGAAGGGGAAAAGATAAATGACATGTTATGAGCCACCCAGAGTCCCCCGGGAGTTGGGCGGCATACAAATCTATAAAATAAAATAAAATAAATAAATAAAAAAAAGACATTGACTTTCAACTTCCTTTGGTGCAGGAGAATAAAATAATAACATCCAACCTCATTTTTTTTTGCTTTTACGTAATAATATAAACGTGCCATTTCTACAACAAGAAACCTATCTCACCGGTAAAACGCAAAATCAAAGTTTCATTCCCCCCCCCAGAGGTGGGTTTCAGCAAGTTCTGATCAGTTCTGGAGAACCGGTAGCGGAAATGTTGAGTAGTTCGGAGAACCGGTAAATACCACCTCTGACTGGCCCCACCCCCATCTATTCTCTGCCTCCCGAGTCCCAGCTGATCGGGAGGAAATGGAGATTTTACAGTATCCTTCCCCTGCTACACCCACCAAGCCACGCCCACCAAGCCACACCCACAGAACCGGTAGTAAAAAAAATTGAATCCCACCACTGATTTCCCCCACCCACCTCGAGCACAAAGTCCAATAGCGGTTTCCACGTAGAAACAAAAGCATTTGCGTTTTTGTCTATAATCCAAGCAGTCAGTTTAGCCATCTCGGCTAATTCCTGCAGCCACATTCATCCATTGTGGGAACCTTTTGCAATATTTTGATGGTGAATTTGTCAATGCCGATGGGGTTCAAGTGGCACTCCAGATGTTTTGGCATTGCACCTAAGGCACCTAAGGCGCCTATTCCTTTTGGGACCATCTTGGCTTTCTTTGGCCCCAGTCGTTCTATTTCTATTTGCAGGTCTTTGTATCTTGGGATTTTTTTCTGGATTTTTTTCGCCCGTCTGCTGTCTTCAGGCACTATCTAGACTTTTTTGTCCTTTTTTCTGAACAATTGTTACGTTTGAGGTGTTACGTGGCAGGGCCTGTCTGTCTGAATTCTAAAGTCCCATTATTATTACTCCTAGCACCATGAGCTGAAGTAATATTTATTAAATTATGTTCATATAATCAACGTTTGAAGGTTGTTGAACCTTCATGAAAAAAATCTATGGAGTGAATCCTAGGGCGGTAGTGTTCACCTAGCAAGCGGCCTTCGTTCTGATTTCTCCTTCTAAAAGGGATGGAGGCTGGGGGCGATGGGTTTTGAAGTCCAAGGCAATCCAAGAGTTTCAAAGGCCGCAGATGGCCACTTTTGACCTGAAATAGAAGCATCAGAGTCCTCTTTGCGTGGGCAAAGTTCAGATGAAGCTCGGATGATGGACCTCCAACACATGAACGTGTTCTTCGCTTCCTCGTGGAAATGGGGGCTGGCTTAGGGGGCGTCTTGAAGTCTGCTAGCTGGCCCCAGATGTGTTAATATGGGAAATATTCATTTCAGTTGCTCAACAGCAGAGCTGGGGAACTGGGTGGAAGTCCAGCAGGCTGGTGCCTTCTGCCTCACGTGCCTTTCTCCAGCTTTCTGGACCCACAGGCCAAGTCACGTGGAGAACGGGACACTCACTAGAAGCCTGTGTAAGGGGTGTGTATTATGTGTCTGGTTGTTCACTCAAGGAAAGGAAGTTCGGCACTGTTTTCTCCTGCCTCTCCTTGTGACATCCCTCTTGGGCTGAGAGACAAGGATTGGGTTCCCTCAGCCTCCTAAATTTTAATGGGGCTTGTTTGGTTTGCAAGGGAGCATCACGGGCGAAGCTAGCCTATTCCGGTTTGTTCAGAAGCCTCCGTTAAGCGCAATGTGTGAGTTGACCCATCATAGCTCTCTGTCAACCAGTGTTTCCCCTAAATGTTCCTTCATTACCCCAAACCTCTTATCAAAAAGGAACTTCAAGTCAGCACTTTTAGTTTAGTTTTTTTACACTGAATCTTCTTTCTGACCCCCATGAGGGATAGAAACTTGATTTTTAAACGAAAGCTAATAACTCACTCTAGGACAGTGTTTCTCAACCTTGGCAGTTTGAAGATGTGTGGACTTCAACTCCCAGAATTCCCCAGCCAGCGTTGCTGGCTGTGGAATTCTGGGAGTTGAAGTCCACACATCTTCAAACTGCCAAGGTTGAGAAACATTGCTCTAGGACATGCTAGCTAGGGAATTCTGGGAGTTGAAGGCCCTGTCTGTTAGTTTTTATTAAGCTGGCGGACGGCTTGCCTCCAGAAGTTGTGGGTGCTTGATCACTGGAGGTTTTCAAGAAGAGATTAGACCAGTGATGGCGAACCTTTTTTTCCTTGGGTGCTAAAAGGGCATGAGTGTTAAGGGAAGAATTCCCCGTAGAGGCGATTTCGGATCTTTTACTTGGAATTCAAATACTTAGAAATAAGAGATTAAAATGTCTAATAGAAAATATTTATTTCGGTACAAAACAATATAAAACAATAAATCCTTAATAAACTACATCTTTGCTACGTAACACGACCTTCCAGTTCGGAAGGCACATCAGAAGTGATTAATGGTGGATAGAAATGTAGACATGCGCAGAACATCATATCACGTGTTTTGCTTGTATTGGGAAGTACCATAATATTTAGGATAAGGGTGCATCATTCTGCATAGACTCACAACTGACAATATTCACATCGTGACAATGAGCGTGCCCACACCCATAATGCAATGTCCTCCTCCCGCGCATGCGCGCAGGTCTCACTGAAGCCTCTGGACTTCCCGTAGGCCTGTGGGCTGTTTTTCGCCATCACCAGGCTTCAGTAAAGCTTCCGGAGCCTGTGGATGGGGAAAAACGGGCCCAACAGGCCTACTGGAAGTTCGGAAATGAACTTCCGGTAGCCCGTTGAGTCCGTTTTTCCCCATCCACAGGCTCCGGAAGCTTTACTGAAGCCTGGGGACGGCAAAAACGGTCTCCCCTCGCCCTCTGGAAGGCAAAAATCAACTGGCCAGCACAGACATGCGCGCTGGAGCTGACATAGGGCAACACCTTGTGTACCCTCAGATATGGGTGGCACGCATGCCATAGGTTCGCCATTACAGGATTAGACGGTCATTTAGGGTCTGGTGATTGAGCAAGGGGGTTGGACTGGAAGACCTCCAAGGTCCCTTCCAAATCTTTTTGTTAAAAAACGAATGCCTTTAGTTTCTATGTTGCATTTTTAAATGCAACACTATTAGTTATGTGGGATCAGCGAATCTGGGGTTGTTGTTTTTTAAACTTACGTTTCTTTTTCATCATTTTCTTTTTCTTGCTGGGGGGGGGGGTTGGCTTTTGCAAAAAAGCAGCCTTGGACTCAGTTGTGATAAACAGCCTGGGGAAAAAACCCCGATTTTGCTGAAGGAAACAAAAATTGTTTTAAGGAACTTGCCTGCGAGACAAACCCTCCAGAGAAGCAGAATCGATTCTGCAGTTTTCTCCGCTGACCTTGCAAGAGGGAAGAAGAGGCAGGGAGTCAACCTGGGGAAGGAAACAAAAGTGGAAAGAATTCTGATTTTAAATGAGTAAAGGTCCCTGACCTTTTCTTGATGATAAACACTAAGTCCCCACCGTAAAAATAAAACCTTGGAAACTTTCCCCTAAGTAGCTGAAAACTGCATTCTCTGAACTTTTAGTTCCGGTTGCATTGGACTGCGATTCCTTTGACTTTCATCGGCTTTGTCAAAGCTTTTGCGTCAGCTGCGGAGAGGCAAGGAAAGTCAAAAAAGTCAAGATGGCGCCACTGTGAGGCAATCCAAATTTGTCCCCTTTTTGTCAAATGCATCGCCGTCGCCAGCTTGGTCCCTGCCTGGGAAACATTTATTTCTCCCTTTGCTAATTTTTTTTTTTTTTACATTTCTCTGGGTCTGGTTCCAGGGGTCTTGGAAACCCCTTTAAGTGTCTAGAAAGAGACCATCTCATTCCTTAGAAGCCTTGGGGTGGAGGAGATCCTTAGCTCCTGAGGCTTTGCAGATGCCGGAAGCCGAGGTGGGTTCCTGCCGGTTCGGACCGGTTCCATAGAACCGGTAGCGGGAATTTTCCCCCGCTTGCCGAACCGGCAGCAATGGTCGGCTGGACACCCCCCCCCCCCCGAACTGGGTCTCTCGGCAGCGCCATAGGCGCCGCCATCTTGTTTTTAGTACTGCGCATGCGCCCGCGCGGCGTGTGAGGAAGCAAACCAGCAGCAAAGTAAGCCAGAACCCACCCCTGGCCGGAAAGATCCTTAATCAGCGAACAGGTAGTCCTTGACTTACAATAATTCATTTTGTGACCAGTCAAAGTTACAATGGTGCTGAAAAAAGCGACTTATGACCATTTTTCACACTTATGACCATTGCAGTATCCCCACGATCATGCGATCAAAATTTGGATGCTTAGAAACTGCTTCATATTTACGACGGTTGCAGTGTTCTGGGGTCACCTGATCCTCTTTTGCGCCCTTCTGTCAAGCAAGGTCAATGAGGAGGACAGATTCACTTCACAACCTTGTTCTTGAGAACTGCAGCGATTCACTTAACGACTGTGGCAAGACAGGTCGTAAAATGGGGGGGACTCCCTTCACAACTGTCTGGCTTAGCAACAGAAATGTTGGGCTCACTTGTGGTCGTAAGTTGAGGATGCTACCTGTATTTGGGGCAGAGGGGTTCAAAGACCTGGAGTTGGCTTTGGGGGGTCTGGTCCTAATGGGTATGTGCCTCAAATCGGTGCTCTTTTTGGGGAGACTTTTCCTTGGCTAAGCCGGAGAAATGACCTCCTACCATCCTGTTAAATTTACAAGACTGAAGGTAGTCTTCAACTTACAACCATTTGGTTAGTGACTGTTCTGAATTACGACGGAGCTGAAAAAGGTGACTTAGACCCCATATGCTGGCTAAGGAATTCTGGGAGTAGAAGTTCACATATGCTGGCTAACAAATTCTGGGAGTAGAAGTTCATATATGCTATCTAGGGAATTCTGGGAGTTGAAGTTCATATTGTATATGCTGGCTAAGGAATTCTGGGAGTTGAAGTTCACATATGCTGGCTCAGGGAATTCTGGGAGTTGAAGTTCATACTGTATATGCTGGCTAAGGACTTCTGGGAGTTGAAGTTCACATATGCTGGCTCAGGGAATTCTGGGAGTTGAAGTCCACGCATTTTAAAGTTGCTAAGATTGAGAAACACTGGTTTAAGTTTGATAAACCAGCCCAGGCATGGATTTCGCATGCATCCAGTCTCTTGGATACACAATCTATGCTCAGAGCAGCTTTGCTGACCAATATCCTTTTTAAATTTTTTTAAATTAAATTATTTTATTGGTGCTGACCAATATCCTCATCTCTTCCACCACCCCCCTCCCCATCTGCCCCCGTCCCTCCAGCATCTCTTCCCTCCAGCTCTCGGACATGGGAAATTACCAGTGTGTGGCCTTGGTGAATGGATCTGAATTTTTTTCTGAAGAAGCTTACCTGCAGTTAGAAGGTAAATATAACATGGGGGTGAGTCCCCTGTAGACACCTGGGGAGGCACAGCCATGTTCAGAAATTAGGCATTTTATTCACTGCTGGCCTCAAGGAGCAACCGGCATAAATGGCCAGATAGGTTTGATTCCTTTTAAATAATTTATTTTTCACAAATATCATCCATTATTCCAAGACTTTGATCTTTAACGGGGCTGCCAGGTTGAGGGAAATTATCTAGGCAGGGAAATTATCTCAACATTGGCAACTTGAAAATGGGTGGACTTCAACTCCCAGAATTCCCCAGCCAGCTTTGCTGGCTGGGGAATTCTGGGAGTTGA
This sequence comes from Diadophis punctatus similis, assembly GCA_023053685.1. Lineage (NCBI taxonomy): Eukaryota > Metazoa > Chordata > Lepidosauria > Squamata > Dipsadidae > Diadophis > Diadophis punctatus. The sequence continues at coordinate 3,782,818 of JALIGW010000022.1, read as the reverse complement.
AGTCCACTCATTTTCAAGTTGCTACGATTGAAAAACACTGATTTGATTTTTAGATAAGACTAAGCCAAGATGTGCTTGTTTCGATATTGTTGAACAACATACCTGGTTTAGCTCAACACCCCCCCCCCCAATATTCTTCATCTTTGTTTCATGTGAACCAGCCCATCATGGCTTTGCGTTGCCATCCTGGCTTGTTCAATAAATGGCGGTTTAGCACCACTTGTGAACCCAACCAATCCTGGGACTCATTTGTTCAAGCTGTTTCTTCTCTCTTGTGGCCAGGCCTCCCCTTTTTCTCCGAGGAGCCTCAAGATCTGGAGATCACGGCTGGTACTCCGTTCAACCTCAGCTGCGCAGCCCAGGGACCCCCAGAACCCGTCTCGGTGATCTGGTTGCAGGACAGCGTTCCCCTTAACTCCTTGGCTGATCCCCTGGCCGAGACCCCTTCCGTGTTGGGGGTGAGAGGTGAGTCAGCTGAACGCCACACTGGGTTTCTTCTGCTCAGAAATGGACACCTTTCAAGAGGCAGCAGCTGCCAAGGTGGGCTTGAGAATGTCACCCAGGACAGCTGAGGTGGCAACCTTGCTCAACCACAGCTTGTCTTGGACTTACAACCAGGGTTTTGGAGTGTGTGACAAATTACAACCGTAGCTTAAAGGTTGGTATTTGAATGGGGGACAATGGCTTGTTAGCAATTCCTCCGAAATCCCTTCATTTCCCCTTCCTTCTTTCCTTCCTTCCTTCTTTATTTTATTTCTATATTCTTTATCCCTCCCTCCCTCCCTCCCTCTCCTCCCCTGACTTCCTTCCCTTCCCTTCCCTTTTTCCTTCCCTTCCCTTTCTCTCTATTTCATTTCCTTCCCTTCCTTTACCTTCTATTCCCACCTCCTTCCCTTCCCTTCCCGGACTTCCTTTCCTTTCCTTTCCTTTCCTTTCCTTTCCTTTCCTTTCCTTTCCTTTCCTTTCCTTTCCTTTCCTTTCCTTTCCTTTCCTTTCCTTTCTTTTCCTTTCCTTTCCTTCTTTCTTTTCCTTCCCTTCCCTTCCCTGACTTCCTTCTTCCTTTCCTTTCCTTCTTTTCCTTTCCTTTCCTTTCCTTTCCTTCTTTTCCTTTCCCCTTCCCTTCCCTTCTATTCCCACCTCCTTCCCTTCCCGGACTTCCTTTCCTTTCCTTTCCTTTCCTTTCCTTTCCTTTCCTTTCCTTTCCTTTCCTTTCCTTTCCTTTCCTTTCCTTTCCTTTCCTTTCCTTTCCTTTCCTTTCTTTCCTTTCCTTTCCTTTCCTTTCCTTTCCTTTCCTTTCCTTTCCTTTCCTTTCCTTCTTTTCCTTTCCCCTTCCCTTCTATTCCCACCTCCTTCCCTTCCCTTCCCTTCCCTGACTTCTTTCTTCCTTTCCTTTCCTTCTTTTCCTTTCCCCTTCCCTTCCCTTCCCTTCCCACACCTCTGCAAATTTTACCAGGAACCTTGGCAGGCCACAAACACAAACCAAGAATGTACAATCTCTTCCTGGCTGGTTCCCCTAACCGTGGTTTTAAACAGTCACGACACAGGACGATGTCTGAATCCCATTGCTCCCTTGCGTGTCCTGGTTTTGAATAGCCCTTCCTGAGCTGGCAGGGTTCCTGGACACCCAGAGTCGTTGACGCCTCCCAGCCACCCCAAATGTGGCTGCATGGCTTGGGGCATTGTGTGCTGTCTGAACACCGTCAATGGCCGTTTAGCGTCTTCCACAAACACGACGTATCCAACGGTGGGTTGGCCACTTCGCTCAATAAAACCCCATTCTTTGCGGTTTTATTTCCCTTTGCTCCAGACTCCAGGGCTGAAAATAGCTGTGGGGCTGAAAGGAGGAGGAATTGTGGTTCAAAAGAGGAACTTTTTCATCCCACTCACCCCTGGGCTCATGGCTTTCATCGTCCGCCTTTTTTTTTTCCCCCTTCATATCTGGCCAACGAAGCCATAAAAAGTAGCCTTTTCTTTTGGGCGCTGGGTTGCATTGGCTGCAAAGAGGGGACTCGGGTTTCCCACCAGCGAGAAGACCCGGCAGAAAGAGGGGGCTCGGCGGTGCATGCAAGACCCCCTTCCTCTCCCCGCCATTCAGCCTCGTCCAGGGGCCCCCTGTTTCCACGTCCTTGTTCATTGTCTTCTGCCGTTCCCCCCTCCTCTGAATGTCTGGCTTGTCCCCAGTTTGCGACGTCCTTTGTCCTCCTTTTCTATGGAGAGGGACGGTTCCCGATGGCTCGGGCCAGGGAGGGGTTCACTCCAAGCGTGGGAAACGGCCCGGCCAAGGTTACCAAAGACTGTTTGGGCAGTTGGCAGGCAGAGGAGCCCGGGTTTATCTGCCTGCCTGCGCAAAAGAAACGGGAAGCAAAAGAACAACGGTGTGATATGACCAGTTGTTTTGGATCTACATGTCCCCCCACACCCTCCCCTTCCATAACCTTGCTGGGGCGGGGGCAAATGCAGGAGGGGTTTATTGCAATGGGAGGGGTGTTGAGAAATCTCCCCGGGTTCCAGGAAGACCGGGCTGGGTAGTACCTTGAATCCCGCACTGCCCAGGCGGGAGAAGGGTGCCTGCCATCTTTTCTTCGAGTCGTCAGATGGCATCTGGCCTTACCCTTCCTCTTCCCAAGAGCTGGCAGGATGTCATTCAGAACAGAACAGGGTAGCAGAGTTGGAAGGGACCTTGGAGGTCTTCTAGTCCAACCCCCTGCCCAGGCAGGAAATCCTATATCGCAGAGGTCTTCAAACTTGGCAACTTTAAGATTTGTGGACTTCAACTCCCAGCTGGCTGGGTGAATTCTGGGAGTTGAAGTCCACAAGTCTTAAAGTTGCCAAGTTTGGGGACCCTTGCTATACCATTTCAGACAAATCGTTGTCCAATCTCTTCTTTAAAAATTCCAGTGTTGGAGCATACACAACTTCTGGTGGCAAGCAGTTCCACTGGTTAATTGTTCTCACTGTCGGGGAATTTCTCCTTAGTTCTAGGTTGCTTCTCTCCTTGATTAGTTTCCATCCATTGTTTCTTGTCCTGCCTTCTTTGGAGAATAGCTTGACTTGATTCCATCTGCTTCTCGTTGATTGTTTGATTTATCAGAATTTTATTCCACCGTTATCCCTTTATAAGTAACTCCTGGTGGCGAACATACCTAATATTTCTTCCTCGCCCTATTTTCCCCACAACAACAACAACCCTGTGAGGTGGGTTGGGCTGAGAGGGAGTGACTGGCCCCAAATCAACCAGCTGGCTTTTGTGCCTAAGGAAGGACTAGAACTTCCAAGTCTCCTGGTGATTGGCCCAGAGTCACCCAACCAGCTTTTGTGCCTAAGGCGTAACTAGAATTCCCAGTCTCCTGGGATCAACCCAAAGTCACCTAGCTTGTATTCACACCTAAGGTGGGACTAGAACTCACTGTCTCCTGGTGATTGGTACAGAGTCACCCAGCCGGCTTTTTTGCCTGAGGCAGGACTAGAACTCACCGTCTCCTGGTCATTGGCCCAAAGTCACCCAGCCAGCTTTCATGTCTAAGGCAAAACTAGAATTCACCATCTCCTGGTCATTGGCCCAAAATCACCCAGCCAACTGTCATATCTAAGGCAGGACTAGAACTTACCTTCTCCTTTTGATTGATCTCCTGGTTTTTAAGCCAGTGTCTTCACCACTGCACCAAACTAGCCCAACACCACCACAAGACTATTTCCACCCAAAAGCCAGGTATTTCCGTACTCTTATCAATTCCATTAATATTTAAGGACTTAGCTAGAGTTTTAATGACTTGTCCTGGATTACTCGTGCCAACGGGAGAGAACCGCAGTTCTGACTTAGTGGAGTCAACACACACTTGGCTACCATTCCGCTGGGCTAAAAGGCCAAAACTTTCTTAGACCATTCTACCTACCCCAAACTCCTGAGCCACCCAGCTCTACCGATCAAAGAGAATATTTGTAGCTCAGGTATGAACTGTGAAGTCCTTGGTTCTCTCTAAGCTTGGTGGTTTTCTTGTGGACGTTTCATGACCCATCTGGGGAACGTCATCAGTGCCAGAAGAGAGAGGGGTTTGCAGAGAAGGAGGAGAAGGACTTTGGTGCTCTCTGAGCTTGATGGTTTTCTTGCGGATGCTTTGTTATCCAACATCATTAGTGCTAGTAGCGAGTGGGATTTGTCTTGTGTTTATAAACCCCACTGCCTACTAGTACTGATGAGGTTACCTAGTCAAGTAATGAAACGTCTGCAAGAAAAGCACCATGATCAGAGAGCACTAAGTACTTGCACCTGGTTCGGCTGGTCTCCAGATCTTAAATGACCAAGTCCCCTTTTCCTTCCCAGCCATTTACCACCTGGGGAACTTTGCCTTGAGAACAAGTCGCTTACCCAACTGATGTTGGCTACTGTGAATTCCTGGTTTGACCACAAGCCTTTTCTGATGCCTGGGCAACTGTAAGGAGCTCCAAGCAGAGGCCTGGTGAACAGGAAACAGCTCTGGAGGATGGGGAATGTTCCTGATTGCCCTGATTCCTTACGACCCTCTTTGTGGCCCCTCAATGGTCTTTGTAGTCACAAGAAGCCTTGTCGAACCACAACGTTGAGTGTTTAGGCTTGAGACAAAGCCCCATTGAGCCTAACAGGGCCTGCGTGCCTAGGACTGAGCAATTACTGCTCTGAGTAGTCATCTCAGCCTGAAGATGAGAGGCTGGAGACTACAATACCGCTGTGTCCCTTCCGGATTACAACAAAAATGCCCGATCTCTTTCTAATGAAATTCCACCGTTTGGGAATTTCGTGACCATGGACTGTGCTGTTTTCTTGGAAGCCTGCAGAAAGTGGTTTTCCAGTTCGATGCTTTTGGTCTGGTCTACAGCCCTGGGATTCCCTGGGACAGCCCTTTGAGGTAGGCCAAGTCAAGAAGTAGATACTGTAGAGCTTCCAGGTATGTTACTTAAATTGTTGTATGTAAGGCAACTTTAAGATGCGTGGACTTCAACTCCCAAAATTCCCCAGCCAGCTTGCAACCGTCGTAAATACAGGCCGGCTGTCAAGCATCTAAACTGTGATCACGTAACCGTCGGTTGTAAGTGCGAGAATCGGTTGTAAGTCCCTTTTTTTTAGGGCTGCTCCAAATTTGAACAGTTGCTTAAAGGAATGGTTGTAAGTCAAGGATTCCCTGTGCATTTCAACACAGATGCCCATGTGCACAGACACACCCGGACACACACAAACACACACACACACACACACACGGGGTGGAGAGAGAGAGAGAGAGAGAGAGAGAGAGAGAGAGAGAGAGAGAGAGAGAGAGAGAGAGAGAGAGAGAGAGATGATAGCGAGAAAGAGAGAAAGAGAAAGAGAGAGAGAGAGAGATGATAGATGATAGAGAGAGAGAGAGAGAGAGAGAGAGAGAGAGAGAGAGAGAGAGAGAGGAATAGGAAGGAAGAGAGAGAGATGATAGAGAAAGAGGAAGAGAGAGAGGAAGAGAGGGGAGGAAGAGAGAGAGACAGAGGAAGAGAGACAGAGAGAGGAAGAGAGGGGCAGAAGAGAGGAAGCAAGAGAGAGAGAGAGGAAGAGAGGGGAGGAAGAGAGGAATAGAGACAGAGAAAGAGAGAGAGAGACAGGAAGAGAGAGAGAGAGGAAGAGAGCGGGGGGCGGAAGAGAGAGATATGATAGATGATAGATAGAGGAAGAGAGAGAGTGAAAGTGAGAGAGAGATGATATATGATAGAGAGAAAGGAAGAGAGAGAGGAAGAGGGGGGGGAAGAGAGGAAGAGAGACAGAGAGAGAGAGAGATGGGAGCCTGAATTTTCTTTAAAGCAGAACCAGGAGGGGAGAGTCCCGCCCTCTTTATAAAAATTCCCGTCCCTCATGCAGTCAGACAGGTTTGAAAGGGCTTTTGAAACTCGTCCCAAAGTAGAAAATAAATGAAATTCCCTGAGATAAATCTTCCCAGCCTCGTCAGACTCGTTGGACCAGAGGCAACCGGGGGACAAAGCGAGACAGGTTCTGTCTATGCCAGGAGAAAACAAACACGGCGGTTTGGCAGCAGGAAATTCAGCTTGCTTGCAGGAGGCCCTGCTGGCATTGCGGCCACCGAGATGGTCTTCTTTTGTGTCCCCTTTTCCGCCCTCTTTCCATCATTTTCTCCCCCTTCAGCCTCCGCTGAGGCTGAGCTCAGCCAGGCTCTGGCAAGTTGAGGGGAAACTGAAGAAGAAGAAGAAGACAGAAGACAGAATAACAGAGTTGGGAGGGACCTTGGAGGTCTTCTAGTCCAACCCCCTGCCCAGGCAGGAAACCCTACACTACTTCAGACAAATGGTTATCCAACATCTTCTTAAAAACTCCCAGTGTTGGAGCAGTCACAACTTCTGGTGGCAAGCTGTTCCACTGATTAATTGTCCTAACTGTCAGGAAATTTCTCCTTAGTTCTAAGTTGCTTCTCTCCTTGATTAGTTTCTTCTTCTGCGTTCAGGTGCTTTGCAGAATAGGTGGACTTACACACACACACACACACACACACACACACACACACACACACACACACCCCGCCCAAAGCAATGTTTAATTAAGATCCCATGTCGTTGCACTGCCTGCAGGCAAGGATGGGTGGGTGGTGGGTAGCCGCCCGCCCCTGCTCCACATGCCTGCGTTCCTTCAGCAACTCTGTCAGGTCTAATAAACTAATCTTCATTCCGTTTGGTGCTGAGTCAAAGACAGGGAATGTTGGTCTGGAGGTGACGGGGCTGATGATTCAAACTTTGGGATCAAAGCCAGTAGGAATACCAGGAAGGAGGGGTGTGGGGAGGGGAGGGGGGGGAGGTCTGGACTCTTCCATACCAGTTAAACCAGGCTAAAAGCACAGCAGGAGGGGAATGAAAAGTGGCATGCTTCCAGTTCTGTCTTTGCTTTAAAACTGGTTAAGGCTTCTCTATCTCTATCTATCTATCTATCTATCTATCTATCTATCTATCTATCTATCTATCTATCTATCTATCTATCTATCTATCTATCTATCTATCTATCTCTATCATCTCTATCATCTCTCTCTCTCTCTCTCTTCCTCTCTTTCTCCCCTCTCTTCCTCTCTCTCTTTCTCTCTCTATCATCTCTCTCTCTTCCTTCCTCTCTTCCTCTCTCTCTTTCTCACTATCCTCTCTCTCTCTCTCTCCGCCCATCTCTTCTTCTCTCTCTCTCTCTTCCTCTCTTTCTCCCCTCTCTTCCTCTCTCTTTCTCTCTTTCTCTCTTTCACTCTCTATCATCTCTCTCTCTTCCTTCCTCTCTTCCTCTCTCTCTCTTTCTCACTCTCTATCCTCTCTCTCTCTCTTTCTCTCTTTCTCTCTCTATTATCTCTCTCTCTTCCTTCCTCTCTTCCTCTCTCTCTCTTTCTCACTCTCTATCCTCTCTCTCTCTCTTTCTCTCTTTCTCTCTCTATTATCTCTCTCTCTTCCTTCCTCTCTTCCTCTCTCTTTCTCATTCTTTATCCTCTCTCTCTCTCTCTCTCTCCGCCCGTCTCTTCTTCTTCTCTCTCTCTCTTTCTCCCCTCTCTTCCTCTCTCTCTTTCTCTCTTTCTCTCTCTATCATCTCTCTCTCTTCCTTCCTCTCTTCCTCTCTCTCTTTCTCACTCTCTATCCTCTCTCTCTCTCTCTCCGCCCGTCTCTTCTTCTCTCTCTCTTCCTCTCTTTCTCCCCTCTCTTCCTCTCTCTCTTTCTCTCTTTCTCTCTTTCTCTATCATCTCTCTCTCTTCCTTCCTCTCTTCCTCTCTCTCTCTCTCTCTCTCTCTCTCTCTCCCTCCCTCCCTCCCTCCCTCCCTCCCTCCCTCCCTCCCCCCCCCCCTCTCTCTCTCTCTCTCTCTCTCTCTCTCTCTCTTTCCTGAATGGAGATTTCTGGGGGTTGAAGGCTGGTCTTCAGGATGGGTGTAAGGATAGCAAACAGAAGGGACTACCATCTTGGACCATCCTGCCCAGGGTGAGCATCAGAGATAGTTCAAAGGTATCCTGACATTAAAAAAATAAAACCAGGAGTCCAAAATCAATGCCACCCAATCTTCCATAAAGTGATAAAAGCACTGCCTGCCGCCTCCTCTTCCCGCTTATTCCTTTCTCCTCCTCCTTCTCTTCTTTACTTCCCTTTTCCCGTTCTATTTCTCCTCCCAACTCCTTCTCCTTTTCTTTGAAGATGTTTCACTTCTCATCCAATTCCATCAACTGTTCTTCGTATATTTTAGCCTCCAGTCCCCTAATCCTCTTTGTTGCTCTTCTCTGCACTCTTTCTAGAGTCTCAACATCTTTTTTTATAAAGTGGTGACCAAAATTGGATGAAGTAGTCCAAGTGTGGCCTTACTAAAGCTTTATAAAGTGGTACTAACACTTCAAGTGATCTTGATTCTATCCTTCTGGTTAATGCAGCCTAGGATTGTGTTGGCTTTTTTGGCGGCGGCTGCACACTCCTGGCTCATGTTTAAGTCTGCTAGGACTCCAATATCCTTCTTGCAGTGACTGCTACTGAGCCACGTTCCTCCCAATTTGTACCTGTACATTTTGTTTTTCTTGTCTATTACTCCCATAAGTAGCAGGACAAAGAACTGGAAATGGACAGGACCAAAAAATAAAAAATAAACTTTTTTTTTAATCTCCTGTATGCCAGGACATCTGTTTCTGCCGGCTGCTGGGAATGTTTGCCCGTTGCTGACTCAGTCTTTGCAGAAATGATGTGGTCAGAAAGTGGTATAACCCATGGTGGCTGGACTAGACATGTTAATCCCATGGGTCTTTTCCTGTTTTCAGCACTTGTGGCATTTGGTTCTCTCCCAGCGAGCATGCCACTCAAATATTTGCCCCCTGCCTTGTTTTATCGGTGGCCGCTGTTTGTCCAGGTGGCTGCCAGTGCCCACTGGTTTGACCCAGCCCTTGCAGGAACGATACGATCAGGACAAGAACATCCATTGTGGTGTTGCTTATTGTTAAATCTGGGCTAGATTCCAAACCACACAACAGTGTTTTCAAAGAATTGGCTGCTCTGGGAAAACCTAAACCAGGGGTGCCTAACCTTGGCAAGTTTAAAACTTGTGGACTTCAACTCCCAGAATTCCCCAGCCAGCTGTTAAGTGAATTGTTACAGTTAGTAAGTTAGTAACATGGTTGTTGTAGGAGTTGACCAGGCTGAGCCCAAGGGAGGGGGAGCCAAACACGTCAGCAGCCTTGAGTCCATACGTGCCCTCAAGAGATCTAAGTCCACCCCACCTTGAATTTTTTTGACTCTTATCTACCGCCAGTTGACCATTAGTAAGTCAGATTCTTGTAGAGAACTTAAGCTTGCAATAAAGCTTTATATTCATTCGAACTGCCTGGATTTTCTGGATTTTCCCTGGGACTTGACGGTTGTTAAGTGAATCTGGCTTCTCTCTTGACTTTGCTTGTCAGAAGGTCGCAAAAGGGGATCACGTGACCCCGGGACACGGCAACCGTCATAAATACGAGCCAGTTGCCAAGCGTCCGGATTTTGATCACGTGGCCGTGGGGGCTGCTGCACTGGTTGAAAGTGTGAAAAACGATCATAAGTCACTTTTTTCTGTGCCGCTGTAACTTCAAACGGTCACTAAATGAACTGTTGTAAGTCAAGGACTACCTGTACCAGAAACATGTACGGTACTGACAATGACTAACTGTATTTAGCCGAAGAGGCAATTCCCTTCAAAACACTGGGCTAGGCTGCATCTTCCATTACATGAAGATTTTGGTTTTTCTGACCTCTCCTGCCTCCCGACACACATGTATCTCCTGTTTTAAATTTATTTATTTATTTTATTTTATTTATTTGTGAAATTTATATACCGCCTCACAGTGCAAGCACTCTCTTAGCGGTTTACACCAGTAAGCAATGTATATTTATATTGCCCCCAACAATCTGGGTCCTCATTTTACCTACCTTGGAAGGATGGAAGGCTGATTAAAGAATTAAATTAAATTAAATTAAATTCCTGATTAAATTAAAGGAAGAGATGCCTCAAGGGAATTCTGGGGCTTATTCTGAAATATTTTCTCAAATATCCAGCAGGCTAGATTCTCTGCAGATGGAGGTCTGTGTCTGCATCCTTCACCAAGAGTTCCCATGCAGGGGAAATAAACAGTCTTGAGTGAATGCCTGGCAATCTCCCACTTGACTTCATGAGGTTTCATTCAAATTAATGTCTCTGCTTTGCAGAGTTCATCGGTTTAACCATCATTTCCTGTCTGGTGGAGGAAAAGCTTTTAAATGTTATTTATTTAGCGTATGGCAAGAGCTTTTCAAGTTTACTTCTATCGCCCTCGGCTTTTCTCCCAAGACCACCAGTGCGAAAAGAGGCAGGATTCGAACCGGGAATCCCTTCTTCCAATTCTTTGTGGACAAAAAAAAATCCCTGTTTATTCTTTATACTTTGCCCCTTGGCAACGCTTCCAAAGCAGCTGAGGCAAGGAGAGAGAAATTACTGAGATTGTCCAACAATGACACCACGGCGTATCACTCAGGACGCAAAGAAAAACTCAGTTTTTCTCCAAATATCCTGGTCCCCAAAGGGCCAAAGAAGCAAGGTTAAAATGCACACTACCCCAGCATCAAAGTTTCAGGCAGCCCCGGATTCAAATTTTGATGGTTGTCTAAGATGGTAGCTGTGGGCATCATTTATGGGCATCCATTAAGTCAGTGCTTCTCAACGTTGGGTGGACCTCAGCTCCCAGAATTCCCCAGCTAGCATGCATGGACTTAAAGCTGGGTGACTTTGGGCCAATCACTAGGTGACGGTGAGTTCCAGTCCTGCCTTAAGAAAGCTGGCTGGATGACGTTGGGCCAATCACCAGGAGACTGTGAGTTCTTGCCCCGCCTTAGGAAAGTTGCTTAGATGTTGGGCCAATCACCAGGAGACTGTGAGTTCTAATTCTGCCTTAGGAAAGCTGGCTGGATGACGTTGTGCCAATCACCAGGTGATGGCGAGTTCTAATCCTGTCTTAGGAAAACTGGCTAAATGATGTTGGGCCAATCACCAGGAGACTGTGAGTTCTAGTCCTGCCTTAGGCAAGAAAGCTGGCTGGATGACGTTGGGCCAATCACCAGGAGACTGTGAGTTCTAGTCCCGCCTTAGGAAAGTTGCTTAGATGTTGGGCCAATCACCAGGAGATTGTGAGTTCTAGTTCTGCGTTAGGAAAGCTGACTGGATGACGTTGTGCCAATCACCAGGTGATGGCGAGTTCTAATCCTGCCTTAGGAAAACTGGCTAAATGATGTTGGGCCAATCACCAGGAGACTGTGAGTTCTAGCCCTGCCTTAGGCAAGAAAGCTGACTGGATGACATTGGGCCAATCACCAGGTGACATGAGTTCTCTCAGCGCAACCCACCCCACAGGGTTGTTGTGGGGAAAATGAGGAAGACATGAGATAATGTGCGCCGCCTTGAGTTTTTGATAACCAATAAAGCTGGGATATAAATAAATAAAGCATTACTCTTAAAAGTATTTAAAGTTGGTCACAATCCATTCATCTTTTTCTCTTGATGTTTGCTGCTTCCTCTCAGGGCTGAATCACAGCGCCTCCTTCTCGTGCGAAGCCCACAATGCCAAGGGAGTCAGCACATCCCGAACTGCCGTGGTGAAAGGTGAGAGATGGCAGCAAAGAGGGTGTGTAAATCCATCTTGAAGAGAACCTAGTGCAAACGGGTCGGTGTAAACGGGGTGTGTGGAAACTGCCCGATGGGGGTTAAAGGTACCATTTAAGGCGCATGTTTTTAAACACTGCAAATCGTTATTTTTGGGGTGGCACTGATAAAGAGCTTGCTCCCCTTCCATCATGCTATATTATATTTAATGGCAACATTATGACTTAGTCTGTAGAGATTTTCAGTCATCCAGGTCGTGGTTGTCCCAAAGGTGCTTTTTCAGGAGGCAACTGGACTATGAGAAGCAAAACATCTTCCAAAGAATAGAATAGAATAGAATAGAATAGAATAGAATAGAATAGAATGGAATGGAATGGAATGGAATGGAATGGAATGGAATGGAATGGAATGGAATGGAATGGAATAGAATAGAATAGAATAGAATAGAATAGAATAGAATAGAATAGAATAGAATTCTTTATTGGCCAAGTGTGATTGGACACACAAGGAATTTGTCTTTGGTGCATATGCTCTCAGTGTCCATAAAAGAAAAGATACATTTGTCAAGAATCATGAGGTACAACACTTAATGATTGTCATAGGGTACAAATAAGCAATCAGGAAACAATATTGATATAAATCGTAAGGATACAAGCAACAAGTTATAAGTGGGAGGAGATGGGTGATAGGAACGATGAGAAGACTAATAATAATAGTAATGCAGCCTTCGTGAATAGTTTGAAAGTGGTGAGGGAATTATTTCTTTAGCAGAGTGATGGCGTTCGGGGGAAAAACTGTCCTTGTGTCTAGTTGTCTTGGTGTGCAGTGCTCTATAACCTCGTTTTGAGGGTAGGAGTTGAAGCAGTTTGTGTCCAGGATGTGAGGGATCTGTAGATATTTTCACAGCTCTCTTTTTGACTCGTGCAGTATACAGGTCCTCAATGGAAGGCAGGTTGGCAGTAATTGTTTTTTCTGCAGTGCAAAGGAAAAAAAAACAAGAAAGTCCAGTTACCTCCTGAAAAAGCACCTTTGGGACGACTTGTGGACTTCGACTCCGTAGCCGACTGGGGAATTCTGGGAGTTGAAGTCCACAAGTCATAAAGTTGCTGAGGTGGGAGATCGCTGTAGTAGAGGGCCATTCGTGCATCCAGGTTGTAAGTTGAGGGACAATTTGTTTTCCTGCACCTGTGGAATATTTCCTGTACCTGTGGCAAGGTAGCACGGTTGAAGTTGTTATCCATCAAGTCTCCAGCTGCCCTTATAAGTGGATGTCTGGATCGAAACCTGTTATTGCTAATTATTTTCTCTCCATAGTGTTACCTGGACGGCCACGTGACTTATCCCTTGCCCATCATAGTGACCACAGCCTGGATGTGACGTGGGAGCCCGGTTTTAGCGGTGCCTATGCGCAGGAGTTCTGCGCCATCCAGGTAACACCACAGCCCACTGCCGGTGAAACCAACAATTTATGAAACAAGGTTTTATGGTAGAACTGAGGCCCCCCTCTGTTCAAATCCAGAAACAGGTTACAGGTAGTCCTCGACTTACAACGGTTCATTTAGTGACCGTTCGAAGTTACAGTGGCACTGAGGAAAGTGACTTAGCACTGATGATGTTACCTAGTTGGGTTATGAAGCGTCTGCAAGAAAACAAGCAAGCTCAGAGAGCACCAAGGACCCCACAGTCCTCCTCCTCCCCCTCTTTCCCCCTCCCCTCCTCTTCCTCCTCCTCCCCACAGACCCCACTCCCTTCTACCACTGATGATGTTACCTAGTTGGGTAATGAAACATCTGCAAGAAATCAAGCAAGCTCAGAGGACTGAGGATGCCTCATTTCAACCCTGAGCTACAAATATTCTCCGTTATTGGTGACTTATGACCATTTCCCACACTTACGACCATTGCAGCATCCCCGTGGGCACGTGATCAAAATTCGAACATTTTGACAACTGACTCATCTTTATGACGCTTGCAGGATACAGGGGTCACGTGATCCCCTTTTGCGACCTTCTGCCAAGCAAAGTTCCTGGGGAAGCCAGATTCACTTAACAACCGTGTCACTAACGTAACAACTGCAGTGATTCACTTTAACAACAAGAAAGGTTGTAAAATGGGGCAAAACTCACTTAACAACTGTCTCACTCAGCAACAGAAATTTTGAGGACTACCTAATATTCTACCTCCCTTTCAGAATTGCCCTCCGAGGGAACTTGCTTTATTTTTAGAAGAGATTTCCTGCCAAAAGTTGTTTCCTCCGGACGTCGGTTTACTCATCTGACGACGATTCCTGCCCCCCCCCCCCGAAATCAGCCTCGCCAGCTGAATGAAATGTGACAAACCCCCACCCCCACCCCCACCCCCACCCCAAGGATGGGGAACTGAAATTCATGAGAAAGAGGTTTCAAGAGCCAAGAATGAAAACTGATAGTTTAAAAAAGGGGGTATTTCCAACGTGGGCTTGTTCACACAGGAGTGGAAGGCTTCTGTACTGGAAGTTGTTTTGGGAAGAAACGCAACCTCAGCAGAAAAAAAAGAGGAATATGGACCCAAAAAATGGGGGGGGGGGAAGGAAACTCACCGCCACAAAATATGAGGCAGGGGTCAGCAATCCACTGTTCTCCATTGCAACCTCTCCTCCTTCGGTGGCTCTTCCCATCTTTTCGAGAAAATGCATGGAAATCTGGCCCCAAAACACGGATTTGCAGAGGGCATTTGTATTTTTGCAAGACTAAGATTGAACGTAGGAAACCTTGTTTTCCACTTCGAAATGAAGAAAAAAGGAGTGAAAGTTTCTGCCCGGCATCTTGTAAATAATATCACTCTTATACCTCAAAATCTGAGCCCGAATTTTGAAAAGCAAAATGGGTTGCTTGGTTCCAAAAAAAGCAAGGAATTTAACTCCGGGGTCAAATTCTTTTCTTGTTTTCTTTATTGGAACGCCTTGATTCGTTTCAAATGTTTAAAGAATAAAGAAAAAAATAGGAAGAAAGAAAAAAAAAGGGGGGGGGGGAGAATGGAGTGGATGAAGAATAAAACATCATAAATGCAGCTAGTCCTCAACATGCAACCCAAAGTAGGGCCAGAATTTCTGCTGCTAAGCAAGGTGGTTGTTAAAGTGAATTAGGCCCGCTATTACAGCCTTTTTGGTCACGGCTATTAAGTGAATCGCTGCAGTTGTTAAGTGAATCACACAGCAGTCGTTAAGTGAATCCAGATTCCCTCATGGAAAGCCAGCCGAGGAGATCACAAAAGGGGATCACGTGACTCAGTCACTGCAACCGTCATAAGTACATGCCAGTTGCTAAGCACGTGAATTTTGATCATGTGACCGTGGCGATGCCGCAACGGTCATAAGTGCGAGGACCGGTTGTCATTAACTTTTTTCAGAGCCATTGTAACTTCGAACGGTCACTAAATGAATGGCTGTAAATCCAGAACTACCTCTGAAGGATCTCCCAAGACTTTTTTTAAAAAAACCATTATTTCATAATAATAATTATGAGGACCCAGATTGTTGGGGGCAATATGCTGAACTCTGTAAACCGCTTAGAGAGGGCTGTAAAGCACTATGAAGCAGTATATAAGTCTTAGTGCTATTGCTATAATGTTGAATAGATTTTCATGTGATTTAATTCAACTTGACTAAGCAATAGGACTGCGTCTTCCTTTCTCCCACTCAAAATCTCCCTGCAGTTTGGGACCATGATCAACCCAACAATCAGGTATAGAATAGAATAGAATGGAAATAAAACCAGGATAGGATAGAATAGGATAGGATGGGAATAAAACAATAATAGAATAAGAATAAAACAATTAGAATAGAATTGGAATGGAATGGAATAGAATAGGAATAAAACAATAATAGAATAAAATAGAATAAAAATAAAACAATAAGAATAGAGTAGAATAGAATAGAATAGAATAGAATAGAATAGAATAGAATAGAATAGAATAGAATAGAATAGAATAGAATAGAATAGAATAGAATTCTTTATTGGCCAAGTGTGATTGGACACACAAGGAATTTGTCTTTGGTGCATATGCTCTCAGTGTACATAAAAGAAAAGATAGAATAGAAATAGAATAGAATAGAATAGAATAGAATAGAATAGAATAGAATAGAATAGAATAGAATAGAATAGAATAGAATAGAATAGAATAGAATAGAATAGAATAGAATTCTTTATTGGCCAAATGTGATTGGACACACAAGGAATTTGTCTTTGGTGCATATGCTCTCAGTGTACAGAAAAGATAGATAGAATAGGAATAGAATAGGATAGAATAGAATAATAGAACAGAACAGAAAGGCACAGAACGGGACCTGTGATCCGAGGCGGAGTCATTCCTCGCATCTTCCTTGTTTGGGGTCCATCCTCACCTGCTTTATGCTCTTCTTTCTCCCAGGCTATCCGTTCCGATGAAGACCTGAGCACAGTTTCCGATGAGCTGTATAACCGCAAGATCCGCGTCCCGCCTTTCAGCCACACGCTGGATGGCCTGGCAGCCTTCACCACCTACCACGTGCGTGTGGCCTGCCATTCCACCGAGGGCCATTCGCCCTGGACCCACTGGGTGGCTATGGACACCTTGGAAGGGGGTAAGAGTGGGGGAAATGGGGAGGGATGAGATGCCAAGACCCCAGCCCCCTAACTTCGAATGGTCACCAGTCATAAATTGAGGTCTACCTATAGACAGTAATGGCCTCTGTACGGAGGACTCAAGTTACAACATTTATAGTTAGTCCTCAACTTACAACAGTTCATTTAGGGACTGTTTGACATTAGAATGGCACTGAAAAACGTGAGTCATGACCGTTTTTTAACACGCCATTGCAGCATCCCCATCGTCATGTGATCAAAATTCGGACACTTGGTAACTGGTTCATATTTATGACGGTTGCAGTGACCCGGAGTCACGTGATCCCCTTTTGCGACCTTCTGACAAGCCAAGTCAATGTGGGGAAGCCAGATTTGCTTAATGAACTTAAAAACTGGCTTAACCCTGGCTTAAGAACTGCAGTGATTCACTTAACAACTGTGGCAAGAAAGGTCGTAAAATGGGACAAAACTTTCTTAACAACTGTCTCATTTAGGAACAGAAAATTTGGGCTCAGTTGTGGTCATAAGTCGAGGACTACCTGTATTTTATTTATTATTATTTTATTTTATTTTATTATTTTATTTTATTTTATTTTATTTTATTTTATTTTATTATTTTATTTTATTTTATTTTATTTTATTTTATTTTATTATTTTATTTTATTTTATTTTATTTTATTTTATTTTATTTTATTTTATTTTATTTTATTTTATTTTATTTTATTTTATTTTATTTTATTATTTTATTTTATTTTATTTTATTTTATTTTATTATTTTATTTTATTTTATTATTATTTTATTTTATTTTATTTTATTTATTTATTTTATTTATTTTATTATTTTATTATTTTATTATTTTATTATTTTATTTATTTTATTTATTTTATTTATTTTATTATTTTATTTTATTTTATTATTTATTTTATTATTTATTTTATTATTTTATTTTATTTTATTTATTTTATTATTTTATTTTATTTTATTATTTTATTTTATTATTATTATTTTTTATTATTTTATTTTACTTTATTTTTATTTTATTTTATTTTATTATTTATTTGCTTGATTTCTATAGCCACCCAGCTCAGCAAACAACTCTGGGCAGCTCACAATTCAAAACCTTAATATTACGATTAAAATTAAGAAAAAGACATATTAAAACAATTTAAAAAAAACAATCCAAAGCATTAAAACAGTAAAAAAAATATTGTTGTTGTGCATTCAAAGAGCTCCTGCCGTGGTGCCTCTGTCGTTTCTCCCACAGCTCCTGCAACCGCACCGGAGAACCTTGTGGCTATTCAGAATGGCAGCTGCACCATCATCCAGTGGGGACAACCGCAGGGCAGCATCAACGGGATTCTTCGGGGGTACAAGCTGGTGTGTCAAAGTGGGGATTCGCCCGAGGTGAGTACGCTGCACCTGCAGGCCACCCAATTCCCAAGCATCCTGGCCAAGCGTGCTGTATCCCAGTGGCCCCCAGTGGCCCCCAACCGTTTGGGCACCAGGAACCGGTTCTGTGGAGAAAGCTTTTCCTGTGGACCGGAAGGGGTGTGGTTACGCATGCTGCCTGCATCCCACAGATGGGACTTCGCTTGTTTACGTGGCCCAGTTTCTGGCATGCCGTGGTCCGTGGCTGGTCCACAGACCGGAGGTTTGTGACCCCTGCTGTACCCTATTGCAATGCCCAGCTGAAAGTTTAGCGATCATCCTCGACTGATAGCCATTTGTTTAGCGAACGTTACAACAGCACTGAAAAAATGGGACTTACGGCTGGTCCTCGCCTTAGGACGGTGGCAGCATCTCCACAGTCACGTGATCAAAGTTCTCTTCCCCTCAAGGTGATCGTGGACGTGGGACTGACCAACGAGACAGTTTTGTCTCTGAACTCCAGTGTACAGAACTTGACTGTCCGGATTGCAGCCTACACCAGTGCTGGAGACGGACCCTGGAGCGAAGCCATCATGATCCTCTCCTCGGAACCAGGTGAGAAATGGGAGACCAGGTGCCACCTGGAGGGCCGTCACCGTGGCTGGTTCTGATGCAGTCAAACCACCTGGCTCTTCATTTCTGCTCCGTTTCTTGTGGCTTGGAAAGTTACAGAGTTCTAGATGTAGGTCTGGTGAGCCCCAAAAGATCAAAGTTTTGTTCTAACTGAAGCAATAGCAGTCAAGAATGCCTGTCTGTCTGTTTACCATCTCCATCCATCTGTCTTCTATCTGTGGAGTTCTTGGTATTCTTTGGCCTTGAGTTTTGCCTGCAGATGTTTTATTGCCCAAGTATCTGTCTAGCTGTCCAGTTATCTGGCTAACCAGAGATCCGGACTATCCCCACCCTGCTGGCCTTCCGTAAAGCCATAAAAACATGGCTCTTCCGGTAGGCGGGGTGAATAGGAAGATCAGATTCCCCCATGAATGTTGTTTTATAATGTTTTTAATTATGCTTTTTTAATTTTTAAACTATGATCATTGTTTTCTACTGTACGTTTCTTATCCATGTTGTACGCCGCCCTGAGTCCCACGGGATTGGGCGGCCTATAATTAAATTAAATTAAATTAAATTAAATTAAATTAAATTAAATTAAATTAAATTAAATTAAATTAAATTAAATTAAATTAAATTAAATTAAATTAAATTAAATTAAATTAAATTAAATTAAATTAAATTAAATTAAATTAAATTAAATTAAATTAAATTAACTCCATTCATCTATCCATCTGTCCATCCATCCATCCATTCATCCACTCATCCACCCTCCCATCCATCCATTCATTGATCCACTCATCCACCCACCCACCCACCATCCACCTGCCCGTCCACCCATCCACCCACCCACCCACCCATCCTTCCATCCTTCCACCCACCCACCCACTCATCCACCCACCCACCATCCACCCACCCACCATCCACCTGCCCATCCATCCACCTGCCCATCCATCCATCCATCCACCCCCACCCACCCATCTATCCATCCATCCTTCCATTCCTCCATCCACCCACCCATCCATCCACTCATCCACTCACCCACCCACCATCCACCTGCCCGTCCATCCATCTGTCCATCCATCCATCCACCCATCCATCCATCCACCCATCCACCCACCCACCCACCCACTCACCACCCACCCACCCACCCACCCACCTATCCATCCATCCATCCACCTGCCCATCCATTCATCCACCCACCCACCCACTCACCTATCCACCCACCCACCCACCTGTCCACCCATCCATCCGCCTGCCCACCCACCCAACCCAACCCATCCATCCATCCATCCATCCATCCATCCATCCATCCATCCACATACAGATAGTTTTTAATGTTTTTTTTCCCCTCTTGCAGGTGAACTACTACCAGCTCCTCAATCAGGTGAGAGGCTTTTTTCTGAATCCAAGGAACGCTAAAAATGGAAAGCTGGGATAGGCAACTTCCCACAATTAGGATTACTACATCTTCCATCCAGGGATCCTACGGAGTTTTGCAATGCACATCTAATGGTCCTAATTGTCTTCTAGAAAGTTTCAGAGGCTAGATAATCCATCAGGATCTGTGATGGGACAACTCTGAGGAAGAATTAAAACCCGCTTTTCAAAATGACTATGTAGCATATGAAAAAGCATTTGTATCTACTGCTAAGCCAGAATTCATTTTAAATCATGGTCAGCACCTAGTAAGCTATCAGGAATGGCTTGAGATATCATACAAGCCAAAATCAAACCACGTTGTGGCCTTAAGTAGAGTGCTACTGCGCCTAGCCACTGTGATTTTAAACCAGTTTATAATAATGCCACCATCTCAGCACATTGTCGCTTAGTCAATAAACCAATAAACCATGATCAACAAAACCAAGGGACACAATCTATTAGTTGAAAGGAAGACACGTCCATGAGAATGTTTACCATCCATTCCTGAACTATCTCTCTTGAGGCATTGAGCTTAGATGTTGGAACCTAAGAAGAACGTGGGGAAGTAGGTTTTGGTGACCAGGTGATCTCAGCTGGACAATGAGGAAGAAGTGGACTTTCTCCATTGTCTCCTCAGAGTTAGATCTGGTCCAAAACTAGCTACTAGATTCCCTAAGAGGATGTAACAGAGAAACCACAATTGAGCCTGGAATTTCCATTGCTAACCAAGACGGTTGTTCAGTGAGTTGCGCCCTGTATTACTACCTTTTTGGCACAGTTAAGCAAATCGTTGAAGTTGTTAAGTGCATCTTGCGGTCGTTAAGCGAACCTAGCTTCCCACCGTTGACTTGGCTTGTCAGAAGCCAGTTCGGAAGGTCACAATAGGTGATCACATGACCAGGGGATGCTGCCACGGTCATAAGTGTGAAAAATGATCATAAGTCAGTTTGTCAGTGCTGTTGCAATTTCGGGCACTATACAAAGAGTTCTAAGTCGAGGATTATCTATACAGCTTTACCTACTGGAAAAGCTCTACTCACTAACAATAGTTTCTCCTCCTCGCAGTAGGAGTCTCCGTCCCTGCCTTCTCCTGGCACTGGTGGTACGTGGTGATCGCTGTGGCCACCGCCGTGGCAGCCACCATCTTCATTATCATCTTCTTGGCACGTAGGAGGCAAAAGGAAACACGCTACGGGTAAGACGAAGGTGACCCTCAAGAAAGGCCACCCATTGTTTAAGTCTTTCATCAATCATTTTGGGGGGTTCTCGTGGGGGGACCAATCAGGACCCCATTTTATGTTTCCTTTCTGTTCAGGGAAGCCTTTGAGCCCAACATGGAACAGGGAGAACTGGTGGTTCATTATCGCGCCCGCAAATCGTACAGCCGCCGGACCACTGAAGCTACTTGTGAGTTCCTCTTCCCCACAAATCCAATGTGTATCAGGGCGTGAGTTTACACTGAGATCCAACAAGCAGCGTTAATTGTGGGGTCCTTGGTGCTCTCTGAACCTGGGGGTTTTCTTGGAGACGTTTTGTTACCAACCTAAGTAACATCATCAGTGCATAAGAAGCGTTCACATTCCCCCAGAAATCTAGCAGTTGCAGTTCAAGCCCATTAAGGCAACAGATTGGGCAAAACTGAGCCAGACCCTGAGGTAGGTGGTACCTCTGTAACAGGGGTGAAATGCTCCCGGTTCGCTCGTGCCTGTCGGTCGTCGGAGAACCCGTCGCGAAGGCAGCGCGATGCTCCGCCCACCCACCGGGACACCACCACTTGGGTTCTTTTACCCTCTGCACATGCGCAAAGCGTTCTGTGCATGCGCAGAGGGTAAAAGAACTCAAATGGCGGCATCCGGGCGGGTGGGTGGAGCCTCGCGCTGCCTTCGCGATCGGCTCTCCGACAACCGACAGGCACGAGCGAACCGGGAGCATTTCACCCCTGCTCTGTAAGTATTATGGACCATAATCGTTCTGTACATATAACCATCAAGAGCCCATAAATGGCTAGGTAGATTCCATAAGTTCAAAGAAGGAGGTTCTCATGGTGGGATCAGAACCAGGTCAGGAATATCTGCCTGCTTTTCCTTCAGAAGGAAAAGACCAACCCAGCTTAAATAAGGTTCCCACTCATAGCCCAATCAGGAAACTTTGATATAATTCAACCAAGATCTGGAGATGTTTGCAGCAACAGTAGAAGTTCTACTTTCTGCAGTACTATCTGAAATTTCGGCAGCCTCACTTCCAGCAGCTCTCCAGGACATTCAGCCAGGAAAGATGGACTATGTTGGCCTCTTGGTGGAGTCTTCTGTTTTGGATCTCATGATGGCCTGAATCTCCATCTGCAGAAGAGCAAGCCACCAGCAACACCAATTCTTCTTCCGTGGCATTTAGAAACCGTTCCCCCTTTCCCAGTTGCTACCACTTTAGACTTTAGACCAACCTTGGCAACTTGAAGACTTTGTGGACTTCAACTTCCAGAATTCCCCAGTAGGTATAGCGAATAAAAATATATCTGCATAGGAATTCTGGGAGTTGAAGTCCACAAAGTTGCCCAAGTTGGACACCCCGGCTTTAATCTCCTTTTCTTCTTGCAGTGAACAGTCTGGGCATCAGTGAAGAATTGAAGGAAAAGCTTCAGGATGTAATGATTGACCGCCATAGAGTGGCCCTGGGCAAGACCCTTGGCGAAGGTACGTTCATGGGGCCAGTCTCTATTAGGTGTTTAATGGGCCATATTTTTGTCCCAAAGAAAATTGATTCAAGGTTAGGGCTGGGCTGTACCACATAGAAAGGGGCAGGAGCAGATTGAAAAATGAAATTTGATTTCATTCCAATTAAGTCTGATTAGACAGTAAAGCAGTGTTTCCCAACCTTGGCAACTGGAAGATGTCTGGACTTCAACTCCCAGAATTCCCCAGCCAGCGAATGCTGGCTGGGGAATTCTGGGAGTTGAAGTCCAGACATCTTCCAGTTGCCAAGGTTGGGAAACACTGCAGTAAAGGAATAGAGTCAACGATGCAGCAGGTAGCAGCTCCCAGCTAACCTAGTTGGACCTTATTCGAGGACATTGTGGGGTGAGGCAAAGATGGTACCTTCCATTTGAAGCCGCCATCTTAACTGTTTTGACCTTTCCTTGTGGATGACCTTGCCTTGAGAGTACTTAAATTGGGGAGAGTTCCTGATTGGTTAGCCCAGTGTTTCTCATTGTGTGGAAGTGTGGACTTCAAGTCCCAGAATTCCCCAGCCAGCAAGGTTGTGAACTTTTAAAATGTGTGGACTTCAACTCCCAGAATTCCCTAGTCAGGAATCTACTGAACTTTTGAGAATATGAGAACTTCAACTCCCAGAATTCCCTAGTCAGGAATCTTTTGAACTTTTAAGACATGAGAACTTCAACTCCCAGCATGGCTGGCTGGGGAATTCTGGGACTTGAAGCCCACACATCTTAAAGTTACCAAGTTGAGAAACAGTGGATTAATTCTTAAGATCTCTGAGTTTGCATCCCTGAGGACCCGTCTGAGAGACTCTTTTGCTTATGATGAAAAATAATAACACACCACACAACCCTTGCGTAAGAACATGCATACATGCATATTTATGAGGGGGGGGGAACAGCCCACACATTTGCACAATTATCCTAGAGGGGAAAGCCTCAAATTGCATCATGGAAATAATTGCGTGAATGTATACTAGAATTTATTAGAATTGCACAACAATTCATTTCGGTCCTTGGAATTTGTTAAGATTGCTGGAAGTCTCTTAAAACGGACTTTTTTTTGCCTGCTAATTGACTGGTTTTGTTTGGTTTGTTTCCTTTGCTATGGCAATTGTTTTAGTCTCTGGCTGGATGGCTTACGTCCTGCACTGGGCGGCAATTGGGGTGGGTTTGGCCCCTAATCCATTTTTATAGCTTAATGACATATGAATTGGCTCTAAATGGGGAGCCTGGTTTCTACGGCAACCATAATAATCTACTACTACACCATTACTAAGCACTCTCGCTGGCTCTCTTGCCATCAAAATAGAAGAAGATGAAGGGCTGTTTTGCTCATTTAGGTCAGAGGCCTGGCAGGCTTTCCTTCCCAGCCTCACTTAGGAAACCAAGATGTTTCCTCCAAGCACAGCTGGAATTAGTTTGGAAGCTTTTCAAAAGGAGAAAAACATTTGGAGAAGCTTTCGTCAATGGATCTCCCTCCCTCCCTCCCTCCTCCTTCCTTCCTTCCTTCCTTCCTTCCTTCCTTCCTTCCTTCCCTTCTTCCTTCCTTCCCTTCTTCCCTCTCCTTCCTTCCTTCCTTCTCTCGCTCCCTCCCTCCCTCCCTCCCTCTCCTTCCATTCCTCCCTCCCTCTTTCCTTCCTTCCTTCCCTTCTTCCTTCTCCTTCCTTCCTTCTCTCTCTCCCTCTCTCCCTCCCTCTCCTTCCATTCCTCCCTCCCTCTTTCCTTCCTTCCTTCCCTTCTTCCTTCTCCTTCCTTCCTCCCGTCCTTCCTTCTTTCCTTCCTTCCTTCCTTCCTCCCTCCCTCCCTCTCCTTCCATTCCTCCCTCTCTCCCTCTTTCCTTCCTTCCTTCCCTTCTTCCTTCTCCTTCCTTCCTTCCTTCCTCCCTCCCTCCCTCCCTCCCTCCCTCCTTTCCTTCCTTCCTTCCTTCCTTCCTTCCTTCCTTCCTTCCTTCCTTCCTTTCCTCCTTGCTAACTTCGAACAGTCACTAAACAAATGGTTGTAAGTTAAGGACTACCTGTATATATAGCATTAGCAATAGCACTTAGACTTATATACCGCTTCATGGTGCTTTACAGCCCTCTGTAAGCGGTTTACAGAGTTCAGCATATTGCCCCCAACAATCTGGGTCCTCATTTTACCGACCTCAGAAGGATGGAAGGCTGAGTCAACCTTGAGCCGGTGAGATTTGCTGAACTGCAGTGCTGCACTGCTGAACTGCAGTGCTGCACTTTAATCACTGTGCCACCTCGGCTCTGTTTATATATATATATATATATATATATATATATATATATATATATATATATATATATATATATATATATATATATATATATATATATATATATATATATATATATATATATATATATATATATATATATATATATATAATATATATAATTTTGCTTGCCTGGATGTGTTCATGTGCCCCTCGTTGGCCTCTGGCAACTAAAGAGTCAAGTCGCTGCAGTTTCCTTGGCAAGATTTTTCCAAGCGCTAGTTTGCCCCTGCCTTCTTCCAATGCTGAGAGAGGAGAACCAGACAGAAATCACCCACTTGGCTTTGGGCCCATCTTAAAGCAGGAATAGAATTCCCTGGTTCCTTCCTTGATGCTTTTACCCACCACAACCAACCGCTCCCATCCCAATTATAAATATAGTCGGATAAAATCGGAAAGCACATTAAACCGGCTATGTATATCGCCCTACCAAATTCTTCGCCTTGCAAATGGTTTGGTTTAATGCCATTCCAAGGGACATTAATGTTTCTGGAGGTTGCATGTTCTCCAGGTTCAGCCAGAAAAACCAAAATTTAAAAAAAAAACCCTATAAAGGAGAATCAATAGCTGACTTCTCAATTTTCCCTAAATGTTTTTAATTATGGCTCCTGGAAGATTGGCCTGGAATGGAGCCCTCCATAAAAATGACTAGCCAGTCCTGGCTAGATTCATCCCACGCCTTCAAAAATGGGAAACAGGAAGCCATTGTTGTTAAAATTGTCTGGCTGATCCCCTAGAAGTGATTTACTACTCAGCGTAAGTGATTGTGTTACTTGCAAGCCTGGAGTGAGCATCAGTCATTTTTCTAGGGAAACACAGTTAGCATCTGGCCTCTCTTCCTTATCTGAGCTATCAATTTTTTCTTCCCTTCAAGTAAGACATGATAATTTCTGGGTTGGGGAAAAAAGACATTTTGTCATTCCCACCCAACAATATAACGGTGTGTGGGTGTATTTATTCCCTTAGAAGCTTTGAATGACAGATTTTTCCCCTGCTACGTGGCTGGATTGCATAACTTTGCTTTTCTTCCTTGGAAATTCTGTCCCTCCCCCCACCCCGTCTGAAATCCCAAGAACTTCTAAAGGGAGCCCAACCTTCCAAAAATCAAATTAAAATCAAAAAGGGATCCGAAACCTTACTGTGGCTCAAAGAAACACAGCAACCGACAATCAAATTTGGCCAAACTTTGTTCAGAGATGAATAGATTGACAATGAAACTTAAAGATAAGGAAGATTCAGAATATTATAATGGATGGGTGAAATTTTATGATTGGATAGAAAAAGAATATACTGTATATAGAAATTAAATTATAATGATTAAGAGAAAAGAAAATGGAAAATAAATGGGGGTAACCCAGATGACAAAATTAGATTTGGAGGAGGCAGCATTAGATTAATAATATATACCTAGAACAAAGAGTTATTAGTATAGATATGATATAAATAATAATAACCGTTGTTAAGTGAATCACTGCATTTGTTAAGTTAGTCAGACGGCTGTTAAGTGAAACTGGTTTCCCCGTTGATTTTGCTTGTCAGAAGGTCGCAAAAGGGGAACTCACATGACACCCCCCCCAGGCCACGACAACCATCATAAATATGAGTCAGTTGTCAAACATCCAAATGTAGATCATGTAACCATGGGGGTGCAGGAACGGTCATAAGTGTGAAAAATGATCAAAAGTCACTTTTTTCCGTGCCGTTGTAACTTCGGTCAATAAATGAACCATTGTAAGTTGAGGATTACGTGTTATAGTTTTAAAAATACCTTATTCATCATAATAAACCTTTTACAATTCTAGCAGGGGATGATATGAGTGGCACAGAGCCATCCTAAAAGTGGCAGGGATGTCAGCCATATTTGATTTTCCTCAGAGAAGCCCAGTGAAGAGCCTTCTTTGCTTTTTTCTCTCTCGGCAGGAGAATTTGGCTCGGTTATGGAGGGTCAACTCAGCCAAGACAGTGCTGTCTTTAAAGTTGCAGTCAAGACAATGAAAAGTAAGTAGTCACAAGAAAAAAAATACTCTTTTTTGATGGGAGGGTTAGAGCTGCCTCAACCCCGATAAATTGAGAGATAGAGCACAATTATCCTGAAGGAATACCACTCTGCATATACCCAGAGGTTCCCTTTCCTTTTCGTCACTGTTTAAGTGTCTTAAGTATGCATGTTGCGAGTCCCCTCTCCTAAAGAGGTAAATCTGGCGGGACCCCAGAAGAAGGGCCTTCTCTGTGGTGGCTCCCTTCCTTTGGGACATCATCCCCACAGAGATTTTGACACTCTTGAAAAGCTGGTTTTGCCAACAGGTCTGAGAAACCCAGAGTGGGATGGACCCCTTCAAGGGGCTTGTTTGATTGTTGTCGCCAGGGGAGTGGGGGGGTATTGTTTTTACTGTTTTTATCCTTTTTATATTGGGTAAACATCATATAATGTTTACCCAATATAATATATAATGTTTACCCAATATAAATATATTATTTATATTGTTTGTAAGCCAGAGTCATTGTGAGTGGATGGTGGCCACATATATAAATCAATCAATCAATCAATCAATCAATCATCTATCTATCTATCTATCTATCTATCTATCTATCTGTCTGTCTGTCTGTCTGTCTGTCTGTCTGTCTGTCTGTCTGTCTGTCTGTCTGTCTGTCTATCTATCTATCTATCTATCTTATCTATCTATCATCTACAGTATCTATCTAATGTCTGTCAAGTTTTATGATCATAAATCCTTGAGCAAGGATTAATGCTACCAAAGCACTAATTTCTCTCTTCTCTTGGCAGTTGCCATATGCACCCGCAGTGAGATGGAGGACTTCCTCAGTGAGGCCGTTTGCATGAAGGATTTTGACCATCCCAACGTCATGAAACTGATCGGTGAGGGACGAGGAGGTCTCTTCTTGTATGCCCGGCTTCTTGCAGACATGTTGAGCATCCATGGTCTCCTCCTTCTAGCTCAAATCTCTATGGTATCAATAAAGCCAATCACAGAGAGCAGTCAAGAAGGCCAACATAAAAAGTGATCAACAAGGTCAACCATAGAGAGTGGTCAAGAAGACCAACCATAGAGAGTGGTCAAGAAGGCCAACATAAAAAGTGATCAACAAGGTCAACCATAGAGAGTGGTCAAGAAGACCAACCATAGAGAGTGGTCAAGAAGACCAACCATAGAGAGTGGCCAACAAGACCAATCATAGATAATAACAAAGAAGGCCAACCAGAGAGAGTGGCCAACAAGGCCAACCATACAGAGTGGTCAAGAAGGCCAACCATAGAGAGTTTTCAACAAGGCCAAGGAGCACAGAGGGTGAAGCAATGATGCAAAGAGAGCAGAAGAAACATTATATATATATATATATATATATATATATATATATATATATATATATATATATATATATATATATATATATATATATATATATATATATATATATATATATCTTTGCAACGTTTCGACGAAGTCCCATTCGTCATCATCAGGCTGGAGTCTTCAGCTTGCTGCTTCTAGGAGCAATGTGAGATTGCAGCTGTTTCTAGCCTAGATTGCAATCTAGATAAACAGCTGCAATCTCACATTGCTCCTAGAAGCAGCAAGCTGAAGACTCCAGCCTGATGATGACGAATGGGACTTCGTCGAAACGTTGCAAAGATACTTCCAATTTCACGCGGGAGAAAACCCGAATAACCAAAGACCTACATACAAACACCCGCGAAAACCTCAGAAAACATATATATATATATATATATATATATATATATATATATATATATATATATATATATATATATATATATATATATATATATATATATATATATATATATATATATATATATATATATATATATATATATATATGAAAAAGACAGAAAGAGGGAGAAAAAGAGAAAGAGAAAAATACATTTACAGAGGACCAGTGTTCCCCAATCTTGGAGCCACAAAAAGAAGATGAATGCAGATCTGCCAATCCATACTTGTGTAGGACCACAATTTCTGTGAGCCCCAACCAGTGCTGAAGACAGCTAAAAGTATAGGAAAATGTTTCTCAACCTTAACAATATTAAGAAGTATGGACTTCAACTCCCAGAACCCCCCAGCCAGCATGCTGGGAAGCTGAAGTCCAAGCAGGCTGGCTGGAGAGTTTTGGGAGTTGAAGTTCATGCTTGCTAGCTGGGGAATTCTGGGAGCTGAAGTCCAAGCATGCTGGCTAGGGAATTCTGGGAGTTGAAATCAAGCATGCTGACAGGAGAATTCTGGGAGCTGAGACCCTCACACCTTAAACTTGCCAAGCTTCAGAAATGCAGTTCAATCAATTCCAACTCACCTTGAGCATGTCAGGTTATCTACTCCTTTCTGTAAGGCCTGCCTCCCCCTTCTTCTGCGTACTTCCTCCTCTTAGTAAACTCCCAGACTGGGATTGACATCCAATCGTGGGCAGATTTACAATTTCCGGCATGGGGCAGAGGGGTGGGGGTGGGGAGAGCAGCCCAGCCTGGAGAGACCTGCAAAGCGCACCTTTGCTCATTCCATCTGGGGCAAAAAAAAATTTTTTTTTAGCTGGAGCCTGGGGGAAAAAAATGATGGAAAAGAAAGGAAGCAGTGCTAGCTTGGGCTTTGGAGAGGAGGAGGGAGGGGAGGGAGAGACTGGGCTGGGGAAAGCAGAAAGGACAGATTGTCCCCTGGGGGGATGAAGCTGTGAGCGAGAGGGAACAGAGAACATTACTTGGGAAAACAGATGTTGGCAAGACTGTTGGAGTCCTGACTGGGACGGGGCTGACAGACGGGTGGGCGGAAGCTCAGCTAATGCAACTCAGACTTGTTTCGGGGTTCACTCAGTCCTGCCTCCCCCCCCTCCTCCTCCTCGTCCCTTTTTCCTGCCTTCTGGTTCCTGTTAAAAGAGGAACACGGTCAAAATAACATTAGGGCTGAGTAAGACTACGCTTGCATCCAGCTTTGGTCACCACAATATTAAAAAAGATGTTGAGACTCTAGGAAGAGTGAAGAGAAGAGCAACCAAGAGGATCAGGGGACTGGAGGCTAAAACATGCAGAGATTGGGTATGTCTAGTAGTTTCATGAAAAGAAGGACTAGGGGTGACATGATAGCAGTCTTCCAATATCTGAGGGGCTGCCACAAAGAAGATTTGGGGGTCAACCTATTCTCTAAATCATCAGGAGGCAGGTCAAGAAGCAACGGATGGGAACTAATCAAGGAGAGAAGCAACCTAGAATGAAGGGGAAACTTCCTAACAGTGAGAACAATGAACCAGTGGAACGGCTTGCCACCAGAAGTTGTAGGTGCTTCATCACTGGAGGTGTTTATGAGGAGATTGGATGCCATTTGTCTGAAATGGTATAGGGTTTGGACTAGAAAACCTCCAAGGTCCCTTCCAACTCTTTTATTCTGTTATTCTTGCTGATTTGGAGGAAAGATTGCGGCAAAGGTCATGCTGAAAGTGAACAGCCCATGCAAAGCAAAGGAGTGGGGGTTGGGAGGGATGGAGCCTGGAGGGGTCAGAGGTCAGTTTAGGATCAGGAAGGGAAGGAGAAGACCTCCTGTGCTCTTAGCTTTCTCCCGACCCTTTTAAACACACTTCAATGGGTTTGCAATGAAACTCAGCCGAAGAGATCTGGTGCTGCTTGAAATGGAAACCAGAAGGGATTGCCAATGAAAACTAGATTGTCCGAGAGTGTCATGATTGACAGAGATTTGGCGTGCCAGTTTGCTGAGTGCTGAATCCAGTGACGCTCTGAAGAACCGAGACCCATTTTCAGGATTGTAGACTTCCCATTTCTGCTCTATAAACCTCAAGGTGGATTTACTGCTTGTAAATCTTCCTTCCCCCGCCACACCTCCCAGTTCATCGAATGAACCATAACTGACTTGAGTTTTGCAAACCACAATACCTGGTCTTACACAGCATGCTAAGTGCAAGTGAATAAATTGCATCATGGTTTAGCGAGAGGGAAGCCAGCCCCTTCCTTCCTCTTCTGGATCAGTCTTTCTTTCTTTTGATAAAGGAGAATATTTATAGCTCAGGGTTGACACGAGGGATCCCTGGTTCTCTCTGAGCTTGGCTGTTTTCTGGCAGACGTTTCATGACCCAGCTAGGAAACATCATCAGTGCTCATTGTTTGGGTAATGAAATGTTTGCAAGAAAACAGCCAAGCTCAGAGAGCACCAAGGACCCCACGCCTTCTTCCGCTTTAGAGAATTCACAAATGGCCTTTCTCTCTCTTTTCGGAAGGCGTCTGTCTGCAGAACACAGAAAGTGAAGGCTACCCATCCCCTGTGGTGATCCTGCCATTCATGAAACATGGAGATCTACACAGCTTCTTGCTATACTCCCGGCTCGGGGAGAGTCCTGTGGTAGGTAGCAATCCTGCAGGATCGTTGATTCTTAGCCCTCAAACAATGGACTGTCTTAGTCGTCTTAGTGGACAACCAGTTAAATTAGAAGCCAGCAGTGTGTAGCGGCAGCCAAAAAAGCCAATGCATTAACAGAGGGATACACTCAAGATCAAGGGAGGTACTAATATCACTCTGTAAAGCCTTAGTAAGACCACATCTAGAATATTGCATCCAGTTTTGGTCACCACACTATAAAAAAGATGTCGAGACTCTAGAAAAAGTGCAGAGAAGAGCAACCAAGATGATTAGGGAACTGGAGGCTAAAACATATGAAGAAAGGTTGCAGGAACTGGGTGTGTCTAGTTTGATGAAAAGAAGGACTAGGGGAGACATGATAGCAGTGTTCCAGTATCTCAGGGGCTGCCACAAAGAAGAAGGAGTCAAACTATTCTCCAAGGCACCCTAAGGCCAGACAAGGAATAATGGATGGAAACTGGACCAGGAGAGATTCAATTTAAAAATAAAGAGAAATTTTCTGACAGTGAGAGCAATCAACCGATGGAACAGAAGTTGCCTTTGGAATTTGTGGGAGCTTCATCACTGGAGGCTTTCAAGAAGAGACTGGACTGCCATCTGTCAGAAATGGTGTAGGCAGGGTCTCCTGCTTGGGCAGGGGGTTGGACTAGATGACCTACAAAGTCCCTTCCAACTCTGGTAATCTGTAATCTGTACTCCATTCCGAGGGGGGGGCTAAATCCCAGATGAGAGGCTAGTCCTTGTTGGTGTCTCCTCTGATTGTCCCAAAGGTACTTTTTTCAAGAGGCAACTGGACTTTCCAGTTTTTCTTTGAAGATATTTCGCTTCTCCTCCAAGAAGTTTCTTCAGCTCTGATTGACTCAGTCCCCACCATCCCATCAGAGCTGAAGAAGCTTCTTGGATGAGAAGTGAAACGTCTTCAAAGAAAAACCAGAAAGTCCAGTTGCCTCTTGAAAAAGCATCTTTGGGACAACCACGTCCTGGATGACTGAGAATCTGATTGTGTTCTTCTTCCTTCACAGTACCTGCCCACGCAGACGTTGGTCAAGTTCATGGTGGACATTGCAAGTGGCATGGAGTATCTCAGTAGCAAGAACTTCATTCATCGGGACCTTGCGGCCCGCAACTGCATGTGAGTATGTACGGGTGGAAAACCCTAAAAAGGGGTATTTAGAAGCAGAGATCAGCAATGAGGCCCCATCAGGATCCAGTTCAGCGTTCTGCATTTCAGCACCATCCAAATTTGGAGATCTCAGTTCTCAAACTTTCCCAGCCTTTGCTGAGAATTCTGGGAGTTGAAGTCCAGAAGCTTCTTGGCTTGGGGTGCACAATGATTTCATTTGTTGGAGGATATACAGAGGTTTCCAATCTCTGATTTAACATTCAGCGATGATGTTGCTATATGTCAGCCCTTCGTGGTGACTAGACTAGGAAACCAAAGTCATGCATGTAAATACTATTTTTATTATAACTTATCTTCTTTTTATTTTGTTTATTTTTATCTCGCCTTTATTGTTTTTGTAAATAACAGGCATATACGCCTTTCTCCTCCTATTTCCCCCACAAACACAACCCTATAGATTTGGGTGGGCTGAAAGAGAAAGATTCGCCTAAAGTCACCCATCTGCCTTTCATGGCTAAGATGGGACTAGAACTCACAGTCTCCTGGTGATTGGCCCAAAGTCACCCAATTGGCTTTCATGCTAAGATGGGACTAGAACTCTCAGCATCTGGTATTGGCCCAAAGTTACCCAGTCTGATATTTTGCCTAAGGCAGGACTAGAACTCACAGTCTCCTGGTGATTGGCCCAAAATCACCCAATTGGCTTTCATGCTAAGATGGGACTAGAACTCTCAGCATCTGGTATTGGCCCAAAGTCACCAAGTCCGATATTTTGCCTAAGGTGGGACTAGAACTCACAGTCTTCTGATTTCTAGCCTGGTGCCTTCACCACTATAGCAATAGCAATAGCACTTAGACTTACATACCTCTTCATAGTGCTTTACAGCCCTCTCTAAGCGGTTTACAGAGTTCAGCATATTGCCCCCCAACAATCTGGGTCCTCATTTTACCGACCTCAGAAGGATGGAAGGCTGAGTCAACCTTGAGCCTGGTGAGATTTTGAACTGCTGAACTGCAGTGCTGCACTTTAACCACTGCACCACCTCGGCTCTTGTATATATACCATACCAATCACTATACCAATCCTTCTTAGGATCTTCTAAGTCTGAATGTGTTTCCTCCCTTTATCTTCATGAGAACCAGCAATGGTCTTGTCTGAGACGCTTCCTCAGATTACGTTTCTTCCCTGGGCTCAGATTTCTTTTATCTGAGCCTTGTCTTGGTGGTTTGTTCTCCTTCCTGTCCCTCAAGGATTATTCCTTCTGCCTGTTACACGGCCCCTTTGTCTTCACCCTTTAAGGCACTGTTTCCCAACCTTGACAACTTGAAGATATCTGAACTTCAACTCCCAGAATTCCCCAGCCAGCATTCGCTGGCTGGGGAATTCTGGGAGTTGAAGTCCAGACATCTTCAAGTTGCCAAGGTTGGGAAACACTGCTTTAAGGCCTTTCCTTCAAGAGGCCCCCGCATTCCCTCCACAGGCTGAACGAAAGCATGACGGCCTGTGTGGCCGATTTCGGCCTCTCCAAGAAGATCTACAACGGTGATTATTACCGCCAAGGTCGTATCTCCAAGATGCCGGTGAAGTGGATTGCCATCGAGAGCCTGGCCGATCGCGTTTATACCACCAAGAGCGACGTGGTGAGTCTTCCTTTTCCACTTCCCGGCCAATAAATCAGGCTAATTTTTCATTCTGGCTGGAAACCAGCTTCCAATCTTTCCACTGGGAGCATCTGGACTCCATCTGGATTACAGATTTCTTCTGCCTCCCTTATCTTCTTTCTTCTAATACAGGGGTCCCCAAACTTGGCAACTTTAAGACTTGTGGACTTCAACTCCCAGAATTCTCCAGCCAGCATGCTGGCTGGAGAATTCTGGGAGCTGAAGTCCACAAGTCTTAAAGTTGCTAAGTTTGAAGACCTCTGTTCTAATCTCTACCCCGCAGTGGTCCTTTGGAGTCACCATGTGGGAAATCGCCACACGAGGCCAGACCCCTTATCCCGGGGTGGAAAACAGTGAGATTTACGACTACCTACGTCAAGGCAACCGACTCAAGCAGCCGATTGACTGCCTGGATAGCCTGTAAGTATCTCTGCCTCAGTTTCCTGTGTGTTGCCGGGAAATATAGGCGTTCCCATTTCCCTACTACCCTGAATAAGTTTGGCACGACCTCCGCGCCTGCCAAAGGATACCAACTCCCACCTAAGTTTGGCATCCTACTCCCAGAAACTTTGGAAAAGAAACCAGAGGAGGAGGAATACAGTTGGGGGTGAGAGGAAGGGACATAGCCAAAATGTGGGTGTGAAGGGAAAGGAGAACACTTGGTGCTCTTTGAACTTGGTTATTTTCCTGCAGATGTTTCGTTACCAAACTAGGTGACATCATCAGTGCTAGAAGGGAGGAGGATGGAGGAGGAGGGGAGGAGGAGGAGGAGGAGGAGGAGGAGGAGGAGGAGGAGGAGGAGGAGGAGGAGGAGGAGGAGGGGAAATACTGTGGGTCCTTGGTGCTCTCTGAACTTGGTTGTTTTCATGCAGACGTTTCATTACTAAACTAGGTAACATCATCAGTGCTAAAAGGGAGTAGGGTGGTGGTGGAGGAGGAGGAAGAGGAGGAAGAGGAAGGGAGGAGGAGGAGGAATACTGTGCGTCCTTGGTGCTCTCTGAACATGGTTGTTTTCATGAAGACGTTTCATGACCCAACTAGCTAACATCATCAGTGCTAAAAGGGAGTAGGGTGGTGGTGGAGGAGGAGGAAGAGGAGGAAGAGGAAGGGAGGAGGAGGAGGAATACTGTGCGTCCTTGGTGCTCTCTGAACATGGTTGTTTTCATGAAGACGTTTCATGACCCAACTAGCTAACATCATCAATGTTAGAAGGGAGTGTTGGCTCTCTCTTTAAAAAATCCACTTCCTTCTAGCACACTGGCTGGGGAATTCTGGGCGTTGAAGTCCACAAGTTTTAAAGTTGCCCAGATTGGTGAGCCCTGCTGCAGATCCCCAGAGCGAATCTCTTCTCCAGAAATAACTTCTTCGTCTTCTTGTTACTCTCCCCACCCACCCACCCCCACCCCAGGTATGAGCTGATGATGAGCTGTTGGGCGCTGAACCCCCGCGACCGTCCCACGTTCGAAATCCTGTCTCAGGAGCTGGAGAAGACCCTCAAGTCCCTCCCACCACCCAAAGATCCTGAGGAGATCCTCTACGTCAACATGGACGATGGAGTGGCCCCCGCCGAGGCGGAGCTGGGCGCCGTGGGAGGCTTGGGTCCCGAGGAAGCCCTGGCCAAGGAGAGCCAAAATCTAAAGGCCATGGTGACGTCCGCCGAGGTCCATCCCCCGCAGGCGATGGGCCGCTACGTGATGTGTCCCACTCCCCTCGAGAACAGCCGGCTCTTGACCGAGACCCTCAGCTGTGCCGCCACTGAGGAAGGGGCCTAAAAAGGGAAGATCTGCAGACCCCTGCGCTGGGTGTTTATGTAGATGTTGCAAGGCACGCCCGCTGGTGACCCCCACCTCTCCGCCCCCAAGAGGGGGCTTCCAAAGACAAACCCTTGAGAGACCCACAGCCATCCTTCAGCCGAGGAATCACTCTCTCCTGATTCTGCTGACCTCTGTCCCAAACTGAGGTCCTCCTTACCTGCTCCAGCCACCTGGACCAGAGTGGTTTCCAGCAGGCCAGCCCTCCGTGGGTCTCGCCGCCCCTCTTTCTCCCTCTCTAGGCCCAGCATCCCTTCTTGCTCACCTCAAGGCAAACCCACTGACTCGGAGAGGATGCAAAGACGGGGACGAGATGGGGTCCTTTTCGGGAGCCAGTGGGGATGGGGTTAATGTGGCAGGATAGAGGTTACCCCCTCCCTCCCGTCCTCTCTCCCGCCCGCTGAAGGGAACAGACCCACCGGATTTCCCTTTGCCTGCCTTTCTTCCATTCCCAATTGTCACAGTCACAATGTTCAGCCCCTTTGTGCTATTACGCAGCAGCCTGACGGCAGAAATTGCTCCGAGCTGTTGTTTGCTGCATCGGAACGGGCTGAACAAAAACCACAAGAAGTTAAATGTCCCAGAAGTCATTTAAGCCATAAACCTTCCAACAATGGCCTGGGTTTACTCAGGGGTGAAATTCAAAATTTTTCCCAACCGGTTCTGTGGGTGTGGCTTGGTGGGTATGGCAGGGGAAGGATACTGCAAAATCCCCATTCCCACCCCACTCTGGGGCCAGCCAGAGGTGGTATTTGCCGGTTCTCTGAACCACTCAAAATTTCCGCTACCGGTTCTTCAGAACCTGTCAGAACCTGCTGGATTTCACCCCTGGTTCACCTGCTGTATTGGGCCATTCTTCTCTTAACCATATCAGTCTTATCGGATGGCTTAATTGGCTCTGATGTCACTCTATGCCATGTTTCTCACCCTTGACGACTTGAAGGTGGGTAGACTTCAACTCCCAGAACTCCCCAGCCGGCAGAAAGTATGGCTGGCTAGGGAATTCTGGGAGTTGAAGTCCACCCATCTTCAAGTTGCCAAGGTTGAGAAATATTCCCCTCAACCATAAATCATGGTTTGCAAAAGCACAAATATGGTTTACAAAAGCCTGGGTTTGTACCGCATATGAAATCAAAATAAGATACTCTATGGTGTAGCATGATATGTGGACCCTGTTCATATTGGGGTGCAAACCCAAGTCATCCTGTCTGTGAAGATTTTGTGGGCAAATTTTACACTTTAAATTTCCTCCATGAGTGATATTCCCCCAACCCAGTAAACTAAAGACCTCTAGAGCAGTGTTTCCCAACCTTGGCAACTTGAAGATGTCTGGACTTCAACTCCCAGAATTCCCCAGCCAGCATTCGCTGGCTGGGGAATTCTGGGAGTTGAAGTCCAGACATCTTCAAGTTGCCAAGGTTGGGAAACACTGCTCTAGAGGTCACACAACCTGCTAAGCTTAGATTGTTTTAACCTAAAAGTAGGGATTTGTGGATATCTGCATTAGTGGGGTCCGAACCATTTAATTTGTTTACAGTTCAAACAGTTCCCACCCAAAGGTTAATTCAGTAATCAGATGAAGGACGTTGTGTGAACGCAAGCAAGGCCCAGGCCTGTCTTTTTATTCCGTTCCTTCCAACGGGAATACAGGTAGCCCTTGACTTAACGACCACAACTGAGCCCCCGACATTTCCGTCGCTAAGTGGATTTCGCTCCATTTTCACCGCCTTTCTTGCCACAACTCTTAAGTGAGCCACCGCCGTCGTTAAATCGGGAACACGGTTGTTAAGCGAATCTGGCTTCCCCGTTGACTTTGCTGGTCAGAAAGGTCGCAAAAGTGGGGGGGGGGGGTCATGGGACTCCGGGGAGACGCGGCGACCGTCATAACTAGGAGTCTGTTGCCAAGCGTCCGAATTTTGATCACGCGACCACGGGGAGGCTGCCACTGTTGTAAGTGTGAAAAGCAGTCATAAATCACATTTTTGAGTGCCGTTGTAACTTCGAATGGCCACTAAGCAAATTGTTGTAAGTCAAAGACTACCTGTGCTCTGTAGCTTACTCCCTCCGGTTCCTTACCCCCCTTCCTAGTTTTATTTCCCGCTGTTTCACTGCCACAATTCTCTGTCCCATCATTCTTGACTTGAGACCAAGGACAAATGAAAGAGACGATCTCTCTAAACCTCAGATTGAATGGAGCAGAATAATGTTTTTTTTTTTTTAATCAGATGGACTTTTTATATCCCGGGTGCTTCTCAAGAAATATTTCTGGGCCCCCACATCTGGCTCCTGAACTGAATCCCAAGAGGAACATTCAGGCTGTTCTACTCTCATGACCCACTTCAGGGTTTCCTCCATAGCTTACGGGATTCTTGAGAAGAGTTGTCGGCATTTTATTTTAGCTATACCTGAACAGTGCAAAAGCTGATCTCTGGGGAGACCAAGGATCCTGCAAAGACAAAAAAAACCCAGAACAGAAGAACAGAGTCGGAAGGGACCTTGGAGGTCTTCTAGTCCAACCCCCTGCTCAGGCAGGAAACTCTATACCATTTCAGACAAATGGTGGTCCAAATCTCTTCTTAAAAACCTCCAGTGCCTATCCAGATGAGGGCTTCAGGATGGTTAAAAATGGATTCCTAACCCCTCCATCTTTCTCTGCTGCGAGGGTGGGGGAGAGGATTTTTCTTTCTTTCTTCCATTTTTTTGCAAGATCTTTGCAGAAACAAGAGACGGACCCACCTGCATTGGCTAGGAAATGCCACCCCCTCCCTGAAGGAAGACCCCCCATCTCTAGTCTCCACCTTCAACAGCTGCAGGAAGATGGAAATAACCACCAGTATCAGTTCTCCATCACCGTTTTGCTGTGCTGGAAAAAAACCCAACCTGCACAATCCTTGCCGATGGTGATTAATGTTACCCGACAGCTTGTATGTAGCTGACTGTGTCATACAAAGCAGTATTTCTCAATCTTGGCAACTCAAAGACCTGTGAATATCCACACCCAGAATTCCCCAGCCAGCATTGACTGACTGGGGAATCCTGGGAGTTGAAATCCACACATCTTAAAGCTCGCTAGCATGCTGGCTGGGGAATTCTGGGAGTTGAAGTCCACACACCTTAAAGCTTTTGCTAGCATGCTGGCTGGGGAATTCTGGGAGTTGAAGTCCACACATCTTAAAGCTTTTGCTAGCATGCTGGCTGGGGAATTCTGGGAGTTGAAGTCCACACACCTTAAAGCTTTTGCTAGCATGCTGGCTGGGGAATTCTGGGAGTTGAAGTCCACACATCTTAAAGCTTTTGCTAGCATGCTGGCTGAGGGATTCTGGGAGCTGAAGTCCACACATTTTATAGGTACCAAGGCTGAGAAATCCTGCCTCACAATGAGGGAGGGGGGCTGTTCTTTATCCCTGTTGTGAGGAAACACAACATTTATGAGCCTATGTGTGGGCATACTGCTTACAGACCACACCTGGAGAGCAGCATTTGGCCCATATGCTAATCTAGTTAGTTTGGACTTTAGTTTGGCTGTTTGGGGTTGGGATGATCCTTGATTTGTAACCCCCAAGCCTTTTGAAACTGAAACTAACCGAATGTCTTGTATGAACTTAGAAAAAAGTGGTTAACGTAGTTACCGAGTTAAGGTTTCTCGCAAAAAAAACAGCTGGGTAGACCCAGGTCTCATTTTACTTACAGCCATTCCAGTCTCAGAGCCTGCCTGGAAAATAATAAAAAGGGGTGCAGTCTGGGAGAGGGGTTGCAAAAAAAGGGGGGGGGATTGGCATCCCACTCCCCAATTTTATGTTACTCAGCAGATCCATTTTTTCAAAGTGAATCTTGCAGCCATGGTTCCATGTCGAGTTTCAGCTTGGGACAAGGAGACAGAATTGTGCAATGCCAACTTCTTTGAGAAAACTTCTTCCTATTTTCAGGGACTTCATTCCAGCTGCAAAATCATATTTTCCATTCTACTTGCCAGTATGTATTGATGCAATCTCGTCTTCCTTTTGAGGTCTGTAAGGGAATCGCCAGATTGGAGAAAGGAGGTGTTTGCTGGTCTAAAAAGCAGGGCTGTCCAACCGGGCCATTTAAGAACCTGTGGACTTCAAATCCCAGAATGCCCCAGCCAGCATATCTAAACCACGCCCCCTTTTTACATGCAACACACCTCCTTTCCCTTTTGACATTCCTTGTACCTGTTGTGTTATTGGACTTTAACTGCTATTTCATTGAGGCAGTGTTTCTCAACCTTGGCAGTTTGAAGATGTGTGGACTTCAACTCCCAGAATTCCACAGCCAGCAACGCTGGCTGGGGAATTCTGGGAGTTGAAGTCCACACATCTTCAAACTGCCAAGGTTGAGAAACACTGCATTAAGATTACAGTCTATCGAGCTGAGGTACACACAGCCCAGTGAATTATTTTCCTTTAGATTCTTATTAATGATTTTTTAAAATATATATATATATATAAATAAATATATAAATGTATATACTTTTTAAAGAAAAAAATGCTGTATATGAAATGTTTTTCCACTCATTACTTTTGTAAAAACGCATTTTCCACTCAGGTCTGTTTTTAGAGAATGCTCTGATATATATTTTGCTTATAAATAAAAACTTTCTTTAAAATATATATATATATATATATACATATATATAAAACAGAGGTAATAATATGGTCCTGAAATTATAATTTCTGAGGGCGAAAGGAAATTATGGGGAAAAAAGGGCTTGAAACATGGAATGGGTATTCCTCGGCTTATGTCCACAATCGGGACCAGAAATTTCCCAAGCAAGACAGTGAAATGAGTCACGTCCAATTTTACAACCTTTTTTTGGCCATGGTTGTTAAGTGAGTCACTACAGTTAAGTGAATCGTGAGGTCATTAAGCGGATCTGGCTTCTCTCATTGATTTTTCTTATCAGTAGCCAGCTGGGAATGTTGTACATGGCGATCACATGACCCTGGGACGCTGCAACCATCATAAATACCGGTTGCCAAACCGACTGCATTTTGATCACACGACTGTGAGGATACTGGGGCAGTGAAGGCATAACAGAGTTGGAAGGGACCTTGGAGGTCTTCTAGTCCAACCTCCTTGCTTAAGCAAGAAACCCCTTTTATCTTCCCCTTTGCTTTATGAGCAGTTTGGGGGAACCAAATTCTGGATCTCTTATCCATCTTAGCAGTTACTTAGAATAACAAGGTTGGAAGGGACCTTGGAGGCCATCTAGTCCAACCCCCTGCTCAAGCAGGAGACCCTATACCATTTCAGACAAATGGCTGTCCAATCTCTTCTTAAAAACCTCCAGTGATGGAGCATTCACAACTTCTGGAGGCAAATCATTCCACTGATGAATTGTCCTCACTGTCAGGAAATCTCTCCTTAGTTCTAGGTTGCTTCTCTCCTTGATTAGTTTCCATCCATTGCTTCTTGACCTGCCTTCTGGGGATTTGGAGAATAGATTGACCCCCTCTTCTTTGGGGCAACCCCCTTAGATATTGGAAGACTGCTATCATGTCACCCCAATCCTTTTTCTTCTTAGACTAGACATACTCGGTTCCCTCAATCGTTCAGCGTGCAGTTTAGCCTCCAGATCCCTGATCATCTTTGTTGCTCTTCTCTGCACTCTTTCTAGACCAGTGGTTCCCAACCTTTTTGTGATCGAGTACCACTTGGAAGTCCCGTACAGTCGCCGTGTACCACCTGGTTCCAGAGAAACTAAATTCACTTTATTTCCATAATTGTACCGTTCCTTTTTTGGCCCCGCGCATCCAGCAACTGGATTCTCGGGCCGCTGGGACCAGGTGGGTGGCGTGTGGCAACAGTTGCAAATCGTTGCCAGATTATCTTGTGTTAGGCAGTAAACATTTTTGTGAAGTAAAAAATAACTAACTAAAAATCGTTCATGACCCCGAAAGTGTTCGCGTACCACCTGGAAGGCCCTCGCATACCACTAGTGGTACACGTACCACAGGTTGGGAACCACTGTTCTAGGCTCTCAACATCTCCATTGGTAGCTGAACTAGGAAGTCTTGCTTATTCTTATAAACCAATGCAATGTGTATTGGAAGGAAAGGGATAATCCCTTGTCCTCCCTCCCCGTTTGCCAGGCAAAACCACCATCAATAGGCACATTCAAGACTGCTTCCTAGACCCATCGTTGAATCAAGCCAAGCAAGTCACAGAGAAACAAGGAAGTCCATTTAGTGGGGGTGGGGTGGGGGGAACTCCCGTCTCCCCACATTCCTCTTAATCGGGGTTGAACTCTTTTCCGATCAGCCTCAGAGTCTTTAAAGGAGGATTTTCTGTTTCTCCGACTGTGCGTGGGGAAGTAAGACGGAGTCAAAAACTTAAAACTAAAAGGAGAGAAAGTGAATGCATACAGAATACAGAAATGGGGAAACAGGATTTATTTGCTATAGATAAATCTGTTTCACTCAGGGATGTCTGCAGGGCCGGGTAAAAAAAAACACCCCAACATGGTAGCTAAGACACAAATTCCAATCCTCCTTCACTTGAAGGAATAGAATAGAATAGAATAGAATAGAATAGAATAGAATAGAATAGAATAGAATAGAATAGAATAGAATAGAATAGAAATAAATAAGAATAAGAATAAGAATAAGAATAAGAATAGAATAGAATAGAATAGAATAGAATAGAATAGAATAGGAATAGAATAGAATAGAATAGAATAGAATAGAATAGAATTCTTTATTAACTCTAACCCAGTTTGGTTGGTTGTTTGGTTGATAAGGTGCCATCAAGTTAGAGTCAACATTTAGTGACCACATTGTTGTAAGGAATATCCTTCTGGGTTTGGTTCCAAGTGGGGAAAAAGACACTGGAAGCATGGTGACTGCTTGGAAAGATGGTTTAATGGTGGACAGCAGGACCACATGGTCTGAGGTCCTGGGGAAAAGGGGGATCACATGCCTCAAGGATGTTGAAGAAGAAGAGAAAAGGGCTGAGATGCTGAGAGTTCCCTAGTTTTATTCCCTCTGTTGGGCTCCACCTTGAGAGTTTCCTGTTCCTGTCTAAGAAGTGTATCCCATTGGCTGTCAGACTCCCAGGGGGCGGGGGTCTTAGCAGTGGCAGGTTGCCGTCTTACTGGTGCCGGTGTGCTGCGCGCGCATCTCCAAGTTTTGGGGGGTGGGCGCTCACTATGCGTGCATGCCCCCTTGCGTGATTTTGCTTCTGCACATGCGCGGAAGCAAAATCGTGCCGAAATCTTGCGAGGGG
Source organism: Diadophis punctatus similis (assembly GCA_023053685.1). Classification (NCBI taxonomy): domain Eukaryota; kingdom Metazoa; phylum Chordata; class Lepidosauria; order Squamata; family Dipsadidae; genus Diadophis; species Diadophis punctatus. Next base: position 3,739,979 of record JALIGW010000022.1, on the reverse strand, counting down.
ACGCGCGCGAGAGATTTTGGCAGGATTTTGCTTGCACGCATGCACGGAAGCGAAATCTCACTAAAATCTTTCTTGCATGCACGTCCCCTTGCGAGATTTTGGCGCGATTTTGCTTCCGCGCATGCGCAGAAGCAAAATCGACCCAAAATCACCGGGGAAAAATGGTGATGCGCGCGATGGACTGGCAGAGAGGGCTCCGGAGCGGTTGCGCAATCCGCTGCTCCCTACTGGAGCTGTGCACTGGGCAGCTCCGGCAGGAACCCAGCTCTGGGTCTTAGCTAATTCTGTAGGCTTTATCTGTATCCCAGGCTAGTTTGAGTGCTGGCTGATGCAATCTTCCCAGGTGCCATGTGGTGAGTTTCTGTTTGCTAGATGGGTCTGCCTGAAGGGGGTAGATCTTTGTTATGTAGAATAGACTGGCCCAGGCTATTAACAAAGGTGGGGGAACTGAATGAGCTGGGCCCATTCCTTGATGTCACATTGACAAAGGTGGGGGCTACTAGGAGTGAGTCTTTTTCTGCCTAAAACATGTTTCTCCATTTTCTAATCCAGGGAAATATAAGATTCTGCCTTTTTAATATTTCCTAAAATATTTCATTCCTCTAGGAAGGGGGTAGGTGCTAACTTCCTACAACATAGATTAGGAGTTTCCAAACTTGGCAGCATCAGGACTTGTAGACTTCAACTCCCAGAATTCCTCAGCAAGCAGGAATTCTGGGAGTTGGAAGTCCACAAGTCTTAAAGTTGCCTAAGTTGGAGACCCCTGACACAGATAGATTTTCTGCAAGAAGATTTGTTCTCAACCTGGTCTTTTAGGGTCTCGGGGTTCATTCACTGCCGCTATAATAAAGTCTATCCATCTTACAGCTGGTGGTTTCTTTCCAATTTCCCCAGAATTCCAGCATTCTTAAAGGAGCTGGATCTTTGAATCCTGAGCTCAAAATAAGGAGCCTTGGAGAGCTCCAATTATCCTGAAAAAGGTTTTTAGCCTGAAGAGGATAAAAATCAGATTGGAAATATCTCGTTGCTGGTCTGGCTGTTACGATGCTACCCTCTGGTGGTTAAACCTCTGCACTAAATTCAGTGTTTCTCAACCTTGGCAATTTTAAGAGGTGTGGACTTCAACTCCCAGAATTCCCCAGCCAGATGCTTTGGGGGTTGAAGTTCACAGCTCTTAAGGTTGAGATACAATACTCTCAGATTCAGTCTTTCCAAATTTACACCACCAGATGCGTTGGAACTACACTTCCCAGAATTTCCGAACAGCATAGCCCCGGAGGATTAAGATGATGTATCAACTAGCATCAACACCACCATCATCATGTCTTGTGCTAAGCACGTCAATTAGCAAGCTGTGATTTATTATTGAATCATGTTTTAGTTCAATGTCTGAATCTGAGCCCCGTCTAGCCAAAGTTACTCTATATTCAAATTCCATTTTGTTCAGTAGGGATAATAAACTCTACTAGGTATTTAATTTTGGCTAGGTTACGCTTGATTTGGAGGCAATATTGCTTTTACAGTTGCATAATTCATCTTAATCTCCATTAAAGAGAAATGCAGGTTATATATGATATAAAACATTACATAAGCTTGTGTGTAGTATATATTTTAAGATATAATGTTTAAATGTTATATATCCTGATATAACTTTGTAGGAAGTTAACATCCACCCCTCTCCTAGAAGAATGAAATATTATAGGAAATATTAAAAAAGCAGAATATTATATTTTCCTGGATGAGAAATGAAGAAACATGGTTTTTTTAGGCAGGAAGCAGACTCACTCTTAATAGCCCCCACCCTCCTCAATAGCCCATAGCAGATGTCAGCACTTAAGAGATAAAGAGATAGCTAGGTCTATTCATAACCAAATACCCTCAACCAAGATCCAACAAAGGTAGGATTAGCCCTCATCCATAATAGGAATTGCACAGCGGTGGGTTGCTCCCGGTTCGGCCCGGTTCTAAGAATTGGTAGCGCTGGTGGTGGGAGGCTCCGCCCACCCGCCCAGGATGCTTCTGTGCATGTGCAGAAGTGGCACATGTGCGCGCAAGCGTGCGGACCAGTAGTAAAGGGTTTTAGAACCCACAACTGGAATTGCCCAAAACCCTCTTCATTACATCATCACCCAGCAAGATTCAACCAGACCTGGGACTCAAAAGACAACCTACAAATTATTTTTATTAGGTATTATATCAGATGGTTATGATAAAGGGACAATATACCTAATATTACACATCTTGACCACAGCAAGAATTGTGTATGCACAGCAGTGGAAGAGCGAAAACACCCCTTCAGAGCAGGAGACGATAAGGAAGATACTAGTTTGTGTGGAAATGGACAGACTAACGCTAAAAATAAAAGATAAAGGAAATACAGAATACTATGCTACATGGAATAGATTCTATGGTTAGAAACATGAGGTAGAAATTGGAATGCGAAAGAATCAGGTTAAGTGGACATGGAAAGAGATACTATGTATGTATTAGAATGTAGGTATTGGAATGATAGATAAGTTGCCATTCTAGAATATGATGGTCAGAAATAACTGTACAACACTAGCACTGTTTAAAATAATATATATGTTATTTTGTTTTTAACCTTTGTTTCATGGCAAGTGGAATGCCAGGACAATTACACTGTATTCAATATATCTATATGTAAACAATAACTCCACAAAGCCAGAGCTGCAAATGATGCAACAATGGTGCCCACACGTCTGCCCAACATGTGGCAGAACATTTCGTGCCCGTATAGGTCTTACCATCTACCTGCGGACACATTGTGGACAGCCCACAACCTGTTAGATATCAAGGTCCTCTTCGAACAGGATGGATGATCATCCCCAAACTTGGCAACTTTAAGACTTGAGGACTTCAACTCCCAGAATTCTATGGTGGCTGGAGAATTCTGGGAGTTAAAGTCCACAAGTCTTAAAGTTGCCAAGTTTGAAGACCTCTGATGTAAACAATGAAATAATAATAATAATAATAATAATAATAATAATAATAATAATAATAATAATAATAATAATAATAATAATAATAATAACAACAACAACAACAACAACAACAACAACAATAATGACAACCTACAAAGTTACCCCTGCATGGCCCCTGCATGGGAGTCTGACAACCAATCTGAATACAAGCTCAAATTCAAAGCCCAACAGAGGGTATAAATCTCTATCTCTCTCATCCATGTGCGCTTTTTTTGCCCAGGACCTCAAAACCATGGGGTCCTGTCCACCATTAAACCATCCTTCCAAGCAGTCTCCATGTTTCCAGTGTCTTTCTCCCCACTTGGAACTGAATCCAGATGGACATTTCTTCCAACATCTTTATAGAGGATATAAATATAAAGAGGTATTTGGTGGTGGGGGGAAACCACCTCTCGTTTTGGCCTTGAGTCACTTTTTTCCTAATTTGTTGTTTTCCGGATGTGTTGAACTTCAACTCCCATCATCCCCAGGAAGGGAGGCTCAGCCAATAGAAAAGAGGGGGGGAGGAAATGCCTCCACATAACAGTACAAACAAGTCCGCCTTTCAGCCAATGAGAAGTTAGGAAGGGAGAGGCCTCGGGGATTCGCCTTCGGGAACATAAGTCCAGCCCCCTCGTTCATCAGTCAGTTGTTTTTCCCCTTTCCTTTCCCTGATCAGTTTCAGAGAAAGTGAAGGCGGGGAAGGAAACGAGCCCTTCTCAGCCAATGGGGATGCTCTTTATAGACTGACCTTTATTTTCGTCCAATGCGCGAGCTCCTTTTACAGGCAGGGAATGAGCGGGAGACGGAGGGAGAGAGAAGAGGGGGGCAAAAGGCAGGGGGACACTTTCTCCAATCAGAGAGCGCCTCTCATTCTTCCACCGCCGGGCCGGCCAACCGGAAAGCCCGTTGCATGGCGGGGGTTAAGGGAGAGCGGCCATTTTGAGCAGAGCCCGGAACGGAGCCCCGATAGCCGGGCAACGGCGACCCTGCGGCCGGGACTGAGCGCGCCATGGATGTGCGGAGGCTGCGCGTTAGCGAGCTGAAGGAGGAGCTCGGCCGCCGCGGCCTCGACACCCGCGGGCTCAAGGCCGAGCTGGCCGGGCGGTTGCATGCGGCGCTAGAAGCCGAGCAGGCCCGAGGAGCGTCGGGCTCAGGCTCGGGCTCGGGCTCTGACGGAGAGCCGCTCTCCGACGGACACTGTAAGCGAGCCGGGAGGGAAGAAGGACGCGGCGGCCCTCGCTGGGGAGGAGGGGCCCTGCGAGGCAGGGGACCGCGGGCGGGCCTGTGAGGGGGACACACGGCTGGCCGGGGAGGATGGGTCTCCGGGGCGGATGTTATGGTCGGGGAGCGTGGTCTGTGGGGAGACACTCCCTCGCTGGGGAGGATGGGTCTCCGGGCAGCATGGGTCGTGCGAAGCAACCCCTCGCTGGGGAACATGGGGCCTGTTAAGAGGCGTCTCTTGCTGGGGTGTCGGGGGGGCGTTAGAGCTGGGGAGGATGGGTCTCTGGGTAAGCTGTGGCCGTGGAGCATGGGCTCAACGAGACAGCCCGTCGTTGGGGAACATGGGCTCTGTGAGGAGACAATCCTAGGTGAGGAGGATGGGTCTCCTGAGGGGTGGATGTGATGGGCGGGCAGCATGGTCAGTGAGGACACCGCGATGCTGTGGAGGATGGGTCTCCGGGGAGCATGGGAGCAGCCCCTCGCTGGGGAACATAAGCCAGTGAGGAGACACCCCCATCCTCGCTGGGGAAGATGGGTCTCAGGGAGCGTTAAAACTGGGAAGGATGGGCTCACAGCAGCAGCGGGTCCTCGGGGGACCCTTATAGCCGTGGAACATGGGTCTCGAGGAGGTTGGGGTTGGGATCATGGGCCGGCAAGCGGAGCAGCCCTTTCGGGGAGGATTCGTCTCCGGCCGAGGCTGCCGGAGGGGCGTCGTCGTCCTCCTGGTGGGATTCGGCGCCGGTGGCCTTTCCCGGGGAGATCCGGGCGGCGGGGTCCGCGGAGGAAGCGGCCCGGGATCCGGACAGCCGCCGATGCTCCGGCGCCGCTTTCTCCTTCCTCGGGCCCTCCCGCGGATGCTCCTCCCTTAAGAGCCCCAAAAGTGCTTCCCCCCTCCCCAAAAAGGCAACTGGGTTTCGTTTTTCCTCATCCAAGAACCTCCTTCGGTCGAACTGAAGAAGGGAGGAAGCTTCTTGGAGGAGAAGGGAAACGTCTTCAAGGAAAAACAAAGCCCAGTTGCCTTTTGGGGAAAGAAAAAGAAAGGGAGAAAGAGAAAGACACAGAAAGAGACAAAAGAAAAAGAGAAAGAAAGAAAGAAAGAAAGAAAGAACCAAACTTTTGGAAGAACATAACCTGGAAGACTGAGGATCTCCATAGAGACGTCCCCACTAAGGAGGCTTCCCAACCCCGGAGGCCTGTGGGCGATCCAGGCTTCGGTTTACCAGGGCTTTTCTTGACTCCCAAAGTGCCGTAGTGTTTATTTTTATGGCATCTGGGCATTTGTTTTCCCCATTGCCTGTTGCCAGGTGATGCCTGTGATCCTCTTGCCTTAAGGGAAGCTTCAGCACAGCTGCTTCTTGGAAAGGGACCCAGAGGATCTCCAGGCAGCACCTAGCATGCCCCTGAAGGTGTAAAGACAGTGCAATTGATAACTACCTAGAATTCCAGCCATTTTAGCAATTGATATCTATTTATTCTGAATTGTCCTCTGAATCTCTTCTACCTCGCGAAATTGACCACACATCTCCATCTTAGGTGTATCATATTATTGTGCGTTCTTTCCATGCATCTTTACTGCTGCTGTCCATGTATCTTATACCATACGCTAAATAAAATAAATATCTGAACTGGCTGATTGGATTTGGCTAGTCTAGTGAAAAGAAAGGACTAGGGGTGGCATGATAGCAGTGTTCCAATATTTAAGGGGTTGCCACAAAAAGAGGGGGTCAGCCTAGTCTCCAAAGCATCTGAAGGCAAGACAAGAAGCAATGGATGGAAATTAATCAAGGAGAATTAAAGAAAGAAAAAATTCCTGAAAGTTAGAACAATTAATCAGTGGAATGACTTGCCTCCAGAAGTTGCGAATCCTCCAAAACTGGAGGTGTTTAAGAAGAGATTGGACCGCTACTTGTCTGGAATAGTGTAGGGTCTCCTGCTTGAGCAGAGGGTTGGACTAGAACTCCAAGGTTCCTTCCAACTCTATTATTTCTTTGGTTAACGTATAGATATCACAACAAGACATAATATTCTAGCTAATATCAAACAAGGTAGATGAGTGTACCGAATCTAAGAGGGGAAATTTCCCCCTGTGATTTGCTTTGGGCTTAAAATATAAGGGGGGTTGTTTCTACATCAAGCACAATTTTTTGTGTGATGCAGAGGACACGCTGCACCCTCTGGTTTCCTGTGTTGTTTAGCCTTGGCATTCAGCCTTGCCGTAATCAAGGAGCAAACCCTCTCCTTAGCAGCACTATTTTCATCCTCCCCTGGGGGTGGGAGTCGCATTCAGAGAAAAACAGCACAGAATAACCTCCTCCCCGGCATTTCAGTTTGCCACACAATACTGTATAAGCTGGTTTTCAGGATGGGGCATTCTCAAACGAAACCCGACCATTTCTCTTCCCCATCTGCATCTTGAAGTGCGGTACTCCGGAAAAAGATTCAACCACTTAATTGCACTGAAGGTATAACTGTTCCGCAGCCACCCAGGTAAGGCTGGCTCGGCTGGCTGGGATTGTCATTCACTCCATTTAGCCCAACCGTTCGCTGACGGTGAAAGAAAAATTGGTTTCTTTTTTTCCCCAAAGTAGCACGAAACAGTGGCACTAATCTTCTTTCTTTTGATTCCTGTTTTCAAGATGGCATCCGTGACAACACTCGGCAAGACAACCGGCAAGGATATCAGTCTTTTGAGCATTTCAATATTAAACAGGAGAACGAATTGGGTTACGAGCGGGGACCTGTAAGCCAAGATCGATCAGGTAAACATAAGTGTTGGGGGGAAAAAACCCTTCGTTATTTTGTTGACTGGAGAGCATTTCCAGTGGTCGGGTAGGAAGTTTTGAAGTAGCACTGCTAGAATGCCTCACTTGCTTTATGCGTTAAAAAAACCTTTGGAGGTAGGCGACGGAGAGAGATACTTTTTACTGGATAAATGTACCAAAATGTAGTATAGGTAGTCTTCGACTTACAACAGTTCATTTAGTGACCGTTTGATATTACGACAGCGCTGAAAAAAATGGCTTATGACCGTTTTCACACTTAGTAACCATCGCAACATTTCCATGGTCCTGTGATCAAAATTCAGACGCTTGGCAGCTGACTCATTTATGACGGTCGTAAGTCGAGGACTATGTGTAAAAGATCTGCATATGGTTGAATGATAAGACTTCTGTTCGGTTTTTCCCCACAAAGGGAATCGTATTGTTAGCTCATTGTATCATTTTCACTTTGCTGCATTTTCCATAAAGGGAAATGTAATGGATTTTTGTTCGGTTTATTGTGAACCTTTAGCTTCTCCCTTTTTTAAAAAAACCCACAGTCAGGCAAGGAATACATCTTGTTTTCTTTCGGCTCCGCTTGGGATCACTGCCCTAATTGAATATTACACTGTTCCCCTTAGAATTCTCCGCCTGAACATCTCTCTCCTTGTTATCTTGATCGTATCTGCATGTCATTGTAATAATACAATCCGCGGATCTTAAAGAGCAGAAGCAAGGAAAATTGTGGTGGTGGGGAGATTAAATAGATACCTTTGGTTCTGGCACATCAATCCAATGATAATTTCCTCACCAGTTTTATTGCTGATCATCCCTTCCCTGGTTCTTAACCGTTGGCTGGCTCAGAGCCAAGTCATTTGGTAGCGAAATTGAAAAGAGCTTTCTCTTGCAGTTAGGGCAAGGGTTGCTGGCTTTTTCACAATAAACGGCAGCCCTAGTTCCTTTTTCACGCGGATTTCCTTGCCCGCTGAAATGTGCATGTTGTGTTTAAAATGCAGAAATGAAGACGGAAGTAAAGGAAGAGGAGGCCGCTCCCAGCCACAACATATCGGCATCTGGTTACAACGCACCCCCCTCTAACTACAGTTCTTCCGTTTCTGGCTACAATACCTCGGCTTCCTCTTACAATGCTCCCCCCTCTGGGTATAACACCTCAGACTCATATCAGGCCTGGCAGCAGCAGCAGCAGCAGCAGCCACCACAGCAAGGCCATAAGAGGACATTTGACGAGTCCAGGGGGCGCGGATATTATGAATATCGCGAGGATAAAAGGTACGTTCAGACAAGGATTCGGGGCACTTGCATCGTTCATCTAGCTTGTTTTATCTTTTCCAAAACTGCTCCGGAAAGGAACCGAGTCCAAAGATAACCCTTGAGGGCAGGATCTGTTTTGGAAGCATCTGGGTTTCGTCAAAGGCATTCTATTCTCTTCATCTATTTCGCCGTCTTGGCAATGGCGCTTGCTTTTACTAAGCTGTAAAGACTGTAAGCGTGATCAGATGAAAGATTGGGCGTGAAGAGTAGCTGTTTCTTACCTGATCCTTAGCCTTAAGCTTTAAAGTAAAATATATATTTGGCTGAAATGAACACCAGTTTTATAACATCTTTGTAAATGCAGATTCTCATCTGATAAACTTTTTTGTTAAGGCATGCATGCATACGTACGTGTGTGTGTGTGTGTGTGTGTGTGTGTGTGAAGGAGCCGTGGTGGCACAGAGGTTAGAATGCAGCATTGCAGGCTAACTGCCTACAGCCTGGAATTCAATCCTGACCGGCACAAGGTTGACTCAGCCTTCCATCCTTAACAAGGTCGTTAAAATAAGGAGCCAGATTGTTGGGAGCAAGATGTTGACTCTGTAAACCGCTTAGAGAGGGCTGTAAAAGCACTGAAGCGGTATACAAGTCTTAGGTCTGCTATGCATGTATGTATGTATGTATCTGTCCGCCTATCCATCCATCCAGCTATCTATCTCGCCCATCTCGCCAAATGAAACCTTCATAGTATTCCTGAACTACAACACCCAGCATCCTTCCCTTTTGGCCATGTTTCCTAGGGATTCTAGGAGTTGTAGTCCAGACAATTACTGGAAAAATGAAGATTTCCTATCTCTGAGTCACAGACAACAGTAATGGGAAGGCCATTTTTGACTTAGATAGAAGCTCCCAAAAGGTTCCCAGTTTAATCAACACGGTAACAGGGATGGGATTTTTTTCCCTGGAATTAGGCCCTGTGTTTCCTCTCTTGGCCTGCCTTGCAGGCTGCGTCTCTCAGTTTGCCTCAGGCGGGTTTATGGAAGCTCCATTTGCTGCCTCTCTTCCACAGGGCTCGATCTCCTCAGCCGCCTGCAGAAGATGATGAGGACGATTTTGATGAGTCCCTGGTGGCCATCGATACATGTGAGTTACAGAGATTGTGGCATTGTGTTTAACTTCTCTGTATATCTTTATATTTTTTTTACATTTTACTGTAAGCCGCCCGGTGTCCCTCTTTGAGGGAGAAGAGCAGTTCAGAAACGTGGAAAATAAACGTTTGTTGCCCCCAAGATTCCATCTTGCCTGATCTTGCTCGTTTGCAGAGTCAACACATAGCAGAGTTTTTCCCCCTTGGGCTCTGTTCCTGTGTCCTTCAATCATCTCACATCTCTTGAGATGCAGTAAGATGACATCAGCTGAGTTAGAAGGATGCTTGGGTCACAATATTTGAAATTCGGGGAAAGGGGTTGAGGAAAAGTCCTTTAGATTATTGGTTCCCTGCAAGAGGAGAAATTGCAGATCTGGCTCTACTAACAGGAAGGCTTAAATTCAGCTTTTTGCAGTTATTTTAGTTTGGGTCATGAGTGGGCAAACCCACCCTCAAATAGGTGGAAGTTGAAATGTTTTTATTCTTTCTGGTGCAAATTCATTGGAGAAGGCAACGATGCTAGGCAGGGTTAGTGGAAGAAGAAGAAGGGGCAAGCAAAGAACACGCCGGCTCGAAAGCCTCAAATCTGATGCAAAGTTGAACATCCAGCAACTGAAAGAAGCTGTGATTGACAGGGTGGCATGGAGAGCACTGGCCTATAAAGCCACCAAGAATCAGATACAACTGAATGGTTAAATCAACAACCTTCTTTGGGGTTTATACTTGTAGGTGTTTAGGGTTGGTCAGAAAGGGATTTAAATGGTGAAGTAAGTGCCTTAGATATTGGAGAGTTGTAAGGCATTGATTTCTCTCTTAAAAAGTACAAGCCCCCTAAGTGGATTGATTTAATAATCCTGAGTCACGAGACATTTTAGTCTCACACTAAGCCAGCTTATTGTGGCAAGGAAATTATTGAATAGAGGCGTGGTTTGGGTTTTTTTTTAGCTTGCAAAGCAGAAGTGATTTTTCCCCCCAGTAAGAGTTCTCCATTCCTATTCCATTTCAGTCCTGGCTGCTTTAATACAGCTATTTACATGCAGCAATTTTGATACGAGAAACGAGAGGAGTTAGCTAATTCTTGTTGCATATTATCCTAGTGTTAATACCACTTTATAATGCCTTGGTAAGGCCACACTTGGAATACTGCATTCAGTTTTGGTCGCCACAATGCAAAAAGGATGTTGAGACTGGAAAGAGTGCAGAGAAGAGCAACAAAGATGATTAGGGGACTGGAGGCTAAAACATATGAAGAACGGTTGCAGGTACTGGGCATGGCTAGTTTAATGAAAAGAAGGACTAGGGGAGATATGATAGCAGTGTTCCAATATCTCAGGGGCCGCCACAAACAAGAGGGAGTGAAGCTATTCTCCAAAGCACCTGAAGGCAGGACAAGAAGCAATGGGTGGAAACCGATCAAGGAGAGAATCAACTTTGAACTAAGGAGAAATTTCCTGACAGTTAGAACAATTAATCAGTGGAATAACTTGCCACCAGAAGTTGTGAATGCGCCAACACTGAAAGTTTTTAAGAAGATGTTGGATAACCATTTGTCTGAAGTAGTGTAGGGTTTCCTGCCTAAGCAGGGGGTTGGACTAGAAGACCTCCAAGGTCCCTTCCAACTCTGTTATTCTATTCTATTCTATTCTATTCTATTCTATTCTATTCTATTCTAGCTTAATATCAGGAGAGTCATTTTCCCTCAAAGCCTCACCTTAATATGTTGCTGTGATCTGTACTGGTGAGACCGAGTAGATTATTCCGGGGTCTCCCCCCTTTAGTTATGAATGTTGGAGATCTTCTTTTAATTTTTATATCTTTTTAATTGTTATATGTTTTTTATTGTAATGGATTTGACATGCTGTGAGCCGCCCAGAGTCCCCCGGGAGTTGGGTGTCATACAAATCTATTAAATTAAATTAAATTAAATTAAATTTTAGCCCTCAGGTGCCTCTACTATCCATCTCCTTTGGTTTTCAATGACGATGATGTTCGCTTTGCTCTTCAGATAATTGTGATCTCCATTTCAAAGTTGCCCGCGATCGATATAGCGGATACCCTCTGACCATCGAAGGATTTGCTTACCTCTGGTCAGGCGCACGAGCGACGTACGGGGTGCGGCGTGGAAGGGTGTGCTATGAAATGAAGGTGAGGGAATGTGCCTCCTCCCTGTGGAAATGCAGAGATTATATGAAAAGGAGCATTGCTAACATGGCTACGTTATATACAGGCAAATGTGTGAGCTGAGGAGTCTGTTGGTATTTGGGGCCAGGATAGAGGGAGGTTATGGCGTAGCTGTGGCAGTTGTATAAGTTATTCCTTAATTTTTGGTATTTTCTGGGAGGGACAAAATTAGTGAAATCCCGAGGGTTCACATATGCTCAGGGACAGTTAAAATTCCCATTTCTTGGAATTCAGCCTGGGTTCAAATGTTTTGCTCGTTCACATGAAACTTCCTTGTAGTTCCACACTCCCTAGCCACCTGCCTTTATTTACCAGGCCGTAAGAATGCAAGTAAGAACCAACAATTGTGACCCAGTTTCTCATAACAACAAACAGGGATAGCCCTTTTCCTCTTTATTGCTTCATTTTATTATTGTAATGTTAGCGGTTGCATTACGGCAGAGCAAAGGTTATCTTTTACATTTATTTGCTGATGATATGATTACAACCCTTGCTAATGAAAAACATAGCCCATTAAATTAAAGAAGAATTCACTTGAGGTTTTGGCTTAACAGCCAGCTTTTTTTTAAAAAAAAAATCTACAATAGCTTGAATTCATATCCTGTCGTATAAAAAAAATTGTATCCAGTATTTTAGAAATTCCTCTTGAACATAAAACCTTTAAATATCTAGGAATTAATGAAGATGGTAATAATTGTTCTTGAATAATTTCTTTAATCAGCCCTTGTTCTTTTAATGTTGGCCGTCTTGTAATAAACAGTGCTTTCTTTTTGTCTTCAGATCAACGAAGAGATCTCCGTCAAACACCTTCCTTCCACTGAACCAGATCCTCATGTAGTGCGTATCGGCTGGTCACTGGATTCATGCAGCACTCAGTTAGGTGAGTAGTTTTAATTGCTGCATCTCGGGAGGGCTCAGGGGACGTTTCATTTATTTATTTCACATTTCACCTTTATTATTTTTATAAAACAACTCAAGCTGGCGAAGATATCTAATATGCTTTTTTCTCCCTATTTGCTGCACAGCATCAACCGTGCGAGATCAGTTGGGCTGAGAGAGAATGTCTGGCTCATAGTCTCCCAGCCGGCTTTCATGCCTAAACCAGGACTAAAATTCACAATCTCCTGGTGATTTACCCAGAGTCACCTAGCTGGCTTTCATGCCTAAGGTGGAACTAGAACTCATTGTCTCCTGGTGATTTACCTAGAGTCACGCAGCCGGCTTTCATGCTATGCTGGGCTGTCTTTTAAGTGTCTTTAGTCTAAACAGGAGCTTTTGAATTAGGCAACTTCCCTGCGTAAATAAAACCACACTGGGGATATTAAGAGTGCTCTGCCCCACTAATGCCACCTGGTCTCCCATGGCACGGCTGCTCAGATCTCTGCAATTATCACTCCCGTTAGGTGAAGAGGCTTACTCCTACGGCTACGGAGGCACCGCGAAGAAATCCACTAATTGCAAGTTTGAAAACTACGGTGAGACCTTTACCGAGAACGACGTCATCACTTGTCTCGTGGTGAGTGCAGCCTGTGGTGTTTCAGAAGCTTCCCCCTCTAAGGCGCTCAGCGGTTAAGATGCCGGACTTGTCCGCTGGAAAGGCGGCAGCCCAGGTTCGAGACCCAAGTGCTGCTGTGTGACGGGGGGAGCTCCCGCTACTCGCTCCAGCTCCTGCCCACCCAGCAGTTTGAAAGAACGCAAATGCGAGTAAATAAATAATAGGTACCATTTCGGTGGGAAGGTAACAGTGCTCCGTGTTTCGCTGCATGGTCTATGCTCCAGCATGGTGTCATGCTGTCCACATGACTGCAGAAACCTCTTCAATGGCCTAGAGCAGGGGTCTCCAACCTTGGCAACTTAAAGCCTGGCGGGCTTCAACTCCCAGAATTCCCCAGCCAGCAAAGCTGGCTGGGGAATTCTGGGAGTTGAAGTCCACCAGGCTTTAAGTTGCCAAGGTTGGAGACTTCTGGCCTAGAGAAGATGAGCAACACCTCTGAATGTTGGGTACGACTAGTGGAGTAAAACCTGTGGGGTCTCCTTTACCTTCCCTTCTCCGAGTGGGAAAAGGGAAGACCGGAAGCTTCTGCCGGCCTCCCATTTCCTGCTTCTAGATTGATTGACGGTTCCTCCCTCTTCTCAGGACTTCGAGTGCGGCGACGACGTTGAAATGTCCTTCATGAAGAATGGGAAGTGGCTAGGGATGGCCTATCGACTACGGAAGGAGAATTTGGGAGGGCAGGCCCTGTTCCCTCATGTCCTGGCGAAGAACTGCGCCATCGAGTTCAACTTCGGCCAAAGGGAAGACACCTTCTTTCCAATTCCACCAGGATTCACCTTCATACAGCACCTCCCCCTGTCCGAGCGAGTTCGGGGCACAATTGGACCAAAGAGCAAAAGGGAATGTGAAGTAGGTTCCCCCTCCCCAAATGTGAATCCAGACATGGCATGCTCTGGAGTTCAGTTGCCAGGGTCCTTTGCCAGTTGGTGGTTGAGTGGACCAGGATGCAGACAAGAGCAGTCCCCTCACCCTCCCAAAATAGTATTGTATCAACTGGGTTTAAAACCATGCCTTGAACTGCTTACAAAGAATTCAGAGGTTAACGCTCATACTCCCGATTTATCAGCAGTGAAAAGGGCCAATCAGAGACATAGATTCAAACACAGTTGTTCTGTCCCCAGTTAGGAATGTAACAAAAACACACCTTTTGAGCGAACTTAGTTTAATTAATGAACCACTGTTAATAACTGGCTTAGCAGTGGCGAAACACACAAATCAAAAGAAGCAATCCTTGTTTGCAGAAAGTCAGCTGCTAATTAGTATTCATTAGCAGCTGGTGTAAGTTCAGTCAGTCTTAGTTCAAAACAAGACAATTAGTTCTGGTTATCTCACGTAATGTCCAAAGGCTTGGCAAAATGCCCAGGAGTCTTTCTTGATTAGAAATCCAAAGCAGGAATTCACCAATCAATGCACAACAGATACTGGAGTCTGAACTATTGTTTCCTGCAGCTTGTCAGCTGCCTCTGATGTCCTTAAGTAGACTAGGGGAGTGGCCAATTAGCCCCAAGTCTTACTCCCGAGGAGACCTCCTCCGAAGTAACCATTCCTGCCTCTTGGCAGCCCTGCATGCTCTTTCATTCAGAGGAGGAGAAGCCCCTCCTTCCTCATCACTGCCAAGAGGTGCTGGAGGTTCCGAAGGCCCTGGCTGAACCTCAGTCTCTGGCACCGAGTCCTCGCCAGCCTCCTCACTGTCCGACTCGGGTGCCAGCTGCGCAGGCCGCTGACGGGCCACAACAGTGACCAAGATGGTTGTCACTGATTGGATGTTAGACCGATAAAACTACCCAGATAGTCCTCGATTTAGGACCACAATTGAGCCCAAACTTTCTGCTGCCAAACAGCTGTTCGGTGAATTTTGCCCCCATTTTACCACCTTGGCCACAGTTGTGAAGTGAATCCCTGAAGTTGTTAAGTCAATCACACGGTCGTTGAACGAATCTGGCTCCCCCGTTGATTTTGCCTGCCAGAAAAGTCGCAAAAGGGGATGAGGTGACCCCCGGGGACACTGCAACCGTCATAAACAGGAGCCGGTTGCTAAGCTGCTGAATTTTGATCACGTGACCGTGGGGATGCCGCAACGGTCATAAGTGTGAAAAACAGTCAGGAGTCAAAAAAATTTCAGTCCCACCGTAACTTTGAATGGTCACTAAACGAACTCTTGTAAGTTGTGGACTCCCTGTATCTGTTTAAAAAAAACATAAGGGTTTCTATGCCTCCGAGGCTAGGAAATGCCTATAATCTTATATTTCTATGTCTGGAATGGATTGTCCTTAGACCATCAATAGAGGAAAGCTACTGTTTTCCTCGCTTGATTTGCAAAGGAGATTTGATTTGGGGGTTGCGTTACTGGCCTGCAGCAGATGTTAAAACCACACCCTGTGTTTCAGATCTTGATGATGGTGGGGTTGCCTGCCGCTGGGAAGACTACGTGGGCCATTAAGCATGCCGCAGCCAATCCAGCCAAGAAGTATAATATTTTGGGAACAAACGCCATTATGGACAAAATGAGGGTAAGCTTTGGAGGCAGAGGACGCCGGTTTCTCCCATCTGCTGCCTCATTTGTGGTGGCCCCCTGTCGCTTCCTTGCCTGTCAAAAGACAGCTCACTGTCTTTTTCAAAATGATTTTTCTGGCCAGTCCCTTGCAGAAAAGCCTTTCTTTTATAGCCGGTGGATTTTCTATAAAGGTAAAGGAATCCCTGCAGATTCTATTCCACTAGTCATTGCCGACTCTAAGGGGTGGTGCTCATCTCCATTTCAAGGCCATTGAGCCAGCGCTGAAGAAATTTCCGGGGTCATGTGGCCAGCATGACGTCGCGAAACGTTGTTACCTTCCCGCCAAAGTGGTACCTATTTATCTACATGCATTTGCACGCTTTCGAACTGCTAGGTTGGCTGGAGCAAGAGCGGGAGCTCGTTGCATGGTTCATGTGATCCCAAATTATCTTTCTAGAACAGGGCTGTCATACTCAAGGGTGCTTAGATCTGGCCTGCGGGGCTGCCCTGGAAACAGCAAAGGACCGGCCCGCGGTGACTGCCAGCGAAAACGGAGTTCCGGAGGGCCATGCACAGCCCTCCCGGGCTCTGTTTCCGCTGGCAGAGAGTTGCAGGAAGTTGTCACAACCGAAAACGGAGCTCAGGAGCCCATTTTTGCTGGCAGAGTGCTTGGGCCGCCACAGGCGCCCCTGACACGAGTGACGTTGAGCTGGCCACACCCACCCTGGCCCCGCAGAGTAAAACGCGGCCCTCAATGAAATCTGGTTTGAGACCCCTGTTCTAGAATAATGAAAAATTCCTAGTTCTCCAGATTGTTCCGTTTACATCCGTGTGTGTGTGAGAGAGAGAGAGAGAAAGAGAGAAAGAGAGAGAGAGAGACTATTACAGATTAGCTTTATTTTTCTTTTAATCTTTTGCTCAAAGTCTGGGTCACGACCGGCTTTTCGAGTTCTCAATCCAAGTGAGTGGATTGCAGTTCCCAGAATTTCTGGTCAGCCCTTAATTAATTGGGACTCCAGGGGGCTCCAGTCCCAAAATATCTGCATAGTGGCAGGTTGGAGAAGACTGCAGTGTCCTACTTGAGAATTGACTGTGAAATTGCTGCCTTGCAGGGATACAAGAAGCTCCCGGTTTCAAGGGAGAATAACAGACTGGGAAGGGACCTTGGAGGTCTTCTAGTCCAGTCGCCTGCTCAAGCAGGAGTCCCTATCCCAGGGGTATCCAACCTTGGCAACTTTAAAACCTGTGGACTTCAACTCCCAGAATTCCCCAGCCAGCCATGTTTTAAAGTTGCCGAGGTTGGACATCCTTGCCATACGCTTCTAGAAAAGTCACGTTATTCTCTGGTAGTCAAATATTTGAAAGCATCTTTTCCGATTAACACATTTTATTAAAAGGCATCGGCCTTTACGAGCTTCAGTTGATGCCTCTTAGTAACAATTTGGTAATTGGAAAAGGTGCTATCAAACACATTATCAGCATTTACTTAATGTTGCTAAATAACTTAATTGCAAAAAAATGTTGAAAAATCAGGTGTGGCGACTTGACGCCTCAACTTACGACCACAATAACAACTGTAATTCCAGGCTCAATTACAGTCTTAAGTGTATATTATTCTGATCGTCTCCTTTTCATGACTCCTGTGTGAATCGCCCTGGGACCCCCCTCCCCTTCAGACCCAATGCCAGGAGCAAGACCTACTTCAGGCCAGCTATAGGGGGCGCTCTTGCTGTGGCCTCCCCCCCTCCCCCCAGCTGCCCTCACCACCCTGCCTTTTCTCAGGTAATGGGACTCCGACGGCAGCGCAATTACGCCGGCCGCTGGGACGTTCTCATCCAGCAAGCGACACAGTGCCTGAACCGCCTAATCCAGATTGCAGCACGGAAGAAGCGGAATTATATCCTGGATCAGGTATGAGACTCCTTCTTTTACTTCACGGGGTCAGTTGGGAGGGGGTCTGTGGCCAGGTGTGCCAGCCAGAGTAGGTGGAAATGTGCTCTATTCCCCCCCCCAATTTTTATTTATTTATTTTTCATTTTTACTATTATGTATTTATTCATTTATTAAATTTATATAGCCGCTCAACCCTGTCACGGTGTGAATATTGTCAGTTATATGTCTATGCAGGGTGATGCACCCCTATCCTAATATTATGGTATATTCCAATACAAGCAGACACGTGATATGATGTCTACGCATGTGTGCATTCCTAAGCCACCGTTAATTTTTTCCTTCTGACTTGGCTCTTGACCTGAACGGTCGTGTTTCTTAGCAAAGATGTAATTATTCAGGATTTATTGTTTTTGTACTGAAATAAATATTTTCTATTATACTTTTAATCTCGGCTTTATTTCTAACTGTCTGAATTCCATGTAAAGATCAAAATCGCCTCTATGAGATTTTATTCTCATCCTTAACAAACCCACCCATAGGTGACTGTTGGCAGCCTCCCTGCCTCTTTCCTCCACTCAAGAGTCCAGAGTTGGTCTTTTTAAACCTCCTGCTAGTTAACTCTGGTGCTTGGATGGCTCTAATACGCAAACAGTGCATTTAAATGAATGCGCTCTGGATGCCCTGTTGCTTCATTTCCCACTCCTAAGGCACAAGGCACTTGCCTCTGAGCAAAGCCTCCGCTGCCCTATTGGCCTGGCCTTTGAGGGGGGTTTCATTTGAATTGCCAAAAGGGACGTTGCTGTCATGTCTTGCTGTTTTTCCTCTTTTAAAAAAATGAGAGGCTCTCTTCAAGGTTGCTTTGTTGTCAGGGATAACTCTCATCCATTTCTCTATCCATGGGGAGGGAGGAATAGGGGAGGGAACAGGAAGCCAGAGTTTCTCTCTTTGAAGTCCTTCCATTGTGGGGCGTTGGGAGCATTAAAGTGCTAAATAACCAGGTATTTTATTTTTATTTTTTAAAAAACCCTCTTCTTTGTTATCATTGCTAGACAAATGTTTATGGATCGGCCCAGAGGCGAAAAATGCGTCCTTTTGAAGGTTTTCAACGCAAAGCCATTGTAATTTGTCCCACGGACGACGATTTAAAAGATCGAACAATAAAGCGCACGGATGAAGAGGGGAAGGATGTGCCCGATCACGCAGTGTTAGAAATGAAAGGTAGGATGTCAGAAAGAGGAAAACCAAACCTCGCATTCATGGCACATATCATCATCTTCATTTAACGACCCCATAATCCCTTGCGGGGTGGAGTCTGAATGGCAACTGAATGGAGCTAGCAGAGTGTTTTAATGGCCGGATGCCCTTCCTGTTGCCAGTGCGGTGTTTTGTTCAGCAGATTTATTTATTTATTTATTATTTGTATTTATATGCCGCTCAACTCCACAGTATATTCTCATTGTGCCCAGAGAGAGAAATATCTGCCTCTACCTGGGATCGAACTCACAGCCTCCTGATTATGAGGCGAGAGCTCCACCTCTAGGCCACCACACCATTCTCATTCATGGCACATAGGAGAAGGAGAAAATCCACCCTGACTGTGTGGGTGTAGTTTAAGGACTTTAAAAGGGACCCTTCAGATGTTTCTAGATCTCTCTTTGTTTTCCTCCTCTTCTCTCTGCAATATCTTAAGCTCCCGCCCGCTCCCATGTCTACGATGCTTTACGTCTGCAGTTGTCTTGGTTTATTTTTACTTTATTTATTTGAATCCTGCCTTTGTTATTTTTATAAATAAGGCAATGAACATATCCAATGCACCTTATTTTCCCCATAACAACAACCCCGTGAGATGAGTTGGGCTGAGAGAGAGGGACTGGCCCAAAGTTACCCAATCATTGAGGCGGGACTAGAATTCAGCGTCTCCTGGTGATTGGCCTGCCACCGTGACCCACCCCGCCGCCGTGCCCGCCGCCATTTGGGTTCTTTTACCCTCTGCGCATGCACAAAGCGTTCTGCGCATGCGCAGAGGGTAAAAGAACCCAAATGGCAGCATCCGGGCGAAGTCTCCCGACCCCTGTGAAAGGGTCATTCGACCCCCAAAGGGGTCCCGACCCCCAGGTTGAGAACCACTGGCTTAAAGTCACCCAGCCGGCTTTCATGGCTAAGGCGGGACTAGAACTCATCGTCTCCTGGTGATTGGCCCAAAGTCAGCCAGCAGGCTTCCTAGCCTGATGCCTTAACCTCTTTTAAAAGTTTGAAAGTCCCACCCTTACAACTGACTGCTGGGAACCTGTAGCAGAGGCTTTCTCTGGGGCAGGGGGAGCTCTGCCCCACGTAGTCCCACCCCTTGTGACTCAGCCTGTCCCCATCCCACCCCGGTTCGTGCTGCCTGACGAGCATCTCGGTTTCCTTTCCCGGCAGCCAACTTTGCCCTGCCGGAAGCCGGCGATTTCCTCAACTCGGTGGTTTACGTCGAGATGCAGCGGGACGAGGCGGAGAAGCTGGTGAGGCAGTACAACGACGAAGGCAAGAAAGCCGGCCCGCCCCCCGAAAAGCGGTTCGACAGCTGGGGCGGCGGAGGGGGCGGCGGCGGCGGTTTCCGTGGCCGAGGCGGCGGCGGCGGAGGGTTTCAGCGCTTTGACAATCGAGGCCCATCAATGGGCAGTCGGGGCGGCTTCCAGAACCGCGGCGGTGGAGGAGGAGGAGGAGGAGGCGGCTACAGAGGCAGTGGCGGAGGAATTGGAGTTGGCAGCGGTGGCGGAAGTGGAGGTAAGGCTGGTCTAATGGCCTCGATGAGATGAGAAGGTTGGTTGCCTCAATTCTACGTCCTTGATTTACGGCTGGTCACTTAGCAACCATTGGACGTTCCAGTAGACCTACCTGGGACTCACATATGTGGTGTTTCAAAGTTCTGATGGTCTCCCCATCCATACAATATTTCAATGTAGCTTGACTAGAACTCACCGTCCCCTGTGATTGGCCCAGAGACACCCATGTTTTCATACCTAAGGTGGGACTAGAACTCACCGTCTCCTCATGATCGGGCCAAAATCACCCAATTGGCTTTCATGCCTAAGGCAGTACTAGAATTCACAATTTCTTGATGATTAGCCCAAAGTCACCCAGTGACTTTCATGGCAAAGGTGGGGCTACAACTGACCATATCCTGCTTTCTAGCCCAGCACCTTAACCACTACACCAGTGATGGTTAACCTTTTTGGTGCCAAGTGCCCAAAGCACCAGTCGCCAAAATGCAATGTGAGCGCCCTCTGTGCATGCACCCCGCCCTGCGCACGTTCCCTGCACATGTGCCCCCCACGCATACACCCCGGCCCCCATTTTGGCTTCCAGGTTGGTGCAGCAGGAGGCTTTTCAGGCCCAAAACGGGGTGTGGGGGGATCACTATCTTGACAGTTTCTCCCCCCTGTGCGATCTAGCTTTCTCCTCCATTCCTGCCATGGAGGGTGGAACCTGCAGAGATCGGGGAAGGCACGGGCAACAGAAATGCAGGAGAAAGCTAGGACACGCTGGGGGGAAAACTGCAGAGATTGGGGAAGGCCCCGCCCCTGTGCATGCGCGGCAGAGACCCGAAGACCAGCTGGCCGGCGGGAGGCGTGCGTGCATGCGTGGTGGAGCTGGACTGGCGTGACGGCTGGCGTGCCCACAGAGAGGGCTCTGCATGCCACACGTTCCCCATCACGCCACTAGACCAAACTGGCTCTTTAGTGGAAGCTCATAATTGGTTTTCCCATTCAGGCTTCAACCGAGGCGGCTACAACCAAACCCGCTGGGGGAGTGGAAACCGAGACAACAATAACAACAGCCGAGGCAGCTACAACCAGAACAACCAACAGCAGAGCAGCTACAGCCCGGCACGTGACCAGAATCCTTACAAGAGCAGTAGCATGGCTCCGGCTCCGGCTCCGGCTCCTCCTCCTCCTCCAGCCCTGGGCCCTGCCACCAACCCTCCTCCGGTGTCGTACAATCAAGGACCACAGGTAGGGTGGTGCGCCCAGGGTTCGACTCGAGATTCTGTTTGGGGAAATGCCGAAACCCCTTCAAGCGGGTGGGTGGGGGAATTGAGGGATGAATCTGGGAATGATCAGGGCAGCTGAGAAGGCATCCAGTGACATGCCTGGATAAGGAAAGTTGAGGAATAGCCAGACAGGTGAGCATCATATTTGACATTCTTTATACCTAGAGTAGGACACCTTTAAAGGCCTGGTGCTCCATTAGCCCTTGGCATGTCGATAAGTTACAAATTCATTTATATCCCGCCTTTATTATTTTTACAAACTACTCAAGGCTGGGAATGTATTCAAAACACATTCCTTTCATTTTCTCCACAACAACAACCCTTTGAGGTGGGTTGGGCTGAGACAGAGTAGTTGACCCTAAGTCATAGGGTGCCCAGATGTCCTGATTTTATCAGGATTGTCCTGATTTTTAGAAGCTTGTCCTGATTCTGAAAATGTCCTGATTTTGTCCTGAAATTCGAGTTCCCGTCCTGATTTGTCCTGAACTTTTGTAAAATTTTAGGATAATCAAGATGAACGTTAAATGAAAGTACGTTTGCACTACTTGTGTTTTTAGTTCAATCGCTTCATTTTCAGACAGATTCTCTTAAGTATTGTTACGGAAGATTTTGTGTGCATTTTTAGTGTGAAATATTTTAATGCTTTCTTTCAGGGTTGTGATAAATTATTTAAAATACTGTAAATGTTTTCTTAGTTTAAAGTGAGCGGTCGTGTAATAAAATTGTGGTTTTATTTTATTTCCTTTCGCCCCCGAGGCACCTGAGGAGCCTGCAAAGCCAGCTTGGGGGAGGGGCGCCCCAGCCATTTCTAGACATTGTGGTACAAAACTTCACAATGAAAATTCAAAATCCAAGAAGTCAACTGCTGAAATAGGACAGTTTTTTGTCAGTAAAAATGCGCCGGTATCTAAGAAGACGTCAGCTGCGGAAGCAGTTCTAGCATATCACACGGCCATTCATTCGCTTTCATTCAGAAGTAATGAATGTACTAACAACTTTTTGACAACAATCTTTCCAGATTCTGAAATAGCCAAAAAGTTTTCATCATCCTACACAAAGTCACAGGCTATAATTTGCAACATCTTAGCGCCAAATTCAGTAAAAGAACTACTTAACGAATTAGGAGATGGCTATTATTCTATTGCTACAGATGCTTCCAACCATAAAGAAATAAAAAAATTTCCGATTTATTATTTGATATTTTTCAGTGGATGGTTTGGCTGTAAAACTGTTAGATTTTGCTAATTTACCGGGTGAAACATCTGACATTATATTCGGATATTTAAAAAGTTGTTTGCAAAATAACAATCTTGATCCGGCAAAATTAGTAGCCTTCAGTGCAGACAATGCTAATGTGAATTTCGCCGGTGCTAGTCAACAAGGGCAGAATAACGTTTTCGCCAAACTAAAAACCTTGAATTCTAAATTAATTGCTGTTGGTTGCCCGGCGCATATATGCCACAATGCGGCAAAAAAAGCATGTGAAAGATTATCACTGGATGTAGAAATGCTGTTGTTCAAAATTTTAAACTATTTCAATGGGTCTACTCTGCGGAATGAGAAGTTCAAGGAATTTTGTGAATTCGTTGAAATTGAATATGTGACTTTCCCAACACATTCACATACTAGGTGGCTGAGCATGCTACCACTTATTGAACGCATTTTGCAACTATGGGCAGCATTAAAATCTCTTGCCTTATCCTCTGCCGATGTTCCAAAAGTTTTGGAAAATTTATTTAGCAACGATTCAAGCGAAATTTATTTCTTGTTTCTTCAAAGCGTCTTACAATTATTCCAGCAGACTATATTGACCCTGGAAAAGAAAGATCTACTTCTACCAGAAATGATAGATGCCATGACTACTTTTCAACAAAAGATGCAAAAACGACTTCAGCAAAACTTTTTTGGTGCCATTACAGCTTCTAAGCTACTAGGTTTAGATGATCCGGATTTGGCCAATCAACTTAAAGGCAAATTCATTGACTTTTATACAACAGCTATTAATTATATTAATAAGTGGTTCAGCTTGGACAATTATCCTTGCTCAACTGATTGGCTGATGTTAAAAGCTAGTATTAAATATGATGAAGTTCAGAAGTAAGCTGAATATTTATTGCCAGATATTGCCATGAAAGATTCATTGTTTGATGAAACTAGCGAGTTGAACTCGTTGCTAGAAGCCTCTTCAGACGAATTTAATAATTTGCTGATTGATAAAAAATGGTCCACTTTGTTTCGAAGCAACAAATTCTTTGATCTGAAAATTCTAGTTAGCATAATTTTTTCAATTCCTACGTCAAACGTGGCTGTGGAAAGAGTATTTTCCCTGTGCAAGAAGCAGTGGACAGACGATAGAAATCGATTGGATGTTAAAACCATAAAATGCTTGCTTCAAATTAAAATAAATCATTCTTCATCGTGTGGCAAAATGTATAAAAAGATTTTGGGCGATGAAAATTTGCTGAATAAGATATCTAATAGTAAATACGTGTAAATATGATGTTTTATTGGCTTTGTTGGAGTAATAAACGTTATCTTGAGAAGTGCTATTTTTTAAAAACTGTCCTGATTCTGGATCAAAGGTATCTGGGCACCCTACTAAGTCATTATCTGCCTTTCATGCCTAAGGTGGGACTAGAACTCACAGCCTCTGGCTTTCCAGCCTGGTGCCTTAACCACTAGACCAAAGTGCAGGTTTTGAATGTTCCTTTGGGCAAAAATGGATGTCAGCGAGGAGAGTTTGATTTTGTTCTTGCAAATCGTCCCTACAATCTTCAGCTTGCAGCATTAGGCATTTGAGGGGCCCACTTGTTCTGACCTAGGCTTTACAGACTCCTTGTCCCAACAAAACCCCTTTTTATTAAGCTAATGTGAATTCCTCTCATTCACATCCAGCGAAGTCCTGGCAAACAGTCTTTGAAAGGTGAATTTACAACCACAGACCTTATCAGGCTTGGAGAGCTGCCAGGCCGATATCTTCCAAACGCAATGCTGTACAAGAAAATACTTGGCAAGGAGTCTCTGAGAGTCACAAACAGATCGTCACACTAATGAAATGAACTAGCTGTCTCCTGCAAACTCCCCTCCTCTTCGCTCCTCTTTATCCCCTATGAGAGGGGCCAGTCACCGTCCACCTGTGCCTTTACTCTCGAGTCGGCCCTTGTTCCTTAATTGTTCCCTTCTCCTGGCAGCTCTGCGCATGCGTACATCGGGAACAGGCTCCAGCTGTTCTTCAGTCCCCACTTATCTCCGACTCTGGAGGTAGCTGGTAACTGTCGGAGGGCCCTGGCCCCATCTCTGCCTCCGACGCAGAGCACCCAGACTCCAGGACTGGCCCATGTTCCTCCCCAACCTCTTCACTGCCAGAGTCTGCCGCCAGCTCTGCTGGCCGCTGGCGGGCCACAACACCACTAAATGGAATTTAGAGAGCCTGTGTCTCAGCTTAGAGAACCAACTGTGACTTTGTCGTCCACAGCAAACCTACAGCCAGCCCTACAGCCCCCCTTCCAGCTACAGCCAAGGGGGCTACACTGCTCCCAGCTACAACTACGGAAGTTACGGCAGTTACAGCCAAAGTTACACCCAGCCTCCTCCTCCTGCACCTGCACCTGCCCCAACCCCACCAGCCTACAGTCAGCCCAGCTACAACCAGTACCAACAGGTAAGTGTGGAAAAGCAAGACTACCCTGGTGCATTAAAAGGACACCGTGGGGCCACCCCATGTATCACAGGGCCCTGGGGTCATGCAGTTGCCATTTGTGATCTTAGCTGGCTTCCGACAGGCAATGTCAGTGGGGGAAGTCGACTTCACAGCAACCATGTGATTCAGTTAACAACTGCTGTGATTCGCTTAGTCGCCATGCCCTGAAAGGGTCATAAGATCGGCTATGACTCACTTAGCAATCGCCTTGCTTAGCCACGGAAATTCTTAATCCCAATTGTGGCCATAAGTCAAGGACTACTTGTAGTGGGGTACAAAAATGGAGCAGTGGTTCCATCTTCCTCCAGATTGATAGTTTAATGCAGCCATATCCAACCGTGACAGCTTTTTAAGACTTGTGGACTTCAACTCCCAGAATTCCCCAGCCAGCTATGGCTGGCTAGGGAATTCTGGGAGTTGAAAATCCACAAGTCTTAAAAGTTGTCACGGTTGGACACCTGGTGAGCTGCATGCAACAAAATTTCATTTTAATGTATGCCGATTAGTCTACATTCAAAGTGACAAACTTATTCTAAGTCTTAAGTTTTTGTGAAGAGGGACCTTGGCGGGGAGGAAACAAGCCTGACATAATCTGAGATGAGCTAGCAGATGGAAATGAAGTGTGGGGTTTTTGGGTGGGAGATACTACCTGTCCAACTGATCAATTTTCTCCTTTTTCCCACAGTACGCCCAACAATGGAATCAATACTATCAAAACCAGAGTCAGTGGCCTGCGTACTACGGCAACTACGACTACGGGAGCTACACAGGCACCTCACAGGGAGGCTCAAGCACGCAGTGATAGTTCGGGAGGGTGTTGTTCCCACATCTCTCCCCCCCAGGGGAAAAGGAACAGCACATTCTTAACAGTGACAGGCATTTCTGAATCTTGAGAGAAATCCAGAAGAGGGAAGCTGGGTATTTCCACCCGGTTTCTCTCTCTATATAGAGTTCTTGAGGATGGTTGGGTTTTTACTTGTACAGCTAGGCATGTTATGTCCTTTCTACCATCCTTCATGAGGAAAGTTACATGGTTCCTTGTCTCTCCTTGTTGAAGATCATTTTAGCTCCCCCTCCCCCTTTTTCTTTTAAGATTTGTTTTATTCCGTAAGAAGCTAGGGTCTTCTTCAGCATTCATAAAATTGTACTTCTTTTTTTTTCCTGTTTAGGCCAGGACCCATCCAGGTATCTAAACTTCCTACAGTAGTTGGGGGGCAGCATTGGAAGGGGCTCCCGTAGGATTTACCGCCATCCTCTCCAGGGGTGTCCGCAGGGGGTAGTCCAATTAAGAGAAGAGAGTGGTCACAGTGCACATTTTTTTAAAAAAGGATTTGGGTCATGTTGTGGCCACCCTGTTTGTGGATCGCATCCTGCTGACTTCCCCCACCCCAAAATTCTCCCCTTTTCACTCCACCTCCACCCAATCTGCTAGTGACCATAAATTCCACACCTTTTGGAAACTTCTTGCAGTTTGGTGTCACCTGTCTTTGAGGTGTTTTTATCTTTCTTTTTCTTTTTTGCTTTTCTTTTTGCTTTTCTTTTCTTTTTTTTTTTTTTTTTTTTGCAAATAACCATTAAAACCGTAGCGGAGGAGAAATGGCTATCTTACAGTAATTATGATTTTTTTTAAAAAAAGAAATATTTTTTTCTGTAACTTTTTACTGTGGGTCAGTAGCTGTTAATATTTTCATCAAGATAACAATTCTGTTAGTTCAGTACAGGAGAGGATTTTCAAAAAAAAAAAGAGGAGAGAATCATCTTAAATGTGTAACTTTTTATACGACGTTTCAGTTTCTGTAACTCTGAACATGCTTTGTGTTGAGTTGAATTGTAACAGCTTTTTGTATTTGGAGAAAAAGAATGAATATTGAACTTTAAACTGCCTGCGTGTTTCTATCTGTACCCGCGCATTGTAGCATTTAAAAATTTGTTGATGCTCTTCTTCAGTCGCTAAGTTGTGTCTGACTCTTCACAACCCCATGTTCCTTGAATTGCGTTGATGACCAAAGTACTGGTGGCCAAAGTCTTTGCGCTTCAGCTTCAGTATCTGTCCTTCCAAACAAAGAATGAAAAAAAAGAAGGAGCCTGGTGGGTGGATGGGGAATTCTGGGAGGTGGAAGTCTTAAATGTCTATGGAGATTGTCCCAAAGGTGCTTTTTCAGGAGGCAACCGGACTTTCTTGTTGTTTTTTTCTTTTGAAGACATTTTGCTTCTCATCCAAGAAGAAAAGAATGAGAAGCGAAACGTCTTCAAAAGAAAAAAAAGGAAGACCAGTTGCCTCCTGAAAGAAGCACCTTTGGGACAACCATGGCCTGGATGACTGAGAATCTCTACAGTCTATGGAGATTATTAATAATCCAGGTCATGGTTGTCCCAAAGTTGCTTTTTCCAAAAGGCAACTCTTCCGTCTTGGGTTTTTTCCCCTCTTTGAAAACGTTTTGCTTCTCATCCAAGAAGCTTCTTCAGTTCTGTCTCAGAACTGAAGAAGCTTCTTGGATGAGAAGCGAAAGGTTTTCAAGGAAAAAAAAAACAAAAGTCCAGTTGGCTTTTTGGAAGAGCACCTTTGGACACATCTTAAAGTTGCCAAGGTTGAACACTCCTGTTATTAGGTGACTTTACAAGACTTAACTTTTGGCCTCTGCACACATCAGCAGCTGGATGGATGTACTTCTGGCCTTCGAATCAGCCACATCATAAACACCAATGCTATCCATCCTCCCTCTCCGCTTTTCCTCAGTTTTTTTAACTTTTCCCGACAGCTAGATTTAGGGAATTTTTTTGGAAGGGGTGAACATAACTTAATACTCCTTGCCTCCTATTTTCCTCATGACACCAACCCTGTGAGGTGGGTTACATTGACCAGGACCCAAGGAGTTGATTCCCTATTTTTACCCAGATTGTCAAAATAGGAGGGGGGAAAAATCAGGAAATAGTTTTCCTGTAATGTTGCTACAGCAGCTATGCTGGCTGGAGAATTCTAGGAGTTGGAAGTCCACAAGTCTTAAAGTGGCCAAGTTTGAAGACCTCTGAGTTAGAATCTCAAAGGTGCTTTTTCCAAAAGGCAACTGGATTTTTGTCTTTCCTCGAAGACGTTTCGCTTCTCATCCAAGAAGCTTCTCCAGTTCTGAGACTGAGACACAACTGAAGAAGCTTCCTGGATGAGAAGCGAAACGTTTTCAAAGAGAAAAAAAACCTCCAAAGTCCAGTTGCCTTTTGGAAAACCACCTTTGGGACAACCATGATGCGGATGATAAAATCTCCAGAGACTTGTCCCGTTAGAAGTCTCCCGGAACCAAAGTTTTCGCAGCCACGATTGCCGCCCGGAGCGCCATCCCCGAAGCCCCGCCCAGGAACCGGAAGTCTCGGAGAGAGCTGGTTCGTCTTGATTTATCTTCCCCCGCGAAGACGGTCGGCGGCGCGAGATCGAAGAAGGAGCGGGATGAGCCTCGGGAACCGTTTCCAACGGTGAGCTTCCGTCCTGGCCTTCCCCTGAGGTGTGTGGTATGGTTCCCCTGGAAAGGCGCCCCTTCGTTTGGCAACGAGCCCCATCTTCTCCCCTTCGGGTCCTCCCTACTCCGGAGCGCTTGGCAGTCAGCATAACAGAGTCGGAAGGGACCTTTGAGGTCTTCTAGTCGAACCTCCTGCTTAGGCAGGAGACCTTATACCATTCCAGAGAAATGGCTGTTCAATCTCTTCTTAAAAACCTCCAGAGTTGGAGCACTCACAACGTCTGGTGGCAAGTCGTTCCACTGGTTAATTGTTCTCACTGTCAGGAAATTTCTCCTTAGTTCTAGGTTGCTTCTCTCCTTGATAACTTTCCACCATTGCTTCTTGTCCTGCCTTCAGGTGTTTTGCAGAATAGCTCGACTCCCTCTTCTTTCTGGCAGCCCCTGAGATATTGGAAGACTGCTATCATGTCACCCATAGTCCTTTATTTCATCAAACTAGACATACCCAAATTCCAGCAACCGTTCTTTATATGTTTTAGCCTCCAGACCCCTCCAGTCTGTCAAGTCGGTGTTGAGTCACATTAGAGGGTTTGTCCAGCTGGGGCCCTTAAATCTGAATATTTGGAAATGCTGCTTGGACGGGATCCAGAGCTTCTTAAGGGATGGTGGGGTGGCCCCCATCAGTATCCCTGGGGAAGGGGGAGCCATGCTCTTCCTCCCTCCGCCTCCCTTCAACTCCATTGGATAATCATTCTGTCTTGTTCATGCCATTAAAGTCTCCATTTTAAGATATTATTATCAACATCATCTTGGGTCTTCCTTCCAAAATTTGTAGCCATTGAAATAATTCATTGAAATAATTTTGAATTTGTCTTCTGTATCATTTAACTTTACTTCACAGTAAAATTGGGCTTCAGGCCGTAGTGTCATACAAGCTTATTTGTATTTATTTCTGAGCCACTGGCCTGTGGTAGTCCTAGATGTGATTCCTTCTCTTGGGGGCATTTGATATCTGTTTGATTCAATGTTATAAAAATTGTTTTCTCTTTCCAGGTGTTGATTCCCTAAGAAAACAAGGAAAAAGCAAGCAGTTTGCCCCAGAGGGCAGTGAGCAATTTTCCAGACAAAATCGAGGCAAGAAATCACAGTATGGAAATTCCAGCAAGCAAAAGTTGCCCTTCGCAGAGCAACAGAGATTCTGATAGGTCTTTCCGAGCATCTCCTGGTGATGACCAGAAGTTTGCAGCCTCAGATATGTGCAGCTTTGGGACAGTTGGCAGTTCCCCTAGAGGTCACACATATTGGGGAGAACAAATGTCAGGAGTCCCAAATTCACACAACTATTCCCTTAGCAGGAAAGGAATATTTCAATTGCCACCTCATAGGGAGGAGGAATCTTGGCATCCAGGCCAAAATTCTTCTGTGGACAAACACAGGTTCAAAGTGAGGCTGCCTCTCTCCTGCTGCTGGGGTGAATTAAAGGCAGAAAACCCAGCCACAAATAATGGGAGCGAGGCTACCCAAGATTTTAACCAAGGCGCTGAAAAACTGGGGGACTTGGATGCTGAAAATGGCACCGCCAACAGAGAGGAGACAAATGACAACAACAAACAGTCACGTTACAATACTAGAAATTTTAAGTCCTCTGGTTCAAACATAGTCATTGATAGTCCCATGGAAGAGGAGGGCTCTGCTGTGCTTGCCATGTTCCACGCTGTGGCCAACAGCCGCTTGGCAGTCCAGAGCCAACAGAAGGATGAGCCAGATTTTACACCAGCCCAGAAATTGGACATTTTACGGAATTTATACCACACCAAGCCTCTGATCTTCCTGGAGCGCTTCCGAACAGTCCTGCGCGAAGAACACTTGCCCTGTTTCCGCCATCTCTCTGGCAATTATGAGGCAGATTTTTACTGCGCCGAGGTCCGCAAAGCAAACCTGGGCAAAACCCTGCACACTAGGGTGAGGAACAAGCGCTACGCAGCTCTGCAACAACTCATCAGAGGTACCGGGACCCTGAGTTTTGGGGTGGGTGGGTTACAGCTTGTTTAAAAGTAAACCTGTGGATTGGCGGATTTATGGAGTAAGGGAGAGGAACAAGCGCCATTTTAGCAGCATAACTTCCAGGTGTTAATATGAAAAGAATTGCTGATATATCTTAGTGGCTGACTGCAATGATGGGACTAAATTCATTCAGCATAGTTCTCCAGCTTAGACAGAGACCAAATGCCCACAATATGCTACATTAGCCACTTGTTTAGCTTGTTTGTGGTTCATCTTATTTTGCTAGTTAATAGTTCTGTTGTGCAAAGACAGAAATTTGAGTTTGCTCTGTAACTAAGCCAGATGGAGAGAGGGGAGGGAGGGAGAGAGAGAGAGGAATGCATGAATGTTGGATGGATGGATACAGTGATAAGTAGGTGAGTGGGTGGATGGATGATAGGTGGACGGATGGATGAGAGAGAGAGAGAGAGAGAGAGAGAGAGAGAGAGAGAGAGAGAGAGAGAGAGAGAGAGAGAGAGAGATGGATGTGTGTTAGAGAGGGAGGGAGGGAGGGAGGAAAGGAGAGAGAAAGAAGATAAGGGAGAGAGAAGAGAGGGTGGGAGAGGGAAGGAGAGAGAGGGAAGGAGAGAAAGAAGAGGGAGAGGAAGAAGGAGAGAGCGAGGAGAGAAAGAAAGGAGAGAGAGGAGAGAAAAGAGAGAGGGGGAAAGAGAGAAAGATAAGAGAGGGAAGGAGAGGGAGGGAGAAGAGAGGGAGGGAGAGAAGATAGAGAAGAGAGGGAAGGAGAGAAGAGGGAGAGAGAGAAGAGAGAGCGAGAAGGGAGAGAGAAGAGAGGGTGGGAGAGGGAAGGAGAGAGAGGGAAGGAGAGAGAAAGAAGATAGAGAGGGAGAGAAGAGAGAGGGAAAGGGAGAGGAGAGGGAGAGCGCGAGGAGAGAAAGAGAGAAGATAGAGAGGAGAGAGAAAGAAGAGAAGAGGGAGAGAGAGGGAAGGAGAGAGAAAGATAAGAGAGAGGGAAAGAAGTGAGGGAAGGAGAGAGCGAGAAGAGAGGGAGGGGGAGAGAAGAGAAGAGAGGGAAGGAGAGAGAAAGAAGAGAAGAGGGAGAGAGAGAGAAGAGAGACCAATGTGCCAGGCTCACAGACACCTCTGTCCCCATTCCTTGCAGGTGGGGAATATTTCAGCGATGAGCAAATGAGGGGCCGGGACCCCCTCCTGTATGAGCAGTATATCGGACAGTATCTGAGCGACAAGGAGCTGCAGGAGCTGGGCCACTGTAAACTGGAGGCTTCCTGCTCCCTCTCCGGCATCCTCCTCGATTCCTATCAGGAGAAGGTCATCCAGCAGCGGCTGCTGATCCAACAGGAGCAGGAAGAGGCCTGCCAAGAGGAGGAGGAGGAGGAGGAGGACAGTGACCAGGATAGCAAAGGTAGGTGAAACAAGGAAGCGGGATCTAGTGGTTGGATCTCAAGGGATCCAGGCCCTGAGAGCAGCCGAGCTGCTTCGAAGGGAATAGCGGAGAACCTGTGGCTTTGCGGGGAAATGGGGAATAATGGATAGGATTTAATTTACAATTAAATTAAATTCTAAATTAAATACAATTTAATCCGTTTCTTATTGTCTCATAAACTGCCAGGGAGGATTTCTGTCTCCCTAAAGATTAGGGGAAGCTGCCTCTACTATCCTGAGTAGTAGGAGAGCCAGTTTGGTCTAGTGGTTAAGGCACCAGGCTAAACATCAGGGGACAGTGAGTTCTAATCCTGCCTGCCTTAAGCACGAAAGCCAGCTGGGAGACTTCGGGCCAATCACTGGGAAATGGTGAATTTTAGTCCCGCCTTAGGCATGAAAGCTGGTTGAGTGACTTTGTCAGTCAGTCTCTCAGCCCAACCCACCTCGCAGGATTGTTGTGGGGAAAATAGGAGGAGGAAGTTGTGTTGCGGTGGCCTAGGAGTGGAGCTCTTGCCTCACAATCAGGAGGCTGTGAGTTCAATCCTAGGTAGAGGCAGATATTTCTCTCTCTGGTCACACTGAAAATATATCTGCTGAACAAAACTCCGCACTGGCAACAGGAAGGGCATCTGGCCATTAAAACACTGCTAGCTCCATTCAGTTGCCATTCAGACTCCACCCCGCAAGGGATTAGGGGGTCGTTAAAAGACGATGAAGTTGTGTTAGATATGTTCATCACCTAATATCACGCCCAATAAAGTTGGAATACAAATAAAAGTGAGGAAGTCGTATGAAAATAGAGAAGGGCGGCTTGTCCCCAACCCTGGAAGAGACGCTGAGCAATCCTCCTCCTGTTCTTCCCTCTTTAGACCAGGATTTTAACCCTGATGCGGACGAATGGGTCCCCGATGTGGAGGAGAAGGCTTTTCTGCGGGAAGAGTTCACGAGCCGTATGTACCAGCACTTCCTGGAGGGCAAGGATATGGACTTTGACTACAGGTAAGGACAAGACTCGGGACAGGACAGATCCCTGCAGGAATTGCATGCACACCTAACACTAAGATGGATTTATGGGTTGTGCAAGACAAGCCCAGGTAACTAAGCTCATACATTCCCCACTTCTGAATTACTAGCAGTCAGAAAGTCATGACATGAAAAAAGAGGCCTGGTGGGAGTAGAGTAGAGTAGAGTAGAGTAGAGTAGAGTACAATGGAATGGAATAGAATAGAATAGAATAGAATAGAATAGAATAGAATAGAATAGAATAGAATAGAATAGAATATAGGAATGGAATGGAATATAGGAATGGAATATAGGAATGGAATATAGGAATGGAATATAGGAATGGAATGGAATATAGGAATGGAATAGAATAGAATAGAATAGAATAGAATAGAATAGAATAGAATAAAACAGAATAGAATAGAATAGAATAGAATAGAATAGAATAGAATAGAATAGAATAGAATAGAATAGAATAGAATAGAATGCTGGATTTGCTTCACGACTGGATGATTCACTTAACAACCATAGTGATTTACTTAGCAATTGTGGCGCGAAAGGTCACAAAACGGGGGCAGAACTCACTTAACTGCCTCGCTTAGCAACGATGATTTTGGGCTGAATTGTGGTCGTAAGGCAAGGACGCCCTGCAGTGAAACACTGACCCTTTTTCACTCTCTCCTTTATCCCCGGACTTCCCACACCTCCCTCAGTGAAGTCGACGAGAATCCAGAGTTTGATAACCTCGACATTGTCTCGAGAGACGAGGAAGAACGTTACTTTGACGGGGAGGAGGCCGAAGCCGCCGACAGTATGGAAACAGAGGAGACGGAACGAAGATCTTAGCTCCTGGGATGGAGGAACACCCCCCACTGCTGATGACCGAGCAGGGAAGCGTACGTTGGTGGTACCCCACTCTTGTTTTGTTCACCTTCCCTGAATCGGGTGGGAAAATCTGCTTCACAGCGACAGAGTGTTGAAATCTGGAACCGGTTGCTGAGGGAAGTTTGGAAGGCCCTCGCACGTTTCGTAGCCGGTGGGGAGATTAACCACCTCGCTTCCTGAATTCTTCCTGAGTCCCCAAGTAGGAAAAGATGGGGAGATCAGAGAATGCCGGTGTGTGTTTGGAGTGCCCCGTAAATCTCATCCCTTGATTTGGACACATCCGTTGTGGAGATGCCAGCATGTTCCTTTCTTGTGTCTTGCTTTTCCTCTTGATTTTGTAAATCAGTGTTTCTCAACCTTGGCTGCTTTAAGAGGGATGTACTTCAACTCCAGGAATTCCCCAGCCAGCTGGGGAATTCTGGGAGTTAAAGTCCATCCCTCTTAAAGCGGCCAAGGTCGAAAAACACTATTTTAGCTCATCGGTCTCCATTAGAGACAGAGCTGGCTCTCGCCCCAAATCAGACATCCCGCCGTCTCCGCCAGCATTCTGCTATTCAGTGACAAATTGGGTGCAATTTTCCAGCATTCAGAGGTAACAATAAAACTGTTAAATGAGGGTTGGCGTCATTTAGCAATTTTTTTCAGAATACACAGGGAAGTTCGCCACTTCCTGCTGCTCCCAAGGATTGAAGTCAAAAGTGTTGTACACCATGCAGTCTCTGTCTCTAAAGCAGTGTTTCCCAACCTTGACAACTTGAAGATGTCTGGACTTCAACTCCCAGAATTCCCCAGCTGGCTGGGGAATTCTGGGAGTTGAAGTCCAGACATCTTCAAGTTGCCAAGGTTGGGAAACACTGCTCTAAAGGATCATGGTTGAGAAAACAGAAGGGGGGGGCACCAAAATGGAAGTCACTTTTAGAATTTGCACTAATTAATTCTGCAATTAGAAGAGTCAGTTTGTTTAAGGCACCAGACAAGAACCCGGGAGATAGTGATGAAAACCAGCTGGGTGACTTTGAGCCAATCACCAGGTGATGGTGAGTTCTAGTTCTGCCTTAGGCATGAAAGCTGGCTGGGGGTCTTTGGACCAGTCCCTCTCTCACAGCCCAACCCACCTCACAAGGTTGTTGTGGGGAAAACAAAAGTAGGAAGTTGTGTTGGATACGTTTGTTGCCTTGAGTTACTTACAGAGAAATAAAAGAAGGGATAAAAGTTAAATTAATAAACTGAGGGGAGCCGATGTCCTTCTAAGGGAGCAAGGACAACTTTACAACTGAAAAGACTTGACCAGGATACAAACTGAACCATGTTCCTTTTCTGATGAACTAAAGTGGCTTGTAAGAGCCAGCTCTCCGGTTTTAATCTGATTTGGAAGCAAGGGGTGTGTAAGTGAGCAAGGGGTGTTTTCAGCTGCTGCCTAGCTAGTTGTCCACTTACGACAACTCACACTTTGGAGTCCCAAGAGGGCTGGCAAAAATCAACCACCCATCTTCTCTCTCTCTAGCTGAGAAGGCAGCCCTAAATCAAAGCTAGCATCATCGTCAACTGCTTTGGATGGTTATGGCCAGGAGGGGGCAGCAAATCTCCAATAAATATCTGGCCTGGATTCGGTTGGGGAAAATAGCAAGGGAAAAAAACCACTTTCAAATTTGGTGTGAGAGGTCTGATGGTCTCTGGGTTGACCACATGGAGTCACTCTTCCCTTTCCCTTTCTTTGTCGTTTGATTGCTGTTAACCAGTTTCTTTGCTGACCACTAACTGATTCTGGAGTTCTTTAGGTCAGGGGTCTCCAACCTTGGCAACTTTAAGACTTGTGGACCTACCCTATCTTATCCTATTCTCTATATTCTATGCTATATTCTGTATTTTCTATATTCTATTCCAGTGATGACGAACCTTTTTTTCCTCGGGTGCCGAAATAGTGTGTGTGCGCACTATCGCACGCGCGTGTGTGCCCACACCCATAAGTCAAAGCCCCTCACTTGCCCCATCCCGCTGCGCATGCTTGCGCGACCCCCCCCTTCCCCGTTTTCTGACTTCCAGTGGGCCCGGTAGGCCCGATTTTCGACCTCCCCAGGCTCCAGAAGCTTTCTTGGAGCTTGGGGAGGGCGAAAACGCTCCCCCGCCACCCTGGAGGCCCTATGGAGGCCGAAATCACCCTCCCAGAGCCTCCGCGTGAGCCAAAAATCAGCCCGCGGGCACGCACATGCGCACTGGAGCTGAGCTAGGGCAACGGCTCGTGTGCTGGCAGATATGGCTCCGCGTGCCACCTGTGGCACCCGTGCCATAGGTTCGCCATCACTGTTCTATACTATATTCTGTATTTTCTATATTCTATTCCGTCCTATCCCATCCAATCAACATATCCTACCTTACCTTGTCCTGTCCTGTTCTGTCCTACCCTACCCTATCCAATATACCTTGTCCCACCCCACCCCATCCCTTACTTTATCCCCCTGTCTGTTTGTCTTCTTTGGACTCATCAAACCTTAGGATGCAACATGACTATAAACCAGAAAGATCGCTCTACACCTTGCTACTTCTCTTAACATCCAGAGTCAGGGTGCTTGTAGCTCCTTCGGCCTGGTCCACTGAATCATTACGAGGAGGAGATGCTCACCAGCCTGTCGCAGGCCTTGAAGCTTTCTGCACCGGAGGGGTGGGTGGGAAATGCACCGCCTGTTAATTACCTTCCCTTCTTACCGATGGAAGAAGTCAGGGCTAAATCGGGGGCCCCATGGCTCCATCAATTAACAGATTAACGGAGTTGGAAGGGACCTTGCAGGTCATCTAGTCCAACCCCCTGCCCAAGCAGGAGACCCTATATCTGCCTCTACCTAGGATCGAACTCACAACCTCTTGATTGTGAGGCAAGAGCTCCACCTCTAGGCCGCAGCTCAACCCAAGCACGGTTGGTGCCTGTGGCAGCCGCTCGCTATGATGCTTTTTTTTTTTTGCCCGGAAGGACGCCAAAACCCATAATGATGTCCAGATGTCCGGCGGCTCTTGTTCCCAGCCTGCCAAGAGGCAGCGTTTCCGTAGGGCTCCGAAACAGCCGCTTCTGGAAGTTAACCCGTGAACTCAATCCTTGGCCGGTGTCACCTGCATGTCGGAATCTGCTTCAGTGGAAACGTTACAAGTCTGATGGGAAGTTATTATTTTTTTTAAGAGTTTTTGCTCAGCTTATTCCAAGCTAAGCTTCCTAGGGTTTTGATCCCGGGAGGGACAGGAGAGAGAATTCGGCTGCCGAATTGAATCCTTTTTTTTTGTGGGAAACATACATTATATAAGGCTGAAGCCCTGGGAATTCTGGGAAGTTTGGTATCAGAAGTCCTGCTCTTTTAAGGGAAGGCTCAGATTTTATAGAAGATGCTACAGGTCGTCCTTGACTTACCACCACAATTGAGCCCAACATTTCTCTGGCTAAGCGAGACAGTGGTTTAAGTGAATTTTGACCCATTTTACGACATCTCTTGCCACGGCTGTTAAGCGAATCACTGCAGTTGTTAAGTTAGTAACATGGATGTTAAGTGAATGTGGCTTCCCCTTTGACTTTGCTTGTCAGAAGGTCGCAAAAGGGGATCGCGTGACCCCGTCATAAATATGAGTCAGTTCCCAAGCGCCTGAATTTTGATCACCTGACCACCGGGTTGCTGCAATGGCCGTAAGTGTGAAAAACGGTCATAAGTCACTTCTTTTCAGTGCCGTTGTAACTTCCAACGGTCACTAAACGAAGTGTTGTAAGTTGAGGACTACCTGTATTGATACTCCCCTGCTAAATGTTAATACCACTTTATAATGCCTTGGTAAGGCCACACTTGGAATACTGCATTCAGTTTTGGTCGCCACAATGTAAAAAGGATGTTGAGACTCTAGAAAGTGCAGAGAAGAGCAACCAAGATGATTAGAGGACTGGAGACTAAAACACATGAAGAACGGTTACAGGAACTGGGCATGGCTAGTTTAATGAAAAGAAGGACTAGGGGAGACATAATAGCAGTCTTCCAATATTTGAGGGGCTGCCACAGAGAGGAGGGATCAAGCTATTTTCCAAAGCACCCAAAGGCCAGACAAGGAATAATGAATGGAAACTGATCAAGGAGAAATTTAGACTGGAGACTAAAACATATGAAGAACGGTTACAGGAACTGGGCATGGCTAGTTTAATGAAAAGAAGAACTAGGGGAGACATGATAGCAGTGTTCCAATATCTCAGGGGCTGCCACAAAGAAGAGGGAGTCAAGCTATTCTCCAAAGCACCTGAGGGCAGGACAAAAAGCAATGGGTGGAAACTAAACAAGGAGAGAAGTAACTTAGAACTAAGGAGAAATTTCCTGACAGTTAGGACAATTAATCAGTGGAACAGCTTGCCACCAGAAGTTGTGAATGCTCCAACACTAGAAGTTTTTAAGAAGATGTTGGATAACCATTTGTCTGAAGTGATGTAGGGTTTCCTGCCTAGGCAGGGGGTTGGACTAGAAGATCTCCAAGGTCCCTTCCAACTTTGTTGTTGTTGTTGTTGTTGTTGTTGTTGTTGTTGTTGTTGTTGTTGTTGTTGTTGTTGTTATTATTATTATTATTATTATTATTATTATTATTATTATTATTATTATTATTATTAAAATTGGCCGAGGCCTCCAAAATCCCAGATTCCCTCTTCTACCTTTCCAGTGATGGACTCACAGAGAACTAGCTGCATTGCCAGGCATTCTGTTGCCTAACAATACCTCTTAAGACGGCCAAAGAGAAGGCTTGTGAATCTGCTCCCCAAAAAACTCTTGTGTATCCCCCCCCCCAAGCCCAAGCCCAAGCAATTTAATTTTTGCAAAAATCCCGTGTCAACAGCTGGGAGCCGGGCCTTGGGACCGCCGTTCCAGAGGGAGGCTCCTCCCTGCCAACGTGGCGGCCTGCCAGCTTCCAATTGCTCTCCCGAATGCCACAGAGGCCGGGCAGCGGGTTGAGGCTCTCGGCAAGCTGCAACGGAGCCCCGTGGGCGCTTCAACCCAACCCTATCCTGCTATCCCGGGACAGGGGGGAAAAAACACACACAGAAATCTCTTGCCGACTCAGGGCTGGATCTCACGCCACTTTCCCTTGAGGTGGCGAGGTGGTGGGGAGATCCGCGGGGAACCCCCCAATGATTAATCCCTCCCTTGGCAACCCTTGGCCTGCTGTCGGGCTGGTACGGAGGCCGACTTCTCCCTGGCGCTGCTGCTGTTTTCTCGCTCTGGGGCTGGTATGGATTACTTTGCAAACAGGATGCTGTCTGGGCCCAGCGGAGGGTATTCCCGCCACCCCTCCCTCCCTCCCCGTCCCCGTGGGCCTGCAGCGTTTTCCCTGAGTCACAGATTTTGGCAGAACCAAAGGAGCGGAGTACGAAGCAGAATAACAGACTTGGAAGGGAACCTCGGAGGTCTTCTAGTCCAGCCCCCTGCCCAGTTGATCCCCTACGAGTCTGAACCAATATCAGTCCAGTCTCTTCTTGGCCACCCATCTCACGGAGGGACTCTGGTTGTTGGTGTACAACTAAAAAATTAGAAGAATAGTAAATTCCAGCTCTATATTACGGTGAAAATTCAGAATTAAAGTCTCAATGAATTTATCCCCACCCCAATGAGGTAACAGAACAACAGAGTTGGAAGGGACCCCAGAGGTCTTCTAGTCCAGCCCATTGCTCAAGCAGAAAAGTCTATTTGTCCATTCCAGACAAATGTTTGTCCAATCTCTTCTTTAAAACCTCCAATGTTGGAACACCCACAACTTCCGGTGGCAAGTCGTTCCATTGATTAATTGTTCTCACTATCAGGAAATTCCTCATTAGTTCTAGGTTGTTTATTTCTCTCCTTGGTTAGTTTCCATCAGTTACTTCTTGTCTGGCCTTTGGGTGTCTTGGAAAATAGCTTGACCCCACCTCTTCTTTGTGGCAGCCCCTGAGATATTGGAACACTGCTCTCATGTCTCCCCTGGTCCTTCTTTTCATTAAACTAGACATACCCAGTTCCTGCAACAGTTCTTCATATGTTTTAGCCTCCAGTCCCCTAATCATCTTGGTTTCTCTTCTCTGCATTTTTTTGGGAGGGGGGCTGTTGCTCCCTCGCAGATCAAAAATAATAACGGTGAGATATAAACGAACAAATAAATGAGGATCCCAGCAGAGGTCCTGGACGGGGGATGGATCGTTGTCACGTCCTCTTTGAGCTTTGTGCAGGGAAGGGGGAGGATGTTGCAATCCCACAAATTATGCAAAATCAGGCATGTCTGTGCAACAGGTATTTTGGGCAGGGAAAGCACATTTGTTTTTACCGGAAGCTTCTGAAATCAACCTGTGGTTCGCACCGCTTGAAGCCTCTTTTGTACAGGCAGTCCTCGACTTACGACCACAATTGAGGCCCCGTTTTTTATCGCTAAGTCAGACATTTGTTTAGTGAAATGTTACGCCCCATGTTACGACCTTTCTTGCCACAGTTGTTAAAAGAATCACTGCAGCTGTTAAGTGAGTAACCCGGTTGTTAAGTGAATCTGGCTTCCCCGTTGACCGCTTGTCAGAAGGTCGCAAAATGGGATCACGCGACCCCAGAACGCTGCGACCGTCATAAGTCCATGCCAGTTGCCAAGCATCTGAATTTTGATCATGTGACCACGGGGAGGCTGGAACTGTCATAAGTGTGAAAAACGGTCATAAGTCACATTTTTTAGTCCTGTTGTAACTTCGAACTGTTGTAAGTCGAGGACTACCTGTACAGGAAGCAAATGCTGAATTCTTCCAGAGGCTGAATTCTGCACTGGCAGAGTGAACGAATGCACAGATGTAGGAAAGGAAGGAAGACAGGAGAGAGGGAAGGAAGGAAGGGAGAAAAGGAAGGAAGGAAGGAAGAAGGAAGGAAGAAAAAGAAAAAAGAAAGAGAAAGAAAGAGAAAGAAAGAAAGATGGGAGAGAGGGAAGGATTAAAGGAAGGAAGAGAAGAAAAAAAGGAAGGAAGGAAAGAAAAAAAGAAAGAGAAGAAAGAGAAAGAAAGAAAAGAAAGAAAAAAGATTCTGCTGTGACGGTTTTAAATATGAGGAAGCAAGCCACCTTTTCCAGTGCAACTTTGAACGCTTGCTAAACAAATGGTTGTGAATCAAGGACTACTGTAATTGCCTAAAGAGAGTCAGTTTCGGTAGGTTGTGTACAAGTTCACACTGCGAGATGTGAAGTCCAAAAACAAAGTCCCTTCTTTTCAGTGCTGTTGCAGCTTCGAACGGTCGCTAAAAACCAATGGTTGTGAGTCCAGGCCCACCTGTACGAGGAGATCAAGTTGAAGTTTAGAAAGATGGCGGATCGGGAGTCGCTGAGTGCATTTGGGTGACCCCAGGGGAGGATTTGAATCTGGCTCTCCCTCTTCCTCCTCCTCCCAAACCTCTTAACCATAAAATCCACCCTTGCTCCTTGCAAACCCTGGGCAGATGGCTTGCGTCATCCAGCAGCCTGGATCCGTGTTTCTGAATTTCCAGGAGCGAAGGAGAGAAATTTCTAACAAGCTGAGGTCACCGGCTTTGAAGATTGCAGGGTACCCTTGGGCTGAAAGACGCTTGTGGTTTCATACAACCGCTTGTTTGCCTCGCTTGTCGCCCTGTTTCCCAGGAGTATGTGGGAGTCAGGTTTGGCTGGGCTACAACTTTCGAGCCCGAGGAACATTTCCCCCCAAGGGTGGACTACTCGATGCTTAAATCATGGCGGAAGATCAGCCAGCTCTGAAATTCAAGAGAATTCTTCTCTGAACCCTTCCAGGAAATTATCCAAAACCTTGGTTGCTTTCCCACAGCCTGGTTAGAAGATGCCTTTCCCGCGTTCCTTGGTTGCTTTCTTGCAGACGTTTCCTGACCCAGCTAGGAAACATCATCAGGGTTAGAAGGGAATGGGGTTTGCTCTGCCACTCATTTTAAAACAGGTTGGCTGGGGAATTCTGGGAGTTGAAGTCCACCCATCTAACTGAGATGATTAAAGGAGTGGAGACTTAAAACATATGAAGAAGGGTTGCAGGATTTGGGTTTGGCCAGTCTAGAGAAAAGAAGGACTAGGGGTGACGTGATAGCAGTATTCCAGTATTTGAGAGGCTGCTACAAAGAAGAGGGGGGTCAATTTAGTTTCCAAAACACCTGAAGGCAGGACAAGAAGCAACGGATACAAACTAATCAAGGAGAGAAGCAACCTGGAATTAAGAAGAAACTTCCTAAGAGTGAGGACAATTGACCAGTGGAACAGCTTGCCACCAGAAGTTGTGGGTGCTTCATCACTGGAGGGTTTTAAGAAGAGACTGGACAGTCACTTGTCTGAAATGGTTATACTGTCTCCTGCTTGAGCAGGGGGTTGGACTAGAAGACCTCCAAGGTCCCTTCCTGCTCTATTCTGATTCTGATTTTAAAACATGCTGGCTGGGGGAAATTCTTGGAATTTTGGACTGGGATTACAAGCATCCTGGAGCGAAGCCTCCGTGGCAGGATGCAGACGAAGACAGCAGCCAACCCGAAGCCGGCTGGGAACAAGGGAGGTACGGTAGCCGTTGGAAACGTAGATGTAGGTGTGAGCCCAGGACTTGTTTTCCATCCCATCCCTTTGCTTGCTTTTGTTTAGGCCCGGCTGCGGGACCCGGCCCCTGTCGGAGAGGCCCCTGGGGCTATTTCCATCATCCGTGGGCAGTTTTAATGATACCTCTTTACGGCCTGAAATTACACCATGGGCTCTTGAGTCACCTGCCTCGTTCCCAGCCCCAGGCCCCCACCAGCCCGGGGAGTGACTCACACACCTTGGAGAGGTGCTGCCTCCTGTACCACAGGAGGCTGGGAGGCAGCTGAGTAAACACTGCAGATAAGACGGTTGTGTGTGTGTGTGTATTGGGGGGGCTCCTCCCACGCAGGCAGAAATGGGCATCTTTGCCCAACGTGGCAGAGTTCCCTGGCAAGGCTGATTCAGCCACGGGAAGGCCCGTTTCTCTCTTGTTTTCTTTTTAAAATCCTGCGTCTCCTGCCTCCTCCTCCTCTAAACCCTTGGAGATCGTGCAAAGTCAAGCACACACAGCCTTGTCACTGGAAAGCACTTGGTTCCTCTCGGATACCGAGGAAGAAACCGGTTGCCTCCGGTTCTTCAGAATTCTCCGTAATCGCCTCCTCGCACGGGGCACACACAGCGTGTGCCCGCAAAGCCATCTGCAGGGTTCCAGCTGCATCCTTTCGTGGGCATGGCTGCTGTCTCTCAGTTTTTGGATAATTGGTTGGTTAATAGCCCATCTTTTGTTGGCTTGGCAAATACCTCAAAGTGACAGACGTATCTAACATATCGTCTTCCCCCTATTTCCCCAGAATAAAAATCTTATAAGGTGGGTTGGACTGAGAGGGAGGGAGAGGGAGAGAGGGGGGAAAGAGAGAGGGGGAGAGAAAGAGAGGGACAGAGAGACAGAGACTGACTCTCATCCAAAGTCACTCGTCTGGGTTTCATGGCTAAGGTGGGACTAGAATTCACTATCTCCTAGTGATTGGCCTAAAGCCACCCAACCAACTTTCATGGCTAAGGTGGGACTAGAACTCACTATCTCCTAGTGATTGGCTCAAAGTCACCGAGCCAAACTTTCATGGCTAAGGTGAGACTAGAACTCACAGTCTCCTAGTGGTTGGCCCAAAGTCACCCAGCCAAACTTTCATGGCTAAGGTGGGACTAGAAATCACTGTCTCCTAGTGGTTGGCCCAAAGTCACCCAGCCAAACTTTCATGGCTAAGGTGGGACTAGAACTCACTGTCTCCTAGTGGTTGGCCCAAAGTCACCCAGCCAAACTTTCATGGCTAAGGTGAGACTAGAACTCACAGTCTCCTAGTGGTTGGCCCAAAGTCACCCAGCCAAACTTTCATGGCTAAGGTGAGACTAGAACTCACAGTCTCCTAGTGGTTGGCCCAAAGTCACCCAGCCAAACTTTCATGGCTAAGGTGGGACTAGAACTCACTGTCTCCTAGTGGTTGGCCTAAAGCCACCCAACCAACTTTCATGGCTAAGGTGAGACTAGAACTCACAGTCTCCTAGTGGTTGGCCCAAAGTCACCCAGCCAAACTTTCATGGCTAAGGTGGGACTAGAACTCACTGTCACCTGGTGACTGGCCCAAAGTCACCCAGCCGGCTTTCTTGTCTAAGTCGGGACTAGAACTCACCTTGTCCAGTTTACTAGCCTGGTGCCTTAACCACTAAACCAAGGGACTGTAATATGTCCATCCTGCCGGACCCAATTGGACAGGTAGAATAGCCAGAGAGAAGAGGGTCCTTTAGGTAGCCCAGTCCCAAACCATGAAGATGTCATTTGTTTTTGTTTGCCTTTTATGCTGGGGATTGACATGATGGCATGATGACGGTGCTAAATTAGACCCAAGTCCCAGGACTGTGATATTCATCTGGGTCAGTGTTTCTCAATCTTGGCAGTTTGAAGATGTGTGGACTTCAACTCCCAGAATTCCCCAGCCAGCGTTGCTGGCTGAGGAATTCTGGGAGTTGAAGTCCACACATCTTCAAACTGCCAAGGTTGAGAAACACTGATCTGGGTGAACAGAGCAACATTAATGGAATCCGGTGCTCCGATTTCAAATCCAGAAGGGAATGCCCCAAAAAACTGAATTCTCACCATGGCAGGACCATACCTGCCCTCTTGGAGCACCCGGCCAACCAAAACTGGGTTCAATTTCCTGCCCTCGACGACTCAAGCCCTCCCTCGCAGTCGACTCCACCCTGCGGTGTAATCCATCACTGTCTGACCCAGAGAAGGATCCATTCATCCCACGGGGAGCCCGGTGTCTGGTCTCAGCCACTTTTGGTGTATGTGTGTGTGGGGGGGGGGGAAAACACCCTGGCACAACAGAGACACTCCAC
Source organism: Diadophis punctatus similis (assembly GCA_023053685.1). NCBI lineage: Eukaryota > Metazoa > Chordata > Lepidosauria > Squamata > Dipsadidae > Diadophis > Diadophis punctatus. Next base: position 3,695,079 of record JALIGW010000022.1, on the reverse strand, counting down.
CCGGGCAGACCGGGGGAAGCAGCTGGCCCTCCTCTTCGGACCGGCTGCGGATTCGGTTTTGAAAACCGAGCCAGACGAAGCAGCCTGGTTTCCCTCGGCTGCTGGAGGTTTAAAATAGCCCCAGTCACCCTTGTCCCACCAGGCGGCTAGTCCCACCCACACGGGGCCTGGAGGAGAACCAGATCCCATCAAAAAGAGAAATGAGGAGTTTTGGGGAAAATGCCATTTGGGCACCCTGGTAGATTCTGTCTGGGCTCCCTCCTCCATATCTTCTATCCCGTTAGAAGGAGGTGACTCTCTCCTGGAGAACCGAGGAAAAGGCACCCCAAAGCTGAAGGAGAAGACGTTGCAGGTGTTGATGGGGGCTTTTGAGAAGGAAGACGGTTCAAGGGGAGCTTGGTCAAGCCAAGATCTGCTATGGTGGGCCCCTGCCCTCCTCTCTCCGTTCCAGTCCTGTCTGTTTGGTGCAAACCCTGGCGCGTTGAAGGAGGAGAGGGCCTGGGGAAGGGGTGGGAGAGCTGGCTGAGATGGAAAAGGGACTAAGAGCGCCAAGGAGCTCCCATAAGGAGCCAAAACTGACAAGATGGCAGAGGAAGAGGGAGAAATGAAGCTCCACCCCTTGGAGCAGGCTTCGTGAAGCCACACCTAGCAATTCGCAGACTCCCTGGTGAGGTTCGTACATGCTACCTTGGAGGCACTTCTTGGACAGTTCCACAAAGGGAGGAGAGAGGTGGGGAGGGGAGGGGAGGGGAAGGGAGGAGAGGAAAGGAGGGTGGAGCAGGGGCAGGAGGGATAAGAAGAATGAGGAGGAAGAAAGGAGGATGAGGAGAAGGGAGAAGAGAAGAAAAGGGAGACAGGAGGAGGAGAAAGAAGAGGAAAGAGGATGAAGGGGAAGGGGGGAAGGAAGGAAGAAAAAAGGAAAAGAGAAAGAAAGAAAATGAAAGAAAAAGAAGAAAAGAAAGAAAGAAAGAAAGAAAGAAAGAAAGAAAGAAAGAAAGAAAGAAAGAAAGAAAGAAAAAGAAAGAAAGAAAGAAAGAAAGAAAGAAAGAAAGAAAGAAAGAAAGAAAGAAAGAAAGAAAGAAAGAAAGAAAGAAAAAAGATCTGTAAACTCTGGCAAGAGCAGTAACTCATGCAGAGACATAACAGTCCTTTCCATGGTTTCCCCTCTCTTTTCTAATCATGGACGGATCCACACCCTGCATTCTGGAGAGAGAGAGGGCTGAAAAAATTAGCTGCCCAGCGTATTTGAACTGAGGACCCTCTCCCTGGCAACTCCCCAGATCCCCACAACTGCCCTCATTCAGAGGAGCGACAGGCAACCTCCTCCAAGGCTGCAGCTTCGGGTCCCAACCAGAGGCGGCTATTGCTGAACCCAGTCTGGCTGCTCAGTTGGGAGAGGGAGGGGCTCGGATAATTATAATTTTTGGATGGAGGTTGGTGTCAGGAGTTGTCGGAAACGCCTCCCACCCACACCTCTGCTCAGGAGCCGGCCCCTGCAGCAGACTAAACAGACAACCCTGTTTTAGGAGCAGACTCTTTGAAAAAAATCATATTTTTTGGCCTGATTCATTTGCTCTGCTCTTACCAGGTTCCTTTGGGATCACTCTCCTCCTCCTCCTCCTCAATCTCCCTTTTAAAAAATGCATATTTTGGGGGGGGGGGGAATAAATCCGGGCTTGACGAAACACCCATGAATTTAGGATTACGCAAGAGCCGGTTGTCTTCTTTCTCGCCATCGCATTTTTAGCTGACCTTTCTAAACGATCTCCTGGCCTTCAGCCAAATTCGGTCCAGAAGAAGGAACGGATTTAATTTACTTCCAAATGGCAACCTTTATTACGGACGTGGGAACCTTTATTTGATCTGGGGTTAGGAGAGTTGGTCTTCTGAGCTCGGCTTGTAGGAGGATGGGGTGGGTGGGGGTTGCGAAGGAGATCTTAGAACAGGGGTCCCCAAACTTGGCAACTTTAAGACTTGTGGACTTCAACTCCCAGAATGGACTTCAACTCCCAGAATTCTCCAGCCAGCTGTGCTGGCTGGAGAATTCTGGGAGTTGAAGTCCACAAGTCTTAAAGTTGCCAAGTTTGGGGACCTCTGTCTTAGGAGTTTATTTTAGATCCTCCTTGGAGAAGCTGAAGAAGACACATTTGAGAAGTTTCCTCTGGGCTTTCCCCGCAACTTTTATTTTAACTGAATGGAGCCACTAAGCGAGCGCCGTGTTCGTGCAGCAAACGCCACAGTCATTAAGCGAAGCAACAGTTCGCTCATTTGGACTGGTTTTGCTGAAAACAAGGGCCAGTTTTTGGCCACAACCGTCGTACCGTGTTGTCGTGGAACCACAAGACGCTCCAACGGTCGTAAATGCGAGCCAGTTGCCTGGCGCCCAACATGCCATCATGTCGCCATGGAAATGGGGGAGGGGGCTGTTAGAATTGGGTTGTAGGTCTGTTTTGTAGCGGTAATAAATGCAGGTAGCCCTTGACTTACGACAGTTCGTTTAGTGACCGTTCAATGTTACAACGGCACGGGAAAAAGTGACTTTTTTCACAGTTACGACCAGTTGCAACATTCCCTATGATCATGTAATGAAAATTCAGACGTTTGGCGACTGGTTCACGTTTATGACGATCGCTGTGTCCACGCGATCCCCTTTTGCGACCTTCTGACAAGCAAAGCCCATGAGGAAGCCTGATTCAACAACCGGATTACTAACTTATCAACTGCAGTGATTCCCTTAACGACAGAGGTGAGAAAGGTCATAAAATGGGGCAACACTCACTTAAACAATGTCTCAAACAACAGAAATGTTGGGCTGGATTGTGGTCGTAAGTCGAGGACCAGCTGTAATTTGGTACTCCTCGAATTACGACTGGTTACTTAGCTGGCTGGGGAATTCTGGGGGTTGAAGTCTTCCTCTGTTAAAGTTTCCAAGGAAATTGCAGTTTTAGAGGGTGAATGTGCTGAATAAGCACATCCTGATCCAGAAAGGGTGATCCACCAGGAGGGTTGGTGGGAACATTCATCCCTGAGAGAGACTCCCACCCACCCGTTCTCCCTTGGTGGACATGAGCGAGTGTCCTCCTCTTTGACTCACCAGCCTCCTCGGAGTTACTCGTATCCTGTGAGGTGGAGCTGGCCCAACGAATCAGCAAGGGCTGACTCTGGTTCTCAAAGCCGGGCCAGGCACAATGTCTTCTCCGACTCATTTTGAGAAGCTCAGGAAAGTTCTCGAACCTTCTGCCTCCCACAGGGACAGGAGGAACCTTCCCCGGTCAGATCTAGCCTCTTGAGGGTCAACCTGACCTGGGATGGAACCCTGTTGAGAAAGAAGGGCTGTTCCGGTTCAGATCTATTCAGATCTGGTTCAGATCTATTCTGGTTCAGATCTATTCTGGTTCAAATCTCATTCCCTCCCCCCTTTTTGATTGGCAACGTTGAAGGAGGCATCAAAGCATCAAGGCACCTTCACAGTTCCATCAATGGTAAGATGGACATGTTGGTAACGGAGAACAATTAATCAGTGGAACGACTTGCCACCACATGTTGTGGGTGCTCCACACTGGAGGTTTTCAAGAAGAGATTGGACAACCGCTGGTCTGAAATGGTAGAGGGTCTTCTGCTTGGGTGGGAGGCTGGACTGGAGGACCTTCAGCGTCCCTTCCAACTCTATTATTCTCTTCTGTTATTCCGTTATTCTTTCTATGATCATGTCTATCCATCCCATCAAGCCCAAAGTAAGTCTGGAATGGTATAGGTAGGATCTGCCACAGACAGGGGGGTTGGAATAGAAGACCTCCATGGGTCCCTTCCCCCAACCCTATTGTTCTATGTTCAGTGGTGAGGATCAGGAGATGGACATGTTGGTAACGCTTCTTCTCCTCCTCGACCCTGTGCTGTCTCTCCTCCCCACAACTCCTGTGCTGTCTCGCCCAGCCCTTCTGCCGAGACCCAGATCTCTTCTCCTCACCATCCTCAGGATCATTGAGGGCCACATCAGGTTGCGTTTGATCTCGAGGGGGGGGACTTGGGGGTGTGTGGTGTGTTTGACCTGGGGGGGCTGGGGGCGGGGTAGCCAGGGTGGATGTGGCCAGCTCGACGTCACTCATGTCGGGGGTGCCTGTGGCGGCCCGAGCACTCTGCCGTGAAAACGGGCTCCCGAGCTCCGTTTTCGGCTACGACAGCCTCCTGCAACCCTCTGCCAGCGAAAACAGGGCGCAGGGAGGCCGTGCAGCCCCCCCAAGCTCCGTTTTCACTCGCAGAGGCACCACGGGCCACTCCTTCGCTGTTTCCAGGGTGGCCCCGCGGGCCAGATCTAAGCACCCCACAGGCCTTGGGTTTGACACCCTGTCCTACATATGCCTTTCTTTTGGTAGCCACCACATTCTGCGTGGTGCGTGGAATGAAACGTCTTCTTCCTGACCTCCTTCCACTCAGTCGCATTAGTCAAAGCTCCCTCTAGCCTCCTCGGTGGCCTCTATTACCAGTCCTGACCCCGGGGGAAATCCGGCACGGGTGGTGGTGGTGGGAGGTGGCGGGTGGGGAGATCTGTTCCTAGGCTGGGCTGGATGCATCATAGATGTGGCCAGGTCTGGGTTGTAGCTTCTTGGGCCTCCCTTGCTCCTCTGGCAGCTCCTTGGAGAACAGCCAGGGACCCGTTCCTGACCCCATTCTGCAGCGTCTTGGGTGGTGGCGTCTCAGGAACAGGACTCCAAAAACACCGTCTGCCTCTTGAGATTAGACATGCAGCAGAGAGACAAGGGGTGGAGGTCCTGCTGGAGCCCCCCAGGCAGGGCTAACACTTTGGGACTCTAGAAGACAAACGGATCCATCGTTTGAGAGGGAACGTTCAAAGAACACCCGATTCTCAGCAGAAGGAGGAGCCACCAAACTTGGAACGAGGTGGGCAAAACCACGGGGCTGGAGACCCTCCCTCCATAGTCCTCAGATCTGGGTTTCTAGCTGATTTGGGCTTGGTCCTCCCCACCCACTTCAGATCTTCGTTGTTTGATCGAAATAAATCGGGAAGTGACAACACATGACGGCAGAAGCTCCTCTTGTCTCCCAATCCTTACCATACTTTCACTCACAATTCTAAGGCCTTTTATTTCGGTCAACGGCCAGGATTAAATCTTAGCGAGACGGAAATAAACAACGGTTAAAGTCACGAGGCAAGCGATGAAAGGAGAAGTGCAAAGCAGGGTGGATGAAATCCATGTGTGTGTTTCAACAACGTTTGGATGTAGGGAATTAGAGCCAGGATCGAGTATAAGAGAAGAGATTGCTTTAGGCTCGTGTTGCTCAACCTCAACTACTTCAAGTCCCAGAATTCCCCAGCCAGCATGCTTTAAGGTGGGAGGACTTCAAGTCCCAGAATTCCCCAGCCAGCATGCTTTAAGTTGGGAGGACTTCAGCTCCCAGAATTCCACAGCCGGCATGCTTTAAGTTGGGAGGACTTCAGCTCCCAGAATTCCACAGCCGGCATGCTTTAAGGTGGGTGGACTTCAACTCCCAGAATTCCCCAGCAGGCATGCTTTAAGGTGGGTGGACTTCAACTCCCAGAATTCCCCAGCCAGCATGTTTTAATATGGGTGGACTCCCAGAATTCCCCAGCCAGAATGGGGAATTCTGGGAATTGGAGTCCATTCATCTTAAAATGGCCAAGAAGAGAAACACTGCACTGACAGCCCAAACAGCAGTGCAACTGAGGGAGAAGATGACACAATGGCAAAGTTGGAAGAGGCGGTTTCCCATGTTTGTGCATATGTGCGCACACATGTGCATTAACATGGATGTGTGCATGACCAAGCACAAGTGATGCATAAAAGGTTTCCCATGACTGAACTAAAGATTACATTTGCAGAGGTTCACCCACGGGCTATTTTGAAAATGACTCAGTTCCGCTGGAACTAATTGTTTGATAAGTCCATATTCGTTTCCGCTGAATCTTCAAACATAAGAAGGGACCTCAGAGATCAGCTACTCCAACCCTCGTCCAGTGCAAGCTTCAACCTCCACAGCATCCCTCATCGACAGATTCTAGCTTTGGTTTCAGCATTTCCCCTGAAGGAAAGGCCACACCATCCGAGGCAGCCCCATTCTTAAGCAAATCAAACCATTAATTGGCCATAGCTGTTTGTTTGTTTGTTTGTTTATGTCCCGCCTTTACTATAACTCCAGGTGAGAAATGCATAATAATCCTTCCTCCTCCTGTGAGATGAGTTTGGCTGAGAGAGAGGGGCCCAAGGTCACCTGGCTAGTTTTCGTGCCTAAGGAGGGACTAGAACTCCCAGCCTCCTGGTGATTGGCTCCAAGTCACTCACTCAGATTTCATGCCTAGGGTGGGACTAGAACTCCCAGCCTCCTGGTGATTGGCTCCAATTCACTCAGTCAGATATCATGCCTAGGGTGAGACTAGAACTCCCAGCCTCCTGGTGATTGGCTCCAAGTCACTCACTCAGATTTCATGCCTAGGGTGGGACTAGAACTCCCAGCCTCCTGGTGATTGGCTCCAAGTCACTCACTCAGATTTCATGCCTAGGGTGGGACTAGAACTCCCAGCCTCCTGGTGATTGGCTCCAAGTCACTCAGTCAGATTTCATGCCTAGGGTGGGACTAGAACTCCCAGCCTCCTGGTGATTGGCTCCAAGTCACTCAGTCAGATTTCATGCCTAGGGTGGGACTAGAACTCCCAGCCTCCTGGTGATTGGCTCCAAGTCACTCAGTCAGATTTCATGCCTAGGGTGGGACTAGAACTCCCAGCCTCCTGGTGATTGGCTCCAAGTCACTCAGTCAGATTTCATGCCTAGGGTGGGACTAGAACTCCCAGCCTCCTGGTGATTGGCCCCAAGTTATCCAGCTGGTTTTCGTGCCTAAGCAGGGACTAGAGCTCCCAGCCTCCCAGCCCCAAGTCACCCAGCCAACTTTCATGCCTAAGGCAGGACTAGAACTCACCATTTCCCATTTTCAAGCCTGGGGTCTTAACCCCTACTGGCTCGTATATAAACCATTGAATAATAATTATTAATGATATAATGAGTGATCTTGACTGCTATGTTACTTCATGGTGTTTCTGTTGTTTTTATTTGGATTCCCACCCCTTTTTTAAAAAAATCATTTAGCCACCCAGAGCCATGCCTACAAGCCTTGCCCTCCTGATTTCTTTAACCTGCCTGGATGCCCTTTTCTTTCAAACTCTCCTTCCTCTCTCAGGCCAATATTTCTCTCCCATCCCTGTCTGCCCATCCCAACAGCCCTGCGAGATAGACCAGAGGAAGAGGAGGAGGAAGAGGCGGCAAAACGATCCTATTTTTCCGCTCTTATTGCGTCCGCAGATTCTCGCCCAGCCGCCTTGTTTAGGGTGACTCGCTCCCTCCTTGCGAAAGGGGGGAGCGAGGAGCACTTGCAAGGCAGAGCTGAGGAATTTGCCGAGTTTCTGATGGATAAAATCGCTCGGATTCGGTCAAACCTGGACTCTGGCTGGGCAGAGTCCATGGAGTTGACAGGGGCAAGTCTTAGTCCACCGTTGTGGGAGGAGTTTGGGCCTGTTTCTCCTGAGGATGTGGACAGAGCCATGGGGGCAATGGGGGCCTCCACCTGTTTATTGGACCCGTGCCCCTCCTGGCTGGTTTCTGCCAGCAGGGAGGTGACACGCGGCTGGATCCGGGCGGTGGTCATCGCTTCTTTGGGGGAGGGTTCCGTACCGCAGTCATTAAAAGCTGCGGTGGTGAGACCCCTCCTGAAGAAGCCTTCCCTGGATCCAGCTGATTTGAAGAACTATCGTCCGGTCTCCAACTTGCCTTTTTTAGGGAAAGTTGTGGAGAAGGTGGTGGCCACTCAGCTTCTGCGGCTTCTGGATGAAACAGACCATCTAGATCCCTATCAGTCGGGTTTCAGGCGCGGCTACAGTACAGAAACTGCCTTGGTCGCTCTGATGGATGATCTCTGGCGGGCCCGGGATGGGGGAAATTCCTCCATCCTGGTGCTACTTGACCTCTCAGCGGCTTTCGATACCATCGACCATGGTATCCTTCTGCATCGTCTCGGCGAGTTGGGAGTGGGAGGCACCGTTTTACGGTGGTTCTCCTCTTATCTCGCCGATAGGATGCAGTCGGTGTTGGCGGGAGGGCAGAGATCCACCCCTAGGCCCCTGTTATGCGGGGTGCCTCAGGGGTCGGTCCTCTCGCCCATCCTGTTTAACATTTACATGAAACCGCTGGGGGAGATCATCCGCAGACATGGGGTGTGTTTCCACCAGTACGCTGACGACACCCAGCTGTACATCACCACCCCGTCTGACTTCAGTGTGGCAGCCGATGTAATGTGCCGATGCCTGGACGACGTTAGGATCTGGATGGGGAGGAACAGACTCAGACTCAACCCCGACAAGACTGAGTGGCTTTGGATATTGCCTCCTAAGGATTATGACAACTATCCCTCCTTGGTTCTCGAGGGAGCGAAACTGACTCCCTCGGATCAGGTCCGCAACTTGGGGGTCCTCCTAGACCCACAGCTAAAATTGGAACACCATCTCACTGCTGTGGCTAGGGGGGCCTTTGCACAGGTTCGCCTGGTGCACCAGTTGCGGCCATACTTGGAGAAGGAGGCTCTACTCACGGTCACTCATGCCCTTGTCACCTCCCGTTTGGACTACTGCAACGCGCTCTACATGGGGCTACCCTTGAAGAGTATCCGGAGACTCCAGTTGGTGCAAAATGCAGCTGCGCGTGCTGTGGTGGGTGTGCCAAGGTACACCCACGTGACACCTATACTCCGCCAGCTGCATTGGTTGCCCATTAGTCTCCGGGTCCAATTCAAGGTGTTGATCATCATCTTTAAAGCCCTTCATGGCTTAGGACCAGGTTATCTCCGGGACCGCATTCTGCCTCATACTTCCCTCCGACCGGTTAGGGCCCACAGAGTTGGCCTCCTCCAGCTCCCGTCAGCCAAGCAATGCCGGCTGGCGGGTCCTAGGGGGAGAGCCTTCTCTGTGGCCGGCCCCGCGCTCTGGAACCAACTCCCCCCAGAGACCCGAACTATCCCCACCCTGCTGGCCTTCCGAAAAGCCGTTAAGACATGGCTCTTCCTGCAGGCAGGGGGTAGAGCTTAATTCCATCTACACTCTCCCCCGGGTATGTCTGGCGGTTGAATGGTGCTTTTATATTGAAATTTTTAATTTTTATATTTTGATTTTAAATTGAATTTATTGGTTTTCTTGTATTTTTCCTGTGTTGTAAGCCGCCCTGAGTCCCTCGGGAGTGGGGCGGCATATAAGAAACCATAAATAAATAAATAAATAAATAAATAAGAGAAGAAGAAGAAGAGGAGGAGGAAGAGGAAGAAGAGGAGGAGGAGGAGAAGAAGAAGAAGAAGGAAGAAGAAGAAGAAGAAGAAGAAGAAGAAGAAGAAGAAGAAGAAGAAGAAGAAGAAGAAGAAGAAGAAGAAGAAGAAGAGGAAGAGGAAGAGGAGGAGGAGGAGGAGGAGGAGGAGGAGGAGGAGGAGGAGGAGGAGGAGGAGGAGGAGGAGAGGAGGAGAAGAAGAAGAGGAGGAGGAGGAGGAGGAGGAAGAGGAAGAAGAAGAGGAGGAGGAGGAAGAAGAAGAGGAGGAGGAGGCTTCCCCCAAGAACACTCATTGATCTTTGTGTCCAAGGGACGATTCGAACTGACCTCTTCCTGCTCCTAACTGACACCACCCCCCAGGCCTTTACAGTATTTTGGGGTGTCTAAGCCCCCCTCCCCGGGCCAGAAAGAACTCAGATGCTCTCCTTGGGGGGGGGAGTCATTAGACCAGACACAACACTGGATCATTTTTCCAACTGTTATGACCAAGCTGTCCCTGGAGGGATCCAGGGGTGGAGGGGCTCAGCCAACAGCCCCTTTCCATGTCTGGGGCAGGGATCATCCACAGCTCAGCCTCTCCTTGGGCCTGGGAAACGATGAATTGTGGTTTGCAAATTCTTTTCAAGTTCTCCAACTTTCACCCCCTCGTTGCTGGTGTCAGCAGGAAATGCCTTCCGGATAGGTCAGCTGAAGCAGCTACCGCACACAACTCACACACCGATACACACACACACACACAGGGGCCTCGAAGGTCCAGTCGAAGGCTACTGTGCACCGGCCACTTTTCGGCAGCCGAGGCAAAACCTGAACCCAAGACCCTTGAACCACTCCTGAAAGGAAGGTACCCCAATGATTTTCTCCTGTTTCGGGAGATCACGCAGAGAAAAAAAAACAGCTTTAAAATTCACTTTTTTCTATTTTAAAACCCAGAAAAAGGCAAGTTTTTTCTCAACCACTGCAATTCGAAGAGGTGCGGACTTCAACTCCCAGAATTCAGCTGGCTGGGGAATTCTGGGAATTGAAGTTCGCACATCTTCGAGTTGCAGAGCTGCTCTGGATTATAATACCCATCATTTAAGAAAAATATGAGATTTCAATCCAGTCATTAGAAATCTGTCCAGCCATGGCTTCCCCATTGACTTTGCTTGTCAGAAGGTCCCAAAAGGGGATCATGTGATCCCGGGACGCTGTGGCCCTCATAAATATGAAGCAGTTGTCAAGCGTCTGAATTTTGATCATGTGACCATGATCATTTGATCATTTGATCATATGCTGAAGCAGGAGACACTATAACTATTTCAGACAAGTGACTGTCCAGTCTCTTCTTAAAAACCTCCAGTGATGAAGCACCTACAACTTCTGGTGGCAAGTTGTTCCACTGGTTAATTGTTCTCACTGTTAGGAAGTTTCTCCTTAATTCCAGGTTGCTTCTTTCCTTGGTTAGTTTCCATCCATTGTTTCTTTTCTTTTAAATACTTTTTAATTCAGAATGTTTCACATTTAAAACCACAATTTCATTAATACAGCTTTCCGATATCGGAATATTTTCTTGATTCTACATTATTCATATTAAGGCCTATGGTTTTATACATATACATTCTTACGTCTTATCTGCTCCTTTATCCATCCATTGTTTCTTGTCCTGCCCTCCAGTGCTTTGAAAAATAATTTGACCCCCTTCTCTTTGTGGCAGCCCCTCAAATTCTGGAATCCTGCTATCATGTCCCCCCCTAGTCCTTCTTTTCTCTAGACTAGCCGAACCCAAATCCTACAATCGTTCTTCATATGTTTAGAATAGAACAGAATAGAATAGAATAGAATGGAATGGAATGGAATGGAATGGAATAGAATATGGAATGGAATGGAATGGAATGGAATGAAATGAAATGAAATGAAATGAAATGAAATAGAATAGAATAGAATAGAATAGAATAGAATAGAATTAGAATAGAATAGAATAGAATAGAATAGAATAGAATAGAATAGAATAGAATAGAATAGAATATGGAATGGAATAGAATATGGAATGGAATGGAATGGAATGGAATAGAATATGGAATGGAATGGAATAAAATGAAATAGAATAGAATAGAATAGAATAGAATAGAATAGAATAGAATAGAATAGAATAGAATAGAATAGAATAGAATAGAATAGAATAGAATAGAATATGGAATGGAATGGAATGGAATGGAATGGAATGGAATAGAATATGGAATGGAATGGAATGGAATGGAATGAAATAGAATAGAATAGAATAGAATAGAATAGAATAGAATAGAATAGAATAGAATAGAATAGAATAGAATAGAATAGAATAGAATAGAATAGAATAGAATAGAATAGAATATGGAATGGAATGGAATGGAATGGAATAGAATATGGAATGGAATGGAATGGAATGGAATAGAATATGGAATGGAATGGAATAGAATATGGAATGGAATGGAATAAAATGAAATAGAATAGAATAGAATAGAATAGAATAGAATAGAATAGAATAGAATAGAATAGAATAGAATAGAATAGAATAGAATATGGAATGGAATGGAATGGAATGGAATGGAATAGAATATGGAATGGAATGGAATGGAATGGAATAGAATATGGAATGGAATGGAATAAAATGAAATAGAATAGAATAGAATAGAATAGAATAGAATAGAATAGAATAGAATAGAATAGAATAGAATAGAATAGAATAGAATAGAATATGGAATGGAATGGAATGGAATGAAATAGAATAGACTAGACTAGACTAGACTAGACTAGACTAGACTAGACTAGACTAGACTAGACTAGAATAGAATAGAATAGAATAGAATAGAATAGAATAGAATAGAATAGAATAGAATATGGAATGGAATAGAATAGAATATGGAATGGAATAGAATAGAATAGAATAGAATAGAATAGAATAGAATAGAATAGAATAGAATGTGGAATGGAATGGAATGGAATGGAATGGAATGGAATGGAATGGAATAGAATAGAATAGAATAGAGTAACAAAGTTGGAAGGGACCTTGGAGGTCTTCTAGTCCAACCCCCTGCTTAGGCAGGAAACCCTACACCACTTCAGACAAATGGTTATCCAACATCTTCTTAAAATACTTCCAGTGTTTTATTCTCCAGGCCTTTAATCATCTTAGTTACTCTTCTCTGCACTTTTTCCAAAGTCTCAACAACTATTTTGCAATGTGCTGACCAAATCCCGGTTGCGAATATTTCAGGTGTGGACTTACTAAGGATGAATAAAGTGTGAAAAGATTTATAAAAACCTATAAAGTCACTTTTTTCAGTGCCATATTGTAACTTCGGACGGTCACTAATTGAATGGTCGTAAGTCAAGGACTACCTGTATTACCATAACAATACAGTTCCCTTATTTACGGGTTTCCTCTCACCCTCTTCCAAGTCTAGCACAATATTCCAATTTCCCCCTCCCCCCCTTGCTGCTGTGAATCACTACTCCAGCATGAAATCAATCCTCACATCAGTGCATATCAAAGAGACAGACAAATCCATACTTTGAAGTGCGCAATGCGATGCGCCAGGGAAGGCCCTGAGGTTAAGGGGACGGGGTTGGGTGTCAGCCCATCCAGATAGTTTTACAGGCTCCTGGGGGCAGGGCGGGGGAAGCATTCCACATCTGGATCCAATATAGCACCTCTGGCTACAGTGATGAGGTGGGTGGGAAGAAGACTCAGTCCAGACAATGACCCCCTCGCATCCCCTGGTGAGGTCCCACAACACCCCTGGCAGGAGATCTGGAGATCTTGTTCTTGGCTGGGTCAAGAAGAGAAGTTTGCATAGTTTTTAGCTGACCTGCTTGGGGGTCTTAGTCACTTTCCATCCAGGGATCCACATCAAAGCCACTCAGAAGCTGCTCATGTTAGCCCCGACGTGAGAGGCCCGAAGGGAAACAGCTTGGGGGAATTATATTTTGGCAGGTGGGTCTGAGTTGGCTGCACAATTGACAGGGGACGGCTGGGAAGTTGTTATAGCAAAAACTGCGCTGGTGTTTCTAACTCTTGGAGGAGTTGATGCGGCATGCTGGCTGAGGGATTCTGGGAGTTGAAGTCCAAGTATCTAAAAGCATGCCAGCTGGGGGATTCTGGGAGTTGAAGTCGGTACATCTTAAACCATGCTGGCTGGGGGATTCTGGGAGTTGAAGTCCATATGTCTTAAAGCATGCCAGCTGGAGGAGTCTGGACATTGAAGTCCATCCGTCTTAAAGCATGCCACCTGGGGAATTCTGGGAGTTGAAGTCCATACATCTTAAAACATGCTGCCTGGGGGATTCTGGGAGTTGAAGTGTACACATCTTTAACTTGTCAAGGTTGAGAAACATTAGAATAGAATATAGAATAGAATAGAGCTGGAAGGGACCTTGGAGGTCTTCTAGTCCAGCCCCCTGTTCAAGCAGGAGAACCTATACCATCTCAGACAAGTGACTGTCCAGTCTCTTCTTAAAAACTTCCAGTGATGCAGCCCATGATTTCTGGAGGCAAGCAAACATTAGACTACAGATGCCATGGGATGGAGAGAGGGAGGGAGGGAGGGAGGGAGGGAGGGACGGAGAGAGAGAGAGAGAGAGAGAGAGAGAGAGAGGGAGAGAAGAGAGAAAAAGGGAGGGAGGGGGGGAGAAAAAGAGAGGGAGGGGGGAGAAAGAGAGAGAAGAGAGAAAGGGAGGGAGAGAGGGAGAGAGAGAGGAGAGAGGGAGGGAGGGAGAGGGAGGGAGAGAGAGAGAAGAGGGGTGGGAGAGAAAGAGAGAGAGAGAAGAGAGGGAGGGAGAGGGAGGGAGAGGGAGAGACAAAGAGAAGAGGGAGGGAGAGGGAGAGAGGGAGAGAAAGAGGGAGGGGGAGGGAGAGAAAGAGAGAAAGAGAGAAAGGGAGGGAGGGAGAGAAAGAGAGAGAGAGAGAGAAAGGGAGGGAGAGAGAGAGAGAAAGAGAGAGGAGAGAGGGAGGGAGAGAAAGAAAGGGAGGGAGAGAGGGAGAGAAAGAGAGAGAGAAGAGAGGGAGGGAGAGAAAGAGAGAAAGAGAGAGAGAGGAGAGAGGGAGGGAGAGAGGGAGAGAGAGAGAGAGAGAAAGAAAGAGGGAGGGGGGACATCCCCTCCCATATTTCTACTTCTACAAAAAGGCCTGATCAACAAAAGAGATTTTTTGTATATATAAAACAGCTACCTCAAAGCAAAATGAGAAAACTATGACTGAAAGCTGGCATGTTCGTCCCATCTTGTTGGACAAAAATAAACCAGCATTGCAATTGAAGCCACAGCACGAAGGGACGTTCCGGATTAAGCTTTAGTGTTCGTTCACATGTCAGGCCCAGGGGATATATTACCCCACAGTGTAAGGCACGTGCCTTTGTCACTTGCACACTTACGCAGGATCACGAGCTCCAATTCAATTTGCTTAACAGGCACCATAAAGATTGTGGTAAACTCGGGTTCCCGCTCGACTTATGATTGCAACGACTTACAATGAAAATTCCAGTCCCAAATTCTGCTTGTAAGTCAAGGCCTCCGTGCACTACAAAGGGCGGGCAGCCATTTATTTCAGATGGATCGGATTTAATTATTTACTTTCCGCAGAGTTACAAACACAGGGAGTCCTTGACGTACAACAGTCCGTTTAGTGACCATTCGAAGTTATCACAGCATTCAAAACAGTGACTTTATGATCGTTTTTCACACTTACGACCCCTGCAGCATCCTCATGGATACGGGATCAAAATTCAGAGGCTTGGCAACTGACTCATATTTATGACGGTTGCAGTGTCCCAGGGTCATGGGATCCCCTTTTGAGACTTTCTGACAAGCAAAGTCAATGAGGAAAGCTAGATTCGCTTAACAACCATGTTACTCACTTAACAACTGCAGTGATTCATTTAACAAACGTGGCAAGAAAGGTTGTAAAATGGGGCCAAACTCACTTAACTGTCTCACTTAGCAACAGAAATGATGTGCTCCATTGTGATCATAAGTCGAGGATTACTTGCATAAACCTTTATTATCTTTGCTGATCCTTATTTTAACCTATTTCAGATTTGTCCCTTCTTCAAGCTTTGGATTTCCCCGCTATCTTTGCAACCCTCTGTGATTTTTCTCTCCTGTGAACATGGGGTTGCAAGCAGATGGTGCTGGCAAGAGGCAAGGAAGAAGGAGGAAAGGAAAGGAGGAAAGGAAGAAGAAAGAGAGGTGAGGGAAAAGAAAGGAAAGGAAAGGAAAGGAAAGGAAAGGAAAGGAAAGGAAAGGAAAGGAAAGGAAAGGAAGGAAGGGAAGGGAAGGGAAGGGAAGGGAAGGGAAGGGAAGGGAAGGGAAAGGAAAGGAAAGGAGGAAAGGAAAGGAGGAAATGAAGAAGAAAGAGGAGGGAAAGAAAGGAGAAAAGGAAGGAGGGAAAGGAAAGGAAAGGAAAGGAAAGGAAAGGAAAGGAAAGAAGGAAAGGAATGGAAGAAGAAAGAAGAGAGGGAAAGGAAAGGAAAGGAGGAAAGGAGGAAAGGAAGAAGAAAGAGAGGAGGGAAAGGAAAGGAGGAAAGGAAAGAAGGAAAGGGATGGAAGGAGAAAGAGAGGAGAGGGAAAAGAAAGGAAAGGAAAGGAAGGAAGGAAAGGAAAGGAGGAAATGAAGAAGAAAGAGAGGAGGGAAAGGAAAGGAGGAAAGGAAGGAGGGAAAGGAAAGGAAAGGAAAGGAGGAAAGGAAAGAAAGGAAGGAAAGGAATGGAAGAAGAAAGAAGAGGGAAAGGAAAGGAAAGGAAAGGAAAGGAAGAAGAAAGAGAGGAGAGGGAAAGGAAAGAGGGAAAGGAAAGGAAAGAAGGAAAGGAATGAAAGAAGAAAGAGAGGAGAGGGAAAAGAAAGGAGAGGGGAGGGGAGGAAAGAAGGGAAGGAATGAAGGAAAGAAGGAAAGAAGAAAAAGGAAAGTCCAACTTTGGTGTGAGTAATTCCCAATGCTTTCTCCACCCTCATCCTGCGAGAATTACATCAGTGTTTGTTTGCAAGCTTTGCTCTAAGCCGAGGGAAGGATTTATAGCCATGCCAGGAAGACCAGCCACAGTGGAGCAGGGGGTGGGGATGTACAAACAACCACAAGATTGAGCAATTCTGCTCTCAGGGCCGAGCAGAAGCGTGCAAGAGAGTTGGCCAGTCCCTCTCCCTTGCGTTTGGCACGCTTGCCTCCAGCAAGAGAAGGACGGCGACGCGGCCCAGCCGAGAAGCGGAATAGATGCTGGCTTGTTCCTGAACCTTGAATGCAAAAAGGTGCATCCGGGTGGCTTAAGCACCCAGGAGGATTTGTCCAGAGAACTACAGGTCTCTCCCGTACCTCGGAAATACACCGGTCTCATCTCCTTTGCTCCCCAACCCCAGGAGAGGAAAGCAATTGTACGGTCACCCAACTCAGAAAAGGCCCTTTGGTTGGTCATCAGTGCCCAGAATTGGTGCCCTCACGCCTTCTGGGACTCTTGCGTGGAAAGTGCCAAGCCACACCCGGATTAGTGCATTAGTTGATCTCCGCCAACATGAACGTCATCCCAAATGGGCAGCCCATGTGGCCAAACAGTTTCAAAACACAGGCCAGGGTGGTCCATCCGTCAAACTGAGCTGCATCCCATCCCAGCAGAGAAGAGTCATGGCCACCCCCCCAAAAAAAAGGGTTCAAGCCCACCAGCGTTCATTTTAGGAGGCTCTGAAAAATCCAAGTCACAAGCCGGTTGATGGGAAAAGCACCCACGTTTTGCTAATGGGCTACAGCAGGATTCGGGAACTGGGCAAGGTTCAGGATGCTGTCAGCATCCAGATGCTAAGAAGGAGTTTGATGCGCATCAGGAGGGAGGGAAGGTGTTGCATTGAAGAGCTTTTTAGGGTGTAAAAAACAGATGTGGGTGAAAAGACCAGAATTCCCCAGCCAGCATGCTTTAAAATGTGTGAACCTCAACTCCCAGAATTCTCCAGCCAGCATGTTTTAAGATGTATGGACTTCAACTCCCAGAATTCTCCAGCCAGCAGGCTTTAAGATGGGTGAATTTCGATTCCCAGAATTCCCCAGCCAGCATGCTTTACGTTTTGTGGACTTCAACTCCCAGAATTCTCCAGCCAGCATGTTTTAAGATGTGTGAACTTCAACTCCCAGAATTCTCGAGGCAGTATGCCTTAAGATGTATGGACTTCAACTCCCAGAATTCCCTAACCAGCAGGCTTTAAGATGGGTGAACTTCAGCTCCCCAGAATTCCCCAGTCAGCTCTCTTGGGTTAGACTTAGGCTGGCTTGGGAATTCTGGGAGTTGCAGTTCACCCATCTTAAAGTGGCTTTAAAAAAAATTCTGCAAACTGACCGATGCACCACCCTAAAGCTACATAAGGACCTGAGAATTTGCATTTAGCATGATCTGAATCTGCAAATCAATTACAAATTCTTCAGACAGCAAATTGATTTGATAGACAAGTCCTGCGGCTCCGTTGTGTTGCGGTCCTCATGAAATGGTCCATTTTCCGGAGGTGCGTCCTTTCTTCCTGTGGCTGTTTACATCCCTCAGATGCCAGCCAGCAGGAATGTTTGCCGATAGAGTTTATACAGCCAATGCTTGAAGCTATTTTTAAAGTTCGTTTTGGCTCCAGTCCCAGTTTCATTGAGCTTCTCTTTCAGGGTCTCCATGGGCCAGGAAATACAGGTAGCCTTCGACTTAACAACTGCTCATTTAGTGACCGTTCAAAGTTACAAAGGCCCTGGGGGGAAAAAAGTGACTTGTGGCCATTTTTCACACTTAAAATCGTTGCAGCATCCCCACAGTCACGTGTTCCAAATTTAGACGCTTGGCAACTGGCTCATCCTTATGACGGTTGCCATGTCCCCGGGTCACGCGATCCCGTTTTGCGACCTTCTGAAGAGCAAAGTCAGAAAAGAGGTTGGGCACTCTGCACAGGCTTGCAAGCACTCTGTCCAATGACTTCAAAGTGGCTGAAAAATAACACTGTGGGGTCACCCCCAAGGGTTTTATGCCAGCCTGCAGCTCCCCGCTTCTGCCAGTTCCTGCAAAGTCCCTGAGAACTCAAAAGTTGTTGTCATTGTCGGCAAGCTGTTACTCACACCGCTTCCGAGCCAGGAGAGAGCAAAGTCTGTGGAAGCGAGGAAGAAGCCGTGTCATTTCCTCTCCCCGTGATCAACAGCTTCTCCCTTTTTAAAACTTCTTTCTGGAAGGATATATTTACCTGACGCCCGCCCCCGTTGCGACAGGCCACGTGGTTTTCCCGTCAGGGGCCCTGCGCAAAAGCTGTGGTAGTACAGCTGATCCAAAACCTTCTTTCTCTCCCTTTCTTAAAATGGAAAGAAAAAGGCAATGGGGCTATTGACGGAGGTTGCAGGATCTGAGGACAACAGATGTTGGGGTACCCCTTTCATCACATGTGTTGATGCTGGCGCATGGCATTGATTGACTGATTGATATAAAGCCTTGGTAAGGCCACACCTAGAGTACTGCATCCAGTTTTGGTCACCACACTATAAAAAAGATGTTGAGACTCTAGAAAGAGTGCAGAGAAGAGCAACCAGGATGATTAGGGGACTGGGGACTAAAACATACGATGAACGGTTGCAGGAACTGGGCATGGCTAGTCTAGTGAAGAGAAGGACCAGGGGAGACAGGATAGCAGTCTTACAATATTTGAGGGACTGCCACAGAGAGGAGGGGGTCAAGCTATTCTCCAAGGCACCCGAAGGCCAGACAAGGAATAATGGAGGGAAACTGATCAAGGAGAGATTCAACCTGGAAATAAGGAGGAATTTTCTGACAGTGAGAACAATCAACCCATGGAACAGAAGTTGCCTTCGGAAGTTGTGGGAGCTTCATCACTGGAGGCTTTCAAGAAGAGACTGGACTGCCATCTGTCAGAAATGGTGTAGGGTCTCCTGCTTGGGCGGGGGGTTGGACTAGATGACCTACAAGGTCCCTTCCAATTCTGTTAATCTGAAGATTTATTTTTATTTATTTAATTTACTATGCCATCCATCTCTCCTACAAGGCGACTCTGGGCAGCTTGAGGGTTATAAAACAAGTTTAAAACATGGTTCTTAAAAGATTAAAACAACACAAATATTCAAATATGTTCAAATATTACTGGTAGCCCTCGACGTATGACCAATTAGTTTTTAGCTCAGTGCCTTGAATCCAGCCCAGTTATGTCGTTTATGACTCATACTAGCATGCAAATCAATAAAATGGATTAATGGGTTAATCAGGTTAAGACTGTTGTGTGAATGTAGTCATGCCTGCTTCACAGAGGTGTGTTGTTGTTATTGTGGGGAGGGAAGGAAGCGTTGAGTTCGATGCCTTGAGCCAAGACAGGATCTAAATTTAATCAATCATAAATGCTTTGCGTCCTCTCTAAAAAATATAGTTCTTGCATTTATTTGGTTCGGCTTTGTGCCCTGGATAAAGCGAAAAGGGGCTTGAGATAACAGCCTTTTAAAACAGCCCCCAGGAGATTAATAACAATAATAATAATAAAGCCAAGCAGTTTTTCCGCTCCCTATAAATGCATTTCCTGATCAGATTGTGAGACTCGTAAGCAACACTCTGAGAGGCGGAACAAATTCCCCGAGAACATCTGCCATCTCCTGCGAAAACAGCAGCCCATCGAGAGTTTCTCCATTGTGACAGCGGCACTCAGCATGCGAAACAATCATACGCATCCCAACGAAAACAAACAGCCTCCACAATTATGTTTGAACCCCCAAAATAGCCTGGCTTTCTTCCTCTGCAGGCTGCAGGGGAGGGGAGAGAGAGAAATGAAAGAAATTCCAATTTTTATTCTCAACAGACAGATGGCCAACGTCTTGGCAGAGCTGTGTTGTTTGTTCTTCTGTAAAAACAAAAAAAGTATTTTCATAGGGCCGCATTCATGGAGGGATAGAATCAAGATCGCGTGTTAAAGTGTTAATACCGCTTTATAAGGCCTTGGTAAGGCCATACTTGAGAATACTGCATCCAGTTTTGGTCGCCACGATGTAGAAAGGATGTTGGGACTCTAGAAAGAGCGCAGAGAAGAGCAACAAAGATGATTAGGGGACTGGAGGCTAAAACATATGAAGAACCGTTGCAGGAACTGGGCATGGCTAGTTTAATGAAAAGAAGGACTAGGGGAGACATGATAGCAGTCTTCCAATATCTCAGGGGTTGCCACAAAGAAGAGGGAGTCAAACTATTCTCCAAAGCACCTGAGGGCAAAAGAAGAAGCAATGGATGGAAACTAACCAAGGAGAGAAGCAACCTAAAACTAAGGAGGAATTTCCTGAGAGTTAGAACAATTAATCAGCGGAACGACTTGCCACCAGACGTTGTGGATGCTCCAACTCTGGAATCTTTGAAGAAGAGATTGGACAACCAAATATTTATTTGTTTGTTTGTTTAATTAATTTATTTATTTCATGTACAGGTAATCCTCAACTTACAACAGTTCATTTAGTTCAAAGTGACAAGGGGCCCTGATAAAAGTGCCAACTGTTGCAACATCCCCACAGTCACATGATCACAATTCGAATGACTCGTATTTATGACGGTTGCAGCGTCCCTGGGCTCACATGACAAACCCCCCCTTTTGCGACCTTCTGACAAGCGAAGTCAATGGGGAGGCCGGATTCGCTTAACGGCCGTGTTACTAACTTAACAACTTCTGTGTGATTCGCTTAACCACTGTAGCAAGAACAGTTGTAAAACGGGGCAAAACTCGTTTAAGAAATGTTTCACATAACAAGAGAAACTTTGGAGCTCCATTGCGGTCGTAAGTCAAAGACTAGCTGTATTTATTCATTTATCATGTAGATTTATACAGCCCTCCTGGGAAACAGATCTACAGATTTTAAAAAAAAAACCAGTACAACGCCCCAAAGTTATTTAGAGTGTTTTGGGAAACTAAATCAGCAGGCATGTCCTGATAACATCCTTTACCTGGTTGAAATTAAACTGTGTTCCCACAACACATGGGATCATAAACAAACCAAAGAGGTTAGATTCCTACAACGTCCACTAAGACATTCCCAAAAAATCATCGTCAGGGTCAAAGGCTCCAGGGGTGAAATCCAGCAGGTTCTGACAGGTTCGGGAGAACCGGTAGCAGAAATTTTGAGTAGTTCGGAGAACTGGCAAATACCACCTCTGGTTGGCCCCCGAGTGGGGTGGGAATGGGGATTTTGCAGTATCCTTCCCCCAGGAGTGGGGAGGGAATGGGGATTTTGCAGTATCCTTCCCCCAGGAGTGGGGATGGAATGGGGATTTTGCAGTATCCTTCCCCCAGGAGTGGGGAGGGAATGGGGATTTTGCAGTATCCTTCCCCCAGGAGTGGGGAGGGAATGGGGATTTTGCAATATCCTTCCCCCAGGAGTGGGGAGGGAATGGGGATTTTGCAGTATCCTTCCCCTGAAGTGGGGAGGGAATGGAGATTTTGCAATATCCTTCCCCCAGGAGTGGGGAGGGAATGGGGATTTTGCAATATCCTTCCCCCAGGAGTGGGGAGGGAATGGGGATTTTGCAATATCCTTCCCCCAGGAGTGGGGAGGGAATGGGGATTTTGCAGTATCCTTCCCCCAGGAGTGGGGAGGGAATGAGGATTTTGCAGTATCCTTCCCCTGCCACGCCCACCAAGCCACGCCCACAGAACCGGTAGGGAAAATTTTTGAATTTCACCCCTGGGACTCAAAACTCATCAACTATTATTATTTACCCTTCTAATTCTCTTCTTTATTCTCTCCTCTTATTGGCAATATTATTATGATTATCATTATTCTGTTGATTTGCATGTATACTGACAGCTCCGGAGAGACAAATACTTTTTGTGTCTAATAACACAAAGTTTGAATACTTTGGCATGGACATCTGCAGACGGGGATGAAGATCTTCTCTTTTATGGCACCACCCCCTTTGCCAGGTACCCCCTCCCAATTTACAATATCGGGCTAATGCACTGCCCAGGTTTGTCCCTGTCTTAGTTCAGGATAAATGGGGACCTTTCCTTGCCAGGTTGTGTGAAGCAAGCTATCACGTGAAGCCAGAACACGGTTTTATTGGTATGGAAATTGCATGTTACATAAACACAGCCATTTATTAAGGCAAGTTTAGGATGGAGCCGATTGTTGCGAAACCCCATCCAGTTTGTGGTCTCCGAATTTACTGCCGACACCATTAAGGTTAGGGGGAGAAAAGAAAAATTGGCGGATCCTTCCCTTATCTCGGGAACCTGCGGGAGAAAATCTTGTCGCCTTGAAGAGAGAATCTTTCAATGCAACCCCGGTTCTGGCAAACTTTTCCTGCAAATAAGCGTCTGCAGACATTCAGGCAAGGTGGGGAAAAAATCCCCTAGTGTTAGGCTCGAAAATGGTGAAAGTAATGCTTTACACTTGCAGTGTTTCCCAACCTTGGCAACTTGAAGATATCTGGACTTCAACTCCCAGAATTCCCCAGCCAGCATTTGCTGGCTGGGGAATTCTGGGAGTTGGTCCAGATATCTTCAAGTTGCCAAGGTTGGGAAACACTGCTTTACAGAGAGTCTTCGACTTATGAACATTCCTTTAGCGACTGGTCAAAGTTACAACACCACTGCGAAAAGTGACTTTCGCCTCCGTCCTCACGCTTACGACTATCGCACGCCTCCCCCCCCCACGGTCACAAGATCAAAATTCGGGCCCTTGGCAAGCAACCGTTGCAGTATCCCGAGATTACGGGATCCCCATTGGCGATCTTCGCAGCTGGCTTCCAACAAGCAAAAGTCAGTGGGGAGAAGCTGGATTCGTTTAACGACCGCACGATTCGCTCAACGGCAGCGATTCGCTTAACAACAAAAAAGGTGGTGAAGTTGGACACGACTCGCTTAACGACTTGCAGTTGAAATTGTGGTCCCATTTATTCAGATTAACAGAGTTGGAAGGGACCTTGCAGGTCATCTAGTCCAACCCCCTGCCCAAGCAGGAGACCCTAACATCTGCCTCTACCTAGGACTGAACTCACAACCTCTTGATTGTGAGGCAAGAGCTCTACCTCTAGGCCATAGCAGATTGTCTATGGTCGTAAGTTGAGGACTTTCTGTATTGCTTTCCCAGATGGAATAGCCCATCCACCCCGCCTTTTCCGGGGTTATATGCCAGCACTATATGAGCCCCAAAGAGCCCCTGACCCCTTCCCCCCCCCATCCAATTTCTCCTCCAGCATCTTCTAACACTTGGGAAGCCAGCGTGGGGTGGAGGAAGTGGGGTCAGCAGAGCCACAAGGTAGAGGGAAGAGTCATTCACCCCATGCAATTTGGGGGTTTTCCAAGAATGAGGTCCGAATATTGTCCAAATGAACACATCTACGAGCCGGAAGACAAGAGTCTAAAACTGAGTTTATCCGGTTTGGGGAACGTCTTCCCTTCCCCACCAGGTCCCAAAGCGGAGAATCGGGCATCGTCCGGCGACCCGAGAACTCCCCCAAAGTTTGGGCATCTGGAGACCATCCCTTTGGATCTCCTGGACGAAACAATTCTGGACTCTGTTCCAAAGTCAGCCTGGCAGCCCTTCAGCGGTTTTATCCCCTTTTACAATTCCTGACCCCGATCAAATTTTAATTCCTTATTTCCTTTTGCCGTCTCGCAAAAAAAAAAGTTGCTTCCTCCCGCTTCTGTTTGCAAGAGGAGAGTTTTTTCCCCTTCCAGGCTCATTTTTGGTGGATCCGTGCCTCTCTTCTTCACTTTCTCCTTCTCCTTCCTCCTCTTTCTTCCACTCTCTCCTGAGAAAGTCCTCTCCATCATTGAAGCCAAATAATTAAAAAAAAGATCCCTCCCCCAAAACATAAATTTACCAAATAAAATAATAATAATAATAATATTAACAATACAAGTTGTGTTTTTTTGCAAAAAAACAAGAGAGAGAAAAAGTTTCCTTTGTTGTGAAGACAAAAATGAAAAGACGAAAGGAAAAAAGGCAGGAGGTTTTAGCAGAAGCGGGAGGGAAAAGAAGTCGGCATCCTCCTCACAGTCCTGACTCCTTCCTTCCCCAGAGGGATCGTTTTCAGACATTCCCAAGTCCACCACCGATGCTTTTTCTCAGCTACACCGGCAGGATTTGACAATCATGTTGGAAAGCTGTTCTACTTTGGCTTGTCGGCCGACGTAGTAAACGATGCCCAAGGGTTCCAGCTCATCGGGGACACAACAGGGTGCGGCTGAGGCCGAGGGGTTGTGCAGGTTGTAGAGAGCGAGGACCTATGTGAAGGAGACAAGAACAGCCTGCTTAGAGGTGCGAGATTTCTTAATAAAGACACACCTGGAGTACCGCATCCAGTTTCGGTCACCACATCACAAGAAAGAGGTTGAGACTTTGGAAGAAGCGCACAGAAGAGCAACTAAAACGATTAAAGGCCTGGAGACTAAAACGTATGAAGGATGGTTGTAAGATTTGGGTTTGGTTAGTCTAAAGCAGTGTTTCTCAACCTTGGCAGTTTGAAGATGTGTGGACTTCAACTCCCAGAATTCCCCAGCCAGCGTTGCTGGCTGAGGAATTCTGGGAGTTGAAGTCCACACATCTTCAAACTGCCAAGGTTGAGAAACACTGGTCTAGAGAAAAGAAGGACTAGGGGGGACATGATAGCAGGATTCCAGTATTTGAGGGGCTGCCACAAAGAAGAGGGGGTCAACTTGTTTTCCAAAGCACTTGAAGGCAGGACAAGAAACAATGGATGGAAACTAATCCAGGAGAGAAGCAACCTGAATGAAGGAGAAACTTCCTAACAGTGAGGACAATTAACCAGTGGAACAGCTTGCCACCAGAAGTTGTGGTTTCTTTATCACTGGAGGTCTTTAAGAAGAGACTGGACAGCGACTTGTCTGAGATGGTTATTCAGCCTTCCATCCTTCCAAGGTGGGTAAAAATGCGGACCCAGATTGTTGGGGGCTGACTCTGTAAACCGCTTAGAGAGGGCTGTAAAGCATTGTGCAGTGGTATATAAGTCTAAATGCTATTGCTCTTCCTTTTCCCCTTCCTTCCTTCCTTCCTTCCTTCCTTCCTTCCTTCCTTCCTTCCTTCCTTCCTTCCTTCCTTCCTTCCTTCCTTCCTGTTAAGAGTGCAGCATTGCAGGGAGCTTTGCCCACTGCCAACTTTGCCCACTGTCAAGAGTTCGATCCTGACCGGCTCAAGGTTGATTCAGCCTTCCATCCTTCCGAGGTGGGTAAAATGAGGACCCAGATTGTTGGAGGGCAATAGGCTGACTCTGTAAACCGCTTAGAGAGGGCTGTGAAGCACTGTGAAGCGGTATATAAGCGGTATATAAGGGGTATATAAGGGGTATTGCTATTATACGGTCTCCTGCTTGGATTGAAAGACCTAAAAAGACTAGAAAGACTTCCAAGATCCGTTCCAGCTCTATTCTGAATTGAATTGATTTTGGGATGTTTGATTTGATTTGATTTATTGTGGTTTGGTTTGGTTTGGTTTGGTTTGGTTTGGTTTGGTTTGGTTTGGTTTGGTTTGGTTTGGTTTGGTTTGGTTTGGTTTGGTTTGGTTTGGTTTGGTTTGGTTTGGTTTGGTTTGGTTTGGTTTGGTTTGGTTTGGTTTGGTTTGGTTTGGTTTGGTTTGGTTTGGTTTGGTTTGGTTTGGTTTGGTTTGGTTTGGTTTGGTTTGAGGATTTGCCTAGCCAAGCGAAACCTTTGGCACAAGTCTGGACCACCCCTGGTTTTCTTCCCTACTCTCTTGAACCCAACTGGGAGAAAACAGGCCATCAATCTTGGCTGGTGGAATGCCAGTCACTTGCTCAACTTTTAGCTCATGCCTTCTTCGGAGGGAGGCGCCAGGCTGCAAACGCAACCACAGGGTGGCCTGGTGCCCTGTTTTTTCCTCTGAAGCCAGGAAATTAATTATCCTTCTTCCTTTATCAAAACAACCAAAGTAGAAAAACAGGAATATCCACAGTGTAATAGTAATAGTAACAGAGTTGGAAGGGATCTTGGAGGTCTTCTAGTCCAACCCCCTGCTTAGGCAGGAAACCCTTCCATCCCTCCAAGGTGTATGGTCATCCAACCCCTAAAAACTAACAAGGACTTGACTTTGACTTTGCAAATAGACTTACCGGTAGAAGTTTTAAAATGTTGGGCCCGCTTCACAAGGGGAGAGGAATTGATTTTTTTTGCAATATATTTATCAATATTCAACTGAGGGGAGGGATAATAATATATGTATACAGGTAGTCCTTGACTTACGACCACAATTGAGCCCCAAAAGTTTTGTTGCTACGTGCAAAACATTCGTTAAGTGAGTTTTGCCCCATTTTACGACCTTTCTTGCCACGGTTGTTAAGTGAATCACTGCAGTCGTTAAGCTAGTGACACGGTTAAGTGAATCGGGCTTCCCCGTTGACTTTGCTTGTCAGAAGGTCGCAAAAGGGGATGCAACCATCATAAATACGAGTCGGTTGCCAAGCGTCTGAATTTTGATCACGTGACTATGGGGACGCTACAACGGTCGTAAGTGTGAAAAAACAGTCATAAGTCACATTTTTCAGTGCCTGTGTAACTTTAAATGGTCACTAAATGAACTGTTGTAAGTCAAGGACTCCCTATATATGTTTGGGCCTTTTTTTAAAAAATACACATTTTTCATGTCTGGTTTATTTTTTGTTTTTTGTAAAAAAAATCCTTTTTTGGGGGAAGTTTTGAATTTTAACTTTTTGAATAAAAATAAAAAAGATGAAAAGCAAAAAAAAGTATATTAAAAAATGAACTTTCCTGACTTTTTTGACCATGCTGGGCAGACACCTCTGAGGGGAACAAGCCTTACCTTGCTATATTGAGTGTCTGAGCTCCAGAGGTAGGGACAAGGCCCCATACAGAAATTGGCATAGTAGCCTTTAGGTTCATAAATCCACTTCCATTTTAAATCTTTTCGGAAATCGATATAGAAACGCCGTACGCAGCAATTCTTCGCTTCCGGTGATCTAGGAAAAAGGAGCCCGAAAATGCCCTTAAGTCCTTTTGCTCTGAATTTGGGGACCTCCAACTTTCTGAATAGAATGGAACGGAACGGAACGAAATAGAACAGAAATAATGTAATGTAATGTAACGGATTGGAACAGAATAGAAATAAAATAGAATGGAATGGAACGGAATAGAACAGAAATAATGGAATGGAATGGAATGGAATGGGAGAGGAGAGGAGAGGAGAGGAGAGGAGAGGAGAGAAGAGAAGAGAAGAGAAGAGAAGAGAAGAGAAGAGAAGAGAAGAGAAGAGAAGAGAAGAGAAGAGAAGAGAAGAGAAATAAAATGTAATGTAATGGAACGGAACAGAATAGAACAGAAATAAAACAAAATAAAATAATAATAATAGAATAATAGAATAGAATAGAATAGAATAATAGAATAATAGAATAGAATAGAATAATAGAATAGAATAATATAATATAATATATAATATAATATAATATAATATAATATAATTAATATAATAATATAATATAATATAATATAATATAATATAATATAATATAATATAATATAATATAATATAATATAATATAATATAATATAATATAATATAATATAATATAATATAATATAATATAATATAATATAATATAATATAATATAATATAATATAATATAATATAATATAATATAATAATATAAAGTAATATAATATAAGTAATATAATATAAGTAATATATAAGTAATATAATATAATTTAGAATAGAGTAGAGTAGAGTAGAGTAGAGTAGAGTAGAGTAGAGTAGAGTAGAGTAGAGTAGAGTAGAATAGACCACAATACTTTGTTTGGCCAAGTGTGATTAGGTCCACAAGGAATTTGTCTTTGATGCAGAAGCTCTCAGTGTACGTGCAAAACAATAAAGTAATAATAATCATAATAATTTTACCAATAAGGGAAGGTAGCAGAAGAGATGAGAAGAATAATAGTAATACAGCCTTACTACTTTGGGAATTAGGTGTTGAGCTGAGTGATGGCACAAGGGAAAAAGCTGTCTCTGTGTCTGATATATTTATTTGATTGATTGATTGATCAATAAACTTGATCGATCAATCACATTTTAAAACAGCTGCTGGTGGGAAGCCCCCAACCTGTCAGGAAGGTGGGGTCAAGCGCAGAGTTAGCCTGGAGTCTCTGCGCAACCCCAAAAGGGCTAGGAACGACCCTCCCAAAATTCCTTGGAGCCTTATCTATTTGGAGGCTGCCAGTCTGGGGAGATTCCTGTATTAGAGGTAGAAGGTAATAAAGTTGTTAGCTTGAACTCTGCCTGTCTCGGTCTGGCTGTTCACGCCTGACTTAGTGACGCAACGACTTACTGGCTGCTGCAGAAATCTGCATCCGGAGCGGCCCGTTTTCTCCGCTTGTGACTCGAGGAATCAGCCCGTTCTGGAGTGGTGGCCATGATCCACAGGTACGGCCGCTGCTTTGATTTCCCAATTAATGGGCCCTGGTCCCCTCTTTTGACTGTGGTGCCTGCAAAGGGAAACGGATCCATTTAGCGGTGAAATCTACTTACCTTTCCTACCGGTTCGGAAGTGCACGCTTCCTGAAAGCTTAGCTGGCAAAACCGCTCGAAAGTTTACAGTTGGTGCGTTCGGGAGGGAAGGAAGGAATCCGAATTACAGGTACTCCTCGACTTTCAACCGTTCATTTAGTGACCAAAGTTACAACGGCACTGAAAGAGGTGAACTTATGACCCGTGGTTTTTTCCACCCTTACGACTGTGCTGTCTGGGGAATTCTGGGAGTTGAGGTCTTAAAATGGCCATGCTTGATAAACAAAGAGAGAAGGACGAAAGGCCATTTCCGAAGTTCAGAAATGACTCCTACATCGTTCTGACCATCCTTTTGACCAAAACTTTCCTTTTAACTCCACGCTCGGCCGTTACTCATACATTCTCAGAGCACATGATGCAATTTTGGCAGACAAACCAAAGAGGCTTAATTTTCTTTCCCTCACCCACCCACCCCCGCCCCATCCCCCACCCAGGGAGCAAGAAGGTCAGTAATTGCTTGAAAAAATCTGACCGAGGCTTCTCTGTAAGCCGGAAGTCACTCACTCAAGGGGGTGCCTGTTGCTCCCCTGCATGACTCAAAACCTACAACCCCCAGCCACAAAGGTTGGTGGAAAAAACAGCCGACAAGAGGCGGAAACCCTGAAAGAAACAGGAAGGAGAAGTGGCTGCGTTCACCAGCGGTGCCTCTGTTCGAATTTGGGAGGAAATAAGGTGTGTTTTGGCAGCAACCTTCTTAAGAAGGGTATATGCCTGGCAAGCAGAACACCGATAGTGGACTCCGTGCATGGCCCCGTCATGATGTCCAGTGTCCCCTGCAGAATTTTGGTCACCATGATAGAAAAAAGAGGTTGAGACTCCAGAAAAAGTGCAGAGAAGAGCAACCAAGATGATTAGGGGACTGGAGGCTGAAACATATGAAGAACGGTTGCAGGAACTGGGCATGGCTAGTTTAATGAAAAGAAGAACTAGGGGTGACATCAGAGGTGGGTTTCAGCAAGTTCTGACCAGTTCTGGCGAACCAGTAGCGGAAATTTTGAGTAGTTCGGAGAACCGGCAAATACCACTTCTGACTGGGCCCGTCCCCATCTATTCTCTGCCTCCCGAGTCCCAGCTGATCGGGAGGAAATTGGGATTTTGCAGTATCCTTCCCCTGCCACGCCCACCAACCCACACCACGCCCACCAAGCCACGCCCAGAGAACTGGTAGTAAAAAAAATTTGAATCCCACCACTGGGTGACATGACAGAAGTATTCCAAT
The DNA here is from genome assembly GCA_023053685.1 of Diadophis punctatus similis. Classification (NCBI taxonomy): domain Eukaryota; kingdom Metazoa; phylum Chordata; class Lepidosauria; order Squamata; family Dipsadidae; genus Diadophis; species Diadophis punctatus. Next base: position 3,664,984 of record JALIGW010000022.1, on the reverse strand, counting down.
ATCTGAGGGACTGTCCAAATGGTGCTTTTCAAAAGGCAACTGGACTTTTCTTTTCTTAGTTTTATTTTAAAAGTTCTGAACTGAAGAAACTTCTTGGATGAGAAGGGAAACGTTTTCAAGAAAAAATCAAGAAAGTCCAGTTGCCTTTTGAAAAACCACCTTTGGCACAACCGTGACCTGGACGGTTGAGAATCTCCATAGACATCACAGAGGAGAAGAAATCAACCTAATTCTCCAAAACCCCTGAAGGCAGGACAAGAAGCAATGGGTGGAAACTAATCAAGGAGAGAAGCAACGTAGAACTAAGGAGAAATTTCCTGACGGTGAGAATTTAATTTAATTTAATTTAATTTAATAGATTTGTATGCTGCCCAACTCCCGGGGGACTCTGGGCGGCTCACAACATGTCCAAATCTATTACAGTAAAACATCACAATTAAAAAATATATAAAAATTAAAAGAAAACCTCCAACATTCATAACAAGGGGGGAGACCCGGAGAACAATTAACCCGTGGAACGGCTTGCCTCCAGAAGTTGTGAATGCTCCAACACTAGACATTTTTAAGAAGATGTTGGATAACCATTTGTTTGGAGTGGTGTAGGGTTTCCTGCCTAAGCTGGGGGTTGGACTAGAAGACCTCCAAGGTCCCTTTCAACTCTACTATACTTTTAGCTGACATAACTCAGTTAGTGTGGCTGGGCTGGTGTGCATGTGTTATATTTGTGTGCACAGTTTTCAGCAATCCTGTAAATGGTGATTCTCAGCAAGCTGTACCACATGGGTGTATGTATGTGTGTGAGACACACACACACACACACACACATACACAACTGAGTCACTGGGCTTGGCACAGCTCGCATACACATCCCCCCTGCCAGCCCCCCCCATCCCACCCCACCTCAAAATCTCGGGCTGAAAGAAGGCACCAGAAGAAGGAAGCCGGCTGAGCCAGTTTCCCAGAAGAAAAATCGACTGTGTGAGTTGCAGTTGACACTTCTGGAGTGTGACGTTTTGCAGGCAGCAGAGGTGCAAAAGGGGGGCACTGAGGCTTCTGCTCAGGGCCTGGGTCTCAATTCCCCCATTAGGGTGACAGCCAAAGATTTATCTTCTGAATGCTGGTGGGGTTTTTTTTCCCCCTTTCAACTCCCTGCAAATTATCCTTAGCCTGGACGAGCCTTGCTTGTCAAAGCCACGATGTGCTCTGTGAATACAGTGCGCACATTGATGCATCCCACACTGGCCCATAAATTTCTGTTTACAAAGCAGGAGGGCTGGAGTCATCTAACGGGCTAAGAAGCCGGCCTGGCTTGGCAGGGGTTTGATTCTGCCTGCTGGGCAGCCCTGACCCTTGTGGTATGCAGCGTCCACCACAGCTTAGCCTACGGGCTGCATTGAGAGGGTTCCTGGCTGCAATGTCACATCCCCGGCAGGAATGTTGTGAAGATAATCCATCCATCAGAATAGAGCCAGAAGGGACCTTGGAGGTCTTCTAGTCCAGCCCCCCCCTCCCCGCTCAAGCAGGAGACCCCTATACCCGTGATGGCGAACCTATGGCACGCGGAGCCATATCTGCAGGCACGCGAGCTGTTGCCCTAGCTCAGCTCCAGCACGCATGCGCATGCCGGCCAGCTGATTTTTGGCTGATGAAAGCAGGGATGTTTCAACGGTCGTAAATGCGAAGACTGGACATAAGTCACTGTTTTTCAACGCCGTTGTCACTTCAAACAGCCAGTAAATAAATAGTGATCAGATGAGGAGTATCTTCCCATAGATGGAGTGGTTTATGGGCGCTTATTTACAGACTTAATAAGCAAGTGGGGTCAAATCAGATCTTGGCTGGGGGCAGCCCCCTCATTCAACGCTCACTCCCCCTTGCCCGGTTCTTACCTTCGATTTGTATCATTAGATCATTTCGGTTGCCATCACAGGAACAGTGAGTGGTAAGTCGGAATCTTCCCAGCTCGTCTGAAATACATACATTAGGATCAGGGGTTGGGGTCAGGATTGCAACCCTTCCTAAAGCCAGCAAGCCATTTCAGAGAAGCCCCTCGCCCCAAAGCAGAATCGAAGGGCACTTAAAGCAAAAAAAGACCTTTGCTCATTTCAGGAGAGGTTTTTTATCGGATGCCCCTTCCAGCTTTGGAACAGGGTGGCATATATCATTTTCCCCAAGGTTTTTCAAACTTGGCAATTTTAAGATGGGGAGGGGACTTTGACTCCCAGAATTCCCCAGCCAGTGTGATTTAAGATGGGTGGATTGTGAACTCCCAGAATCCCCCAGCTGACATATTTAAGAGGCATGGACTTCAATTCCCAGAATTCCCCAGCCGGCATGCTTTAGGATGCATGGACTTCAACTCCCAGAATTCCTCAGCCGGCAGGTTTTAAGAAGCATGGACTTCAACTCCCAGAATTCCCCAGTTGGCATACTTTAAGAGGCATGGATTTTAATTCCCAGAATTCCTCAGCTGGCAGGTTTTAAGAGGCGTGGACTTCAACTCAGATTTAACAGAGTTGGAAGGGACCTTGCAGGTGATCTAGTCCAACCCCCTGCCCAAGCAGGAGACCCTACATCTGCCTCCACCTAGGATCAAACTCACAACCTCCTGATTATGAGGCAAGAGCTCCACCTCTAGGCCACAGCTTCCAGAATACACCAGAATTCTGGGAATTGAAGTCCGCCCATCTCAAAGCTGTTACGTTTGAGCCACCCTGCCTTGTTTGAAAACAGGATTCTGGAATTTTAGTCCATCCTTTCGTTGGCACAAAGGAGAGAAAGTCCCCAGTGCCCCCCACCAGTCAAGCCCCCCCTCCACCTTACCTCTACTTGCGAGCCACACCCGGAGAACATTGGTGACATCGAAGGACAGCCATTCTTTTTCGCTCTTCACCTTGAACGACAGCCCTTGAAGGTAGTACCAATTGGAATCATTCCTTGAATGGTCTTTTTGCTAAGGAAAGACGGACAAGACAGAACACCTTAAAGGAACAGCTTCTGTGGACATTTACAAAATACCCTGCCTGCTTTCTCTCATCCAGCTTTTGAGCTTTTGGTTTTAAAAGAAAAAGGTTCTAGTCCTCAAACCTTTTTTTTTTTTTTTTTTTGCTATTTTTCTGCCCTTTGGGCCGAATCAAGAAGCAAAGCTATCACCCGTTTCCCCCACTTCTCCAAAAGTTGTCTTTTTTTTTGACAGTGTCGTTTAATCTCGTCACAAAAAGAGAAACAGCCAGGCAGTGTTTCCCAACCTTGGCAACTTGAAGATGTCTGGACCAACTCCCAGAATTCCCCAGCCAGCATTCGCTGGCTGGGGAATTCTGGGAGTTGAAGTCCAGACATCTTCAAGTTGCCAAGGTTGGGAAACACTGTGTTAGAGCGAAGGGTGTCCAACCTTGATAACTTGAAGGCCTGTGGGATTCTGGGAGTTGAAGTCCACAAGTCTGAAAGTTACCAAGATTGGACATCCCTGAATTAAAAATATATCCTGTCTGGTATTGATTTGAACCTGATTAGCCCTATTTGGGGGGTGGGGATAAAGCAAAAGATCAAAATCAAAGAGTTTATAAAAGCATGTGAAAAGTAAAACTGCAGTTTTTCCCCTTTTTCCTATGAACAAAAATTTGTCCACTATCTGGCGTGAAGAGACTTTCAAGAGTAGAATATAAAAAACAGCGGTGAAGATTTCAGATTCCAGTCCTGCGTTCCAATCTTGTTTTTCCTCCACCCTATTCCGGATGCTTTTTTTGTTGTTGCTGTGGTTGTTAAGTGAATCACTTCTGTTGTTAAGTGAATCGTGCAGGAGTTAAATGAATCTGGCTTCCTTTATTGACTTCGCTTGTTGGATGCCAACTGGGAAGGTAACAACTGGTGATCACATGACCCCGGGATGGTACAATGGGCATAACAGATTTAACAGATTAACAGATTAACAGAGTTGGAAGGGACCTTGCAGGTCATCTAGTCCAACCCCCTGCCCATGCAGGAGACCCTATATCTGCCTCTACCTAGGATCGAACTCACAACCTCCTGATTGTGAGGCAAGAGCTCCACCTCTAGGCCACAGCAGCTGGGTAAAGACATGCCAGTTGCCAAGCTCCCAAATTTTGATTACGGGACCATGACGACGGTCGTCAGTATGATAAATCAGTTCTAAGTCACTTTTTGTAACTTCGAACGGTCACTAAACGAAACGGTCAACGACTACTGGTGTTCTGGGAACTGCTAAGGAGGAGCTGTCCTCACCCTCTTTCTCCCACACCAACTCTCCAAGCTTCGCTGTCTCTTGCTCCTCCGGAATGCAGCCCTTCCCTTCTGGGAATCCAGACTACAGTCTACCACACCCTACCTGGTAAAGCTCCAGTAACTTCGAACGATCACTAAACGAATGGTTTACCTCAGACTAGCGGTGTTCTGGGAACTGTTAAGGAGGAGCTGTCCTCACCCACTTTCTCCCACACCAACTCTCCAAGCTTCGCTGTCTCTTGCTCCTCCGGAATGCAGCCCTTCCCTTCTGGGAATCCAGACTACAGTCTACCACACCCTACCTGGTAAAGCTCCAGTAACTTCGAACGATCACTAAACGAATGGTTTACCTCAGACTAGCGGTGTTCTGGGAACTGTTAAGGAGGAGCTGTCCTCACCCACTTTCTCCCACACCAACTCTCCAAGCTTCGCTGTCTCTTGCTCCTCCGGAATGCAGCCCCTCCCTTCTGGGAATCCAGACTACAGTCTACCACACCCTACCTGGTAAAGCTCCAGTCGCTGCTCTTGTCCGGAGGCTTGCATCCTCAGCTCTGCACGGTACAGCAAATTGGGGTCACTAAGGACCTTCCGGATGGGTTCGATTTCGAATCCGAAGTAGACGTTTTGGTTATCCTTCTTGTACTGATCGCCGTAGCTTTCTAGAGAGAGGAGGGGGGAAGCAACAGCAGCAGATGAGCAGAAGGTCTTTCAACCGTGGCCACTTTGAAGATGGATGGACTGCAGGACCCAGAATTCCTCAGCCAGTGTGGGAATTCTGGGAATTGAAGTCCACCCATTTTGAAGTTAGGCTGGCGGGGGAATTCTGGGGGTTTGCCCGTTACAAGTTTCAATAGTGATTTAGAGCAGGGGGTCTCCAACCTTGGCAACTTTAAGACCTGTGGACTTCAAACTCCCAGAATTCCTCAGCCAGCAAAGCTTGTGGACCAACTCCCAGCAAAGCTGGCTGAGGAACTCTGGGAGTTGAAGTCCACAGGTCTTACAGTTGCCAAGGTTGGAGACTCCTGATTTAGAGCAGGGGTCTCCAAAGTTGTAACTTTGAAGACTTGTGGACTTCCACATGCTGGCTGAGGAATCCTGGGAGTTGAAGTCCACAAGCCTTAAAGTTGTCACGTTTGGGGAATCCCGATTTAGAGAAAGAGAAAACAAACTATCGGTCTTCAGAGATTGTAGAAGTACATTTTCCAGCAACCCAGCTGGGGGATCCTGGGAGTTAGCATCTTAAAGTGGCTAAGATTGAGAAATTCTGCCTTAGACTCACCAAGGGAAAACTCATTTATTCAGCCTCTGAATAATGCAGCCAGGAACTTAAACCCAGAAAAGGACCACAATTCACACAAGATTCTAATCCCAGGTTAACAAAGCACAACGGCTGCGTTCATATGACAGGCAACATCCAAACGAGACTATTGTTTCTGGCTTAAGGTAATGCTTATATTTATTAACTAAATTTAAATTACAGATACTCCTCAACTTATGACCATAATTGAGCCCAAGATTTCTGTTGCTAAGTGAGTTTTGCCCCCCATTTTACGACTGTTCATGCTACAGTGGTTAAGCGAATCACTGAAGTTGTTACATTAGTAAGACGGTTGTTAAGTGACTCTGGCTTCCCCATTGATTTTGCTTGTCAGAAGGTCGCAAAAGGGGATCGCGTGACCTCCGGGACAGTACAACCATCATAAATATGAGTCATTTGCCCTGAATTTTGCATGACTGCAAAATATGTGTTTATATGTGTGAAGAATGGTCGTAAGTCACTTTTTTCAGTGGTGTCGTAACTTCAAATGATCGCTAAACGAACTGTTGTAATGCGAGAACTACTTATAGTTCTCCTTTCCAACCTCCTTCCTTCCTTCCTTCCTTCCTTCCTTCCTTCCTTCCTTTCTTTCTTTCTTTCTTTCTTCTTTCTTTCTTTTTTTCTTTCTTTCTCTTTCTTTCTCTCTCTCTCTTTCTTTTGTTTGTTCTTTCTTTTCTTTCTTTCTCTCTCTCTTTCTCTCTTTTTCTTTCTTTTCTCTTTCTTTCTATCTCTTTCTTTCTTTCTTTCTTTCTTTCTTTCTTTCTTTCTTTCTTCTTTCTTTCTCTCTCTCTCTCTCTCTCTCTCTCTCTTTCTCTCTCTCTCTCTCTCTCTCTCTCTCTCTCTCTCTCTCTCTCTTTCTTTCTTTCTTTCTTTTTTCCCGTATGATTTCGTCACAGCATCTATTTCGGCTACAGGAAGAGTCTATTTTTAAAGTTTCTCTTCCTTGGGAGATCAAAGGAGCTTTGACTTTGGTCAAAGAGACAGAGACCATGGGGTTGTTCTTGTTTTGTTTCGTTTCGTTTTTCAAGTTTCTCTCCAAGTCTCCAACCACAGCATTCAGGATTGTTCGTTTTTCAAAAATATGCACCGTCTTCCGTTGCACACAAACAGGACACAGCAATTTGGAGAAAACAAAGATAAAATCCAGGGCGAGGGAATTGGAAGGAAGAAGGGAAGGAAGAGAACCTTCAGTGGAGGAAAAACAAAAAGTCTCGTGGTTCTAATAAAAGAAAAGAGAGCAAGGAGAGAGAGAGAGAGAGAGAGAGAAGATGAAAAAGAAAAAGAAGAAAAAGAAAAAGAAAAAGAAAAAAAAAGAAAAAGAAAAAGAAAGAAGAAAGAAGAAAGAAGAAAGAAGAAGAAGAAAGAAAAGATAAAGAAAAAAGATAAAAACAAAGAAGAAAGAGGAAAGGAAAGAAAGAAGACAAACAGAAATGATAAAGAAAGAAAGAAGAAAGAGAAAGAAAGAAAGGATAGAAAGAAAGAAGATGAAGAAAAAGAAGAAAGAAAAGAAGAAGATAAAGAAAAAAGAAGATAAAGAAAAAGAAGAAAGGAAAGAAGAAAAGAAAAAAGACAAAGAAAAAAGATAAAGCAAGAAAGAAGATAAAGAAAAAGAATGAAAGGATAGAAAGAAAGAAAAAGAAAAAGAAGGAAAAGGAAAAGGAAAGAAGGAAAGAAAAAGAAAGAAAGAAAGAAAGTTACATTCCTCAGGTTGCCAACTGACTTAAGGAAATTGACTTTGTCTGCTCTTCTGCCCTCGAACTGCAGAAAGCAGCCAATATAAATTTGTGAACTTAACCAACCAGCCCAGGAAGAACCGGTGAAAAAAAAATATATATTGTGTTTTTCAAGAGAGCATCCTCCGAGCTCCCATGAAATCATACTATGTTTTCCCTCCCAGATGCCGGGAGTCTGACTCAGTCCTGGGGTCATCTTTGAAGCTGCCAAATTATTATTTTTCCCCCTCACTCAGCCTCAGCTGCCTCAGTTGCAAATGGTTGATCTCTGTCCTGTGTCCCTTAAAACAGGGCTTTCCAAACCTGGCACGTGGAAGACTTGGGGACTTCAACTCCCAGAATTCCTCAGCCAGCACACCTGAGGAATTCTGGGAGTTGAAGCCCGCAAGTCTTAAAAGTTGCCAAGTTTGGGGATCCCTACCTTAAGCCACAGAAGTCCTGTGGTGGGGGGGGAGAAAAACAGGAAAATTGGCTTCCCCTCTCTTTCTCATCACCCCCCTACCCCCATCACCACTAGGGACCACTTCCTTATCAGGGGTAGCACAGGGAAAATGGCCCCCACATTGCCCACTTCCCGTCTTCAAGTTTGGATGTGGTCATCCTTTTTTCATTGTTTCCAGATGACATGGCCGGGGCGGGGATGGGGGGGGGGGGGAGAGAGTGACCGCAATTTCTTCAACAACAACAACAAAAAAGGAATTTTACATGCTGATGTTTTACAGCTGCACAAACCCAGATAAGGTGTTGGGCCTTATCAGCCGGAGGAAATTCCCAAACTATTTTGGGACTTTCCAACATGACAAAGCCCAGGAAAAAAAACACAAGGAAGAACAGGTTCGCCCTACTCGCTCCCCGAAATTACGGGGCGAACCCGGTTCCCTGCTGGCCTCAGTTTTCCTTGCTGCGAAATGGGAAGATGTTGATCAGGTCCTAAAAAAGGGCTTCTAAAAGAAAGATCTTGCATTTAAACTTAAGGCATGTAATCTGGGGAGTTCTGGGAGTTGAAGTCCATGGATCTTAATGCTGTCTGGGGTATTCTGGGAGTTAACACCCTTCAATTTAAAGCACACTGGCTGGGGAATTCTGGGAGTCGAAGTCTACATATCTTCAAGCTGCCAAGATTGAGAAACACTACTTTAAGTGATTTTTTTTTTAAAAGCTCTCCCTTTTGGGGTACACACCCTCTCCTTCAGTGTAAACCTCACTGGGGATGCAGGTACGGACCGCAGGTGCCGTGGCAGATACTAATCATTGTAGGCCTATTTCTCTCTCTGATCCAGCGGGTTGGACTAGAAGACCTCTAAGGTCCCTTCCTACTCTTGTCATTCTGTTATTCTTCTGTTATAGTATCGGATCTGCAAAGCCAGCTGCCCAGATCTACAGGGGTTAAATGAAGCACCTCCACCTTGTAGATTTGGGGAGGCAGAAAAAAGGCACCTGGGCTGTCACGATGCGAATATTGTCAGTTGTGAGTCTATGCAGGGTGATGCACCCCTATCCTAAATACTATGGTACTTCCCAATACAAGCAGAACACGTGATATGATGTTCTGCGCATGTCTACATTCCTATCCACCATTAATCCCTTTTGTTATACCTTCCGACCTGGAAGGACGTGTTACGTAGCGAAGATGTAGTTTATTCAGGATTTATTGTTTTATATTGTTTTGTACTGAAATAAATATTTTCTATTAGACATTTTAATCTCGGTTTTATTTCTAAGTATTTGAATTCCAAGTAAAAGATCCAATGTCGCCTCTACGGGGAATTCTTCCCTTAACATGGGCTACAAAAATCAGCACGGAGCATTTAGAATTAGAATTAGAATAACAGAATTGGAAGGGACCTCAGAGGTCTTCTAGTCCAACCCCCTGCTTAGGCAGGAAACCAGCCAAAAAACAGACATGTGCGTGCCGGCCAGCTGGTCTTCGGGTCTTTGGCACACACGTGCGTTCCTATTTGGGCACTCGGTGCCGAAAAGGTTTGCTATCACTGCCCTGTACCATTTCAGACAAATGGTTATCCAATCTCTAAAAATAAATTTAATTTATCACTCTCCACTCCAGAATGGGCACAAGTGGGCAGCATCTCTCCACTGTTAAGGCTGCTGTTGGAGGTCAGAAAACAGCCCTTGACAGGACTTATGGGAGAGAAGAACCCGAAGCCACAAGCGGAAGTGGGTTGAGGGACCAGGCGGGGGTCTTTATCCCCAAGAAGGGGCACAGGACATCCGTCTTTGGAGCCTCAACTTATCAGCAGCCCAAGTGGTTTGCTAAGTCATGCTAGCGGCAGGGCTTGTCTCAACTCTCCCCACAACGGGTGCCCCCCCAACACTCTCTCTCTCTCTCTCTCTCTCTCTCTCTCTCTCTCTCTCTCTCTCTCTCTCTCTCTCTCTCTCTCTCTCTCTCTCTCTCTCTCTCTCTCTCTCTGTTACAGTCTTTGCGTTGGCCTCTTGCGTGACTTTTGATCTGTGTGACTGTGGCATGCTGCAAGGGTCCTAAGTGTTAAAAACTTTTCACACTTACAATCATAAACAAAGGGTTGTAAGTCAAGGGCGACCTGTATTCAGGAGTCCAGCGATGGAAATAACAGTTTAACAGTAACAGAGTTGAAAGGGACCTTGGAGGTCATCTAGTCCAACCCGCTGCTCACGCAGGAGACCTATACTAGGGATTCGAACCGCCGAACTGGCGACCTTTCTGATTGACAAGCCACTGAACTACCTAGTCAGGCTTTGGATAAAGTGGATCTCTCTCTCTCTCTCTCTCTCTCTCTCTCTCTCTCTCTCTCTCTCTCTCTCTCTCTCTCTCTCTCTCTCTCTCTCTCTCTCTCTCTCTCTCTCTCTCCCCCTCCCTCCCTCCCTCCCTCCCTCCCTCCCTCTCTCTCTCTCTCTCTCTCTCTCTCTCTCTCTCTCTCTCTCTCTCTCTCACACACACACACACACACACACACACACACACACACAAATAATCTGGGCCATCTTCTCTCTTTCCGCAGCCCCACATAAACCCAGCCAGGCCAAACAAACCCTCTTCGGGGAGAATTGAGCCCTACAGCACAACATATCTATAGAAAAATGTTCTTGTGCTTACACAACTTTTTTTTTCCCGGATTCCTGGGCTGGTTGGCACGTGCCAGGATGGTAAAAAAAAATCCATCTTCCCTTCTAGGAGACCACAAAATCTACCAAAGGTGCCACCCATCCCTGGAGGGCCCGTGGGTTTGTTTAGGCGGCATGCCAGCCACACCCAGCAGGTAATTACACCTTGAAGCAAGCCGGAATTGGCTGCAATCTGGGTGGGATCCCCGTCTTTACGGCAGACTGTCGTGTCCCCCTGCCCCGCCCCGTCTGTCATCTTCTCCCCGCTCAGTTCCGAGAAGTCCGGATGCTAATTGTGCAGCCCGTGAGAAGTTTTATATCCAAATATATAATAATAATAATAATAATAATAATAATAATAATAATAATAATAATAATAATAATAATAATAATAATAATAATAATAATAATAACAACAACAACAATAACAACAATAACAATAATAACAACAACAACAACAACAACAACAGTAACAGACTGATAAATAATAGCATAAGATAGGTGCAAAATAGGATATTGAATTATGATTGATTGGATTAAAATATTTAATTTTGTATAAGGTATATGCATTGATATATATATATATATATATATATATATATATATATATATATATATATATATATATATATATATATATATATATATATATATATATATATATATATATATATGAAATTGTGGAGAAAAAATAAACTTTTTTAAAAAAATATTAATAATTACAGTAACAGAGTTGGAAGAGACTTTGAAGGTCATCTAGTCCAACCCCCTGCTCACGCAGGAGACCTATACTAGGGATTTGAACCGCCGAACTGCCGACCTTTCTGATTGACAAGCTCAGTGCCTTAGCCACTGAGACACACACACACACACACACACACACACACACACACACACACACACACACACACACACACACACCGGTATATGTATATAAAGCCAATTCTTTATACCGTTTCCACCTTCCTTTAAAATGTGAACAGAATCCACAATGGACTGAAAATCTGTAGTTTCCAGAAGGTATCAAGCTGAAACTCAGTTATTCAACTCAAATTAGCAAACTTTGTCAAATTTCCAAATAAGTCACCCGGACCTAATCCACATATCAAAGGATAAGGTTTGCAAACACAAATAGAGTTCATTAAACGAGGTCTCTCGGCGGAACTGCACCTTCACAAGAATAAACACCGTAGACACACCTACACACAGACACAAACATACACGCCCTTCGAGCGTCACCGCAGAATCGGCATGTAGACATTTCCATACCAGGACAAGCTCCCCCTATAATAATCAGTTTCTGTACCCCATTTCTCTGCAGGTGCCCCTAAAGGCAAACTGTTTTTTTAGAAATAAATATTTCTTCTTTCCTCCCAGCTGTGCGGATGGCATTTTTTAAATTTATTCTTGCGCATCCCCGGCTCAAGTCGGAACCCCAAATTATTCTTCTGACAAGCCGGAGGAATTACGTGGCCAACATGGTGCAGGGGTTGGATTCCACTTAGCTTCCCTTACCGGTTCGCATCGGAAGTGCGTGTTTTGTGTCACTTTGGGGAAATGACCCTCTGCACATGCTCAGAGGGTTCTTTGCTGGCTGCTTTCCAGAAGCAGCAACCGGAGGACCGGTTCGGTAGCGTGGACAGCCGGCCATCGCTGCCGGTTCGGTGAGTGGTGGCATATTTCCGCCACTGGTTCGGGCGAACCGGTCCGAACCGGCGGGAACCCACCACTGATGTGGTGGCCACAAAGCATGGCTTACGAAGGTTTGATGACAGTCAAACCTGGTTGCCAACTTCTACCTGCTCCTGTGTTTTTAGCTTCAGGACCTGATGCAAGAACACAAGCATCCTGCTTAATTATGGCTCTCAAAGGCCGTTAAGGAGGAACATGGCCTGAGAAATGATCTGGGTTTTGGCAGTTTTCAGGCCGTTTCCGGTGCTCTGGCGGCCGCGAAGACCATGCACGCCGGAAACGAGAAGAGCAGCTGGCAACGGCACGCGTGCCCACAGAAAGGGCTCTGTGTGCCACCTCTGGCATGCGTGCCATAGGTTCGCCATCACGGCTGTAGGGTTTCCTGCTTGAACAGGGGGCTGGACTAGAGGACCTCTAAGATCCCTTCCAACTCTTATTCTGTAATTCAATTCAATTTGGCCGTTTTAAGAGGTATTGTTAGGCAACTGAGTGCCTGCTCATGCGGCTAGTCCTCTGTGAGTCCACCACTGGCAAGCTAGAAGAGGGAATTGGAGATTTTGGAGCACTCAACGAATTTTAACAGGGGAGATAAGTCCTTGACTTACAACCACAGAAAGTCCTTGACTTAGAACTGTTCATTTAGTGACCGTTTGAGGTTACAACAGCACCGAAAAAATACCTTATGGTCGTTTTCCACACTTATGGCCCCTGCAGCATCCCCTGTGATCAAAATTGAAACCCTTGGCAACTGACTCATATTTGTGACGGTCGCTGTGTCCCCGGGGGTCACGCGATCCCCTTTTGCGACCTTCTGGCAAGCAAAGCCAATGGGGAAGCCACAACAACAGTGTTACTGCAAGGGATTCACTCAGAGGTGGGTTCCTACCAGTTCTACTGGTTCTTTAGAACCGTTAGTAGCTCGGCGATGACATCATGGAACCATTTCTCTCGGTGTCTTCCGTGGGCGCCGCCATCTTGGATTTTGCTTCTGGGCATGCGCAGAAGCTCATTTTTTGATTGCTGCACACGCAACCCTGAGCAAACCGGCAGCAAAAGGATCCAGAACCCACCCCTGGATTCACTTAAAAACCCTGGCAAGAAAAGTTGTAAAAAAAAGTCACTGAACAACTGTCCCGCTTAGGCAATGTCGGGCTCAGTTCTGGTCGTAAGTCGAGGACTACCTGGACGAGGGGCCATCGTGCCCTGAGGCAGGCCGAGCCCAGCAATTTCACCGCCGGAAGGAAGACCACGAGTTTGCCCAACCAATCTCCGTTTGCACCCGCCACCGCTCTTCCCCTTTGCCAAAGCTGACGTTGCAAAAACAGAGAAAGAGTGAAATACATCCGTTTAATTTAAAGTAAAGCTTTTCTCCCAGGTCCTACTCGGGTTCATTACAAGAGTTTCTACAAAGGTAGCATTAGATGCAGGCCAGGGCGGGGTGTGTGTGTGTGTGTGTGTGGAAATGCCAAAGGAAGCCAGGAATTATAAGGATGAAGCTTCCGGAACGTGCCCTCCTCCACCTTCTTCTGAAAATAAGTTTTTTTTTTTAAAAAAAAATCTTCCTCCTGAAACCACGGTTTGGGGCTGCAGAAGTGAAATCAAAGGCCCGTTTTATTTTCCCTTTTGAGAAAAGTCCCCGGGGACTTCATCACAAAGCGATAAAAAGATGGATTTTCCTCCGCGGCCAGCTTGCCTCTTTCCTCTGCGTGTGTCCCATTTCTCAAACTCGGCATCGGGCTGCCAATCTGGCTTCTTACACAGGATGCTTAAAAAAAGTTAAGCCCAGTTCAGTTGCCAGAAGCTGTTTCTAGTGTTGGGGTGGGGGTGGGTTACCTGAGATTTGGAGGATGGGAACGATGAGCAACTTCGTGACACTGCAACTCAAAGTCTCCCTGACGTGTTTTGTGTGTGTTGTTGTGATGCAGGTACAAAAGGATAGAACTTGCGTTGTGATGTCGGGATGCAGGTGTATGATTTTGGCATCAGCAAGGTCATAAGGGGTCAGAGAACTACTTGTATTGTATTGTATTGTATTGTATTGTATTGTATTGTATTGTATTGTATTGTATTGTATTGTATTGTATTGTATTGTATTGTTGTATTATTGTAATTATTGAATTGAACTGAACTGTATTGTTTTGTTTTGTAATGTATTGTATTGAACTGTATTGTATTGTATTCTATTCTATTGTAGCATATCGTGTTGTGTTGTGTTGCGTTGCGTTGCATTGCATTGCATTGTACTGTATGTACTGTACTGTACTGTACTGTACTCTATTCTATTCTATTCTATTCTATTCTATTCTATTCTATTCTATTCTATTCTACTGTACTGTACTGTACTGGTATTGTATTGTATTGTATTGTATTGTATTGTATTGTATTGTATTGTATTGTATTGTATTGTACTCTATTCTATTCTATTCTATTCTATTGTATTCTATTCTATTCTATTCTATTCTATTCTATTCTATTCTATTCTATTCTATTCTATTCTATTGTACTGTACTGTATTGTATTGTATTGTATTGGACTGTACTATACTGTACTGGTAGTCCTTGACTTACGACCACAATTAAGCCCAAAATTTCTGTTGCTAAGTGAGACAGTTGTTAAGTGAATTTTGCCCCATTTTACGACCTTTCTTGCCACTGTTGTTATGGGAATCACTGCGCTTGTTAAGTTAGAAAACCCAATTGTTAAGTGACTCTGGCTTCCCCATTGATTTTGCTTGTCAGAAGGCCGCAAAAGGGGATCGTGTGACCCCAGGCCACTGCAACCGTCATAAATACGAGTCAGTTGCCGAGCGTCTAATTTTGATCACGTGATCCTGAAATGGTCGTAAGTGTGAAAAACGGCCCCCAAGTCACTTTTTGAGTGCCTTTGTAAGTTTGAACGTCCACTAAATGAATTGCTTTGAGGACTCCCTGTATTTGGACTCATTCATTTAGTGACCATTCAAAGTTACAACAACAGCATTGAAAAAAAAGTGACTTAGGACCGGTTCTCACACTTATGACCATTGCAGCATCCCTATGGTCACGTGATCCCCATTTGCAACATTCCCGGCTGGCATCCGAGAAACAAAGTCAGGGAAGGGAGCCAGATTCGCTTAATCCCAGCCGGATTCACTTAATAACGGTGGACAAACAGGTCGTAAAATCGGGCATGACTCACTCAATGACCGCCTTGCTTAGCAACGTCTCAAAGTGGAGGACTGCCTGTAATGTCTTAACATACGTGAGCCATCGTTTGGCCAGCATTTCCGCTACTTTTGGCTTTCTGGATTGCTTCCCCGCGTCAAGATTTTTCCTGCCACTCCCAAAATACCTGGTCCCCTCCTGAAACTTAGCACAAGAATCAGGTGAGCCCCTGTCTGCCCCCTTTAAAAAAAGCTTGGGAGAGAAAGAAAATTGAACATTTAAATGTTAAGAAGTCTGAGAAGAATTAAAAGGGCTTTTTTAAAAGAAGAACAGCGTTGGAAGGGACCTTAGAGGTTTTCTAGTCCAACCCCTTGCTCAAACAGCAATACTCAGTTAATAATAAATCTGAGGATCAGAAAGTCTCGTCTGCTCTTGTGTCTGGGCTTGTTCAGAAGGAGGTCTCTCCTACTAAAATAATTTCCTACTTCAATCAAACAGAAAGAAGAGCTGGAAGGGACCTTGGAGGTCTTCTAGTCCAACCCCCTGCTCAAGCAGGAGACCCCATCCCATTCCAGACAAGTGGCTGTCCAATCTCTTCTTAAAATCTCTCCCTGGGTTAGGGGATTGCTATGGGGCAGGCAATTCTTCCTTATCTATAGGGTTTCTCTCACAGTTTGTGAAATTAACAGAGTTGGAAGGGACCTTGGAGGTCTTCTAGTCCAACCCCTTGCTCAAGCAGGAGACCCTACACCATTCCTGACAAACAGCTGTCCAGAAGAGCTGGTGACAGTCTATGGCAGAGATGCCCAACTTTTGGCAACTTTAAGACCTGTGGACTTCAATTCCCAGCATAGCTGGCTGGGGAATTCTGGGAGTTGAAGTCCACAAGTTGCCAAAAGTTGGACAGCCCTGCTTTATACTTGTCAAAACCTCCAGAATTTGAGAGCTCCTTTTCTGACTCACAAATTGGGGACAGCTTTTCAAAAGGGGCTCCCCAAAAACTCGAAATTTTCTTCTCCAAGGGCCAATGAAGTCCCCAACAGAGAGAACGGAAGCTGGTTAAGATACTTCTTTCTAACTTGATCTCCATCAATGGAGGAAGCACCGTCTTCCTTCCGGATCTGGGTCAGCCTGCACCCAGAGACGCAGAGACAGTGTCCTAGACCAACCCACTCACCAACCAACCAACCAACCAACCTAGCCCCTCTGATGCCCCCATTCCCCATCCCTCTCAGGACTCACCATTGTCAATGGGAATCATCATGAACCGGTGCACTTCCTTGGCGTAGTAGTCTTCGTGGAAGGTCTCCTGCGGTTCCTCTGCTACCATTTCTCGGATCACTTCCAAGGTGCTGTTGTAGAGGGCCATGATCTCTTCGGTTAGGATCTGTGGCTCAGAGTCTTCTACTTCGGGGGGTTTCGGAAGCTTGAGTTTGCTCAAGATCTGACCCCGGATGGCTTCGATCCTCTTCCGTTTCATCAGCTCCATGTCCAAGGTCTTGCAAGTGGAGAAGGCCCAGACGGAGCAAAGCTGCTGGAGGACCACGAGGAGAAGGAAGACCAAGCCCGTGGCCTGCTGCTGTGAGCCGAAGACCCCCGGGGGCCCCAAGAAGCCCCGTTGCCTGTCGCAGCTTCTTGACCCCATCCTGGTGCGGTTTCCTCTTGTCTTACTCGTGGCACAAAGTCCTCCCTTGCCAGCCAAGGCAGCTCTTGAAAGTTACTGCTCAGAGACCTTCTCCGTTCTTCTTGGCCTCTCCTTTCTGGCCGTCCAGCCGCAGGACTTGAAATGGACCCTTTCAGGTTCTCCCTGTCCCAACCAGCTCAGCTTTCAGGCAGCCGGGTTCCAGAAGGGACGGAGACTCACGCTATTGCCTGGCACCGCTGACAGAGCCCATGTGTCCGGATGCTGCATCTATCCAAACTCGCCCCTGGCACCGGATCAGAGGGCTCCCGTGCCCCTGCTCTGGGGAGAGGCTTGCAGAGTATTTCGCCTTCGCTTCAGGAAGGGTTGAGGGTTGAGAAGCTGTCACAAGCCGGAGGCCTTGGGAACCTCACCGGAATGTGGCCAAGCTTGGCAGGCAGGCAGGCGGTGTTGGGGAAAGCGGAGCAGGGTCAGGCCTGGGAGATGCCACCACTTCTCCTCCTTCCCTGGAGCCAACTGGCCCGCTCCTGTCTTCTTCCTCTGCGGGAAGGGCTGTAATTTCACCACTCTTGTCGGGACTTGCTGACGGCGAGCTTGGAGGTTTATAAAGCCGTTTTTTTTTTGCCTCTCCCCGGCACGGGCTCCACCCAGGAAGTGGAGGGAAAGCACTGTGCTGTATATAACTCACGCTCAGGGAGAGAGAGTGCTGGACAGTTACTCTGGAAAGAAAAGAAAAAAGAAAGGAAAGAAAGAAAGAAAGAAAGAAGGAAGGAAGGAAGGAAGGAAGGAAGGAAGGAAGGAAGGAAGGAAGGAAGGAAGAGGGAGAAAGAAGGAAAGAAAGAAAGAAAAGAAAGAAAGAAAGAAAGAAGGGAAGGAAAGGGAAGGAAAGGAAAAGAAAAGAAAAAAGAAAAGGGAGGGAGAAAGAAAGGAAGAAAGGGTGAGAGAAAGAAAAAGAATGAAAGAAAAAGGGAGAAAGAGAAAAGAATGAAAGAAAGAGGGAGAAAGAAGGAAAGAAAGAAAGAAAGAAAGAAAGAAAGAAAGAAAGAAAGAAAGAAAGAAAGAAAGAAAGAAAGAAAGAAAGAAAGAAAAAGAAAGAAAGGAAGGAAAAGCTCAGTGATTTGTCCTGAATGGCATAGGATCTCATGTTCAAACAGGGTTGGACTAGAAGACCTCCAAGGTCCCTTCCAACTCTGTTATTCTATAATCCCTAATCAATTAATCAGCGGAACAGTAGCGTGCCTTCAGAAGTTGTGGGTGCTCCATCGCTGGAGGCTTTTAAAGAGAGATTGGACAGCCATCTGCTTGACAATGTACAGAGTCTCCTGTTTGAGCAGGGGCTGGACTAGAAGACCTCCAAGGTCCCTTCCAACTCTGTTATTCTGTATTTTTAGATCGACCTCTCCCCTTTAAAAAAAAAGTTATCCCGTACCTTCATTATGGAACGTGGCAGAGCCCCTTCCTCTGGGCTTTGCCACGGAAGCTGAGAAGGAGGTGGGTCTAGGTAAGTTATGGGTTGAATGGACATTGGCGCCATAGGAGATCCACGTGGATCGTGGCCCAGGGCCACCCTCCATTCCAAGGCAGGGAGGAACAGAGCTAAAATAAAAATAAAATAAGCAATGCTGCTTTCAAACCAAAACCATTTTTACAAATCCCGAAAATGGAGCGAAAAAAGCTCCATCAATTCTCGGTTCACACGGAGTTTCCTGGCTACGATCCAGGTCCCCGGTTCAGTTTCGTAGCTTCTCCCTGTCACCAGATATTTCAAGCCACGTCTTTCTTAGAGAGACCTGAAGTTCACCGGACAGTCAATTCATACCCCACCCCTCCATTCCGCAAAGCCTGATAGAAGATGGTTCGCCACATGCCAAGCGAGAGGGCCAGTCCAGCCGTCGCTGGAGCTATTTCGGAGCAGCTGCGTTGGGGGGGGAGAGGGGGCTTTGGGGTTGAGTTACACCCCGAATGCATCCCAACCATGTTACACGTGGCGAGAGCCAATTTTGGGCTGCAGGTTCAGGAACGGCATAGAAGAACAAATAATAAATAAATAGATAAATAAACTTGTTGCAGGGTAACTAGCTAAGGAAGGAGATTGGACAAGCATTTGTCTGAAATTGTTTCCTGCCTGAGCAAGGGGTTGACTAGAAGACCTCCAAGGTCCCCTCCAACTCCTATTCTAGTTTGTTCTGTTCTGTTCTGTTCTATTCCATTCCATTCCATTCTATAGTATGCTATACTATAATTATATTATTTAGAATAGAACAGAACAATATATATTATTTCTCTGTCCCTTTCTCAAGTCACGTATACAGGTAGTCCTTGACTTACGACCACAATTGAGCCCGACATTTCTGTTGCTAAACGAAACAGTTGAGTGAATTTTGCCCCATTTTACGACCTTTCTCACCGCCGTTAAGTGAATCGCTGCAGATGTTAAGTGAGTCACACGGTTTTTAAGCGAACCTGGCTTCCCCATTGACTTCGCTTGTCAGAAGGTCTCAAAAAAGGAATCGGGTTGACTCCGGGAACACTGCAACCGTCATAAGTATGAGTCGGTTGCCCAGCATCTGAATTTTGATCGCGTGACCGTGAGGACGCTGCAACAGTCGTTAAGTGTGAAAAACGGTCATAAGTTACTTTTTTGGGTGCCATTGTAACTTCGGTCACTAAATGAACTGTCGTAAGTTGAGAACTTATCTGTACCTTTTTTTCTTTTTCTGGACTGGTCATGTTCACCCCTTGTATTAACTCAGCCACTGGGGACGTACGGATTTGGCTATGATCCACACAAACACACACAATATATATTAATGATGGAATATACCTTCCTACAGTCGTCCTGCCCCGAAAATCTTCCCTTCTTTGTAAAATTTCCCAGCAGGAGAGTCCGTAAAGAGCTGGACCGGTGTTGCGTTAACTTTGCAACGCTATGGTAGCAGGTCAGCGCGGTCCTTTTGCCCTAAGGCGGCAAGGCACGCAAACACACCCTGCATTGTTTTGTGTTGCACGAAGCTGGGGAGGAAAACTCCTAGAGGCCAGATCGTGGGTCAAAAAAAAAAAGCATATAAAAACATGCATCTGGGCTAGAGATGAAAGGGAGGCGATAACAGGTAGGAAAGAGTGATTTCCCGTATCCGCACAGTGGCCGAAATAGCTGGAGGACAAATTGGAAGCAGGCTTTTATGGCCAAGTGTGGCAGGTCCTCGTTTAGCAACTGCCTCATTCAGCAGCTCTTCCTTCCCGGTTACCAGGATTAAAAAAGGAACTGGACCACCCATCCTTAACGTTTACGACGATCCCAGGCTTGCAAAGCAGCGTTTCCCAATCTTGACAACTTTTAAGAGGCGTGGACTTCAACTCCCAGAATTCTGGCTGGGGAATTCTGGGAGTTGGGAGTCCGTACCTCTTAAAAGTTTCCGAGACTGAAAAACATTGTTGGAAAGGAAAGCCAAAAGAAATTGCACTTTAGACTTTTATCCCTTCTTTCATATACGACAATGATGGCGAACCTTTTTTGGTTCGCGTGTCAAAAGGGGGTGCCCACACCCATTCCCTCTCCCCCCACGCATGCACACAACCCCCCCACGATGCCCCCTGTGCATGCACACCCCCACCCCACCCCCGCGCAAAGGCCTTACCGAAGGCTGGGACGGTGAAAAACGGCAAACCGGGCAAACCGGAAGTTCGGAAAAACGTACTTCCGGTTTGCCCATTGGGCTGTTTTTTGCACTCCAGGGCTTCAGGAACCTTCCCTGAACCCTCCGGAGTGCTAAAAACAGCCCAACGGCAAACCGGAAGTGCGTTTTCCAAACTTCCGGTTTGCCTGTTTCGACATTTTTCGCATTCCGGGACTTCAGGAAGCTTCCCTAAACCCTCCCGGAGTGCGAAAAACAGCCCAACGGCAAACTGGAAGTGCGTTTTTCCAAACTTCCGGTTTGCCCGTTGCCTGACAGGGCAACGCCTCGCGTGCCCTCCGATATGGCTCTGCGTGCCACCTGTGGCACGCGTGCCATAGGTTCGCCATCACTGATATATGACTTTAAGGTGGCAAACATATCCAATATTCCTTCCTCGTAACACCCCTGTGAGGTCAGCCGGGCTGTTTATAACAGGCAGGACAGAAATAAAATAAAACTTGTAACCAGTTTTGGGGTTGATGGTTGGGCCACACGTGGCCGATGATGCTACCTTCCCACCTGCCTTTTAGAACGACATCCCCTATTTAATCTAACTTTAAGCCATCTTTAAAAACCTGCTTATATCCCCCCCGGGCTTGGAATTACAGTCTGTCGGTTGGATCGGTCTCTTTTTAGTGGCGAGGGAGGAGTACATGATGTTTTGTGGTTCCCTCCTCACGCCGGTTGCTGTTTTTATATGATATTGTGTATTGTTTTATGCATTGTGTTGTGGTTTTTGTCTTGTGAAGCTGCCCGTGTTCTTTTGAGGTCAGGGCAGGTTAGAAATTTGACAAGAAAGGAACAGATTAAAAAAAACCTGGGGGAAAAATGTTTGGCACTGCATTGTAACCAAGTTTGTCTCTTTGTCTTGGATAAATGAGAATTACCAGATTTAATACCGAGCTACAAGCTGTCTTTGCATAAGAAATTATAATTGCAACTGTAGTTCTGCCCCAATTTAAAAAAAAAATTGCAATTTTGTTTTGCCAAAAATACAGCTTTGGTGACCTCTGCTGACCACAGCCAGAATTACAACCCTCTTAGCATCTCAGATAGGACCAAGTTTAGGGTATTAAATCTGGTAATGTTCATTTATCCAAAATAAAAAAGGTAAGCTTTGTTACCACAGTGCCGAACTCAGCTCCTTTAAGAGGTCTGGGCTGCAGCTCCCAGAATTCCCCAGCCAGCTAATGGAATTCTGGGAACTGAAGTCCACAGACCTTAAAGTTGCCAAGTTTGAAAACAAACAAAGAAAGAAATTGCTGCCCCTCCTTCTATCTTACATCACAAAAGATAGGCCCAGGATCACTGTTTACGGAGTTACTGTTGGTATTTTCATTAGGAGCGGGTTTAAAAAAAAACACCACAGAAAACCAAACTAAAAGTTAATGAGAAAATAGATATTTTTTCCTCCTTGATAAAACAGAAGAACAAGCACCCAGACCGAGCGAGGCTCCCCACTTGGATGGATCCGGCCAAACTTCGCGCAAGAAAATTGAACCAGACGGGATCCAAAGAAGCACCATCACCAAAGTTGAAAACTGCCACTAGGAAGAGAAAACAGAAGGGAGAAAACAGACCCAGGGCCCCACAAGGCATTCCCGTTTGGGTTGCAAAGACAGAGTTCAAAGTTTGGAGTTATGGCTTGTGATTCTCGTAGTGGGGGTCTTCCTTCCCAGAGCAGGTGGGGAGAGAGCACCCTCCCTTTTGCCCCAAGTCCTTCCAATTCCTGAACTTTGGGGATTCACGGACCCATCTTCCACCTCCAAGCCCAGCGAAAGGACTCCGTCCTGTGCTCTCAGCATTCCACCCCATAGCGGTCAAAGTTACGGAGCAGCACAGCGAGCTGGAAGTGCACGGTGCCCATGGTGCAGGTCTGCAGGCGGTAGCGGTCGGCCCCCGTGTAGATCAGGTCGCTGTTGATGAGCTGTGGGCCCCCTCCCACAAAACACTGGGACAGCTGCTCCTGCCAAGAGCCCAGCGGGCGCCAGGTCACGCAGTCCAGCTGGTGGAAGCCGGGGCTGGAGGGCACGTGGCAGAAGCCGTAGCCGTACAGTTCGATGCGCCCAAAAGCATCCTGGTGCCACACCTGGACGTGGAGCTTGGGCCAACCTGCCGGGGAAAGAGAAAAAACAGACTGCCCGTCATTTAATTTTAAACTTTTTATTTTGATTCTAATGGCTTTTGAAAGCATGCTTTCACTTTTATTATATTGGAAGTTGCTGACAATTGCCGTATTGGTGAGATGGGTGGCTTAGAAATTCAAGGCAGGGAGGGAGGGAGGAAGGAAGGAAGGAAGGGAAAGGAGGGAGGGAGGGAAGGAAGGAAGGGAAAAGAGGGAGGGGGGGAAGGAAGGGAAAGGAGGGAGGGAAGGAAGGAAGGAAGGAAGGGAGAGAAAGGAGGGAGGGAAGGAAGGGAGGGAGGAAGGGAAAGGAGGGAGGGAAGGAGAGAAGGAAGGAAGGGAAAGGAGGGAGGGAAGGAAGGAAGGGAAAGGAGGGAGGGAAGAAGGAAGGAAGGAAGGGAAGGAAGGAAGGAAGGAAGGGAGAAAAAGGAGGGAGGGAAGGAAGGAAGGAAGGAAGGAAGGAAGGAAGGAAGGAAGGAAGGAAGGAAGGAAGGGAAGGAAGGAAGGGAGAGAAAGGAGGGAGGGAAGGAAGAAAGGAAGGGAGGAAGGGAAAGGAGAGAGGGAAGGAGAGAAGGAAGGAAGGGAAAAGAGGGAGGGAGGGAAGGAAGGGAAAGGAGGGAGGGAAGGAAGGAAGGGAGAGAAAGGAGGGAGGGAAGGAAGGAAGGAAGGGAAGGAAGGGAGAGAAAGGAGGGAGGGAAGGAAGGAAGGAAGGGAAGGAAGGGAGAGAAAGGAGGGAGGGAAGGAAGGAAGGAAGGAAGGAAGGGAAAGGAGGGAGGGAAGGAGGGAAGGAAGGGAAAGGAGGGAGGGAGGGAAGGAAGGGAAAGGAGGGAGGGAAGGAAGGAAGGAAGGAAGGAAGGGAAAGGAGGTACAAAGGGAAGGAAGGAAGGAAGGGAAGGAAGGAAGGGAGAGAAAGGAGGGAGGGAAGGAAGGAAGGAAGGAAGGGAAAGGAGGTACAAAAGGAAGGAAGGGAAGGAAGGAAGGGAGAGAAAGGAGGGAGGGGAGGAAGGAAGGAAGGAAGGAAGGGAAGGAAGGAAGGGAGAGAAAGGAGGGAGGGAAGAAGGAAGGAAGGAAGGGAAGGAAGGAAGGAAGGGAGAAAAAGGAGGGAGGGAAGGAAGGAAGGAAGGAAGGAAGGGAAGGAAGGAAGGGAGAGAAAGGAGGGAGGGAAGGAAGGAAGGAAGGGAGGAAGGGAAAGGAGAGAGGGAAGGAGAGAAGGAAGGAAGGGAAAAGAGGGAGGGAGGGAAGGAAGGGAAAGGAGGGAGGGAAGGAAGGAAGGGAGAGAAAGGAGGGAGGGAAGGAAGGAAGGAAGGAAGGGAGAGAAAGGAGGGAGGGAAGGAAGGAAGGGAAGGAAGGGAGAGAAAGGAGGGAGGGAAGGAAGGAAGGAAGGAAGGGAAAGGAGGGAGGGAAGGAGGGAAGGAAGGGAAAGGAGGGAGGGAGGGAAGGAAGGGAAAGGAGGGAGGGAAGGAAGGAAGGAAGGGAAAGGAGGTACAAAGGGAAGGAAGGAAGGAAGGGAAGGAAGGAAGGGAGAGAAAGGAGGGAGGGAAGGAAGGAAGGAAGGAAGGAAGGAAGGGAAAGGAGGTACAAAAGGAAGGAAGGAAGGGAAGGAAGGAAGGGAGAGAAAGGAGGGAGGGAAGGAAGGAAGGAAGGAAGGAAGGAAGGAAGGAAGGAAGGAAGGAAGGAAGGAAGGAAGGAAGGAAGGAAGGAAGGAAGGAAGGAAGGAAGGGAAAGGAGGTACAAAATGGACGGAAGGAAGGAAGGGGAGGGAGGGAAGGGAGGCTCCATGCTGACTGGGGAAGTCTGGGAATTGTAGTCCACACATCTTAAAGTTCCTAAAGTTAGGAACCCCTGGTTTAACCACTTCCACAAGGCAGAATTTCGAGACAAGCAGTGGCTGATAACAACAGACACAATAATGACCACTATCCACAGATCATGCAGTGACACCTTCAGCTTCTGTCTGCTCAGCCAAATTTCCTTGGGCCCACCCCATCCTCCCCCTTTCCCATTTCGAGTTCAGCTCCTCTTTCATAATTAGGACCATTTTAAAAAAAAATCTAGTTTTTTCTTTAACATACACGAGTGCTTAGTGAACAGTGCATTGTCTTGTTCAATTTACTTTACAGACAATACTAATAACAATTATACTACTGTTGAAGTATACATAATAATAATCTTTCAACTTGTAACATTTATGTATACATTGTAATTAAAATGTATTCTATTATGTAGCAGTGTACCTAGTAGTATTTTCCCAATTTATACTTTCTACCTCTTTTTTCTAATGAAGCAATCCCCATATTGAGAGTTATTCTGTATCTATCCATCATCTCTTGCCCTTTTGAGTATTTCAACTCTTATTAAACTTTTTGACAAATCTCCCTTCTCCTCCCCCTTTCCCATTTCGAGCTCAGTTCCTCTCGGATAATTAAGACCAATTTTGGTTTTTGATCCACTGGCTCGGATCTGGCACAAAATCTATCGTCTTCCCCAAGCACAACGTCCCCAACAAATAAAAAGAACTGTAGAGGCCAGTTTTAATAATTGTGCATTGTCCATTCAGCTAGGAAGAAAAATAGGCGATTACTCATCTGTTGGAAGGAAGGAAGGGTCAAAAAAGTCATTTTTGGACTCCAGATGTCCAAGGAAAGGCCTGGCTCCCTTTTTTATTTTTTATTTTTTAAAAATAATTTTTATTGAAATATAAACATTAAAAAAAGACAAACAAACATTGAACAAGACACTATATGTACCTATATGTACATATATACATGCAAACCTTTACGGTAATAGCAATAGCAATAGCACTTTTCTTATATACCGCTTCATAGTGCTTTACAGACAGTGCTTTACACATAGCCAATCATAAAAAGAGTTCCAAATTTCAAAAAATTCCGAGTTTTCTTTCTGGTTTAGTTCCATTGTTAGCTTATCTAGTTCTGCACATTCTAAGATTTTTCCAATTATTACGTTTTCGGTTGGTACATCACCCTGCTTCCAATATTGGGCCAAACATATTCTTGCTGCTGTCAATATATGAATTATAATGTACCAGTATTTCTTTTCTATAGTTCGTTCTAGCATCCCTAACAAAAAAATTTCCGGTTTAATATTTATTTTTTGGGTGGTTATTTCTTCTAGCCATTTATGGATGTTTTGCCAAAAAATTTTAACTTTGGGGCAGGTCCACCACATATGATAATATGTTCCATTTTTGTGTGGGCATTTCCAACATTTAGGGTTCATGTTCTGATACATTTTGGCCAATCTCGCTGGTGGTTAAGTGTCTGGCTCCCTTTTTTAAACCTGCCTTGCACTGACAAACAGCTTCAAAATCAAATTCCCCCAAAGACAAACAGCTTTGCCCATTGCTCAAGCTGAGAAACTTAATTTGGAAGCTGCTGGCCTCCTGATTGATCATCTCTTGCAATATTTATTGCATCGGTTGTTTTATTCTACGCCTGTGCCACGCTTCGCATTAAGCACCTAATAAATAAAACCATTGCGAACTGCCGCTACTAACTTCAGGGATCCGATGCTACCCTGATGCGTGGAATTAATAACGGAATGATGGAAGGGCCTTGAAAGGAAAAAAAAATGGGGCCTCTCTGTGCCAGCGCAGTCTACCTTTGAATTCCAAAGAGAAGGGGAAGCTTTCTATATACCCTCTTTTTGGACTTTTGCTGAAGCCATCGACCGGTCATTAAAAAGAGCACCAAGGATCCCATACTTCGGTGAGGCCATCAGGATATTTTTTTAAAGTTATTTATTTGTATCTTGCTTTTATTATTTTTACAAATAACTCAAGGCAGCAAACATATCCCACACACCTTCCTCCTCCTATTTTCCTCACAACAACAGCCCTATGAGGTAGGTTGGTCTGAGGGAGAAGGACTGGCCCAAGGTCCCCCCCAGATGGCTTTCGTGCCTAAGGCGTGACTAGAACTCACCGTTTCCTGGTGATTGGCCCAAAGTCATCCAGATGGCTTTCCTGCCTAAGGTGGGACTAGAACTCACCGTCTCCTGGTTTCTAGCTAGGCGCCTTAATCCCTAGAACAAACTGGCTCTCAAGTAGTCAGGATAACCAAAGAGGTCAGTAAGGGGTGTGCATAAGCGCACCAGCGTGCCTACCGTCCCTGTCCTAATGTTCCATTATAGGTACCCATCTTATGTATATAAACAATGTTATATCTATGTATATTACCAATACCTACTTGACAAAAATAAATAAATAAATAAATAAATAAAATAAAATAAATGTCATTCACAGCTATCAGCCACGGTCATCCAGAAATATAAAAATAATAACTCTCCCCTCCCACTTCCTCCTCCTCACCTTGCAAGCCTTTGGTGGCAAAGTGGACATCGATGGGGTGGCACCAATAAGCCACGTCATCTAACTGGGGATGGTCAACCTGTGTCTGCCCTTCCCGAAGACCCGACAGCAGTTTCCAGGCGCCACCTGAGAGAGGCACCCACCAGCCGTTAAAGAGAGCAACAAGGATCTCAACAAGCCAACTTCACATTCCTTTTTCTCTGGCTTCCGACAATCTTAACCTTTAAGAATAACAGAGTTGGAGGAGGGGATCTCGGAGGGTCTTCTAGTCCAGCCCCCTCCTGCTTTCATTCACCGAGTTGCGGATCTTTAACAGATTAACAGAGTTGGAAGGGACCTTGCAGGCCATCTAGTCCAACCCCCTGCCCAAGCAGGAGACCCTACATCTGTCTCTACCTAGGATTGAACTCACAACCTCCTGATTGTGAGGCAAGAGCTCCACCTCTAGGCCACAGCATCTGTGGGATCTCTTGATCACAGGACAAGAGAAAGGGGCTCTTTTCTTGGGGTGCCTTTCAGCTCCCCAAAGGGATCTTTCCTTGTGGTCTCCCATCCAAGTCCAGGATATCCCACAGACCCCGGCTGCCCTGCTTCCAGCATAGGAGGGGACATTGGAGGTCTTCTAGTCCAGCCCCCCTGCTTTCATTCAACAAGTTGTGGATCTCTTGATCTCAAATCAAGAGTGAGGGTCTTTTTTCTTGGGGTGCCTTTCAGCTCCACAAAGGGGTCTTTCCTCGTGGTCTCCCATCCAAGTCCAGTCACCCAGACCCTGCCCTGAATCTAGCGTTCCCCACTGAATAACCAGCCCTCCCTTTCTGGGGGGGAGTCTGGGGGCTGGAAGCTGGGATCCCCCCTCTTAAACTCACAAGGGCTGCACCTTTCCCACCCCAGGAGGCTCCCCACCTGTGTGTGTCTCGCGCAGAGAGACCCCCCCCCGCACACACCTGTGTGGATCCCCCATTTGCAAAACAAGGAACTGCTGGGGAATCCACTGGCTCCCACGATCTGGCCAATGACGTGCACTTCGGCCATGGCTCTTGGCGGGCGGAGCCAAGCCGGGGCGGTGTGGGGGCCCGACGGATTGCAGAAATCGGCCTTAGATGCGGCGACCTCGGGGGTAACCCGGCTCAGGCCCCGCCCGGAACCCGCTTCGGAGCGAGAATTGCACGGGTTGCAACGGTTTCAGACGGCGCAGCAGCAACGGCGAAAGCGGGGCGCGATCGCGGGCGGGAGGAAGAGGGGGCGGAGCCTCTCCGCGGTAGTCAAGACGCCTCGCCCGTCCCGCCTCCTGATTGGTGCGTGGGGGAGGGGGCGTGGCCCAGAGGGGGTATAAATACAAGGGGCCGGCGGGCGGCGTTTGGGCAGAATGCGTGGGCGGCGTTGGAGTTATGACCGTATTTGTTTCATACTGTTTCCTTCATCGGTTCATGGGCAATTTCCCTCCTTCCTTGGGTTTTAGGGAAGTAGAAATCAGATTGCAGCCTATTTATTTGTGAAATTTTGAGGCTGCCCATCTCACTCCCAGAGGGACCACCGGTGTGCAATTCAAAACACACATATATATAAATAAAATATAAAATTGAAATTCAGAGAGAGAGAGAGAGAGAGAGGGAGGGAGGGAGGGAGGGAGGGATGGATGGATATAGAGAGATAGATAGAGATAGAGAGATAGATAGATAGATAGATAGATAGATAGATATATAGAGAGAGAGAGAGAGGGAGGGAGGGAGGGATGGATGGATATAGAGAGATAGATAGAGATAGATATATATATATATATATATATAGAGAGAGAGAGAGAGAGAGAGAGAGAGAGAGAGAGAGAGAGAGGGAGGGAGGGAGGGAGGGAGGGAGGGATGGATATAGAGAGATAGATAGAGATAGATATATATATATATATATATATAGAGAGAGAGAGAGAGAGAGAGAGAGGGAGGGAGGGAGGGAGGGAGGGAGGGAGGGAGATAGAGATAGAGAGATAGATATATATATAGAGAGAGAGAGGGGGGGGGGGAGGGAGGGAGGGAGGGAGGGAGGGATATAGAGAGATAGATAGAGATAGAGAGATAGATATATATATATATATATAGAGAGAGAGAGAGAGAGAGAGAGAGAGAGAGAGAGAGAGAGAGAGAGAGATGAACTTCAATCTATATTTCAATAGAATAGAATAGAATAGAATAGAATAGAATAGAATAGAATAGAATAGAATAGAATAGAATAGAATTTTATTGGCCAAGTGTGATTGGACACACAAGGAATTTGTCTTGGTGCATATGCTCTCAGTGTAAAGCTTGCTTTTTCCCAAGGGAATGCGGAAGGTACAAATATATGGTGTATATATGTGTGTGTGTGTGTGTGTGTGTGTGTATTTGTACCTTCCTGCACTCCTTGGAAGAAAGCAAGCTTTTGAAATTCGGATTGGGTGGTTTCTGCCCCGAGTGTGCCCTGCTTCACCCACTTGCAAGGAGAATTAGATGCTTTCTTTTCCCATATGAATTTAATATAGAAATGAATAGAGATAGTCCTTGACAACTTACAACTGTTTGTTTAGTGACTTAGGACTGTTTTTCCACACATGGTCACATGATCAAAATTCAAAATTCAGACACTTGGCAACTGACTCATATTTAGGACGGTTGCCATGTCCCAGGTTCACGTAATCCCCTTTTGCGACTTTCTAACAAAGTCAGTGGGGAAGCCGGATTCACTTAACAAACGTTTTACCAACTTAACAACTGCAGTGCTTCACCTAAACAGTTGTGGCAGGAAAGGTCGTAAAACGGAGCAAAATTCGCTGAACAACTGTCTCGGTTAGCAACAGAAATGTTAGGCTCCATTTTGGTCGTAAGTCGAGGACTACTTGTGTATTTTCTTGTCCTTTTGGTCCCGCATGGAACTGAGCCAGGCCATTGGAGGGGGTTATTTATTTATTTATTTATTTATTTATTTATTTATTTATTTATTTATTTATTTATTTATTTATTTATTTATTTATTTATTTATTTACATTTGTATGCCACCCAACTCCCAAAGGACTCTGCACCTTTGATGGCTCTTCTGTGGAGAAGGGTTTTAAATTTGTCTTCAGCTCCTATGTTCTTGTGATTTTTTTTTTTACACTTCAGACACTTGAGAGGCGAGCTAGAGGCTTGGATTTTTATCTCATGGATTCGGTTTTATTTAGAAAAACGTGGGAGTTGATAGAAAAAAAACTATGCGTTTAAATGTCACTGGCTTTTTGCTGTCCTAACGCAAACCACGGGGACAGCTTCCAGAGACACCAATGCGGTTGATTTACTTAGATGTATATCTGTGCCTTCATTTTTGTACAATTCAAAAACAGGATGCATAAAATATTGGGATTTTTTTTAATATCCCCAAATGCTGTTGCATCTTGCAGGAATACCGGTTTCTAGGTGACGAGAGACTTCTGGGTTAGATGTATTTTAAGCCTCCTAAAAAAAAACCATGCCAAAATAAAATGTATGTGTACTGTAGAAAATGTGTGTGTGTGTGTGTTGTTTTTTTTAAAAAAAACAGTTGAAAAAGAACGGGGAAGCGAAGTGCTTGATTCTGATGGGAAATCAAGATGATTTCTTGATTTATGACCTCATGCGGAGTTTAAAAAGCACCAGGAAGCCATTCAGAGGAAGAGCTAATCGCAAACATCGACATTATTTTGTAAAATTGGAAAGCAAGCAAAATCAATCAGGATTGTTACTTCAGCAGGGATGTTTTTTTGGCATCTCGCCCCATTAACACTCGCAGCAACATCAAGTTAAGGCTTTGCATGTCAATATTGTTGAATTAAGACGCCTGCGGATTTTAAAGTAGCCCCCCATCCTCAAACCAAGATAAAATGAATACAGGAACGCCTCGACTTATCACAATCGATCACAAATCTCTGTTGCTAAGTGAGACCGTTGCTAAGCGAGGTTGTCCCCATTTTGCGACCTTTCTTGCCACACTTGTCAAAGGAATCCCTGCAAATGTTAAGTTAGTAACCTGGTTGTTAAGTGAATATGGCTTCCTCGTTGACTTTGCTTGTCAGAAGACTGCAAAAGGGGGGATCACGGGACCCCAGGACCAGGGGTGGGATTCAGCCGGTTCGGACCGGTTCGGGCGAACTGGATGTTAATTTTAATCTGGTTCGCCAAACCGGTTGTTCCAAGGACTGGCTGACCCCACCCACCCAGCCCCTCCCCTCCCAGGAGTCTCCACGAGGCCCATTTTGGATGCCAGGTAAGTGCAGGGTGCGCGCAGAGGCTCTGGGAGGGCGAAAAACGGGCATACCGGAAGTACCGGAAGTCCAGAAATGGGCCTGTTTCTATTCTATTATCTCAATCCAATCCACTTCAAAGGGTTGCTATTGTTGGAAAACAAGAGGAGGAAGTTTGTGCTAGATATGTTAGCCGCCTTAACTTGCGACTGGTCCTCATATCTACGACTGTTGCAGCAACAGGCATGTATTGATAAAGGTTGTAGCATCCCGGGGTACTCTGATCGCCATTTGTGATCTTGCCAGCAGGCTTCCGACAAGTAAAGTCAATGAAGGCATCCGGATTCACTTAATGACCACATGATTCACTTAACAACTGCAGGGATTCGCGTCACAGCCATGGCAAAGAAGGTTGGAAAGGCAGGCACGATTCGCCTCGCTTAACAACAGAAATCCCAGTCCCGATTCTGGTCGTGAGTCAAGAACTTGTTTCTATCTTGCTAAATGTATTTGGTCTGAATGCCTGGGGCACAATTCGAACTTAGTGCAGGGCTGTGAGCGTACGCCCGTGTGCATAAACGGTTGACGGAAGGGTTGTGTGCCTTCGGGTGGCTGAGACAAGCCGCTATTCCAGCCGAGAAGCTTCACTGCCAACGTCAGTGATTATAAAACAAAATGTAAAAAAACCAACAACTCCAAAAAAAATAAAGTAAAAATCCAGAATGTAATTGCACTAAATCACTCTCACATTCGCTGCACTCGACTGTAGAACAAAATGCTCCTTGTTTTACAAAACAACATCAAGAAAGGAAGTGGAAAAAATATCATTAAGGCTCGGGCCAAGAAATTTACAATTTAAATCAGTACCACCTCATTAAAACCAGGGCCTCTCTTCCTCCGTGGATTCGGATT
The DNA here is from genome assembly GCA_023053685.1 of Diadophis punctatus similis. Lineage (NCBI taxonomy): Eukaryota > Metazoa > Chordata > Lepidosauria > Squamata > Dipsadidae > Diadophis > Diadophis punctatus. Next base: position 3,632,852 of record JALIGW010000022.1, on the reverse strand, counting down.
GCCCCCCCACCCCACCCCAGCCTCTGCGATGCAGCATCCGATGAATATAGAATTTCAGGCACGTCCAGCCTCCCCAGGGGATGCCAGGTCGGAGTCAGAAAACACAGGTAACAGATAGGGGTTTCCATCTGTCCTTATCCTTTCCTACCCGGGCAGTAATAGAGTGTAATCACCTGTTGGGCCCTTGTAAAACGTGTTGAGTTTCTACCTGGGTTTTTTTTCCCAGCCTTTAGTTCATGGCCCCCAATTAACCAGAACTTTTCTTGGTTCAGATAAACATGCCGTAAAAAAAATGACCCTTCTGGTGTTACTTGAAGCCCTTGGCTCTGACCCCATTCGACTCTCATTTTGAAGACTGGGCTTATGGGTTTTGTTAGGTACATTTCTTGATGGGTAAAATATCCTAATTAAATGTCAGGGGTTGCCACAAAGAAGAGAGGGTCAAACTATTCTCCAAAGCCCCAGAAGGCAGGACAAGAAGCAACAGATGGAAAGTAAGCAAGGAGAGAAGCAACCTAGAACTAAGGAGAAATTTCCTGAGAACAATTAATCAGTGGAACAACTTGCCACCAGAAATTGTTGGTGCTCCAACACTGGAAATTTTTAAGAAGAGATTAGACAACCATTTGACTGAAATGGTATAGGGTTTCCTGCCTAAGCAGGGGGTTGGACTAGAAGACCTCCAAGGTCCCTTCTAACGCTGTTATTCTGCTCTGTCTCTTGGTCGGTGGCCAAATCTTGCTGGATTTTACAAGGTGTTTGTAAAGAAAAAAGGAAGCTTTTGAGTTTTCAACTCATATTTTCAAGTTTGTGGCTAGAACAATTTTTACCTCAGTGTTTCTCAACTCAGCAATTTGAAAAGGGGTGGACTTCAACTCCCAGAATTCCCCAGCAAGCAAGGTTTAAGATGGATGGACTTCAATTCCCAGAATTCCCTAGCCAGCAAGAAGGATGGACTTCAACTCCCAGAATTCCCCAGCCGGCATGCTTTAAGATGGCAGCACATGCCACTCTGATTCAAATCAACTTCAATTCTCCTTCAGCCATAGCTGGCTGGGGAATTCTGGGAGTTGAAGTCCTCTTCAAGTTGATAAGGTTGAGAAATACTGTTCTGGATAGTGAGAATGTACGATATGTATATTTGTGAACTTTCATTGCAGAATTTCAGATAAGAATGGGTGTCTTTTTTTATTATTATTTTGGGGAACGGGCTAGCAGAAAGACCCCTTTTGCAAAATTGTTAGGCATCTTTCCTTGCGAGAGAAATGAACTGTCAGAGGAACTGAGGTAAAAAGAAAATGGGGTTTATGCCAATGATTTTTAAAACAAGTATTTCTGAACCATCTTAGCTGATGAGAGAAACACATGCTGGGCTTTTTTTCCCCCAGCAATAAGGTTTAGGACAGTGATGGCGAACCTTTTTTTGCTCGGGTGCCAAAAGGGCGTGCACATGTACGATGGCGTGATGGCGCGTGCCCACACCCATAATGCAATGACCCCCCCCCGTACTGCCCCCATGTTTCCGAACTTCCAGTTGGCCTGTTGGGCGGTTTTATGCCATCCACAGGTTCTGGAGGCTTTCCTGAAGCCTGGGGAGGGCGAAAAACAGCCCAACCGGTGAAAATGGCCTCCCCCCCACCCTCCAGAAGGCCGAAAATCAGCTGGCCAATGCGCACATGCGCGCTGGAGTTGACATAGGGCAAAGCCTCGCGTGCCCTCAGATATGGCTCCGCGTGCCACCTGTGGCACTCGTGCCATAGGTTCGCCATCACTGGCCTAGGAACTTGATCCTTGTCAAATCAAAATAACCACCCGTAGGCAGATTAAGCTACCATGCCCAGTTTTATTTGGATTCTTTAGTCGCGTTTCCAAATGTCACAATGCTTGGTGGTTAGCTAACTTTCTGCGTTGATGGGGAAGATAGAAAATACACCTTGAGCCTATTCAAATCTTCATTCGGTAACCAATATTATGAATGTTCAGGAAGAGCCTTTTGTGTTTAAAACAATAAAATTATTGAGTCAGGCTCAACTCCTGAAGAATTAATGCTATTTTCTTGGCAAACTATTATATCTTCTTTATCCCCCCCACCCCTTTCCCCACCCCTCCTGTTCAATTGTGTCTAATTCTCGGAGGCTGCCTGGACAAATCCCTGCGATTTTCTTTGCAGAGTTTTTCAGAAGTGGTTTACCATTGCTTCTTTCCTAGGGCCGAGAGAATATGACTGGTTCAAAGTCACCCAGCCAACTTTGATGCCTAGGACGGGACTAGAACTCCCCATCTCCTGGTGATTGGCCCATAGTCAACCAACTAGCTTTCATGTCTAAGGCAAGACTAGAACTCCCAGTCTCCTGGTGATTAGCCCAAAGTCAACCAAGTTTTCATGTCTAAAGCAGGACTATAATTCCCAGTCTCCTCAGGGGTGGGTTCCTCACGGTTCAGACGAACCGGTAGCGACCCGCTGGTGATGTCACAATGACGTCACCGACCTGGTTCGTTCGGTGCCAGTCCATGGGCGCTGCCATCTTTTAAAAAAAATTTTTTTATTTTATTTTTTTCAATTTTTTTTTTCTGAGCATGCGCAGAAGTTGAGTTTCCAGCACTGTGCATGCGGTCACCATCTTGTTTTCAGCTTTTTTAAAAAAAAAATTGCATTTTTTGCCACTGCGGCACGCCCACGCGGCGTGGAAGGAAGCAAACCAGCAGCGAGGTAAGTAGGAACCCACCCCTGAGTCTCCTGGTGATTGGCCCAAAATCACCCAGTCAGTTTTCATACCCAAGGTGGGACTAGAACTCACAATCTCCCAGTCATTGATCCAAAGTCCTCCAGCTGGCTTTCATGCCTAAGGCGAGACTAGAACTCCCGACCTCCCAATTTCTGGCCTGATGTCTTAACCCAGGGCAGTCAAACTCACTGCCTGGGGGCTGTATGCGTCACACACTGGTCATGCCCACGCCTGGTTTAGCGAAGGAGGGGGAAAGTCCCAATACATCATGTGACACTGCCGTGATGACGTGAGTTTGACACCCCTGCGTTAACCACTACACACAACATAACATCTCCACCATCTTCACTTCCCATTCTCCTCCATGACCCTGGAATTTTTGAGGGTCCCCCTCTCCTCATCCAAACAGCAGCCAGGTCGGACCCTCCTTCGCCTTTAGAAGCCGGCCAAAGGCAGGGAGATGCACTGACTCAGCAGCACACCTGTCCAGTGGTGCGATTCAAATTACTACCGGTTCTGTGGGTGTGGTGTGGCTTGGTGGGCGTGGCTTGGTGGGCGTGGCATGGGAAGGATACTGCAAAATCTCCATTTCCTCCCGATCAGCTGGGACTCGGGAGGAAGAGAATAGATGGGGGCAGGGCCAGTGAGAGGTGGTATTTACCGGTTCTCCGAACTATTCAAAATGTCTGCTACCGGTTCTCCAGAACTGGTCAGAACCTGCTGAATCCCACCTCTGTACCTGTCCCAGGTACGGTACCTGCCCTCGCGGCCTATGACTTCCTTGACTCCAATGTTTGCACCTAGCCTCAAACATACTCATGGGGGCCCTCTGGAACTCGCGGGCTCTTTCATTCCTTGAAATGAACATGGCGCAGCAATTCTAAACCTTAATGGTCTCCGTGTTGTGATGACTCTCCAATTTTCTGGATGACACCCTCCCTCCTCACACACACACACACACACACACACACACACACCCGCTACTGCTTTGCTAGCCCAGCTGCCGCAGAGGCACAACACAGACAGCGGCGTCAGCACAATTTCTCCAGCAGCATCTTCCAAAATTATTACCTTTAATTACGCCGCACAATCTCTTCCAGGACGGACCCTGTCACTCTCCTGCAGAGCCTCCAGGGGGCGCTGCGTTTGCGTGTCAAAAACCTAATTGGGAAGATTGGATTTTGCATCGATTTTTTCGTTCTTTCCGTCTGTCTGGGTCTTCAGGATTGTGTGTGTGGGGGGGGGGAAAGACTTAAGGTCAGATTGTTCCTGCTACCGATCTTCATTTCTCCAGCATATCCTAAGAAACGTGGTGGACTTTTTCAGTTTCTTCCACAGGTGAAGGGAAAAGAAAACAGTTTTTCCGAGGTGAAGTTTAGGCTATAAAAAAGCTCCTATCAAAGGATCTGATTTATTTTCAATTTCAAGGATCTGCAAGCAGAATCCTGGAAGCCTCTCCCTCTGTTGGGTATATCTAGAGAAGAGAAGGACCAGGGGAGACATGATAGCAGTCTTCCAATATTTGAGGGGCTGCCACAGAGAGGAAGGGGTCAAGCTATTTTCCAAAGCCCCCAAAGGCCAGACAAGGAATAATGGAGGGAAACTGATCAAGGAGAGAAGCAACCTGGAATTAAGGAGAAACTTCCTAAGAGTGAGGACAATGAACCAGTGGAACGGCTCACCTTCAGAAATTGTGGGTGCTCCACACTGGAGGCTTTCAAGAAGAAACTGTACTGCCATCTGTCAGAAATAGTGCAGGGTCTCCGACTCTCCTGCTTGGGTGGGGGGGTTAGACTAGATGACCTACAAGGTCCCTTCTAACTCTGTTAATCTGTATAAATCATCCTGTGGATGGAACAAGCAAGGCTACAGCAGCCAAAAAAGCCAATGTGATCCTAAGTTGCATTAACAGTGGAATACAATCAAGATCAAGGGAGGTACTAATACCACTCTATAAAGCCTTAGTAAGGCCACACCTAGAGTACTGCATCCAGTTTTGGTCACCACACTATAAAAAAGATGTTGAGACTCTAGAAAAAGTGCAGAGAAGAGCAACCAAGATGATTAGGTGACTGGAGGCTAAAACATACAATGAACGGTTGCAGGAACTGGGCATGGCTAGTCTAGTGAAGAGAAGGACAAGAGGAGACATGATAGCAGCTTTCCAATATTTGAGGGGCTGCCACAGAGAGGAGGGGGGGGTCAAGCTATTTTCCAAAGCACCCAAAGGCCAGACAAGGAATAATGGATGGAAACTGATCAAGGAGAGATTCAACCTAGAAATAAGGAGAAATTTTCTGACAGTGAGAACAATCAACCGATGGAACAGAAGTTGCCTTCAGAAGTTGTGGGAGCTTCATCACTGGAAGCTTTCAAGAAGAGACTGGACTGCCATCTGTCAGAAATGGTGTGGGGTCTCCTGCTTGGGCAGAGGGTTGGACTAGATGACCTACAAGGTCCCTTCCAACTCTCTTAATCTGTTAAAGAAGAGGGGGTCAACCTATTCTCTAAAGCACCCACAACATCTGGAGGGAAGCTGTTCCACCGATTAATTGTCCTCACTGCTAGGAACTTTCTCCTTAATTCCAGGTTGCTTCTCTCCTTGATTTGTTTCCCTCCCTTGTTGGCCAGGAGGGTGCGACAATGGTTGTAAGTGCGAAAAACGGTCATAAGTCACTTTTTGCAGTGCTGTTGTAACGTTGAGCGGTCACAAAACAAACTGTTGTAAGTCAAGGACTACATGTATTCACAAAAACATTGCTGGTTGTCACCTAGGCATCGGGAAAATAAGCTAAATGCTGGCCCGTGACAGCAGAAAATGTCTCGCTCGTGGCCTCTTTATGGCCCACAAGTTTCTAGTCCTCTTGAGGGGGTAGAAATGCCCGAGAACCTTAAACAGGGTTACCTGCTTCTCAGGGGTTGTCTGAATGAGACAGAACACTTGCATTTCTCAGCTGGAACAGGGCGATGCTTGCAACAACCTTTAACATCATGGCAAGGATTGGCGTCCGGTCCTCTCACCTGCCCATCCCCAACCTCCATTATTATGCATTGCTGAAGGCGCCGCACAGGTTTCCTGCTTCAAGAGTTTGTGTTCCACCTGGGGCCTGCTTTCGAGTGATTTATAACCCATGACAAGGCTTGTTTCTTTCAATAAAGACAGGATATAATGGTCCTGCAATAAGTTAGCTGCCATTTTTGACGGGAGAGGTGTGAAAAACCTGCCCCAGAGACCAAAGAACCGATCTTCGGAATCCAGCCTAGCCAATTCAGGCTACTTCTTGTTCTTATGCCATATCCGTCATCGGACGTTGGCAATCATGTTGGCGATCCTATTTTTATCAACAGCCACACGGAAAAGTGCTGTTGAGTTTTGTCAAAGCCGGTCCCTCAGATTTTGAAGCCATGATGGTCTTCTTCTGCCTGGACTTCGTTTGCCTTCAATCTTTCCCTGGAGGATTACCGTATTTTTCGGACTATAAGATGCACCTAGAGTTACAGGAGGAAAACAAGAAAAAAAAATAGCTTTTGGCCTCGTGCGTCACGTTTTCCGCCCTCCCTGGCCCCCAGAAGCATTCTGCAGTGCTCCGCACATCCCGTTTTCACCAAAAACGGGCCTGTTTTTGGCCTGCAGAGTGCTTCTGGGGGCCAGGGAGGGCGAAAACGCAACACGCTGAGGGTTCGGGAGCACAAAACCAGGCCAGTATTTGGTCTATAAGATGCATCAAAATTTTCACCCACTTTTTAGGGGGGGGAGTGCGTCTTATACTCCGAAAAATACGGCAAGTGATGTATGCCATATTTTTCCAGGTGTCGCATCACACGTCCGAAATATTCTAACTTCCGCTTTTTTATGGTTTCAATTATTTCCCTTGGCTTTCCCAGGAGGCTTATCCCCTCCTCATTTCTGATTTTGTCGACCCAGCTTATACGTAACAGCCGCCTGTCAATCCACATTTCAAATGCTTCTAGTCTCTTCAAGTGGTTTTCTGTCAAAGACCAACTCTCCCCTCCGTAGAGGTATGGTCCGAACAGTTTTATTCGCGCCTTCACAAATCAGGTGGACGGGGAAACGGGAAGAAAAAGGAACTGGCGAGACGTGAGTTTGGGTCCGGTTTGAAAAGCTACCGTTTAATTTGCCCATTACGTTTAATTTCCCCATTAAGTTTAATTTGCCCATTACATTTTGTTATTAATGACCGAATTACCTGCCGCCAAACAGTTCACTCTTCAGACTTGTATGTGGAGAGTTTCTTGAAGGTGGGGAAATTTAGAAAAAGGACAAGCCATTTTCATGCTTGTCTCTATTAGGTTTGCCTTTCCAATAGGATGTGACAGGAGGGGCACACTCTGGGGCCCGTCTGTTAAACAGGGTCATCTAGAAGGGTTACCTCTGTCGACAACATCTTCCCAGGAATCTGGATGGTCCAGACTTACCTGGAGTCCCTTTGGGAGTTGGGCGGCATATAAATTTGAACAATAAATAAATAAAATAAATACCTGTCTGTCAAAAGTTTTTGAAAATTGGGCTCTTCTCCAAAGCACCGGGCCAGGAGGTCCTGCCAACCTCTTTTAAATGATTTAATTTATGAATTGCCTTGGCATGATATGAGTTGAGGGGGAGATGGATGATCGTGAGTCAACCATCAATCTTTCCTTTAGCCCAGGAAAACAGGGAAGCGTCAGAAAGAAGCTCAAGATTGCCCAGCCTTGATTCTCTTCGGCAGTAGTGGGTTCTAAATCCCGTGGCTAGCGGTTCGCACGTGTGCTTCTGCGCATGCGCAGAAGCGTTCCGGGTGGGTGGGCGGAGCCTCCTGCTGCTGCCATTACCGGTTCGCAGAACCGGGCCGAACCGGGAGCAACCGCTGCTCTTCGGTATAAAAGGGAAGAAACAGAACTGAAGAAGCATCCTAGGTAGAGGCAGATGTAGGGTCTCCTGCTTGGACAGGGGGTTGGACTAGATGACCTGCAAGTTCCCTTCCAACTCTGTTAAATCTGTTAAGCTTCTTGGATGAGAAGAGAAATGTTTTCAAGGGAAAAAAAACCAAAAAGTCCAGCTGCCTTCGGGAAAAGCACGTTATTTCCAACAGGACGAAAGGGAGGGAAGGGGAAATGCTTAGCCTTTTACGATCCAGATATAAGTGTACCTCGGCTTGCGACTACAATTGGGGACCAGAATTTCTGTTGCTAAGCAAGGTTTTTTTAAAAGTGAATCAGGCCCAATTTTACAACCATTTTTTGGCAACTTGGAGAGGTGCGGACTTCAACTCCCAGAATTCCCCAGCCAGTCAGGAAAGAAGAACGGAAAAGCTGCCATCTTTTAGTCTGGAAAGGAGCAGCCGGGGATTAACTCAACCCTAAAATGTGGACTCTCCGCCTCCGTTCTCTGCAGGGCAAGAGAAATCATGGGTTTGGCTACCAGCTTTGGAGCAGATTTGCGACTCCAAAGCACATTTGCGTATCAAATTGGAAACAGTATTTGGCTCCTCTGTTGTTTTGCCATCTTCTGCCTGTCTACTGTATATAATCTAAAGTTCTGGAGGGCTGTGAATCCAAGGCCCCAATCTTGTTCTTTGTCTTTAAATCAAGGATTTAAAAAATCCCATCTCCCTCCCTCTCTCCCTTTCTTTCTTTCTTTCTTCCTTCACTCTCTCCCTCTCACCCTTTCTCAGCATCAGTTCAAACCAGACCAAAAAGGGAATGTCCCCAGATCCCATAAATATACATCCCATTTTCTTCCCAGTAACAGGTGAAAACTTCTATTCTTGTAGGCTGGAATCAAATTGCTTCTCTCCTGCTCAGCTCATATAAGTTCTATCACTCTCCTTCCTTCCTTCCTTCCTTCCTTCCTTCCTTCCTTCCTTCCTTCCTTCCTTCCTTCCTTCCTTCCTTCCTCCCCTCCCTCCCTTTTTTCTCACCTTTTTCTTCCTCCCTCCTTCCTCCCTCCCTCCCTTCTTTCTCTCCTTCCTTTTTTCCTTCCTCCCTCTCCTTCCTTCCTTCAACCCTCGCTCCCTCCCTTTTTCTCCCTTTTTTCTTCCTCCCTCCTTCCCTTTCTCTCTTTCCTTTTTTCTTCCTCCCTCCCTCCCTCCCTTTTTCTCCCCTTTCTTTTTTCTTCCTCCCTCCTTCCCTTTCTCTATTTCCTTTTTTCTTCCTCCCTCCTTCCTCCCTTCCTTCCACCCTCCTTCCCTCCCTTTTTCTCCCTTCTTTTTTCTTCCTCCCTCCCTTCTTTCTTTCCTTTTTTCTCCCTCCCTCCCTCCCTCCTCTCTCCATCACTCCCTTTTCACAACATCTGTTCTTCAAACTAGACCTAAAAAGGAACAGTCCCCGGATCCCATAAAAATAACACCCCAGTTCCTTTCCATTAACAAGCGAAAACTCCCTTCCCTTCCTCGGCTGGAATCAAATTGCTTTTCTCCTGTTCCTCTCAAACAGGAGCTGTCTTCCCCCTCCACCCCACCTCCAAAGGATGCAGTCAGCAAGTCCCCTTATTTGCCCTCCTGCCACGGCAAAGAAACTTCCAGAAGCCTCATCAATCCCACCCACCTTGCAGTTTAAGAGCAAAGCTGCATTAACACCCAGGCCACCCACACACTGAGCTGAAACCTGGTTTAGCCAAGCCAGCCCCCCGACAAGACACCTCAGCTCGGAGCCCACGATAACAAGCTTCATCACACCTCTCCTTTTTTCATGCAGGGTTAATTTTAAAAAAAATATTTTTTTTTGCAAACGTGACACTCTGTTCACACCACATTGACCCCATCCGCCTTTGGGGTGCAAGGTTTTTGCCTTTGACATTTCAGTCAAGTTTTCAACCCATGCGCCAGGCAAGAACATTCAGGAGAAAACCATCTGAACTGTCAGAGAGACCAGGTTGCACGACTACACACGAAGCCAGAACAAACCCATAACACAACAACGCACGTTAATATATTTTTTTTAAATACAGCAAGCTGCAAATGAGCTCTTGAAGAACCTGCGTGCATCAGTAGCATATTGTCAGGAAAGAAGGATTTTTACAAGTGCTTTGTTTTGCGGCTTGGATTTTTCACATTTCCCACCCACCCACCCCCGGTTACCTTCACCCACGCCAACTTTCGAATATTGCAAACCCCAGATAAGAGGGAGCCTGATTCTCCTGAGCCTGAGCTTTAAAGTCGTGAAATGGAGCTGGTGCCATCTGAGCTGACTCTGAATAAAACTTCGGCTGAAATAAAATCAATGGATAATTAGACAGCCTTTTGCAACCTGGTGCCCTCTTTGGAACAATGTCTCCCCAAATCCCCAGCCTGTTTATTCCCAACATCCTTGTCTCACAAATCAAGCTGCAAAGCATGATTTTAATACGGTATTTGATGGAAACGTCACTGTGTGATCCCAGAAATAAAATTGCTGGTACTGAATTGAGTTCTCTAAAACCCACGGAATAATGTGGCAGATTTTTCCAGCTTCGAAACCTATGGGGCCAGCAAAGCAGAGAATGAAGGCTCTGGATTGGTCTTTCCTGGCCTTCCCCCTTCCCCCACAGCTGTTCTGGTTCTCCAAAACATCAGGAAAGATTCGGGAAGAGAAAATAAGAGACCGAAGAGAGAACTTTTTGGAAAGGCATGGATGGAAGGGAATATTTGTAGCTCCGGGTTAGAACTGTGAGGTCCTTGATGATCTCTGAGGTTGGTGGGTTTCTTGCAGACATTTCATTACCCAGCTAGGGAACATCATCAGTGCTAGAAGGGAGTGGGGTTTTTAGGGAGGAGGAGGAGGGGGGGGAGGAGGAGGAGGAGGAGGAGGAGGAGGAGGAGGAGGAGGAGGAGGAGGAAGAAGAAGAAGAAGAAGAAGAAGAAGAAGAAGAAGAAGAAGAAGAAGAAGAAGAAGAAGAAGAAGAAGAAGAAGAAGAAGAAGAAGAAGACAACAACGATGGAGTCTTTGGTGTTTTCTGAGCTTGGTTGTTTTCTTGCAGATGTTTCATTACCTGTCTAGGTAACATCATCAGTGTTCGAAGGGAGTGGGGTTTATGGAGAGGAGGAGGAGGAGGAGGAGGAGGAGGAGGAGGAGGAGGAGGAGGAGGAGGAGGAGGAAGACTAGGGGGAGGAAGTGGACTGTGGGGTCCTTGGTGCTCTCTGAGCAAGTTGGTTTTCTTGCAGACATTTCATTACCCAACTAGGGAACATCATCAGTGCTAGAAGGGAGCAGGGTTTCCTCTTTGTTTATATACAGTCCTTTCTAGCACTGATGATGTTCTGTAGTTGGGTAAGGAAACGTCCGCAAGAAAACCAATTTGCTCAGAGGACATGAAGCACCCCAGAGTTTTTGGAAAAAATCATGTACACAGTAAAGAACACAACAAGCAAAGCCATGAAAAAAAAATAATTCGGTATATTGTGTGAATGCAGTCAACAGGTCTTCAAACTGACTTGGGTTAGTGGGTTTTGTGAACAGAGCTGCCCCCTCTTCAAAGACCATGTTCCTCCACTCTTTCCTTTCTGGAATTCTTGGTGGCCTCTGAGCTTGGTGGTTTTTCTGGCGGGTGTTTCATGACCCAATTAGGGAACATCATCAGTGCTAGGAGGAAAGCAGAGAACAAACCCCTCCCGTTCTACCATTGATGATGTTCCCAAGTTGGGTCATGAAACGCCTGTGATAAAACCATCAAGCTCAGAGAACCCCAAGGACCCCACAGTCCTCCTCCTTCTCCTCCCCCCATCCTCCTCAAACCCCACTCCCTTCTAACACTGATAGTGTTACCTAGCTGGGTCATGAAACATCTGCAATAAAACCACCAAGCTCAGAGACCACCAAGGACCCCTGCAGTTCATATAAATATCCTCTTCTATTGGTATTCCATCCTCCCTGAATCTAAAGGGATGATGGCTTGTCTCCTGCTAACTGCAACGACAAACCACCTCCTCCCATGAGATTGGCACCCAAGGAACCTGGCTGCAGGTATTCACCACAGGGAGTGGTGTGTGTGTGTGTGTGTGTGTGTGTGTGTGTGTGTGTGTGTGTGTGTGTGTGTGTGTCCCCTTCCTTCCTCAAGTGTTCAGGGCTCTGAAAGAGATGCCCTGTTTGGGGCAGCGGGCTTGGAAAGGAAGAAAGGAGCTTTGGGAAGGGCCAGGCTGTCTCTCCTCGCTGCTTGAAAGCCAAAGAGGAGATTTGAGTCACCCTGAGCCGCACAGCCAGAAAAGTAGGTCAGGATGAAGGATTAATAAGTCAGGACGAATGGAAGATGGGAGGCTACGGGGGGGGGAGTGGGAGTGGGAGTGGGACTGGAGAGGGAGAATGGAGGAAAAAGCCAAACGTCTCAGCAGAATGTCTGTCTTTCTTTCCCCACCCCCCTCTACTGTCTAAGCAATCCTGGTTACCTCCAGGCTGTCGGCCCTGCCCTGGGATGGATTTCATACGAAGCCACAATGATAGGTTATATAAAAAGAGGATAGGTTATAATAAAAAGAGGAAAGTCGCCTCCCATTGGGCTCTGCGACAGACATAAGCCTTTCTGGAAGTCGCCGTGTGCCTTCTTTCTGCATTTCTTGAGACTTCCCAGACGGGATTTCTGGGTGGTCTCCTTTCCCTCCTTTGGTTTGAAATGTAGGCCAGCCAAGCCAGTTGTCCTCCCTCCGTTTCCATCCCGACGTGATGCCCACCCACCCAACCCACCTCCGCCTTTTTCCTAGACTTTTCCAGACAAAGCGGGTAGAAGCAACGTGTGAATCGGTTCCCGTTTGACTCGGAGCCTGCGAGAGAAGGGGGAGGGCTTGGGGGGAAGGGAGGCGGAAAGGGGGTGGATTCCCACGTCTGCCCTGCTTAAGAAACCTCGAGCTTTCTCACCGGGGTGGATCGCTCCCGCTCGATCCCAGCTAGCTGGGCAAGGATCCCTTCGGGAATCTTGGAAGGGGCAGCGAAGTCTGGTTAGAGGGTGGGGAGGGGGCGTCTTTACTCTCCCTCCCTTTCAATCCTCGGTTAGGGATCCATCTCTGGGTTGCTTATCACAGCCAAACAGACTTTCTCCCCCCCCCCCCGTTCCTCCCCCCCCAAGAAAGCCAAAAAAGGGAGGGGCCGCAAAGAAAGGCTGGGGAGAGCGAGCTCTTCGTTTTGCCTACCTTCCTGGCTTGGAGCCGAGCAAGCCTTCCTCTCCCCCCTCCTTGCCCGCCCCAGATCTGGGGGAGGGGAGGCTCCACCCGACCGCCCTCCTCCCCCGCGCGCATCTGAGCCGCGGGCGCCAGGTTGCCGTAAAGAAGGCGGCGGGCGCTTGGCCGAGGAGGGCGGGCGACCCCTGGCCGCGGGCTGGGCGCAGAGAGGGAAAGGAGGGCGGGGAGACCCCCGCCACCCCACTCCTGCCACGGCATCCTCCTTCCTCGCCAGCAGCAGGCGGTGGCCACGGCTGGCGGTGGGTCCCCCCACGCAGCTGCCGACACCCCCCCCCTCCGAGCCGAGGGAGATGGGCCCCGCTGCCCCCCAGGCGGACGAGCCAAGGCTTACCTGCCCGCACCTGGACGCCGGCAACTAAGCGGTGAGTACCTCCCTCTCCCTCCAGGCTCAGCCCGGGTTACAAACCCCCTGCGACCCCCCTTTCCTGGCGTCGGACTACAACGCCCAGGCGCCACCGCCAGCCGACTACAACGCCCAGGCTCCACAGCCATCCCGGGAGCTGACCTCCCACGCGCCGCGTCTTCCCGGGGTGCCAAACTGCACTTCACACGATCAGCGTCTCTCTCCGGCGGCGCCCACAGCAGCGAGACGAAGCCCCGGGCGGCTCACAAGTGGATCCGCCTGGATCCCTTCCTGTCCAACCCCCCCACCCCACCCGAGAAAGCAGAGGGAAGCGGTTTCTCTCCTTGCTCGAGTCCCACTCTCCATTCCCACGTTCCCCGGGATCCCCCCCACCTTGACTCTGGGGTTTCTCCGTCACCGCCTCCCTGGTGGGAAAGTCGCCACGGGGCTCCGCCGGCCGCTGAGTGTTTGGAGGGCTGCGGGTGGACCAAGTTGTGTGAACGCGGGTTGTTGTGTGAATGCGGCCGGAGCCTTTGCTGGCCGGCTGGAGCGAAACGCAGCGATGCAGTCCCGCTAACCCGGGTTAGCAACCGCGCGTGAAACTCCGGCTGGAGCGCGCAAGGAGGGAGACCGCGGTGAGTTTTTGCGCGTCTTGCCGGGTCTGTTGGGAAACGCTCCTTGGTCGGCTTGGACCCTCCACCCACCCCGTGCCCCCCACTCCCTTGTCACCAGAGACACCCCCCCCCCAATTAGCCCAGCTCCAATTGAGCTCTGGCCTGGCCGGTCAAAGCAGAGCCGCCCAGCCGCGTCTTTGGTACCCCGGGAGATTTTGACACCCTCCAAGCAGATGGGGGGCTCAGGAGGATGGGGGACGGGGGTCTCTCTCCCCGTTTCTCCAAATACTTGGGACTTGGCTTCTTCCCGGGGAAGGAGCCACATGGGATCTTTCTGGTTGGAACAAGAAGGCTCCGGGAAGGCCCCAGATTAAGCTAGGGAATTTAGGGGTACACTGAGGACATCTATTCCATTCCCCCTTGGGAGGTGATCCGTGGAAGATCAGAAGCAAGGATTCGATCAGAAGCAAGGATTCTTCTGCGTTTTGGTTGCTGAAGATGAGCAGCTTGGGGGGTCCTGTAGAATTGAGGACCAGCAGCGACTTTGTA